>OY728125.1:1803600863-1804884435 GCA_963277665.1 Viscum album
TGAAATTATACGTTGATGTGTATGCCAAAATTACATGTATTATTCATATGGTATGATTTAATGGCTTATGTTACCAATAATATTATGATTCATATATTTTGAACTGCTAATAATTCTGCCATGATTCATGTTTAAGATATTAGATATACAGGGTATGGTCTTATAATGACATGATCATGTTCTCGTACGCTTATGTTCATGTTATGATCACAAGTTTCTTTTATTCACCATTACTAAGCATTAAATATAAACTATTTATTATTTTTCCTTTCCCCGGGTTATAAAGAAATATTTTTCAGTAGAATTACTAAGGGGGAGATCTTGCTGGGAAGCATTGTTGATATTTCACTCAGTTAGAATATATTTTTCCATCATTCCAAAGACACTAGACTAAGACAATCTTTGGGGGTTTGTTTGTGTAATATATTAATTATTCCAAAAAAGTGTTATAATTTATATGTATGTTAAGACTGGTTTTTTCTATGTGGTACATTCTTTGAAAATAAAAAAAAACATCAAAATCCATAATTACGGATTTCAAAATTTCCATGAATGACCTATGTTAAACAGGGGTTTTCATAGTTGGAAAAAAATATTTCATGATTTAGATGTCTTATAAATGATTTTTCTTGATTATATGGTTTCCCACTATTATTAATGTATCCAAAAATGAGATTTTTAGATTTATTTGAAGGATGTAACCGAAAGGATCCTTGTTAATTCAGAGTGAAATGGAAAATGTAATGACTATTTTCCTAATAAACCAAACATTTTGGGAGATAAAACACAAAATTTCATTGTTAGGTTCAAACAACCTTCTAAATATATGAATCATGCGGAACATAAAAATGTGCAAATAAGAGAACAGCATTATTTTGGTTCCTTAATGAGGAATATTCAACCTTTTTTTACAGGTTCTATTATTCTATGAGTTTTTTATAAATGAACTGGTAACAATGAAAATATATTTTCTATTCTATAGTGTTTGGGTCATAAATAATTCATTTTTATCTATCATTTGAATGGGGAAGTGGAGTAATGGTGGACATGTATCAATAATATTAGTAATAAATGAAATTTACTCTATTTTATGAGATGAGTTCAGGAACATATGTTCCAATAAGTAGATTCATCATATTCATATAAAAAAATTGAGATTGAATTACTTGAGTCAAATTCGAAGGATAATGAATAGGTTAGTACCTATGAGGTAAATTTTATAACACTTGATAGGTTCACTTCTTGTTCCATCATCCAAACAGAAGGTAAGGTTGATCGATTCATTAATTACTTAAATTAAATTCTACTAAGAGAGTTAACAATAAGAGAAATTTATATCCATGAAGAAATTGATTGTTGTGATACCAAGGTGAAAATTGAGGTTAGAGTTACTTTTCAATTTAATGGTTTTTATAAGAATAGAATGTTGAATTTTAAATGAAACTCTAATAAACATGGTGAAAGGAATATGATATTTCCTTCATGATCAAATTGTCTAAGTAAAAAAATTAGGAAATTTTCTAAAGGGGAATGGGAATTTTTTTTGTCTAGAAACGTGGGACATCAGTCAATTAATTTATAAAGTGATTGGAAGATGTTAAATAATAATGTGAATAGAGAAAAAGATCCACAAAATTAACCACCTATAATATTATATATCAAATCATTGAGGTACAGTGATCATGATTACAAATGATAAAAGTATAGGGTTAATGGGAATGATCAACATTAGTAACCTCTTATGATGATACACAAAGGAAAATATTATGTGATCATTTTTTTGGGTGATGGGTTTAAAAAATACATGGAGAATGGTACACTTACCACCTAATCTAGAACCTCAAATGATGTATTTGGATCCAGATGTACCAAATCTTTTAAATATGAATAATTTTATAACAGTACCAAAATTACACCATATTGATTATTTGATTAATTAGTAGTGAAAAAACCCAATGATACAATGATCACATCATATGCCTATGATTTTTTTCTAGTTGATGTTTTCATTAATGTGCATCCCTCTCACCTTGTTATTCTACCAATGGATGAATTTAATGTTATAATCTACATGGATTTTAATTCTCCCACATCAATTAATAAGGAAGGGAAATCACATTTAACATTCCTAAAAAATCATATAATAATCGATTATTGTGATGATATGTATGAAAACATGGTGTAAATCCCATCACATTTATGGGTACTAATACTTATTGAAAATGGGTATTATCTCATATGTTTTGTGTATAAATTTAACATCAATGATATGACTATTTTCTTAAGGGGTAATGATTTCATTCAGAAAGAGTATCTTATCCTTCCATCAATTTAGGTGGTTTTGTTCTCAATAGAACTCATAATTTTAACTACACATAATTCAATGAAACCTCAAAAAATTAAATAGATTGAGTTTTATGAATTGAAGAAGAAACTCTTGGATAATATTAGAAAGGGATTCATTCATCCAAGTTTGTGAACATGTGGTTCACCTCTACTTTTTGTTATAGACAATGATGAATCGATGCGACTCTACATTGAGTATTTAGAACTGAACAAGATCACAATTAAGTGAAGGTATCCATTACCATGTATTGATGCTTTATTTGAGAAACTAAATTGAGATCAATACTTTTCCAAGATTTAAATTCATTATAGATATCATCAATTGAGTGTGTGGAGAAGTAGGATATATGTAACACCCCAAGCTTCCATGGTACGTTTCTCTTTGAATAATACAATAGTTTTCGTTGTATGCAACTTCGAGTTCTAGCACACCACGACTAATCGAACTAGCCGTTATTAATAGTAATACCCACTTTTTGAAATTTTATAAATTTTATTTTTCAAAATGGACTTTGTTTTTGGATTCGGAAGATCAAAGTTATCTTAGGGTGAATTTTTGGTATTTATTTGAAAACTTTCAATTTTTGATAAATAGTGAAACACACTGTGTTATTGTTTAAAACCAAATTTTTATTTGAATAATTAATTATTTTATTTAAATTTATTTTAATTTAAAATATATAAATAATACCAATATTAGTTCAATATAAATCATTGGAGTCATTTTATAATAAAATTAGATATATAAAATTTTATTGAATTTTTTAACGTCTTTTACCCACCTTCTAGGCACATTATCGAATTTTCATAAAACGTAATTTTAACACATTTTTGAATTGAATTTCAAAAATCCAAGCGACATAGTTGATATTAGTAAGTAAAATATGGTTCAATAATATGAAAATAATTTTTAGTGAATAATAACTTTTGACTTTTATTTACCACGGTTAAAAGTAAATAGGGAAATTAAAGGTAAAAATGATATCATTATTACCCTAACACATGTTCTAATTCTATTGGATAAGATTATTTCTACTAAAATCAACCTTATTAATAAAATATGATCCTTTTGGTCCACTTTTATTAGATTAGGACATTTATTATTATTTAATTTAAAGAAGAGTTAAAAGTGTTAAATTCAAATTTTCATAATTAAAACATTTTTAATATAGGGTTATACATAAGATAAATTTGACTAAAAATATTCATTATAGATCTAAAACAATTTTCCCTAAATTGGTTTTTTATTTATAATTTTTAGACATTAAATAATAAAATTTATTTATGACACAATGATGATGCAGAAATTACCTTATTAATGAAAGTTTAAAATAATTGTTATTATATATATTAAAATAAATGTAAATTGATACTTTTGATGCATTAAATGAATTTTTTACGTTAATATGACATGTTAGGGTTGATTAAATAATTTTTTTTCTAAATATTAAAGTTGTTATGACTAAAAAAACAAAATACCAAATAGTGTCAAAATTGACATAAATGAGTTTTTAAAAAAAATATTATATTATTAATTGATATAATATTCTTAAATATCTAAGATTCAGTAAAAAAACTTAGATAAGGTTATATATAACAATAATGAACAACTTGGCATTCTTTTGGATTTTTATAGTTTGCTTATTAACTATTTATTATAATAATACAAGAAAACATTGTAAAAGTTAAACTATTTAACTAAGAGTTAAATCTAAAAGATAAGGTTAATATGGTGACCTAAACCTATATAAAACATATTGGTTGAGAGGTTTTCGACCCAGCCCCACCTTATCCAAAAAATAAATCTTTTTGGATCCACTAGAAACTGAAAATTATTTTATAATAAAATAATATTCCAATCTTTTCCTAAAGTGACCCTCACCTCTATTATAAAAGGTCACTTCCCATTCTCTTAATATCACACCTCCAAATCCATTTGTATCGGCCAAACCCTTCTCAAATATCATACCAACTACTCTCAATTCAACCTAGAGGCCTTAATTTGACCAGAAAGCTAACCTAATGAGGCATTTTGATCAAATCAAAAGGAATCACCCGAAGAAGAGGTAATAATTTCATCACCTCTTTCAAAGTTCTTTTCTTCTTCCACTTCTACTTTCTTTGTTGTTTTCATACCAAAATAATAACTAAATCACCTTATACATAATGTGACGTTATTATAAATATGGTACAACTGTATTCATTATTCAATCCATCCTATGAATGATAATGTCACCATACGTGCATAAGTACTACTCACCGTCTCCACGTTGTGGTGTAGTTAGTTATTCAACACATCATTATTTGGATGGGTATAATAATGATTATAATCAATGTAAATAATAAATATAACATGTTAATGATTTTTTATATATGATATAACATCCAATTACATACGATTTCACCATCAACAGAATGGATTTTTCGCTCGTGCGTACATACAGATTACCGTCACCACGAACGCAATGAGATTCATTCCACATCGTAACCATTCAAGAATAAATTTCATTTTATGATTAAAAAAATACTATTAAAAATCTTAATATCATTCTGGATATTAATCTAATACATCCTATCCATAACAAACATGACTTATATAACAAAACATAGAAAGTAATATGAATTAGTTAACACCCGAAACAATGATACTACTAAAATATTATTTACAAATAAATATTAGAAGATCATATATGACATCATATTTATGTATATGGTTCTTGTATAATTTAATAACAATGATTCAACTATTACACATGAGTTTAAGATACCCTCGAAAAAGGAAAAATACATGGTAAGTGTTAAATTGTACAATCTCTTTATTATCCGAGGTTGTTTATATGTGAGTATCTATTGGGACCTCTTTATCATCCACATATGTGTTTATTAAAAATGTATTTGAAAACATTTTTACTATTTAATAGACTATGGGTTAAATTAATTTATACTCTTGTTTTATATTTTATAAAATGTTTTGAAAGGAATCTTTTCACTGTTTTCCAAACAAGGTAATTTATGAGATTTTTGAAAAATTAAGGTAAGAATGTTTTTTAACTTATATGGCGGGTGTAACAGCCCAAGATTTTATAAAAAATATTCTTTTTAATTTTATTAATGTCTTGTGTTGTACGCTACACCAAAAGGAGCTTGCACAACACGCATCCTTGACTTGCCTTGCATTACACGCAATCGTGACCTTCCTCGATAGCGTGTGTAATACGCAATACCGAGTTTCACTAAACAACGATATGCTATTAAAATATTATTAAAACTAGCCGGTATGAATAGTAATAACCACTTTTTAAAATTCTGTAAATATTATTTTTCAAAATGAACTTCATTTTTGGATTCGGAGTATCGAATTTAGCCTAAGGTGAAATTTTGGTACATTTCGGATAACTTTCATATTCTGATGAATAGTGAAAATTACTAAAAAACAACTTTTTTAATCGAAATAATTAATAGTGATAAATTATTAATTGGAGTAGTTTTAAAGTATATTTAGAATATATTTTTATAATACAATGTTGGTCATTGGATGTAATTTCACATTTAAACCAGACATAATCAAGTGTCAATCTTTTGATAGATATTGTTTCTTAAAAACACGCTATTTGTTTTAACAGCGGGATTTAATTATAAAATTAATTAATGCAAATTCTATGATATGAATTTGTTAAAATAGACTTCATTTTTTAATTCGAAATATGAAATATAGCTTAGGATGAAATTTTGGCATTGTTCTGAAAAACATCAATTTTTGATGAATAGTGAAACTACTAAGTGGTAGTTAAAAAAATTAATTTCTTCATAAATCTTAATTTTACCGCTTCTGTGAATGGAATTTCAAAAATCCGAGTGACACGGTTGATGTCAGTAAGTAAAATGTGGTTCAATGAGATGAAAATAATTTTTGGTGAATAGTAACTTTTTACTTTTTTTTACCGCTGTTAATAGTAAATAGGGTAACTAAGGGTAAATATGATATTACTATTACCCTAACACATGTCCTAATTCTATTGGACAAGTGTAATTCGACCAAAAACAAGCTTAGGAATAAAATATGACCATTTAGGCCCACTTGGATTAGATTAGGACATTTATTATTATTTAATTCAAAGAAGAGTTAAAAGAGTTAAAATCAAAGTTTATTTACTAAAACATTTTTAATATAGAGTTATACATAAGATAAATTAGATTGTAAATATTCATTAGAAAGCTAAAAATATTTCCTACATAATGATATTTTATTTATAATTTTTAGACTTTAAATAAATTAATTTATTTATGACAAAACGATGATGCAGTAATTACCCTTTTAAGGAAATATTAACATAATTGATGTTATAAATGCTAAAATGAATGTAATTTGAGACTTTTTATGACTTAAACTAATTTTCTAGGTTAATATGATATATTAGTGTTTATTTAATCAACTTGGTTCGAACATATAATTCTGTTATGACTTTCACAAAAATCATATATCAAATAGTGTCAAAATTGACACAAAATAGTTTTTAAATCAAATATTATATTATTATTTGTTATTTTATTCCTAAAAATCTAATGTTCGGACAAATGACTTAGATAAGGATATATTTATTAATAATATACAATTTTGGGTTCGTTTGGCATGTTATAGTAAGTGTATTAACCATATAGTGAAAGAAAACAAAAAGACACGGTAAAAGTTAAATTATTTAACTTAGAGTTAAATCTAATTGATAAGGTTAAAATAATACCATAAACTTGTCTAAATCCTATTGGTTGATAGGAGTTCGACCCATCCCCACTTTAGATTCGAAATAAGACCCTTTGGAACAATTATAAACTGATTTTGACTTTAATATAAAATAATATTTTGAGATATTCCTAAGGTGCCCCTCTCCTCCCTTATAAAAGGACACCTCCTCCCCCTCCTCCTCACACCAATTTGAGCACTAAATCTCGGCCAAACCCTGCCAAAATCTCTTATCCACTTCCCTAGAAACATCCTAGAGGTTCTTTTCTTCATCAAAGACCAATTTTAGTGCCCTAAGAGGAGGTCTCAAAGAGGCGCTTCAAAGAAGAGGTAATTACCGTTACCAATTCTTTCATCTTTATTTCTTCTTCCACTTCTTCTTATTAGGTTGTTTCATTATGAAGTAATAACATCAGTATCACTCATATACTGATATTTTATTATAAGTATGAAACAACCCTATTTCACCATCTATCCATCCTACGGAAAAAGAAATCACTGCGCGTGCGTACGTACGGAATACCGTCTCCACGCCGTGGTGTAATCTATTTTCCACCACCACCTTACATGGATGGGTATAATGGTGTAAAGAATAACTATACATAGTTATTACAACATCATATTGATTCTGATATATTGTATAATCCACTCCGATTCAATTCAATATTTATGGAAATGATATCATCGCTCGTGCGTACGTACGGACTACCGTCTCCACGACGCGATGAGATTCATTCTCCATGTTAACCATTTAAGAATGATTATAAAGTATATATAAGAAATAATAATGAAATATATGACATTATAAAGATACTGGATTATGTATATATAAATATATGTATGTAATCTACTTACTTCCATTTCAAGACAATAAGGAATGGAAAACAGCGTTCATGCGTACGTACGGACTACCGTCTCCATGAACGGTGTTTTTCATTTTATTTATCTATCTATTATATATATATATATACTGAATATATATGATATATAAATCAAATTTTATATTCTGGAAGTAAGTAAATAATGATATAAGTAATAATAATGTCAAGAACAACAAGTCAAAACACCTACGATAAATGAAACGATTTTACCCAAAACGCTTCTTTAACATGGAATTTACAAAATAACGGGTAATATAATGTCATAAGTGAACCATATATGATATCATAACAATTAATATGATTCTATATAAGTCAATGACATTATTTAAATCATTATACAGGAGGTTCAGACACATACGAAGCAAATCGGACCTAAGGTAAGGGAAATATCACAATCTCATTTTTATCCGAGATTGTTTATTCGTAAGTATTTAATGGGGTGTATTTTATCATCCACATCCATGTTTCCTCAATATGTAATATTATTTTCATTCACCTAAAATTGTTTAAAACCTATTTGAACCTTCGGTGAGTTTTTAGTAAAAGATATGAAAGGAATCTTTTGTCGTTTTTTCGTACGAGGTACTTTTTGACTTTTCCGACAAAAGTACGATGAATATTTTTTTTAACTTATACGACATGAATGGATTTTTAAAACATTATTTCCAAGAAGCTTCCTTTACAAGTTTTTAAGTTTATTTTTAATCTTCTTCTTTTGTTTTAAAGTCATATGACATGTTATGAAAGGAAAAATGTTTTTGAAATAGAAAGGATATTTTCCTCAAGAATGGAGTTCAAGTATTTTATCAAAATTATTTTCCATCTAAGATAATAAAAGGGTTCTGTTTTTATCCCTATTATTACATGGATTTGATTATGTTGTGATGGAAATATTTTTATGAATTCCTTTATCTTATATGGTTTGTTTTATGATGTCATGATGTTTCAAGAATCCCATTTTTGTTACATGTGTTATGCGATGATGTATGGTTTCTGATTATGTGGAACACATAAGAAAGGATTCATTATAAGATGGGTGGGACCTATATCTCCCTCCAATGCATTGGGTAAAGATTTTATATCTCATGAGATAGACATGGCTGAAATGGTAGGTTATACCGGTTCAGTGAAACAGGACTGAAACGAGGGTTACTCACTTCAGAAAGGGACTTTGTCCACTAAGATAGTCTTGGAAATGAGTCATGACTAACAAGAAATGATTTTCTATGATTATGTGTGCATGCCACAAAGTTTCAAGTTTCATGTTATGATTATGGGGATCTCATTTTCACTTCTATGATTTATCCCATGTTATGATATTATGAGCTCTTTTGCAGGTTAAGATTTCCAAAAGCTATGTTCTTATGTATATGATGTGATTGATATTTCTTTTGTTTACCCTTACTAAGCATTTGAGCTCACCCTTTTATGTTTTCTTTTCCCCAGGATATAAAGAAAGGTTTTTAGGTAAAAAAAAGGGAAGATCTTTATGGGAGATATTGAAGATCTTTCACCACGATTAGAAGATTACGTTCCGAGTTTCCAAAGACACTAAACTATTACGATCCTTGTGTGTGTGTTTTTGTTATGTACTAAGTATTCCGCAAAAGTAATGTAATGTCCATGTACGATAAGCTTCGGGTCTCTACAGTTGGTATCAGAGGAAAGGTTTAGTCAACCTTTGGAAACTAGGATGCGAAAACGTTAGTGAGATCCCTAGAGATATTTCTAAGGTATGTCTAGGGATGTCCCTAAGGTTAAGTATACGTATAGGTTATAGTACTAGAATTACGCTAACGATCATAGAATTAAACCTAAGATGTTAGATATTGAAGGTACTTCCCCTTTATTATGTTGTTTTCCCTAGCATGATTTTTGCCTCTCACACTATTCTTTTTGGGTTTTAGACGATGGCTGGAACCCGAAGGAACCGTGTTGATCAATGCAATGGACAATGCAATGATTGTCCTCCTGAACAAACAAATGTTATGGGAGATGGAGTGCAAAATCTTATTGATATACTTACACAAGCTATGAATCATTCTGGACTTCCAAATGAGCAGAGAAGGGAACAATATTCTATTGAGTCCTTCATGAGGCAACGTCCACCTTCTTTCAGTGGGTCTTCTGATCCACTTGTTGCTGAACAATGGATCAGTACCACTGAAAAGATATTTTCAGTTCTTCAATGTTCTGAACATGATAAATTCATCTTAGCAGTATATCGTTTAGAAGGTGAAGCTGATCAATGGTGGAATCTTATCAAGAATACAAGGCAAAGAGATGAAATTGAGTCCATGGAATGGGACGAGTTCAAGAACTTATTTTTCAATAAGTACTTCCCTCGTATTCTTCGAACAAAGATGGAGAAGGAGTTTCTTGAACTAAAGCAAAAGGATGATGAATCTGTTGGTATATACGAAGCGAATTTTACAAGACTTGCAAGGTATGCATCTGGCATTATCATCCAACCTGAAAGTAAAGTTGATCGATTTTTCAGTGGCTTAAAACCAAGTCTTCGAAGGGCATTAGATATAAGAGACTTCCGTAGCTATGAAGAAATTGTGCGTTGTTCTATCAAGGTAGAAATGGAAGTTGGTGTTACATATCCATCTCATGGTTTTGACAAGAAACGAAAGATGGAGTTCAAGGAGAAATCTCAGAATAATGGTGAAAAGAAGATGAATGTTTCCTTATGCACAAAGTGTGGAAAGAAGTATGGTGGAGATTGTCTTAAAGGGACTAGAAAATGTTTTAAGTGTGGAAAAGAAGGTCATCGAGCAGCTGAGTGTCGAAGTAATGGAAAAAGGGATTCTAATGAAGTGAATAAAGCAAACACTGCAGAGAACGCACAACCAACACTTCAATGATTCAAGTGCAAGGAGATGGGACATTATGCCAATAAATGCCCTAATCCAAGGGTTAGTGACGATCAACATGAGCAACCACTTAAGGCAAAGGACAAAGGGAAGTCACATGCGATCTCTATTGGCAATGTTGAATATGACAATGATGTGGTGGAATGATTAAGTGTCTATGTAATGGGATTCAAAAATAATGTTGTATCATGTAGTATTGGAATATTTATGTATTTGTCTAATGTGGTATTCAAAGTAATTGAGATATTATGCGCATAATGAAGGGAAAAAGAGAAAATGAAATGTTTAACAGTATTCATGAGCTCATATAAGGACTAAGTGATATCATGGTTTGAGTATATAGAATTTGGAGGATTTTGGTATGTGGAAAGTGTTAACTTTAAACTGCATTCATGTTTTCACTAAGGTATTCAAGAGAATACATGATTAAGGACTTTGAATGTTTGGAATGTGACCAACAAAACATATCTTATGATATATGGGGTTTGACGATGGTGTTAAATCTCTGGTAATCGTTTTCACTATGTTATGAGAGTGGACTGCAGTATTATGGATAAGCCTAAAGATTGGAATGGAATATGTTGGACATAAGTTAGTATTGTTTAAGGATAGAATTTTTCTCGATATTATTGATGGGATGTTATAGTAATATAGTTTTAGAAAAAGGACAACCTGCAGGACGGGCGACAGCCCATCGCGTCGGACAAGGCTGTGGGAATCGAACCCACAACCGAAGTGCGACTGGCCTTTATCGCCTACCACTGGCCTACAGGAAGTCCCTGTTTAGTAGAAACTAGTTTTATTATATTAAGCAGTATGATATATGAAGTATAAGTCCATTTTAGGAACTATATATGATTAATCTCACTATAGATCGACTTATGTATATAATTTTTGCTAACCTTTTGTTTGAGACAGACGGAATGACCCGTCATTCTATCACATGATCTGCTAACACTTCACGAATAACAAATTCAACTTCATTTATTTAAGAGATGAAGTGTAAATTGTTCTAGGCACGAACAATAGTGAGATTGTACCAAAATAAAGAAAGTATTTATTCCAATTCAAATTTTCAACTTTAGGGAAATGATCTTGAAAACCAAAAATGTTGTCCTAGTGATCTTATACCTGATGAATCGGATGATACCTTAGATCGTCACAAATTTATGGATTTGTGATTATTGGATTTTCCATAGCCATGTTCTCTACCACTCTCCATCAGAACATGATGGTTAGATTTCTCTTCCATATCCATATTTTCACCTATGTGGAAACCCAATGATTAGTTTATTTGGGTAACCGTTACGTTTCATACTTTTGTTTTTAAAGATTGGTTTTGATATTCCTTTTTACGATGTGGGTTTCTATTAAAGAAACTTTCAAATAGTAAACCATTTATAACCCCGACGAATTTCGAGGGCGAAATTCATTTTAAGGGGGGTAGAATGTAACAGCCCAAGATTTTATAAAAAATATTCTTTTTAATTTTATTAATGTCTTGTGTTGTACGCTACACCAAAAGGAGCTTGCACAACACGCATCCTTGACTTACCTTGCATTACACGCAATCGCGGCCTTCCTCGATAGCGTGTGTAATACGCAATACCGAGTTTCACTAAACAACGATATGCTATTAAAATATTATTAAAACTAGCTGGTATGAATAGTAATAACCACTTTTTAAAATTCTGTAAATCTTATTTTTCAAAATGAACTTCATTTTTGGATTCGGAGTATCGAATTTAGCCTAAGGTGAAATTTTGGTACATTTCGGATAACTTTCATATTCTGATGAATAGTGAAAATTACTAAAAAAAACTTTTTTAATCGAAATAATTAATAGTGATAAATTATTAATTGGAGTAGTTTTAAAGTATATTTAGAATATATTTTTATAATACAATGTTGTTCATTGGATGTAATTTCACATTTAAACCAGACATAATCAAGTGTCAATCTTTTGATAGATATTGTTTCTTAAAAACACGCTATTTGTTTTAACAGCGGGATTTAATTATAAAATTAATTAATGAAAATTCTATGATATGAATTTGGTAAAATAGACTTCATTTTTGAATTCGAAATATGAAATATAGCTTAGGATGAAATTTTGGCATTGTTCTGAAAAACATCAATTTTTGATGAATAGTGAAACTACTAAGTGGTAGTTAAAAAAATTAATTTCTTCATAAATCTTAATTTTACCGCTTCTGTGAATGGAATTTCAAAAATCCGAGAGACACGGTTGATGTCAGTAAGTAAAATGTGGTTCAATGAGATGAAAATAATTTTTGGTGAATAGTAACTTTTTACTTTTTTTTACCACTGTTAATAATAAATAGGGTAACTAAGGGTAAATATGATATTACTATTACCCTAACACATGTCCTAATTCTATTGGACAAGTGTAATTCGACCAAAAACAAGCTTAGGAATAAAATATGACCATTTAGGCCCACTTGGATTAGATTAGGACATTTATTATTATTTAATTCAAAGAAGAGTTAAAAGAGTTAAAATCAAAGTTTATTTACTAAAACATTTTTAATATAGGGTTATACATAAGATAAATTAGATTTTAAATATTCATTATAAAGCTAAAAAGATTTCCTACATAATTATATTTTATTTATAATTTTTAGACTTTAAATAAATTAATTTATTTATGACACAACGATGATGCAGTAATTACCCTTTTAAGGAAATATTAACATAATTGATGTTATAAATGCTCCAATGAATGTAATTTGAGACTTTTTATGACTTAAACTAATTTTATAGGTTACTATGATATATTAGTGTTGATTTAATCAACTTGGTTCGAACATATAATTCTGTTATGACTTTCACAAAAATCATATATCAAATAGTGTCAAAATTGACACAAAATAGTTTTTAAATCAAATATTATATTATTAATTGTTATTTTATTCCTAAAAATCTAAGGTTCGGACAAATGACTTAGATAAGGATATATTTATTAATAATATACAATTTGGGGTTCGTTTGGCATGTTATAGTAAGTGTATTAACCATATAGTGAAAGAAAACAAAAAGACACGGTAAAAGTTAAATTATTTAACTTAGAGTTAAATCTAATTGATAAGGTTAAAATAATAACCTAAACTTGTCTAAATCCTATTGGTTGATAGTATTTCGACCCATCCCCAATTTATCTTCGAAATAAGACTCTTTGGAACCATTATAAACCGATTTTGACTTTTATATAAAATAATATTTTGAGATATTCCTAAGGTGCCCCTCTCCTCCCTTATAAAAGGACACCTCCTCCCCCTCCTCCTCACACCAATTTGAGCACTCAAGCTCGGCCAACCCCTGCCAAAATATCTTCTCCACTTCCCTAGAAACATCCTAGAGGTTCTGGTCTTCCTCAAAGACCAATTTTAGTGCTCTAAGAGGAGGTCTCAAAGAGGCGCTTCAAAGAAGAGGTAATTACCGTTACCAATTCTTTCATCTTTATTTCTTCTTCCACTTCTTCTTCTTAGGTTGTTTCATTATGAAGTAATAACATCAGTATCACTCATATACTGATATGTTATTATAAGTATGAAACAACCCTATTTCACCATCTATCCATCCTACGGAAAAAGAAATCACTGCGCGTGCGTACGTACGGAATACCGTCTCCACGCCGTGGTGTAATCTATTTTCCACCACCACCTTACATGGATGGGTATAATGGTGTAAAGAATAACTATACATAGTTATTAAAACATCATATTGATTCTGATATATTGTATAATCCACTCCGATTCAATTCAATATTTATGGAAATGATATCATCGCTCGTGCGTACGTACGGACTACCGTCTCCACGACGCGATGCGATTCATTCTCCATGTTAACCATTTCAGAATGATTATAAAGTATATATAAGAAATAATAATGAAATATATGACATTATAAAGCTAATGGATTATGTATATATAAATATATGTATGTCATCTACTTACTTCCATTTCAAGACAATAAGGAATGGAAAACAGCGTTCATGCGTACGTACGGACTACCGTCTCCATGAACGGTGTTTTTTATTTTATTTATCTATCTATTATATATATATATATATATACTGAATATATATGATATATAAATCAAATTTTATATTCTGGAAGTAAGTAAATAATGATATAAGTAATAATAATGTCAAGAACAACAAGTCAAAACACCCACGATAAATGAAACGATTTTACCCAAAACGCTTCTTTAACATGGAATTTACAAAAGAACGGGTAATATAATGTCATAAGTGAACCATATATGATATAATAACAATGAATATGATTCTATAATAAGTCAATGACATTATTTAAATCATTATACAGGAGTTTCGGACACATACGAAGCAAATCGGACCTAAGGTAAGGGAAATATCACAATCTCATTTTTATCCGAGATTGTTTATTCGTAAGTATTTAATGGGGTGTATTTTATCATCCACATCCATGTTTCCTCAATATGTAATATTATTTCCATTCACCTAAAATTGTTTAAAACCTATTTTATCCTTCGGTGAGTTTTTAGTAAAAGATATGAAAGGAATCTTTTGTCGTTTTTTCGTACGAGGTACTTTTTGACTTTTCCGACAAAAGTACGATGAATATTTTTTTTAACTTATACGGCATGAATGGATTTTTAAAACATTATTTCCAAGAAGCTTCCTTTACAAGTTTTTAAGTTTATTTTTAATCATCTTCTTTTGTTTTAAAGTCATATGACATGTTATGAAAGGAAAAATGTTTTTGAAATAGAAAGGATATTTTCCTCAAGAATGGAGTTCAAGTATTTTATCAAAATTATTTTCCATCTAAGATAATAAAAGGGTTCTGTTTTTATCCCTATTATTACATGGATTTGATTATGTTGTGATGGAAATATTTTTATGAATTCCTTTATCTTATATGGTTTGTTTTATGATGTCATGATGTTTCAAGAATCCCATTTTTGTTACATGTGTTATGCGATGATGTATGGTTTATGATTATGTGGCACACATAAGAAAGGATTCATTATAAGATGGGTGGGACCTATATCTCCCTCCAATGCATTGGGTAAAGATTTTATATCTCATGAGATAGACATGGCTGAAATGGTAGGTTATACCGGTTCAGTGAAACAGGACTGAAACGAGGGTTACTCGCTTCAGAAAGGGACTTTGTCCACTAAGATAGTCTTGGCAATGAGTCATGACTAACAAGAAATGATTTTCTATGATTATGTGTGCATGCCACAAAGTTTCAAGTTTCATGTTATGATTATGGGGATCTCATTTTCACTGCTATGATTTATCCCATGTTATGATATTATGAGCTCTTTTGCAGGTTAAGATTTCCAAAAGCTATGTTCTTATGTATATGATGTGATTGATATTTCTTTTGTTTACCCTTACTGAGCATTTGAGCTCACCATTTTATGTTTTATTTTCCCCAGGATATAAAGAAAGGTTTTTAGGTAAAAAAAAGGGAAGATCTTTATGGGAGATATTGAAGATCTTTCACCACGATTAGAAGATTACGTTCCGAGTTTCCAAAGACACTAAACTATTACGATCTATGTGTGTGTGTTTTTGTTATGTACTAAGTATTCCGCAAAAGTAATGTAATGTCCATGTACGATAAGCTTCGGGTCTCTACAGCGGGTGAGGATATCTTCTACTGTTATAACACCTTCAAATATTCCCTTACAATATTATAATAATATTTTCATAATAAATGTTTTCTCTTATAATTACGTGACTTTTAAATGATTTTAAAATTTCTCTCAAATAATTTCGATTTCATATATGTCAATATCCTTTGATGGATTTTACACTTGTTTAAAGTTGATTTATTATGATACAATATTCCATATTGTATTGAAGGTTTTGTGCTATGTTTGACTATGGATGTGTTATTTTTATACCATTCATGGTTTATGGTTAAAGTATTAACATTTCACATGCTAGTTTTAATATGAATGTTTAAGTTATGTTTCAAAATTTTTTTTATGAGAAATTCATTGGACTTAGTAAGTGACGGGTAGACCCCTGCTATATCTCCTCGATGCATCGGTAGGTCTCATAAGACAGAATAGTGTCTTGCCACCAGGCCTTGAAAAAAGCTTATTTGTAGACTTGGCACGAGACCTTGACTATGTGGTTATGATGTCCGACATTATGCATTCCATCCTTATGAAATTAGCTATTGATATTGCATGTGATTATTCGACTAGTAGAATATCCATGAAAATAAGTAAATGGAATTATTTTATTTATCTTTTCTATGTTATTCTTAATTTTATGTTTAAAGAATTATGTTTTAGTCTTATACACTGCCTTAAATTTTCATGCTTATTTATGAAGGTTTACACTATATTGTTATCCTTATTGAGCATATGAGCTCACCCCTTCCTATGTTTTATTTTTCTCAGGATGTGAATAAGTATATCATGATTAACCTGCAGTGATAGAATAATGGATATAAGGGTGTTCAAAGTGTACAAAAAGTTGTTGTTATTTTTATTTCATGATGTGATGTAAAACTTATGTATGTATTTAGTACTTCCAAGGCTACTAAACTAATCGGTCTTTCAAGACTTGATCTCTTGTGATCATGAAAATGTTATGTAACAATGCACTGAATCTAGGTAAATAGGGTCGGGGCCTTACAATATACCCAAGAAAACATGTCATATAGGGTACGAGAATGATGAATCTATTATGATGTAATTTTTTCCTGCTAATTCCCCTACTTATTAATGGTTTTATTGAATAATATTTAGGGAAGACCTTGATCAATTTTTGGTAGTTTTTAAAGATGGTATTTTCATATATTAAAATTGAATGGAAAAGGATTACAATAAATTGATAATTATACTAATGACCCAGAGGAAGGATAAATAATATAAAAAATCTACAATTCTTGAATATTGGCTAAAAATGGTTTCAGTTTTTATTTATATAATCTCAACATAGGGTATATCGATAGATCCATCAAATAGGAAGTCTATTGGGAATTATCCCAATCCAACCACACTCACTGAGATCTATAGTTTTATTGGTTTTTCTGTATAATATCAATGATTTATGGTGAATTTCTCATGACTATGTATTCCAATCACTATGTACACACAAAAGGGATCCAGATTCCTCTGGATAGATGAATGTGAGGAAAATTTCAATAAACAAATGAGAATATATTTTAGTAAACCTATACAGAAATTAAACTACAGAGGATAAGTGTTTTTAATCTATATTTATTCTTTCAACAAGGGATTAGGATTCATTATCATGAAGATGAAATGGTCATAGATTATCCCACATGGAAATTGAATGTTCAATAGAAAAGTTACCCAACTCATTATTTGGAGTAAGCTATGGTGATGTTTTCATTATAGATATGGAGGAATTATCAATATATAGAAAGGTGTGATATATATACTAATCATAAGAGTTTAAAGTCAATATTTTCAGAAAAATATTTTATCATGCACCAAATAGGATGGTTGGTGATGATTAACGATTATGACCTCTCAATACCTTACCACAATGAGAAAGTGACTATGGTAGTCGATGCATTGAGTCACATGCATCTTACTATATTTTCAAAGATAAGGATTATAGATGATCAAATATTTATAGAATTCTAGTGGATGGATGTTCAAATCATGGAGGAAGGGGGCCAATCTAATGTTGACCAAATAAGTGTTCAACCATCTAACCATGTGAGCATAAAAGACGAACATAAGGATGATGTGGAGCTACAAAATAATGTGAGAAATTTTATGGTGTTCAACAAAGATTATGATGGAATGACATAGTTCAGTAACCATGTTTGTGTTCCAACCACAACATATTTGAATAAGGTGATATTACATGAGTGACATAGTTCTATATTTTCTATTTATCATGGATGTAAAAAAGATATATATATATATATATACTTTAATGTGTATTTTTGGTAGAACAACTTGTTGAGAGATATTGAAGAGTTTATATCCCAGTGCTTGGTATGCCGTCAAGTTAAGTCTTAGAGATAAAATTGTAAGCGGATGTTACAACTATTACACAAACCAAAATAGAAATGGAAAATCATCACCATGGATTTTATCATTTGACTCCCCAAAATCTCTAAGGGGATAATGTTATATGGGCTTTATTTTATCTTATTACAAATTCATAAAATTTAATTACTATCTGAGAATAATTTTATTTAGATAATCATTCCATAATATACATAATGAATGTAAAAATTATTTATAGAGCCCCAAATTCTATTATATCTGATCAGGATCTAAGGTTTACCATAATTTTATGGTGAAGTATTCAGTAATTAATTGATATATAATTTAGTTTTTGAAAAATTTATCATCCTTAGATTGATTGATATTCTGAGAGAATAATAAAAACCATAGAGGAAACACTAAGATCATGTTTTGTGGATTTCAATGGTTTTTGGGATCAACACATACTCGGATTGATTTTTATTAAAATAAAATATATTTTACTCGATCATTAAAATTGTTTATTATGATTAACCCCATGGAATGAAGTGTAAGAATAAAATGTGAGTAGTTATTTTGGAGAAATAAAACTATTGTGGCCTAAGATAAATGAGGCAACAATAGAGTATGTTAGATACATTTAGAAGCACATCAATTTATCTATGTTTTGATAGAAATTTGATGATAATAATTTTCAGAAAGATGTGGAGTTTGATATTAGTGTGATGGTGATGAAATTAGGCAATAATGGAATAATGAGCCCTATGTATATAGGCCCCATTGAGATTCATAATCGAGTATGGATAGTTACTTATCGATTTTCTTTACACCAAGACTCACTTAAGTACATGATATGTTCAATGTATATTTCTTGAGGATATATATACCTGACCCTTCACACGTACTAAACCTAGTAGTAATACCATTAGAAAAATATCATTATTACGAGGAAGGTATGGTGTAGATAGAGGATAAGAGAGATAAAATCATATCATATAAGAACACTCACATGGTCAAGGTTTTATTGCAAAAACATAAATTTGGAGATACTATATGGGAACTAGAAGATATGATGAGGAATAAGTATCCTCATTTGATTATAATATAGTGATGGATTTTTAGGGTTAATTTCATTTTAATGTTTCTATAATGTAACACACAAGGTTTTTATGAAATATATTTTTTAGAGTAAATTATATTTCTTTGATAACATGTAATACATGTAACTCTGAGTTTTAATTAACCATGATATAGTAATAATATTATACTTTAACAATGAACTTTATATCCCAGCCAATAAATATAGAGTCGTGAATAGGATTGACCAATTTTTAACTATTATTTATTAATGTTTTATATAAAGAAAACTTATTGATTAAAAGTACTTAATTTTTAGTAACATTTTTAACTAATTCAAAAAT
This sequence comes from Viscum album, assembly GCA_963277665.1. NCBI lineage: Eukaryota > Viridiplantae > Streptophyta > Magnoliopsida > Santalales > Viscaceae > Viscum > Viscum album. The sequence continues at coordinate 1,803,621,133 of OY728125.1, forward strand.
TATATTTTCTCAAAAAAAATATTTTTTGAAATAATATGAAATGTTATTTTTGTGTGAAAAATTATCATTGTGTAATTGTTTTTATAATTTTCTTCAAAATTTAGTTTATACATGAATATTAAAAAATGTATATTTTTATTTAAAACATCCTTTTAATTTAAATGATTTTAAAGATCAATTTTTTATGGTTTTGAAAAGTAAAATAATTTCAATTTTATATCTATCAATCTAATTTATGTAATTTGAATCAATTTCATATTAAATTTTTATATTAAAACATTATATACTTATGAAATATTTCTTTTTGGAAAACCACTTTTACATCATGTCTACGGGTTTTATTTTAAATTAGATTATTCCACATATATGAATTGAATTTGATAAAATGAATTCCATATTTTTAATCTGAGTAATCTATATTGTAACGTCCCGGATTCGGGTACCACTCCACGGGTGCCCCGAACCCAGTTGGTCACACAACCTTAAGAGCATTTCCCCAAACGCAAGAGGATGCTGAATAGAAGCGAGGGCCCAGGTCTGATTGTGGGGAAACTATGCCCTCATTTGTAAAAGTGCAGCATAACAGAATACAAGATAAAACATACAATAAAAGTTGAAGAAGTAAAACATACATAACTGAATGGACAACTAAAGTAAAAAGAACCAGCAGTCACATATATATATATATATGTATGTCAAGATGCAGCATGTCACTATTCTATGAAAACAGTTAAAACTTGTTACACAGTAGTACAATATGATGCAATAGGAAGTACAAGTACAACAGAACAAAACAAAATAGCCAGTAGCATCACGAGCCTGAGCTTAGTCCCAAGCTCCCCTACTCCTCAGAAACAATCATGTACCTGTATAGGGACCCTTTCCCTTATACACACCTATAGAAGTATAATCTGTTTGGGGATGAGGACATAACCCCAAACATGGTGTGAGAAATAAATCCCAGTAGGCACCCACCAAAGGCCCATGTTCAACTGTGTGTAAACATGCAACAATATTGTGCAAAAGTAAATGTAATAAACTAAGCAGCACTAAAAAGTAAATAACTTCACCAATTATATTTCCATTTTATTATTCATTTAATAATTTAATATAAGGAAATCACCACAGTGATCGGGCCATTCCCAACATGTAAATAATCAATTCACATACAATTCCTCTCAAGGAAATTTAATAGAAATTATTATCACAATGGCATACCCTCGGGTATCCGACCAAATGACTAAATAAAGGAGTGCATGCTCGAAGTGGTCCTAGATCCAAGCAGTGATCCTAAACAATAATTTATTATCACATTTAATTACCTATGCAATTCTAGTTATTCAAAACAGCCAAGGCCTCAGCCACACGACACCGCAACATGGGATCGTAGCTCAATGGTACACAAAACCACACAACAGTTGGAATTTAAACACCAAGCCACCTACCTCAATCACCCCTGATCGGTATATGCGAATGATGCTCCTTGAAATGCTCGAGAACAATGTAGATCTGAGGTAAAAGAAACCGTAATTCAAATGCAAATAACTTCCCCTCGGGAAATAATTGTCAAGAACCGCTTAAGGAGAAGGAGATTCTTACCCGTACAGTTCCAACGAGATCGACAAAGGCGGAAATGGATTCCCGGTGTGCGATCTAGAGCTCCTCGAAGGTTTGGCTCTCTCTCCTAACTCCTCCTCCAGTTCTAAGGCAATCCTGTGAACAGGGTTGGCTACTTCCCATTTTGAGTGAAAAAAACAAACTACATGGCGTGTACTTCTCAAGTACATGGAGTGTACTATTCATTTAACTGTTCCTCTGGTGGCTACCCGACACTATTCATCAATCGACATGAGGACACGGTATGTACTACATGAGTACATGACATGTAATGACACTCAGATGGCAGCTGCCTCCACCGCCTTACTATTTGCCCACCGACTAACTACATGGTGTGTAAATACCCACTACACGGCGTGTAGTCAGTTTTTACACCTTTCATCGCCAGTATGGCTACACACCCTATGTACTCATCCCACACGACCAAAGTACATGGCGTGTGGAAAAGTGCATGGTGTGTAGTCCCAAAATTTAGGATTTTTCCTCATTTTCCTTATTTTCTCAAAAACACTTAAGGAAAAGAGAAAAGAAGAAATCTGTACCACGAAAATAAGAACCGAGTTCTTAAAAACTTCCCCCGTTAAAGAAATTCATCCCTGAATTTCCCTTCCAAGGTTGGCGAAGATAAAGCTCAGAACAACTCTTCTCACTGATCATGTACGTTGGTCTCCCATTCCCAGGTTTCGTCCTGCACTCGGCCATGCTGCCATTGCACCCGTACGAGAGGAACTGACCGGCCTCAGAGAACCTTTGTGCTCCTATCAACGATATGAATCGGATGCTTTTCAATGGACACATCGATCTGAATCCCAACCTCCTCTGGATGAAAGATGTGAGATGAGTCTGAATGATAGCGACGCAACTAAGATACATGGAAGATGTCGTGCATGGATCGGTACCTCTGTGGTAACTGCAACCGATAGGCAACCCGCCCGACTCTCTCCAGAATCTAAAATGTCCCCACATACCTCGGCGAAAGCTTACCCTATCTCCTGATCCTCCTGTGTCCCAACCTCGTTGAAACACGTAAGAAAACCTGATCCCCAACCACGAACTCCAAGTGTCGTCTGCGGCGATGAACATAAGATTTCTGACGAGATTGTGCAGTAGCCATCTGTTTATGAATCAACTGGACCTACTTAGAAGTCTACTGTATGAGCTGTGGTCCCAGTAAAGTTGCCTCACCTGCCTCTAACCAGCACAAGGGTGATCAACATGACCCACCATATAAATCCTCGTAAGGTGCCATCTCAATAGTTTCCGGAAAACTATTATTATAGGAAAACTCGACTAAGGGTATATGCTTCTCCCAAGAGCCCCAAAACTCTAGGACGCTTTCACGTAGCATGTATTCAAGCACCTGTATCGTATGCTCTGATTGGCCATCAGTCTGAGGGTGGTAAGTTGTGCTCAGAAGCACCTGTGTACCCAGTTCCCTCTGAAACCTCTGCCAGAAACGAGACGTAAAATGGGTGTCCCTATCTAAAATGATAGAACAAGGGACCCCATGAAGACGTACAACCTCTAGGATATACAACCTTCCAAGATCGTCAACACCGAAGGTCTCCTTGATCAGAAAAAAGTGAGATACCTTTGTGCGTCTATCCACAACAACCCACATGACATCATAGCCTCGAGGTGACCTCGGGAACCCAGTCACGAAGTCCATAGCGACATCATCCCATTTCCACTCTAGGATGTGAAACAGGTGTAACTGTCTGGTTGGTCTCTGATGCTCAGCCTTCACCTGTTGACAGGTGGAACATCTCGTAACAAGAAAAGCTATATATTTCTTCATACTCAGCCACCAGTACTGACGTCTCAAGTCACAGTACATCTTTGTAACCCCGGGATGAACTTCCCTAGCTAAATCATGAAACTCCCGCATCATCTCTTCACGTATATCCCCTGGAACCCATACTCATCCATGGAAATGCAGTACCTCATCATCGCCTATCATCCACCCAGGAGGAGTGTCCTCACTTGCCACCGACACCCGTAGAACTAGTCCTTCTGAATCAGATATCTATATTATCATCACTCTATCCAGAAGGGTAGAGGTTATAGCTAAATATGAAAGATAGGTCCTCCCCTAACTGTCGTGGACCTCTAAATGCATATAAAAGAACAAAGCCATGAGCTGCCACTCACCACTGGCCTCCTTCACTGCCTGTATCTGAGTCCTCCTGCTCAATGCATCAGCTACTACATTACCTTTACCAGGGGTATAGGCAAGCTCAAAATTGAAGGATTTCAGGTATTCAACCCACCTTCGCTGCCTCAGATTCAAGTCACACTGAGTAATGATATACTTGAGACTTTTGTGGTCGGCGAAAACCAAAAAATGTTCTCCCAAGAGGTAATGTCTCCAACACCATAACACTTTAACGACTGTAGCCAACTCGAGATCATGAGTCGGGTAATTACTCTCATGTGGCCTTAACTGCCGAGACCCGTATGCAAAAACTTGGCCGCCCTGCATCAACACTGCTCCAAGCCCAATTTCTGATGCATCACAGTAAACTGTATAGCTCTTCCCCTACTCTGGAAGTATCAGGATTGGTGATGATGTCAACTTTCCTTTCAGGTCCTGAAAGGATGTCTCAAAAGCTTCTGACCAAACGAACTTCACACCCTTCATAGTCAGACCCATAAATGGTGCTTCTAAGCGGGAGAAGTCCTGTATGAAGCGTCTGTAGTAACTATCCAGCCCTAAGAAACTCCGTATCTCAGATACTTTCTTCGGATACTCCTAGGAAACTACTGCTCTCACCTAATCTGGGTCTACTGTAACTCCTGCCTCTGAGATGATATGACCCAGGAAGTGTATCTGGTCCATCCAAAAGTGGCACTTTGAGAGTTTAGCATATATCCAAGGCTCTCTCAATGAACGAAATACGATATCAATATGGGTGGCATGGTCGTGTTGAGTGTGAGAGTACACCAAGATATCGTCCATGAATACTACCAAAAAAGAATCCAGATAAGGATGGAAGACACGATTCATCATAGCCATGAAAACTGCTGGCACATTCGTGAGTCCGAACGACATAACCAAGTATTCATATAGACCATACCTACTCATGAAGGCTGTGAGAGATATATCATATGGTCTAACGTGAAACTGATGATATTCAGATCTCAAGTAAATCTTCGAGAACACTCATGAACCTCAAAGTTGATAAAAAATATCATCAATCCTAGGCAAGGGATATCGGTTCTTAACCGTCAGCTGGTTCAGCTTCCAATAATCCACACATAGTCTAAGGGAACCATCAGCCTTCTTTGCAAAAAGGATCGGAGAACCCCAAGGATAAGTATTGGGTCGGATAAAAACCTTTGACTGTAACTCCTCTAACTGTCTCTTGAGCTATCGTAACTCAGGTGTAGCCATCCTATAAGGAGGAATGGACACCGACGCTTCTCCTGGCACAAGTTCAACAGAGAAATCCACCTCACACTCCATAGGTAGACCTGAAAAGTCGTCTGGGAAGACATCCATGAAACGATAAACCACTGGAGGGAAATCCGTCTGATAAGTCCCCTAATCATCCAGAAAAAAACTCGCAATATGGGCTATGTCTCCACCTCTCCCACAATGCTCTGGTCCAGCTCGACTTTCCTGAACATCCCACTGGCCCTTGTATAGAAACTCTCTACCCCTTGATGACGAGAAATGCACCCTGTGACGATAGCAGTCTACAAAGGCTCTAAAGGGAACCAACCAGTCCATCCCAAGAATGACATCATAGCTCATAATATCTAAGACATAGAGGTCCCAAAGGAAGTTACATCCACCAACCTCAAGGGGGCACTCCTTACACTGACTCACACCGGCCGTTCTAGTCCCCAAAAGAGTTTCTAGCATAAAAAATCAGAAGAAAAAGAAACATAGAGCCCGAGGATCTCCACAACAGGTACAGATATAAAGCTATGTGTAGCATCCGGATTGAAAAGTACTGAAGATAAGACAGAAGATACTAGAATAGTCCCTCTGACAGTAGAAGGTTCGGAATCCTGCTCCTATTGGGTCTGTTGCACTGCATATGCCTACCCAGTGTCGTGGCCTTACGACATAGCCTGGCTACCCTGAGCTGTCCTGCCTTGTTGCCTCTGAGATCCTAGTGTCTGGATACCACGACCACGACCACCATCTCTGCCTATACGCCCCGACGTATTCCAGTTTCTTGACTGGTAAGAAGCTGTTAGTCCTTCTCCCGCACGCGGAGTCTGTACAGAACCCCTATCACTAGCCACTGGGGTAAATTACATGAAAAATTGCTATAGATGACCCATATTGCCGCAAGGTCGGCACTCCACTAGATCACGTGGACAATGTGGTCTCTTGTGCCCCTCTTTACCACACTGGTAGCACTTGATCGGTCCACCTGAAGTAACTGTCTAGCTAGTACTACCACTGTGGGAGAAAATCATCTGTCGCTTCCTCTTTCTGGTAGAAATAATACCAGAAACTGGTGCCGAACCGCCCTGGCCTGCACCACTGGCTTCCTGAAGGTTCTTCGCAGTAATAAAGGTCTGATTCACAATATCATGTATAATATTAAAGCTAAAATAATTCACCAGTGTTCGGATTTCATATCAAAGACCATCCTAAAAAAATCTAGCCCTCAACGTCTCATCACCCACCAGAACGAGTGCAAAACGCTGAAGATCAGTGAAACAAGCGAAATAATGCATCACCAACATAGAACCCTGCTGCAGATTCATGAAATATCAAGCTCGATCTTCCCTCAGCATCTCTAGGAAGAAGAAGTCATAGAAAGAAGTCTGAAAATATTCCAACGCCACGTCTTTGTGATGCTCAGATTGGGTGGTAACATCCCACCACCTCTTGGTGGAATCAGGCAGCATATAAGTCGTGAGCTTGACCCTCCACCCTGGAGGCGTCTCTAAGTACTCGAAAATAGTCTGTATAGACCCCAGTGAAGACTTCGCAGCCTGCGGTCCTCCATCCCCTGAAAATATAGGCGGATGCTGCTGTTGGAAGATACGAGTCAGCTCGGCCATAGATGTGGTGGCCTGCGGTGCTCCCTGGAAGGTCTGCATTGTAACACCCTTATATTTTATGAGAAGTATATTTTTTTAATATGTTATACGGAAAGGAATCTTCCACTACACACAACACTAGCTTGGCTTGCGTTACACACAATCACGACCTTCCTCGATAGCGTGTGTAGTACGCAATACCGAGTTTCACTAAACAAAGATATATTATAATATTATAAACTAGTTGTTATGAATAGTATTAACTGAAATTTGAATTTTATAATATTTTAATTCATTTTATACATTTTCTAGAATGAGGTATGAAAACAAAATCAGTTTTTTTGGATAAAAGAAGTATTTTTCAAAAAAATGCAGTTTTACCGCCTTTTGATGGCGCACCCACTTTAAATCTACTTTTAAAAAGTTTATAAGTTCAATTTGAAAAACAATTCTTCCTTAAAATCAGGATATAAAAATATACTTTGGATAAATTTTTCATATTATTCTGATAACTTTCATATTTTAATGAATAGTAAAAACACGCAAATTTTAATTAAAAACAACTTTTTTCATCGCAATACTTTATATGGTTAAATTATAATATTGAATGTTTTTAAAGTATAAATAGAATATATTTTTACCATTTAATATAATTAATGTCATTAGCATTAATTTTACATTGAATTCATAGGTAAAAACATTTCAATCTTTGGCAATGTTTTAACTTTTAAAACCCGTGTTCTTAACAATGAGATTAATTTTAAATAATTTGATGCAACTTCTGTGTTTTGAATTCTAAAAAATGTATTCCATATTTGGAATCAGTGGGTCCAAATTATGTTAATAGGTTACTTTTATTCTTTTGATATTATGAATAGTAACTACGATAATTTTTATTTACTACAGTTAAAGGTAAATAGGGTAATTCAACGTTAAAAGAATATTATAATAATTAAAAATTATCTCAAAACTTGTCCTAAACATATTGGATGAGTATTGGCAGACCATGGTCATCCTTGGGTCGATTTAGGGACCCCATTGAGCCACTTGGTAGTGACAATGACAATTTGGATTAATTAATTTAATGTAAAGACAAAATTGACATTAACAAAAATATTTTAGTAATTAATTATTATAAGGGGTATTTTAAACTATAAATATTAATTAGAAAGATAAAAAGATTTTCTAAAGAATGGTATTTTATTTTTAATTTTTAGACAATAAATAATTTAATTTAGTTATGACACAATGATGATGCAGTAATTATCTTATTAATGAAATATTGACATAATTGATGTTATAAATTCCCAAATAAATTTAATTTGAGAATTTTTATGAATTACAATAATTTTATATGTTAATATGACATGTTATTATTGATTTAATTAACTTTTTTCGAACTAATCATTCTGTTATGATTTTTACAAAAATCAATTACCAAATATTGTCAAAATTGACATAAAATAGTTTTTAAAACAAATACTATATTATTAATTGTTATTATATTCCTAAAAATCTAAGGTTCGGCCAAGATACTTATATCATGATAGGTGTATCATTAATGGACCACTTGAGGGTATCTTGGATGTATATGATATGTTTATTAACTATATAATAAGAAAAATACAAAGTGACATGGTAAATGTCAATCTAATTAACTAAGAGTTAAAACTAAAAGATAAGGTTAATATAATGACCTAAACTTGTCTAAATTCTATTGGATGAGAGGATTTAGACCCATCCCATCCTTATCTTCGAAATAAATTAATTTGGATCTATTAAAAACTGAATATGACTTTATAATAAAAACATATTTTTAGTTTTTCCAAAGGTGCCCCTCTCCTCCATTATAAAAGGGCACCTCCTCCCTCTCTTCCTCACACCAATTTGAGCCTTCATGATCGTCCAAACCCTGCCCATTTCACTTCCCCACTTCCTTAGAAACCTACTAGAGGTACTGTTCTTCTCAAAATACCAACTCTAGTTCCTTAAGTGAAAGTTTAAAGGAGGCACTTCGAGAAAGAGGTAATACCTTCTACCGTTTTCTTCAAGTTCCATTCTTCTTCTACTCCCACTTCTTTTGTTGTTTCATTATGAGGTAATAAAATCCGTATCCCTCATATACTGATATTTTATTATAAATATGAAACAACCCTATTTCACCTCTTATCCATCCTACAGAAAAAGAAATTACCGCGCGTGCGTACGTACGAAATACTGTCTCCACGCTGTGGTGTAATCTATTTTCCACCACCAACTTACTTGGATGGGTATAATGGTGTAAATAATAACTATATATGATTATTGTAAAGTGATATTGATTCTGAAATAGTATACATACACTCCAATACAATTCCACGATCATGGGAACGATATCATCGCTCGTGCGTACATACGGAATACCGTCTCCACGATGTGATGCGACTCGTTCTACATGATCTTTATTGCATAATGATTATATAAATGAATTGAATGAATGAATATGATATATATGACACTAATAACATTCTGGAAATGAGGTATCTATAACCTAAAGAGAAGAATAAGAATTTATTCAACAAAACAGGCATAAGAACAAAAAGTAATAAACACCCGAATAACAAGTAGTAATGAAATATTACTAATAAGAAGCTAAGAATATGACCATATATGATATTATAACAATAAGTATGATTCTGGAATAAGTCAATAACATTATTTAAATCATTATACAGGAGGTTCAGACACTTATGAAGCAAATCAAACCTAAGGTAAGGAACAATTTTGCAATCTCAATTTTTATGCGAGATTGTTTATACTTCAGAATTTACTGGGGAAAATTTATCATCCACATCCATGTTTCCTCAATATTTAATATTATTTATATCCGATTAAAATTTTTTAAATCTAATTTTACCCTTCGGTGAGTTTTTAGTAAAAGATATGAAAAGAATCTTTTGCCGTTTTTCATACGAGGTACTTTTTGACTTTTCTGACAAAAGTATGAGAAGAATGTTTTTTTAAACTTATACATCATGAATGTATTTTTAAAAAATTATTTCCAAGAATCTTCCTTTACAAGTTTTCATTTTTATTTTTAATCAACTTATTTTAGTTTAAAATTGTATGACAAGTTAAGAAAGGAAAAATGTTTTTGAAGTAGAAATGATATTTTCTTCAAGAATGGAGTTCAAGTATTTTATCAAAATTATTTTCCATCTAAGATAATATAGGATTCTGTTTATATCCCTATTATTAAATTGATTTGATTATGTTGTGATGGAAATATTTTTATTAATTCTTTTATTCTATATGAATTGTTTTATGATGTCACGATGTTTAAGATTCCCATTTTTATTACATGGGTTGTGCTATGATGTATGGTTTATGATTATGTGGCACACATAATAATGGTATCATTATGCGATGGGTGGGACCTATATCTCCCTATAATGCATTGGGTAAATATTTTATATCTCATGAGATAGACATGGATGGAATGGAAGGTTAAACCGGTTCAGTGAAGCATGTTCAGTGAAACAGGACTGAAACGAGGAGTGAACTCGGTTTAGAAATGGACTTTGTCCACTAAGATAGTCTTGGAAAGGAGTCTTGACTAATAAGAAATGATTCATTATGATTATGTGTGTATGCCACAAAGTTTCATGTTTTAAGTTATGATTATTGGGATTACATTTCACTACCATGATTTATCCCATGTTATGAAATTATGATCTCTTTTGCAGGGTAAGATTTCTAAAATGTTATATTCTTATGTATTTGATGTGATTGATATTTCTTTTGTTTACCCTTACTAAGAATTTGAGCTCACCCTTTTGTATGTTTTCTTTCCCCAGGTTAGGAAGAAGGTTATTAAGTAAGATATGCCAAAAAGGGACAATAGATATGATGAAATAAATGAGAGACAGTGTAGATGCTTTATGAACCATTTGTTTATGTTTCCCAGTTTCTAAAGACATTATACCTATACGGTCCATTCATGGTTTTGTTATATGTTGGAATAAGTATTCTTCAATTTTGAATTATTAACCATGTATGTAAATTATGGGTCGCTATAGTTGGTATCAGAGGAAAGGTATAGTCAACCTTTGGAAACTAGGATGTGAAAGCCTTAGTAAGAAACCTAAGGATATGTCTAAGCATAGAACACACTCTTAGTGTTTTAAAAATGGACATGAACAACCTATGATAAGACCTTAAGTGTGAAATTTTATTCATGATTATGTGGTTTTCCTATTATAATTAGTGTTTCTCACACTATTCTTCTTGGTTTTAGTCAATGGCTGGAACCCGAAGGAACCGTGTTAATGCAGAATGCGACGGGCAATGAAATGATTGTCCCCCTGAGCAACAAAACGTTATGGGAGCTGGAATGAAAAATCTTGTAGCCATGATCACACAACTTTCTCAATCTATGAATCATACAGGACTTCCAAATGAGAAAAGGAAAGAGAAACATTCTGTTGAATCCTTCATGAGGTAGCATCCACCTTCATTCAGCGGGTCTTCTGATCCATTAGTGGCTGAACAATGGATCAGTACCATTGAAAAGATATTTTAAGTTCTTCAATGTTTTGAACATGATAATGTCATTTTATCAGTGTATCGTTTGGAAGGTGATGCTGATCAATGGTGGAATCTTATTAAGAATACGAGGCAAAGGGATGAAATTGAGTCCATGGAATGGGATGAGTTCAAGAACTTATTTTTCAATAAGTATTTCCCTCGTATTCTTCGAACAAAGATGGAGAAGGAGTTTCTTGAACTGAAGCAAAAGGATGATGAATCCGTTGGTACATATGAAGCAAATTTTACAAGACTTGCAAGGTACGCTTCTGGAATTATTATCCAACCTGAGAGTAAGATCGATCGATTATTTAGTGGATTAAAACCAAGTCTTCGAAGGGCGTTAGCCATAAGGGACTTCAATAGCTATGAGGAAATTGTTCGATGTGCTCTCAAGGTTGAGATGGAGATTGGTGTAACCCATCAGTCACATGGGTTTGATAAGAAGAGGAAAATGGAATTCAAAGGAAAATCTAAAGACCACACTAAAAAGAAGATGAGTTTTCCCTTATGCTCAAAGTGTGGAAATAAACATGGAGGAAATTGTCTTAAGGGAACAAGACAATGTTATAAGTGTGGAAAAGAAGGTCATCGGGCAATTGAATGAAGAAATAATGGGAAGAATATGTCTAATGATGCAAACAAAGGAAGGGATACACAGAATGAACCTACTACACTTCAATGTTTCAAGTGAAAGGAGATGGGTCATTATGCCAATCAATGCCCAAATCCAATGGTTGATGATGATGATCGATGTCAATAAACTCTTATGGCCAAATACAAAGGAAAGTCACATGCAATTACTATCGACAATTTGGAGTACGACAACGAAGTGGTGAAAGGTACACTTAACATCCACTCTAAAGTAGAAAATGTTTTATTTGATTCTGGATCCACCCACTCTTTTATTTCTGAATAATTTTCTAAGGGTATCACCGTATTACCTCAAAAATTAGATGTTGAGTTAGCTATGACAACTCCTAATGGCACAACAGTCGCATCAAAAGTTTATAATTATTCTCCGATTGAAGTTTGTGGGAAAGTGCTTCCTGAAAATCTTGTGATCCATCCTATAGTGGAATTTTATGTGATTCTTGGCATGGATTGGCTTTCTTTATATGGATCTCTAATCAATTTCCAAAGAAGGGAAGTCACATTTCATATTCCAGATCAATCTATGATCATCTATCGATGCAAGGATGAACATAACCTTCCATTGGAAATTTATTCTATCTTATGGGTCTTGATTCCACTAAATGAAGGTTATTTATCTCAAATGGTTGGAGAGAAACTCATGATTAATAATATTCCCATTGTCCGGGAATTTGATGATGTCTTTCTAGAGGAATTTCCAGGTCTTCCACCAAATCGTGAAGTAGATTTTTCAATAGAACTCGTACCGGATGCTTTGCCTATTTCAAAGACACCTTATAGAATTGCCCCAATTGTGTTGTAGGAATTGAAGAAGCAGATCCAAGAGAATCTTGATAAAGGATTCATACGCCCTAGTGTGTCACCTTGGGGAGCACCTGTTCTGTTTGTTAAGAAGAAAGATGGATCAATGAGACTCTGCATTGATTATTGAGAACTTAACAAGATCACTATCAAGAACAAGTATCATCTCCCATGCATTGATGACCTATTTGACCAACTACGTGGAGCTAAATACTTTTCCAAAATTGATCTTCGTTCAGGGTATAATCAATTAAGGGTCAAAAGAGAGGATATACCAAATACGACTTTCTGTACAAGGTATGGACACTATGAATTTATAGTGATGCCATTTGGTCTTACTAATGCCCCTTCTATCTTCATGGATCTGATGAATAGAGTCTTTAGAGACTATCTTGATCAATTTTTTGTAGTATTTATAGATGATATTCTTGTCTATTCAAAGAGCAAGGAAGAACATGAAGATCACTTGAGAATTGTATTAAAGACCCTAAGAAAGGATAAGCTTTATGCCAAATTTACCAAGTGTGAATTTTGGCTTCAAAAAGTTTCATTTTTAGGGCACATAATCTCAAAAGAGTGGATATTTGTGGATCCAGCAAAAACAGAGGTTATCGAAAGATGGTTGAGACCAACAACAGTAACTGAGATCCAAAGTTTTATTTGTTTGGCTGGATATTATCAACGTTTTGTGAAAGTTTTTTCACGATTATCCAATCCACTCACCAGGCTAACTCGAAAAGGAGTTAAGTTCGTGTAGACGGAGGAATGTGAAGAGAATTTAAAGGAGTTGAAAAGAAGGTTATCCAGTGCACCTGTGCTCACACTTCCTTGTATTGGGGAAAGGTTTGTGATCTACAGTGATGCATCCAAGAAGGGGCTGTGGTGTGTTCTTATGCAAAACGATATGGTGATAGCTTATGCCTCACGACAGTTGAAAATCCATGAGTAAAATTACCCAACTCATGATTTGGAGTTAGCTGCGGTAATCTTTGCATTAAAGATTTGGAGGCATTATCTTTGTGGAGAAAAGTGTGACATTTATACTGATCATAAAAGTTTAAAGTAAATTTTCACACAAAAGGAGCTGAATATGCACCAAAGAAGATGGTTGGAGATGATTAAGGATTAAGACTGCTCAATTCATTACCAACCTGGGAAAGAAAACAAGGTGGCAGATGCATTAAGTCGACAAGACCATGCTAGCTTATCCATGATGAGGATCACAAAAGATCCAATATTTATGGATTTACAAAGGATAGATCTTGGAATTATAATGAAAGGGGAAAAGTCGTATCTTTCTCAAATGAATGTTCAACCATCTATACTTTTGAAGATTAAAGAGGCACAGAAAGAAGATGTCGAGTTACAAAAGAAGGTGAGAAATGTTCCTGAATTCAACCTTGCTTGTGATGGGATAATAATGTTCAGGAATAAGGTTTGTGTTCCTCCCATCCCAGAATTAAAGGATCTGCTTGATGAGGCTCATAGTTCTTCATTCTCTATTCATCCTGAAAGCACGAAGATGTATAAGGACCTGAAAGAGTACTTCTGGTGGGATGGCATGAAAAGAGATGTTGCTGAATATGTCTCTCGATGCTTGGTTTGTCAGCAAGTTAAAGCTGAGAGACAGAAGTCTAAGGGGATGTTACAACCATTACCCATACCTGAATGGAAATGGGAAAACATCACTATGGACTTTGTCACTGGACTTCCTAAAACATCAAAATGCAATAATGTTATCTAGGTCATAGTTGATCGTCTTACAAAGTCTGTACACTTCATTGCTATTAGAGAGGATTTATCTATAGATCAGCTTTCCAGGATATATATAAAGGAAGTGGTAAGATTGCATGGAGTACCACTTTCTATTATATCTGATTGGGATCCGAGGTTTACCTCAAAGTTCTGGAGAAGTCTTCAGCATACTATGGATACAGAGTTGAGTTTCAGCACTGCTTATCATCCTCAGACAGACGGTCAGTCTGAGAGGACAATTCAAACTCTAGAAGATATGTTGAGAGCTTTCTCTATTGATTTCAAAGGTGGTTGGGATCAACACCTACCTTTGGTGGAATTTTCTTATAATAATTGCTTTCACTCCAGTATTCATATGGCTCCTTATGAAGCTCTCTATGGAACGAAATGCAGGACTCCAACTTGCTGGGATGAAGTTGGGGAATGAAAGCTATTAGGACCTGATCTTGTTGATGAAATGGCAGAAAAGGTCAGATCTATTCAACAACACATAAGAGCAGCTCAGAGTCGACAAAAAAGTTATGCCGATAAATGTAGAAAAAACCTAGAGTTTGAAGTGGGTGATAAAGTGTTCTTATGAATATCTCCTTGGAAGAGAGTAATGAGATTTGGAAAGAAGGGAAAGTTGAGCCCTAGATATATCGGTCCTTTTGAAATTCTGGATTGTGTTGGGAAGGTAGCTTACTGATTGGCGCTTCCACCGAATCTCTCTCAAGTTCACGATGTGTTCCATGTATCTCTCATGAGAAAGTTCATACCTGATCCTTCACATGTACTCAGCTCAGAAGTTGTACTGCTTGAACAAGATCTTTCTTATAGAGAACAGTCGATAGAGATTCTGGATCGTAGCGAAAAAGTACTACGGAACAAAACCACTCTCTTGGTGAAAGTTTTATAGAGGAACCACCAATTAGAAGAAGCTACATGGGAACTTGACGATATGATGAGGGAGAGGTATCCTCATCAGTTTGTTACGAAGTGACGAATTTTGAGGGCGAAATTCATTTTAAGGGGGGTAGAATGTAGCACCCTGGTATTTTATGAGAATTATATTTTTTTATTATGTTTTATGGAAATGAATATCCCACTACACACAAAACTAGCTTTTCTTGCGTTACACACAATCCCGACCTTCCTCGATAGCGTGTGTAGTACGCAATACCGAGTTTCACTAAACAACGATATATTATAATATTATAAACTAGACTTTATGAATAGTATTAACTGAATTTTCAATTTTATAAAATTTTAATTCATCTAATACATTTTCTAGAATGAGGTATGAAAACAAAATCAATTTTTTTGGATAAAAGAAGTATTTTTCAAAAAATGCAGTTTTACCGCCTTTTGATGGCACACCCAATTTAAATATAGTTTTTGACAAGTTTATAAGTTCAATTTGGAAAAATAAAATTCTTCCTTAGAATCAGGATATAAAAATTTACTATGGATAATTTTTTCATATTATTCTGATAACTTTCATATTTTAATGAATAGTAAAAATATGCAAATTTTAATTAAAAACAACTTTTTTCATCGCAATACATTATATGGTTAAATTATAATATTTAATGTTTTTAAAGTATAAATAGAATATATTTTTACCATTTAATATAATTTATGTCATTAGAATTAATTTTACATTGAATTCATAGGTAAAAACATTTCAATCTTTGGCAGTGTTTTAACTTTTAAAACCCGTTTGCTTAACAACAAGATTAATTTTAAATTAATTACTACAACATCCGTGTTTTGAATTTTGAAAAATGGATTCCATATTTGGAATCAGTGGATCCAAATTATGTTAATAGGTTACTTTTATTTTTTTGATATTATGAATAGTAACTACGGTAATTTTTATTTACTACGGTTAAAGGTAAATAGGGTAATTCAATGTTAAAATAATATTATAACAATTCAAAATTACCTCGACACTTGTCCTAACCTTATTGGATGTGTATTGGAAGACCATGTGAATCCTTGGGTTGATTTTGGGACCCCATTGAGCCACTTGGTAGTGACAATGACAATTTGGATTAATTAATTTAATGTAAAGTCAAAATTGACATTAACAAAAATCTTTTAGTAATTAATTATTATAAGGGTTATTTTTGACTATAAATATTAATTAGAAAGATAAATATATTTCCTACATAATGGTATTTTATTTTTAATTTTTAGACAATAAATAATTTAATTTATTTATGACACAATGATGATGCAGTAATTATCTTATTAATGAAATATTGACATAATTGATGTTATAAATACCAAAATAAATGTAATTTGAGAATTTTTATGAACTAAAATAATTTTCTTTGTTAATATGACATGTTAGTATTGATTTAATTAACTTTTTTCAAACTAATCATTCTGTTATGATTTTCACAAAAATCAATTACCAAATAGTGTAAAAATTGACATAAAATAGTTTTTAAAACAAATATTATATTATTATTTGTTATTATATTCCTAAAAATATAAGGTTCGGCCAAGATACTTATATCATGATAGGTGGATCATTAATGGACCACTTGGGGGTCTCTTGGATGTATATTGTAAGTTTATTAACTATATAATATAAAAATACAAAGTGACATTGTAAATGTCAATCTAATTAACTAAGAGTTAAAACTAAACGATAAGGTTAATATAATGACCTAAACTTGTCTAAATTATATTGGATGAGAGGATTTAGACCCATCCCCACCTTATCTTAGAAATAAATTAATTTGGAGCTATTAAAAACTGAATATGACTTTATAATAAAAACATATTTTTAGTTTTTCCAAAGGTGCCCCTCTCCTCCCTTATAAAAGGGCACCTCCTCCCTCTCTTCCTCACACCAATTTGAGCCTTCAAGCTCGTCCAACCCCTGCCCATTTCACTTCCCCACTTCCTTATAAACCTACTAGAGGTACTGGTCTTCTCAAAAGACCAACTCTAGTGCCTTAAGAGAAAGTTTAAAGGGGGCACTTCGAGAAAGAGGTAATACCTTCTACCGTTTTCTTCAAATTCCATTCTTATTCTACTCTTTTTTATTTAGTTGTTTCATTATCAGGTAATAACATCAGTATCCATCATATACTGATATGTTATTATAAATATGAAACAACCCTATTTCACCTCTTATCTATCCCACGGAAAATGAAATCATTGTGCATGCGTACGTACGGAATACCGTCTCCACGCCGTGGTGTAATCTATTTTCCACCACCACCTTTCTTGGATGTGTATAATGGTGTAAATAATAACTATATATGATTATTGTAAAGTGATATTGATTCTAAAATAGTATACATACACTCCAATATAATTTCACGATCATGGGAATGATATCATCGCTCGTGCGTACGTACGGAATACCGTCTCCACGATGTGATGCGACTCGTTCTACATGATCTTAATTGCATAATGATTATATAAATGAATTTAATGAATGAATATGATATATATTACACTAATACCATTCTGGAAATGAGGTATCTATAACCTAAAGAGAAGAATAAGAATTTATTCTACAAAACACGCATAAGAACAAAAAGTAATAAACACCCGAATAACAAGTAGTAATGAAATATTACTAATAAGAAGCTAAGAATATGACCATATATGATATCATAACAATAAGTATGATTCTAGAATAAGTCAATAACATTATTTAAATCATTATACAGGAGGTTTGGACACTTACGAAGCAAATCAGACCTAATGTAAGGAACAATCTCGCAATCTCAATTTTTATCCGAGATTGTTTATACTTCAGAATTTACTGGGGAATATTTATCATCCAAATCCATGTTTCCTCAATATGTAATATTATTTATATCCTCCAAAAATTGTTTAAATCCAATTTTACCCTTCGGTGTGTTTTTAGTAAAAGATATGAAAGGAATCTTTTGTCATTTTTCGTACGAGGTACTTTTTGACTTTTCAGACAAAAGTACGAGAAGAATGTTTTTTAAACTTATACAACATGATTGGATTTTTAAAAAATTATTTCCAAGAATCTTCCTTTACAAGTTTTCATGTTTATTTTTAATCAAATTTATTTAGTTTAAAATTGTATGACATGTTAAGAAAGGAAAATTGTTTTTGAAGTAGAAAGGATATTTTCCTCAAGAATGGAGTTCAAGTGTTTTATCAAAATTATTTCCCATATAAGATAATATAGGGTTCTGTTTCTATCCCTATTATTACATTGATTTGATTATGTTGTGATGGAAATATTTTTATGAATTCCTTTATCTTATATGAATTGTTTTATGATGTCACGATGTTTAAGATTACCTTTTTATTACATGGGTTATGCTATGATGTATGGTTTATGATTATGTCGGACACATAAGAATAATATCATTATGAGATGGGTGGGACCTATATCTCCCTCCAATGTATTGGGTAAAGATTTTATATCTCATGAGATAGACATGGCTGGAACAGCAGGTTAAACCGGTTCAGTGAAACTGGACTAAAATGAGGAGTAAACTCAGTTCAGAAATGGACTTTGTCCACTAAGACAGTCTTGGCAATGAGTCTTGACTAATAAGAAATGATTCTCTATGATTATGTGTGTATGAAACAAAGTTTCATGTTTTAATTTATGATTATTGGGATTACATTTCACTACCATGATTTATCCCATGTTATGAAATTGTGATCTCTTTTGCAGGGTAAGATTTCCAAAATGTTATGTTCTTATGAATTTGATGTGATTGATATTTCTTTTGTTTACCCTTACTGAGAATTTGAGCTCACCCTTTTGTATGTTTTCTTTCCCTAGGTCAGGAAGAAGGTTATTAAGTAAGATATTCCAAAAAGGGACTATAGATATGATGAAATAAATGAAAGACAATGTAGATGCTTTATGAGCCAGTTGTTTATGTTTCCCAGTTTCTAAAGACACTATACCTATACGGTCCTTTCATGGTTTTGTTATATGTTGTAATAAATATGCTTCAATTTTGAAGTATTAACCATGTATGTAAATTATGGGTCGCTATATGCATACACCGCATGAATCCTTCATGGAACTGCACCTCTGCGCCTGTGTCCGATATAACGGTTGGTGCCGCATCTGGGTCTATTAGAGGATCCATTGGTATCCCATGTCCTACCATATCTGGAGTATACTAATTTTCTCTCTCTTGGAAAACAACACGTGGTCGTCTTGGCTGCATGACTCTACAAGGTCAAACACACACCTTAGATCAAGATTATCAAAGACTGAAAAATGAAGGGACCAAAAGGGGAATAGGAGGAAGAAGGAATTCATGATTTTCAAAACAACACTACACAGCGTGTATACTGACTACACAATGTGTACCAGACTTCTCTTCCCCTTCCCGGGTCCTTCTACACGGTTATGCCACACGACTCCCTTTGTACAAAACTAAACGGCATGTACATAATCTACACGACATGTATGGTTTAATTTTCCAACTGCCCTTGTCGTTCGTGACACGGCCGACTACTCGGCTTGATACAACACGGCGTGTTACACCCGCACACGACATGTACACCACTCCGTTTCCCAGCCACACGACTAAGTCCACATGGTCTGTCCTCGGACAAGACTACACGACATGTCCCTCAGGCACACGGCGTGTACTGGACGAGCTCTGTCGACCCATGTTGTTAGTTACATGGCCGGATACATGGCTCACACTACACGGCGTGTTCCATATACACACGGAATGTACACAAAATGATTTCATCTACCCGTGTTGTTAGGTACACGGATAGATCCCAGGTCATACTACACTGCGTGTTCCATAGTGGACACGGCGTGTATGTCTAAAGGTCTCCTTCTTCCGTGTTTGTTAGTTACATGGGCGGACTCCTAGTAAACACTACACGACATGTACATCTGGTACACAACATGTTTTTTCCAATCATTTCTCTACCCCGTTTCCCCACCCACACGGTTTATGACATGGAAAGATAATACACGGCGTGTACTGAGGGTACACGGCGTGTACTCAAAAAGTTTTCATTTCTTCCTGAACAGAAGAACACACGACGTGTGTCCATATAACTACACGGCGTATATCCTGGGTTTTTTCGGACAGTAAGGCTTAGATACTACTCTAGAACCCAGTAAATACTGAAAAACAACACCTATGTTCCAAATTCTGATCCGTGAGGGCCCATACTCCCCACGAATCAATGTTTGGAATCTTATATATGTTATAACAAGATAAATAGTCAATGATCCACCAAATTCCGGTCAATGAGGGACCATACTCCCCAAAAACTGAAGTTTTTCGTCCATTATATCAACATTCTCACACAAAATATGCTACGTCATAGCATGTATTTATCAAAGTATCTATCACAATAGAATTCTTTTCTAGCACAACATCTATCACAACAACATGCAATTTCTAATGCGCCTATATGTCATGGAACTATGCATGGAATGTGATTTCTAGCATGTGCCTAAATTATGCATGAGATGGAATACCCTCATCTCATCGGGTTGAAACTAAATAGAACCCATGGATAAATTATAAACAACACAATCAAAAGTGCGTCACCCAATAGTGAAATCAAATCAACTGTAAAATTTGAAAAATCAGAAGAATTGCAAAAATACTAGGTAGACTGGCTTTTCCCTGTACATGGGTTAGCTAATCCTAGGCACAACTTATTACCAACTACCGTTTTCATCCTATCCCTGGCTAAGGATCCAAATAGTAAGTCAAAGAAAATAACCTGCCTCTGATACCACTTTGTAACGTCCCGGATTCGGGTACCACTCCATGGGTGCCCCGAACCCAGTTGGTCACATGACCTCAAGTGCATTTCCCCAAACACCAGAGGCTTCCGACTAGCAGCGAGGGCCCAGGTCTGATAGTGGGGAAACTATGCCCTAATTTGTCAAAGTGTAGCGGAGAGGAATACAAGATAAATCATAAGAAGTAAAACATACATAACTGAATGGAAAACTGAAGTAAAAAGAACCAAGAGTCATATATATATATATGTTTGTCAAGATGCAGCATGTCACTATTCTATGAAAATGGTTAGAACATGTCACACAATAGTACAATACAATGAAATAAGAAGTACAGGTAAAACAGAACAAAACAAAATAGCTGGCAGCATCGTGAGCCTGAGCTCGGTCCCATGCTCCCCTAATCCTTAGCAACAATCATGTACCTGTCTAGGGACCCTTGCCCTTATCCACACCTGCAGAAGTATAATCTGTTTGGGGTTGAAGACATGACCCCAAACAAGGTGTGAGAAATAAATCCCAGTAAGCACCCACCAAAGGCACGTGTTCAACTGTGTGTAAACATGCAACATTAGTGTGCAAAAGTAAATGCAATAAACTAAGCAGTACTAAAAAGTAACTAACTTCACCAGTTATGTTTCCATTTTATTATTAATTTAATCATTCAATATAAGGAAATCACCATAGTGAATTTACTATGTAAACATTTAGTGTCCTTAGACACACAAACACTTACCCTCAGGTAAACAGAATCTTGCCCTCAGGCATTGCCCTTAGGCATAACAGATATTGGCCTCAGGCGTACGAAGTGTCGCCCTCAGGCATAGAAGTCACTTCCCTCAAACATACGAAAAGTTTCCCTCAGGTGAAATATAATGTTGCTCTCAGGCTAATAAGTACCTTACCCTCAGGCTAAACAAACAATTCCCTCAGGCTGAAAGAACACTGCCCTCAGGCGCAAGTAACCGGGCCATGCCCAATATGTAAATAAGCAATTTACATACAATTCCTCTCAAGGAAATTTAATAAACATTATTATCATAATGGAATACCCTTGGGTATCCAGCCAAACGGATAAAAAGAGGAATGCACCCCCAGGGTGGTCCTGGATCCAATCAGTGATCCCAAACTACACTTTATTATCATATTTAATTAACTATGCAATTATAAGTATTCAAAGTAGCGAAGGCCTTAGCCACACGACACCCCAACATGGGCTCGTAGCTGAACGGTACACAAAAATGCACAAAATTTGGAATTTAAACACCGACCACCTACCTCGATTGCCCCTGATCGGTATACATGAATGACGATCCTCGAAATTCCTGAGAACGACATATATCTAAGGTAAAAGAAACCGTCGTTCAAATGCAAATAACGTACCCTCGGGAATGAATTGGCAAGAATGGCTTAAGGAGGAGAGGCTTACCCGTACGGTTACAACAAGATCGACAAAGGCAGAAACTGATTCCCGACGTGCGATCCAGAGCTCATCGAAGGTTTGACTCTCTCTCCTGTATCCTCCTCCGGTTATAAGCCAATCCCGTGAACAGGGTTGTCTATATCCCATTTTAAGCGAAAAAAATAAACCACATGGCATGTACTTCTCAAGTACACGTTGTGTACTTTTCATTTAGCTATTCCTCTGGTGGCTACCCGACACTGTTCGTTAGTCGACATGAGGACACGACGTGTACTACATGAGTACGCGGCGTGTAATGACGCTCAGCTGGCGGCTGCCTCCACCACCTTACTATTTGCCTGCCGACTGACTACATGACATGTAAATACCCACTACACGGCATGTAGTCAGTTTTTACAACTTTCATCGCTAGCATGGCAACACACCCTGTATACTCATCCCACAAGGCCAAAGTACATGGTGTGTGGAAAAGTATACGACGTGTAGTCCCAAAATTTAGGATTTTTCCCCATTTTCCTTATTTTCTAAAAAACAATTATGGAAAAGAGAAAAGAAGAAATCGTTACCTCAAAAATAAGAACTGGGTTCTTACATATATTATATTAAAATTTCAATATAATTTTTTTATACTTATTAGTGAAAATAAAAATAATAAATTAATGAGTTCAAGGTTTTAATGGGGTTTCACGAGTTGTACATGCATGTGTTAAAATAAATCTTCAACACACACAAGATAATTATTTTATAAAGGGATTTAATATTTAGAATCAGAGAGTGAATTATCTATAATATCACTCATTTTAATTTTAGTCTTAATGTATAAATATCCTAATTAATTAAAAAGATACTAGTTACGATGGTGAAATTTTTAATGGTAAAAGTTAGAATATATAGATTTAAAGGGGATAACATGTTTAAAAAACCTAAAATTTATTATTCTTGAGGTGTAAATATAATATATAATCCATCCAATCAATTATTTAAAAACAATTCAGGAACATGGGGTTCATGTGACTTCCCATTATTTAATATTATTGGGTATTTAAAAAAACCCACTACTCAATTTTAAAAGTTCTATACCTCCCCCACTTCTTCACATATCAAAGGACATTTGGTTTGACCAAAACCTACCAAAATACCTACAAAAAATACTTATTCACATTCCAAAGTAGATTTTTATCCCAAAAGACCAACCCTAGGGTAATAAATAAGATATTTAGAGGAGGCTATTCTAAGAGAATGCAATTGTCTCCACAAAGTTATTTCTTTTCACTTATTCTCATGAATCCTCTATTAATTTTCTTTTAATTACTATATAATAAAAAATTTATCTAAAATATACTGATATCTTATTATGGATATGGAATTACCTACATCTTCCTACTCTTACATCAAATGGAAAATGAAACTATTGATCATGTGTATGGGGGACTACCGGCTCATGAGTCGATATAAGTAGTTTTCCATAACCTCCTACCAAGGCTATATATAAAAATTGAAATATATTATATATATTATATTAAATATAATAATATAATTTTTGTATTATAATACCATATATACTTTATTAATTTCAATTATATGGGTATAAGACAATGTCGCTCGTGTGTACGAGGACTACTGCCTTGCAAAGTGATGTGAATCATGTTCTATTTACTACTTACATGGAATATAATAAGGATAAATATAGTTAATATATTTGATATATATATATATATATATTAATTTATAATGAAAATGTAAAGATGATATTTTATTTAACTTCCTTCTATTCCTTCCATCGAGAAAATTGAAACAACGTTCTTGCATACATACGACCTACAGTCTCCATAAATAGTGTAATTTATTTTCTATCTGTAAATTTTATAGATTAATCTGAACAAATGTATAATGAATATAAAAATATTTATATATATATTACCAATATTTTTATTGAGGAACCATGATCAGAATAAAATTAGAAAAAATAACCATACAAAACATACAGAAAAAAGAAATCAATTATTACATGAAGTGTAATTCTAAAAAGGAATTGTTATTAAATGGGCCATAAATGGTGATAAGTAAATTATTTGGGCTGTAATATATATTTTTATGGTTTTATAATACATATATAATAAGCATTAATTTACTAAACATATTTTTTAAATGTTTACAATGAATTACAAGGCCCGAGGTAATGGAATTTTATCTCAAATTGTCTTGTTTGGGAAATATGTTATGTTATATACCAATATTATTTTATGAGATTAATATATATCCATGATTAAATTATATAAGATGATTTTATTTATTCTCATGATTTTTAATGTTTTACTTAAATTAATTAATTCATGTAGATTATTACTTAGATGATACCCAAGTGGCAGAATTTTTACGTTACAATGTCATTGTATATCAAGATTGTTTATGATTAAGGTTTTTCTGATGAAATGTTTTTATATACCTATCATTAAACTTATTAAATTTATATTTCCCTAGTTATTTCACAAAAATACATATTTTAAATTCATTTTACTCCCTTTATGTACTCAGTTTTTTGGGGATTGAACCCATTCCACTATAAAAAACATTGATGTAAGACTTGCATACTAAGGAAATGGTGTTCCATTCTTTTTAATGTAATGCAATTCCATGATTAATACCAAAATTATTCTTTCATAGATTGTGTTATTTGATTTTTTTTGATTAATGTATTATGAACTTTCAATATTTATTTTGTGATTCTTGTTTATTATTTACGATATCCAGGGTATAGTTTCTAAATTTTATTATATTGCTATCATACCATTATTCTCATGTTATATTGATATATCTCACATATATCCTTAATTAGAATATAAAATCTAAAATTATTATGTTTTATTCTACAGGTATATGATGAAAAGAATTATGTATGATATGATTATGAAGGGTTCTAGTTATAATGAACTTTGTAGGAGATGATGTAGTTCACTTATCAACCAGTTTTTTAGGTATCTAAGTTAGAAAAGGAACTTGATCTAAAAGATTATTGTGTGGAACATTATGTTATGTAATGAATATTAAACTATTAAGATGTAATATATAAGTATTATATTTTTGTGTTTCTATAAAGATAGTAATTTTAAATCCCACGTACCATTAAAAATTATATCATACAAACTACCATCCAATGATAATTCATCATAATAATACTATTAGATTTCAAAGCACATTTGATACCAAACCTGAAAAATTCAATAGGAAGAGTCATATTTCTCCACATAATCAAGGATTTCCTATATCTCTCCTTCCTATACCTAATTAAACATATATAAATATAATTTTTTAGAATACATATAGTAAGAGTAAAAATATACCCCTAATAAAATAATGGAATATTGGATATTTTTAATAAGAAACACTCTCCATGCATTACTCAAGATTCTAGAAGAAAATAAGAAAATATGGGGGATGATTATTTATATGAGAGTTAATCTTTCCAAAATAGAAATACTCTTAGAAAATATAAGGACTTATATATATTTTATATAGAGTTTCCATTCAATAATATTGAGGTTGATCATAATTATACTACCCACATCTTAGAAACATACAACAAATAAGATTTACATTTGCATCTCATTAATGTAAATCTGATAGACAAAGAGGAACTCACATAGTTAATTAAACTAACTATTATTTGATCTATGATCACCTCTATAAAAAAATTAAAAGATCAACAAAAATCATAATATTGAAAATATTCAATTTATGTCATTGAGAATGAAATGTAAAACCTTTTAAAGTCGTATATTTTATAATAATTTTAAAAATTTATTTTATAGAAAGAAAGAAAAGAAGGGGAAAAAGATGGTATCATTATCATAAACCCTTAAACCTTGTAATGGGCATACACATCTCACCCTTGATCTGAATATAGTAACAAGATGAAGTGACACCTTACGTAATCCACTCAATAAATTTATATGTTAATATAATGTAATTGAGATAAATCTCTATGAAAGGCTAAGAAGTTGGTTCATAGTCCATAATAAAATCAATATTTAAGGACCACCTTGTGATAATTCTCAACCTGGTGTTTTTTAAGACTTGTTCATCCATAAGTAAGATGTTTTTTGATATATCAGACTTGAAAAAATCCCCCCATATCTCCACCAATGATATTAAGTAAGAAAATGTTTAGCCTTAAAGAAATGATATTATAAATTAATTTATTAATATAATGGAAATTTGCAGTTGGGATGAATTAAATTATAGATTCATTGAATTCCAATTTTGGTATATGTATTATAATAGTAAAATTGAGAACTGAAATCATAGAATGGTTTCTAAAAAATCATTTCACTCTACTGATAATACAAGATCCAACAAGGTTCCATTATTCAATAAATAAATATGAGGTGAAACCATAGGGAATCTGGGACATTTAATTACTGACACATTCCAATCGTTGGGTTTGAAAAAAACAAAATTTCACTAATTTAAAATGTAGTATAGTAATTATCCTGGGTTGTGTCCAGATAAGAGAACACAACAATCAAAATATCACTTAAAAAAAGAGAATGAATTGATGGTTGTTTTTGAAATTATTTGATTTTGAAAAGACAAGAATGGAACTAAAAAAATATTAAGTTCAAACTGATAAAACAATTGATTGAAAACTATATTATGATATAGTGATCATGCCAGGTTCAGTTTCCCAATTTTAATTCTATCATACTTTAAGTTATCCAATTCTCTTCTCATAAGTTGATAAAGGTGAGAATCCATAATTGTTTCTTCTAACTCCATTGGAAAAATAATATTGATGAGAATAAACCTTAGTAAAATTTCATATTAGTCTGATATCCTTACATTTTGTGATAGAGTTATAGAAAATACCTTCAACTGACTTAGGCAATTCACAATCGGGTCTTGTTTATCCTAAACAATCAAGAACGTTCACTACCCCTCACACACGTACCAGCGATCCCTGAGTAATTCACCACTAAGAACTGATATATTCCATAGTATATAAATCAGATCATATTGGAGGGATAAATTTATCATTGAGAAAATAAATAAACATAATATAATCTAAAATTAAATACAGTCGTATATGATAATAAAAACAATTATAAGAAATTGAAACCGATTTCGCAGAAGGAAAAAAAGGATCCTAAAATATTAAGTGAAAGAACTCATGAATTAAAAAATGGAAAACCTCTCTTTCTAAAATTGCATATAAGTGTACCCCACCATAGTAAGCGTAATTTATAATAAGTCATTACAAAACTAAGAAGAATAAGAGAGAGAAAATAAAGAACATAAAATTTTCTCATCCAGAATCTGTCCTCCAAAATTCTGGTTCTATTACGCCCACCAGAAGGACAAAACTAACATTTGTATATTATTAAAAGATTTTTTTAATGAAGTTTTATATCTAATCTCCAAATTTCAATGTCTTGGATAGGTGTAAATAATGATATGGCCAAATAAATGAACATTACTTTTTATGGCTGCCAAGCATTATTTCACCCAATCCACTTGGACTAGATCAAAAGATGCCTTAATTAGATCCTTAATTTATGCAATTTAATTTTAATGGTCCATTTGAAATTCTATGTATAATTTTTTTCAAGAAAATCATTTTATGGTTGGTATAATGAGATATGGATAATTTAATATGGTGGGTCTATTCTGTCGGCTAGAAATATTTTCCACTTGATTGATTTTTATGGGCCATTGTGTGTAGATTTGGGTCTGGGTATAGAAGAAAAATATAAAACCCATGATCAAGGAAAGCCTACAATTAATGAATCACTTAATTTGGATCTGAATTGTAAAAGTTATTCCAGAAAAATAGAAGTTCTAGAAAATTGTAAATTTAACAGAATGAAGCAATTTTCACAATTAAGCCCAAAATTCACCAGAAACACTAATATGATGTAGATATACTAAAACTGACTAATAATGAGGGATTAAATCATTTAAAAACACATAAACAATAATGAAAATTTTAACAGTATCAATTCCCACACACTTAGCACTTGGACTCATGGACAAGTAAACATCAAAATCAAACCATGGAAAATTTAAAACACATATCCATGAGAACCAATAATTTGACAAAAAGAAACAAAATATATCACACCTTATAAAAAACTATTATTTCATGTTCTTAATTTCATATCATTCAATATATTTCATCTTCATTTCTCCTCCTATGCACACAAAACACTTACCTAACATTCATTTTCACTCATCACATAAATGACAATTTTTTTCTTCAGAAATTCCTTTATCATCCAAACTCATACAAGGGTCACCATATTCTTGATAAATTCCTATGTATTAACCTGATGTGATTCATGGAAATGTGTTTATCATGAAGACTTTTCAGGTTTGTCCTATGGATTTTGGTTGGTAGGATTTCGATGTTAAAAATTCTGAGGCCGAATGAGGAGGGCTTGGCTCTTTTTGATGAAAAAATGCATTATTATAATTTTCACATAAGTATGGTCTCCTAGTAACCCCCTTAGTATAAAATTATCTCCATGATCATGAAAAATCAATGAATGTTGACCCAGTTTAGCATTTCAGTAGCAAACATTTCAATCTTCTCAAACATAATTTTTCTTAAAAGCTCTATAAAAAGCACAGCTTTCAACAAAATGATTTTTTTGGAAAATAGAAAATATATTCAGCAATTTTTTTTATCAAAACTATATCTAAATGAGGTATCACAATAAAAGATAGATTACCCCACACACAATTTCAACTATATAGTGAAATTTCACTTCAAAATTAGGTTGGATAGGGAAA
The DNA here is from genome assembly GCA_963277665.1 of Viscum album. NCBI lineage: Eukaryota > Viridiplantae > Streptophyta > Magnoliopsida > Santalales > Viscaceae > Viscum > Viscum album. Next base: position 1,803,650,484 of record OY728125.1, read on the forward strand.
ATTGACTTGTAATGTGGAAAACCAAACAGGTTGTTCATCGATTATAAGGTGTAAAATGATTAAATGTTCAAGGAAATCCATTATAAAAAAGGATTTTAGAGAAAAGGGGGATTTCAAACCAAATAAATTCCTCAATAATTTAAAACACCAGTACCTCAAACCCTTATGTTTTGATATGAATAAATAAAATTTTGGTTAAATCAAGCATGATTTGGTTCTCTCAAGAAGTGAGGTGAATGTAAGGAATATGAAAATAGTAGTTCTGAAGCCTCATAAAAAGTGATTTCAATGATAAAGAAAGTTATATATATCATTTTATTTAAAAATAAGAGTACTTTTAATAAAATTTATAAAGATTTTAACTTGAAATAAATTCATTTTCATCATTCATTTAATCTCAGTTTCATCGAATAAATTATCTCACTCATGTAAATGGGTTTAAAAAATGTCCAAGGTTATCATTTATACTCCAAAGTTTCAAAAAAACACAAAAATTTAAAAATAAACACACAATTTGTTTTATGAAAATAGGAAAAAAATAACAAATAAAAATCATAAACTACAAAGACTCCCCCTCACTTAAATGATGCAGTGTTCGTAATGCATTGAAATGGATTTAACATGTAACAAGATTTAAAAAATGAATCATAGAAAGCCAAAAAGTGTAAAGAAGAGGTACGACCTGGTGGATTTTATTGATAAACATGTTGGAGGAGTGTGATCTCCTCAACCGGATTGGATGGAATGTTCCCATGGAATTTATTTAATTGATATCCATTAATAGTGAATGGCTTTTATGCTCTATCCTTCAAAATTTTCACATCACCAAAATAATAGACACGAGTAACTATAAATAGACCTTCCTACATGGAACAATGTTTACCTGGAATCAACTAGAGTCTTGAGTTGAATAATAACACCATATATCTAGGATTGAAGTATTTTGGTTGGATCATATTGTCATGAACCACTCTTTTTATTTCTTTGTAAATCCTGGAATTTTCAAAATCATCAGTTAGAATTTCTTCTAGCTCCTACAACAGTAATTTTATCTCTTTTCCAGCACTTTCAAGATCCAATTTCATCTTTCTCACAACCTAATATGCCTTATGCTCCAATTAAACTAGAAGATGAAAACTTTTCCCATAAATCAACCCATATAGACTCATTCCAATTAGGGTTTTGTAGGCTATACTATAAGACCATAATGTATCTTCCATCATTTGGCTCTAATTTTTATTATTTGGATTAACAGTCTTTTCCAAAATTATTTTGATTTCCCTATTGGACACTTAAGCATTCCCATAGGTCGATGGATGTTATGGAGTTGATGTTTTATGATGCACCTCATACTATTTAAGCAAATCCACCATTATTATATTACAAAAGTGAGTCCCTTGATCACTAGTGATGGTTCTGAGAATGCCAAACCTACAAAATATGTTAGCCCTGGAAAAATCACAAACAACTTTAGCATCATTAGTCATGGTGTCTTTTTCTTCTTCCCATTTGGAAACATAATCTACTGAAAGCAAGATATAAGAATTTCCAAATGAAATTTGGAGAGGTCCCATAAAATCTGTCCCCCAAACTTAAAAAATTTCATAAAAATTGAGTGGATTGTAGGGTATTTCTTGTCTCTTTGTAATATTTCTAGAAAACTGACATTTTTCACACCTTTTTCAATATTCATGGGAATATTTAAAAAGGGTGGGACAATCAAGAACATATTCTAAAATCATCCTTGCTTTCTTGTAAGGTCCAAAGTGGACAAAACAATCTAAAGTGTGAAAAACTTAAAGACAGAATCATTTTCTCTTTCTTGGAAATATCTTCTTATCACTTGGTCATTGAAAATCTTCCAAAAAAATGGATCATCCCAAATGTAATATATATATTCAGATTTCATCTTTTGAATTTGGTGGGAATTTAAATGAGATGGTACCTAATATTTTACCAGATAATTTACCATATCATCATACCAAGGTGATTCTCCATCAATCAAGTATAACTACTCTTCTAGAAGGTGGTCATTTAGAGGTTCTCTATCTAGAATTTCTACTTCAAAAATGTTAGGTAGTCTCCTTAAGTGATCGACCACTAGGTTCTCTGATCACTTATTGTCTTTGATTTCTATTTTGAACTTCTATAATAGTAACATCCATCTCAATGGCCTTAGTTTAACATCTTATTTCTTCATCAAGTACCTAAGAGCTACATGATCAGAAAACATGGTTACTTTAGTTCCAAGTAGATATGATATAAATAATTGAAAAGTGAATAAAACTTCTAAAAACTATTTTTCTGTTGTTTTTTTATTCAATTGGTCCACATCTAAGGTTCCTGAGGCATAATCATTGACATGTGGTCTTCCCTCAAATCTCTAATAAAAGACTACTCCAATTGCTTGGTTTGAAGCATCACAAAGTAGCTCAAATGGTTCTTCCCAATATGGTTGTTGTATTACTGGTTATGTAATCAATCTCCTATTAAACTCATAAAAGTCTTCCATACATGAACTATTGAAATCAAAATCAGGATATTTCAAAATAAATATAGATAGAGGGAGATCAATCTTATTGAAATATTTGGGAAACCTTTTATAGAATCCTGCATGTCCTAAAAATGACCTAACATGTTTCACACAAGTTGGGTAAGGAAAATAATTTATCACTTCAATTTTTGATTTATCAACTTATATTCCCCTTTTGTAAATAACATTCCCATGTAAAATTCCTCTCTCAAACACGAAACAAATCTTTTAAAAATTCAAAACAAGATTATTTTCAATGAATTTTTTCAAAACCTTTTCCATATTTTTCAAAAAATGGTCAAAATAATTTACAAAAAACTACTAAATAATCCAATAAAACCTCCAATAAATCTTCAATATGATTAGAAAAAATACTTAACATGCACCTCTGAAAAGTACCTACGACATTATAGAATCCAAATGGCATCCTTTTTTATGAAAAAGTGCCAAAGGGATAAGTAAAGGTAGTATTCTCTTGATCATCAGGAGTAATGGGTACCTTAAAATAACATGAAAATCCATCCAAAAAGAAATAACGAGTTCTACCTTCCAATATTTATAACATTTGGTCAATGAAGGGGATGTGGACATGATATTTCTTAGTGACCAGATTCAAATTCCTAAAATCTACACACACTCTTCAGCTATTCAGAATTCTTATAGGTATTAATTCATTCTTCTTATTCCTCATAATGGTTAGGCCAATTTTTTTTAGAAATATATGAATAGGGTTAACCCATTGTGAATATGATATGGTATAGATGATCTTAGCTTCCAATAACTTCTCAATATCCATCTTCACAACCTTCATCAGGGTGGGGTTTAGCCTCCTTTGGGGGTTCTCCAACAGGTTTGGAATCCCCCTCAAGAATAATTCTATGTGAGCATATTTTTGGGTTGATTCCTAGGATATCACCTAAAATACACCTATTGTAAGGCCATTCTCCCTCAAAATGTCAATCAAAGATCTTTATTGGGATTATGACAATTTTTTAGCAATTATAACTGGTAATTTCTCTCCCTCCATAAGGTAAACATATTTTAAATCAGCGGGGAGTGGTTATAATTCCAAATAAGGAGGCTGGTCAAGGGATGAAATTATGTTGAGGTTCCTGATTTACAAAAAGTGGACATCCTACATACAAGAAATAATATCATCATCTGCATCATTTAACCAATCATCAAAGAAATTACATTTTACCTCTTCCTCCCACATGAAATCAGAATCTCCAGGAGTTTGGGAATCCTCATGTTCAATGATATTTTTAATGGATAACGTCTCTCCCAAGGATTATAATTCATGGAAAATACCTAATTATTTAATGGGATCAATACCAATTTCATTGGAGAGTGTAAAGAGGGAGTGAACATCTAATGGGTGCCTCATGGATTCAAAAATATTTAAGTGGACAGTGTTATCTCCAAACTCCATGGTGAGGGTCCCTTTATGGAAATTGATGATAGTTTTTTCTATGTTCAATAAAGGTCTCCCAAAAATGATGGGTGAATATGATTAGAACCTATCATCTTCCATATTCATCACATATAAATCAGCTAGGAATAATAGATCTTTGACTTTCACCAATACATCCTCCAGAACTCCTACTGGGAAAACTATGGATCTATTTGCAAGTTGGACCACCACTATTTTGGGCTTCATATCTCCCATCTGCAAAGAAGTGTATATTGATTGAGGCACTACATTAATTTAAGCACCTAGATCACACAAATAATTAGAGAAATTTAAAGAACCAATGGTGCATGGAATGAAAAATGTCCCTGTATCTTGAATTTTTATTAGAAACTCTGGTGTGATAAGGGTTTAGACACTACTTCCCAAGTTTATCCTCTCATTCCATTGAAGTTACCTTTCATTGGTGTGAATATCTTTAAAAAATTTAGCATAATTTGGAATTTTTTGAGGGCCTCAATCATTTCTCTATTTTTTAGCTTTGAAATGGTGTTTCTGTCTCTTATTTCTAGTTATATCCATTATATTCCTCCTCTCTCTTCTCTTATTCATGGAGCATTTTCACATAATTTTTTTCATTCTTCCTTAGCCGAAGTGGTCTAGTTTTGGGATCAATTGGGGCTGGTGGTGGGATTTCTTTTCCACTTCTTGTTTTTATTATGATGATATTCTATTTTGGGTTTTGGATTATTTGGGATGAGAGTTATCCTGGGTTTTTGGTTAGTAATTCCATGATACTTTCAAACTTTTTGGAAAAATCTTTTATGACACCTTTCATCCTATCAATATAAACTTTTTGCTATTGGTTTTGAATTAGAGGTTTCAAACTGATGGATGGATGATCATAGGGTTTCTCTAAAGTGGGTGGTTTTTAGTAAGAAGATTATTTATAATATTTTCGTTTTCTAAAATGTTGGTGGGTTCTAGAATTGATTTTGGAATGGGTGTTGGTTTTGGAACTGATTTTGGTACAGCCAAGATTGATTCTGCTGATTACCAAATCCATACCGGACTTGCTTAGTCTCTCTAACTCCTTGATTTTTTTTAAATTTCTTCCGTTTAAAGGCTATTGTGCAACTAAGAATTATTTTTTATTTTAGAACACTTGTCAGTGAAATGATCAGCCGTTGAGTATAAACCACACACCTTAGTAGGTGCTTGTTGGTCTCCCAATTATTAAAAGGCCATCTATCTCACCAAGAAAGTTATCTATTCAATCATAGTTTCTAAGAATTATGATGGATGATAAGTTCTTACATCATTAATACCTCTTATTCCATTACCTCTTGTACCAAATTATTGCAATTTTTGATAAATTTTCTCAATCAAGACCTTGGATTCTTCTGGTGACTTGTCAACCAGTGCACCTCTAGATGATACATATATAAGGTTTCTATCATTTTAATATAAGACTTGGAAAAAGATGATAAGAAAGTGTTGATTTTAAATTTCTTAAAGTGGGAAGCTGGCACATAGCTTATTAAATCTCTCCCTGTACTTATAAAGAGTTTCTCCAGATGACTCTCTGATTACATTGATTTCCATTTTGATGGTTATGATCCTGGAGGTGGGGAATAATATTTGTATGAAAAATCTTACCAAGTCATTCTAATCATTCACATATCTTGTTTGTAATACTTACAGCCATTCTTTTGTAGCTCCTTCTAATTTAAATGGGAACACCTTCCACTTTACCTGTTCCTCAGCTGCTCCTTAGGGTCTAAAAGTAGAGCCAACATGTGTGAACTCTTTAATATTTTTTTGGGTCTTCACTTACCAATCCATTAAATTTTGGTAAAAATTAAATCATTTAGGTTTCATATCAAAATCATTTTATAACACAGGAATGAAAATTTGATTGTTTTGATTAAGTAATTATGGTGCACAAAGGTCTCTAAGTGTTTGGTTTTGATTTTCATCTATGATGACAGGATCCGAGTGTACACTTGAAGTTATGCTCAAGTCTAAAAGATAAATTTACTCAATTTCAGATTGAAAATTTTGGTTTCTAAGTATAATCAACAAGTTTATTTCAATTTCAGTATATATGGGGGAAGGTTTATGGTTTTTACTTCCAGTCATGAAATATTAGAATAAAAATGTTGGCAATACCTCTTGAGAAATAATGCTATCTTTTGACACATGCATGCTATGGGGTGTGGAAAAACAATTTTTTACTAAGTTAAAATGTTGTATAGTAATTAACCTAGGTTGTCTCTAGAGAGGAGCACACAATAATCAATCTGTCACTTAAGATAAGAGAATGAAGTGCGGTTGTTTTTTAAATTGTTTTATTTTCAAAAAAAAGAATGAAACTGAACAAACAAAAATATTAAGGTCAAATGGATAAAACAAGTGATTGAAAACTATTATATGATATGGTGATTAGGTCATGTTCGGTTTCCCAATTTTAATTCTATCGTTGTTTAACTTAACCAATTCTCTTCTGCTAAGTCGATTAAAGTGATAATCCATAATTTTTTATTCTCACTCCATTGGTCAAATAATAATGATGAAAATAAAATTTAACAAAATCTCATATTGGTATAATCTTCTTCCAGTGTGCGATATATTCATAGAAAATACCCTCAATTGACGTAGGCAATTCCCAATTAGGTTTTGTTTTTCAAAACTAATCAATAATGTTCACTAATCCTCACACACATACCAGCGATCAAAGAGTACTTCAACACTAAGAAATGATCTATTAAATCACATATAGATGAGATCATAGTGGAGGTAGAAATTTATAATCATCCAAAGAAATAAACATAACATAATTTAAAATCAAATACAATCGTATATGATAATAAAAACTGTTATAAGAAATTGAATCCGATTTTTTATAAGAGAGAAAAGGATCTTAAAACATTAAGTGAAAGAACTCATGAATTAAAAATGGAAAACCTAACCCTCCCCAATCAAAAACATGTTTACCCCACCATGGTAAGGTTACTTGATAATAATGGGTATGAATAAAATGGAGAAAACAAAGAATAGAAAATTTGCTCATCCATAATCTGTCCTCCAAGAGTTTTCTTCTATTATACCCAACAGATGACCACAAATAATAGAGGTATATTAATATAAGATGTTTTTAATGAATTTTTCTATCGACCCTCAAAATTTGGATTTATTTGTATTGTTTTAATTAAATATATTTCCAAATCAATGAACATTACTTTTTATGGCCTCCAAACACCGTTTCACGCACTCCACTTGGACTCGATCAAAAAATTCCTTAATGAGATCTTTAATTTATGAAATTTAATTTGAACTATAAATTTGAATCCCTATATAGAAAAATACAATAATAACATCATTTTATGGTCGATATAATGATATATGGCTAATTTAATATGGTGGGGGTCCATTCTACTAGCCATAAATATTTCTCTAGTTTATTGATTTTTCTAAGCCATTGTGTGTGGATTTAGGACTGGGTCTAGAAGACCAAGATGAAACCCACGATCAAGAGAATCTGAAAAAAGGGATAACATAATTTGGATCAAAATTGTAAAAGTTACTCTCAAAAAACAAAATCTCTAGAAAACTATGAATTTGTAAGAATTAACCAATTTTCATAATTAAACCCATAATTAACCAAAAACACTAAAATAATGAAAATATAATCAAATTGAATAATTAGAAGGTATTAAATTATTGAAACACATATAAAAAATATTGAAAATATTAACTCTTTCAATTAATAATATCAATAAAATTATCATTGACGTCATTTTCAAAAAAGGGAGAAGAAGGGTTAAAACACACATTCTCTTATGTTCCCATGTTATGTTTCCCTATTATGATTGTTTAGAAATGAAATTAATACTATAGTAATTATGATGTGTTAGTGTAATTATTAAAAAATAATTTTAAAAGTCATATGATGATTTGTAATGTCACATTATAATTTGCAAAGTCATGTGATTGGAAAATTTATATGATCATCTTCAAATACATAAGATTTTGATTTTAAAGTAATATGATTTTTATGTTAGGTGATTTAAATGTATTATGATCATTTGAAAAGTGTTAAAATATGTTGTATATTGATATTTAAAGACAAGAAATTATTTTTATATTCACATGAATTTCCATTATCTTTTTAAGTGAATATAGATAATCTATTTTCATCGATGCTTCAAAATTTTAAATAATTTCATGTTCAAATGAACTATAATATTAGTTTAAATAAATTATGAATTAAATATATATAATATTAAATATAATCAAGGTGTTATTGAACTATTTAAGTGAAGGATTCAAATAGTATTTCTCTATGCATAGGTAAATGATAATACTCTTTATTAATATTATTTCTATCAATGTCATGCTATGATTGGTTTGTAGGAAACAACCACGTAAAGAATATCATTAAATTGGAGAATAGGTAATTAGAATTTAATATAAAAAACATGATAAAAATACAATGATCCTTATAATAGAGGGGTGAATATACACAATATTCATACACATTATATTGACATGAGAATTGTGATGTGCTAAAAAACCTTTTCTTTTATGACATTTATTTACAACTATGATCATGAAGAAAAATAAATATTCATTCTATTTTTTAATTATTTAAATTAATGAATTTAAATTTTTATCTTCATCCCCCTTATGTTCTTCATAGTTTCATATTGGTTTTCATTATTGTAATCTTTTTTCTATTATTATTTTAAAAAATCAGTTAAAGATATTCTAAATCTAAAGAATGTTCATTTTAGTTATACATCCTAACCAAAAGGTATGTCTGATGGGTGGCGTCTACCAAAAAATTCATGTTTTTCCATATATCAATAGGAAGGATGGTTAGATAGGCTATGTTGTACCTTCTTATGTGAAGAATTATGTTTTTATAAATGACTATTATACTTTTCAATATTGTGGTTTCCAAGTGAGTATAATTCTTATCACCAAGTAGAGAATATATATAAGAGTAGATGTACGATCATTTGATCTTAACTAATATAAAAATAGATATATTTTTATTTTAATTGAATTTAATCTTGGAACACAACACTAAATTAATATTGACACCCTCCAAATGAGCATAAAAATATTTATGGCTGATGAAACACCTAAATCATAGGTATTATTTTCCCAAAAAAATAAAGTGGAATCATTGATATTTATAGATTAATCTCATCGGTGACATGATCCATGTTTCCTTCAATGGTACATTCCATCACATGACCCTTGGAACATCACCCAAAGGGGTATTTTGATCCATGTAATCTATTCATGATCACATTAAGCCCTTTCGACAAGGAAACCTAATCAGAAAATACTCACCATGTAGCCCATTTGATTTTGAAAATTCTTTAATATGATTCATTTAGATCATATGAAATTCCAGTTGAACAATTATTTAAAATCACCCAATCAGTTTATAAAATAAGAGTTAAAAAGTTACAATCTTCATGTGAAGTGATTTGTGTTTATTTTCAAAGGAACTACTTATGTGATTCACACAACATGTTAATGACCATGTGAAATCCTAGGACACATGTTAGACTCATAAAGTGACGTCCCTTTGGTATGTCACCTTCATCAATTGAAGGGATTGAGACATTCCCATTTTATCATATGACTCCATGATGGTAAAATGTGGGATGAACTACATATGAATTATAATTAAAATCTGAAAAAATTAACCCTTATGAAAAATGTGTTACACTAATTTATGGAGAAGTGGGTATGTGCCTTGTGAGATCCATCCCTTACCACACAGGTCCCTTTAGTGAAGTATCCCTTGATCATGCATAATCTAACTTAACAAGTGACCTGATATCGAAGTCAATACTAGATATGTCGAACATGATCTCCTGACGGGCCACTTACTTTTTAGTTGGATCTCATGAAGGTCAATAGAAATTCTGATTTAACCATGCAAGATATTTTTGACATCTAGGCTCTATCATGGAGAGGCCCCTTTAAAAGCTATTAGTTTAATAAATATGGTGATGATGGTGTAATATCATGGGATCTATTTATCATGTGACACAAGGGTGATTTCAATAGTATCATGCATCAAGATCACATGAAATATGTAACACCCCAAACATTTTATGGTATGCTTCTATTAAATACATTCTATTCATCACTGTGTTCCTTTGAAACAACACTAGCTTATTTAGGAGATAGTAAAAACCTAGCCATTAAATATAATTTTTCCACTTCTATGGTTTGAATTTCAAAAAATGGTCATTTAGAGTTGTGATCAGTAAGTCATTTGGAGTCTAATAGAACAAACTTGATTTTTGGTGAATAGTAACATACCTTTATGAAACGTAATATGAATTGTAATATGAATATTAATATGACCCTTATTAATAGTAAATAATAAGATTATTTTATTTTCTTAAGGTAATAATATAATGAGATCTTAATTAGAGTTTCAATGAGAAATAAAACTAATTGCACCTTTAAGATTGATATTTTTTGAATTAACTATGAATTTATTTTAAAATTAATTTAATAATATTTAGAAAATTAATTTTGAAAAATGGAGTTCATTTTTTAATTCTACATGTCGAAAAATGGTTAGTGTAAATTTTTGGGATTTTTCTAAAATTCTAGAATTTTTGATGAATAGTGAAATACAATAAATGACCATATATACAAATTATCAGTTAAATACACTATATATGACATAATAAGTGATGTAAGGCCACTTAGTTTGAACTCACATGAACTTATTACTATTAGGGGTCACATGAAACAACACTCTTGGTTGTATTGAGAGAAATAATAAAATAATGAATAAAATCTTCAAAACTTACCCCTCTCCTCCACTATAAAAACCCCTCACGAGTCCCTCTTCTATTCACTTATCTAAGCCTTGAATTTCCTCAAAGTTCAGCCCAAATCTCTCCCCAAGATCATACCCCACATCCAAAATCTTCTTCCTCCTCAAAATACCAAAACCTCTCCCATTAAGAGGTTCTCAAAGGAGGAAGTCTCAAGAGGTAAATTCCTCTTTCCAATTCCATCAATTCTTTTATGCTCTTTTATTTTTGTTTCTTTCCCCACCTCCCTTCACCATAATGGTATGAAAAACCCACTTACATACATGTAGTGTAATGTTTTCATTCTAATGGTATATCTCATTACCTTCTCTATTTTCCCTACTTTTTATTTGAAAGAAATGAAAACACTGTTTGAGATGTGCTAATTTAGCACATTCAAGGACAACGATTTATCAATTTATATTATAATATTTAAATCTGGTCATGAATTTTTTTTGTTATGGTTGAACAAGATTATTATATATTTAATATATACTATTTTTAGTTCTATAATCCTTTTGTACAAACATTATTAAGTTATAAAGGAAAACATGTTCATTGTAATCAAACCCACCGTTTAGCCAAAACGGTTGTCACCAAGGTTATATGTATAATACTTCGAATTCACTCTAAGTAACCAAATTAAATTTAAAACCATGTAATAATCTATATGTTCACTAATATAATATAACTTCATTTCTGGACAACCACATCCATCTTATATATTTATCTGAACTTGAATATAAGTGAACCGATCATTTAAAACCAAGTAAAAAAACGAGCCCCAACAATGAAACTGAACATTATAACTAGTCAAAAAGGCAATGAATGAACTAAAAAGGGCGGTAATAAATCATTTACATATAGAATTGGTTCTGGAATTATGAATTAATAAGCCTAATTTGTTTATTCAGGTCTTAAATAACAAGTCAAGAACACCTTCAAGCATACGGTAAGGGATTTCTTAACTCAATTTTCATTCTTTGAGTTAAACATCTATTTCATTAGTTAAATTGTTCCAAGAATATGGGTGAATGACCTATCATTTTTTAATAATATATATCCACTTACACTTTATGTATTTTTATTTATCACACATAAATATTTCATTGATTTATCGTCACTCTAATGACACAATCTTTGTAAGGGATTCTCTCTCTCACTTTTGTTCAAGAATCTCCCCTATGTTGTGCTCTTTTATATTTAATACCTAATGATGGGGTATGTTTTCTAACCTTCCCCATACATCCCTTATGATATATAAATAACAGGATAACCTTTTACCTATCATTAAGCCCTTACAAGAACACTTGTTACCATGCCGAAATGTTTGTAAGGGGTTTCTCATCTCACTTTCATTTATGTGAGATTTTCATTGTTCTCCACTTATTTCTTGTATGTGGTATGTTTGTACTACCATTGAAACATAATAATAACATGATTCTATTTATATTCATGTTATCAAATGATTCATTTGATGTTCATTAAGTTCTCGTCATATGATTCGACTGATTACATTGTGGTAATGGACTTCGTTTCAACTACCTTTTCGTTGTGACTAAATTTGTATTGTTCACCTAATAATCCTTATGTAGTGTACCTACTGCCCATTTTAGATCACTTTTCATTTTTAATTATATTTATATTAAATATCCAAAATCTCATTCCATGTATATGTTTGTTTTTCTAAACCGTATACCATTTTACATATGGTGTTTATTTGGAAAGTTTTTTTAATTATGCAAATATTGATTAATCCATATACTATACTCTATATGGATATTAAAAAGGCCTATTGATTTGGTATTGAAAAAATGTATAAATAATTATTTGGACATTAAGTGGCAGGTGGGGGCCTCTATATCCCCTCGATGCATCGGTAGGTCTCATGAGACAAATCAGTTTGCGACAAACCCTTCGAGTTTGTTTCCAAAAATCAGACGGGTTTCTACCCATAGAACAAAACCGTTTTTACGGTATTATGGTTTCATGTGTCAGATACATGACGTCCAATTAATAAGAATTCTCTTTATTCATTATCAGTTATTATTATTATCCATTATATTTTCACTGTGACAAAATATATGGATGCAGTTTCATTCTCAGTTTATTAATGGTATTAGTTATTAATTTATTTACCATGACATATTGATTATGTTAGATTTATGGTGATTCGATTGTTATTGTACTCATGCTTCTGCTATTTGTAACACTTACTGAGTTTTTGTGCTCACTCCTTTCATTTATTTACTTTTAACAGGTGACAAAGAGGAGATCTTTTACTAAGTTCTCGTGGATGCAGTTTTTAGTTTTCTTTATGTAATGTATTTTGTAAACTTTTACAATGTAATTTGAGAAACATCTATGTATCTAGTTTCTTCAATACTAATCAACTGATCATTCCTTCAGGATTTTCATTTCTTATAACTATGCCAATACCACAAGTAATGCACCGACTCTATCCTAGAGGGGTCGGGGTGTTACAATTGGTATCAAAGGAAGTTTATTAGGAAACTGGGGAACTAAATTTAGAAAAAACAGATTAGGGAAGAGTCCCTAAGATAAGACTTTGAGGATAAACATGAAATAATGTCCTAGAATTTTGGTAAATAATATATTATGTGAATATTTATATAAAATAAATCTCTGTCTAGATACGATCAGGTAGAGGCGGCTCTGACACAAATGTATCTAGAGGTAAAACCTGAAAACACTACTTTGAGCTAGACTCGAACGAGAACTATTACACGGCAACGGGCCTTGTTACACTCTTAGTTACGACACTACTAGGGGATATGATTAATATAATTCATATTTTATTTACAAGACATTATGAAGGAGTTTAATGTAAATTTTCCTCAGAGGATTCAGTTTGGATAACTCTGGAAAACCAGAACTGAACAATGAAAAACTTACTTAAAAAACACTAATAATGATGTTTTATTAATTTTGAAATGGAAAACGAAAGTACTTGTCTTTTGTCTCTTCCAACAAAATTATTAGAGACCATAGTGGGAAAATCATATGTAGAAAACTATGAGACTTTTGAAAATATTCGTTTATCATGAAAAACCCTTTACTGAGTATCCAACTCTCCTCAGGTACTACAACTTCACCATGGAGCAGGTTTCATCTATTACCTCATGATGAGAACACAATTCCCATTATATGTATGAAAAGGGAAATACTTCGATGGTATCTTTAAATGTTTTACCCTAGATAATAATTTCTTTTCTGTTGAGGAATTTGAAGAGGCATCACAAGGGGGCGACCTCCGGGCAGCATATCTATGTCAGATTTTTACCTATGGACTCTGTGGTCGAGTTGTGTAGTTTGAAGCCATTGATAATGAGACTAACCATTTTCATTATCTGCATCAAGTTCATACTGATGTCACAAATCTTGATACCTGACATGCTTCTATCAATCTGAATTCTAGATGTCCACACGCGGTTGACCCTAGTTACACACATTGCATCTAGACTAAGGAGATAGAGGAATTTGGAATTGCTTTGGGGATCCGTTTGTCTGAAAAATGGGGAAATCCACAACATCGGTGGCATCTATGAGGAGTCATCTTAGTGGACATCAGGAAGTCTATACTAGTGTTTTGTGAAAGGGAGAAAGAGATAGCATAATTTATTGAGTTTTATAAATCATGTCTAAATGAATAATGTTGTATTCTCTGTTTTGATATGTTTTTATATAAAACAAATAAATTTGTTTAAAATGGATTTTCCATACTGAAAGTCGATTTACTAAAAATTTTTAGATAGAAGATATCAGTCAACCCAAAAATATTTTATCACTACCTACCGAGCTGTTAGAGACTATAATTTTCAAGACATGCTCTGAAGAGGACCAGCCCTATGCCAACTTATGTCTAACTTGTAAACTACTCCGTCGGGTATCGAATCGTCCAAAACTTCTCTATATTTACCAAGGAAGCAATCTGGTCTATTACCGTATTGCATATGAACAATTTTATGCATATAGGAAAAGAGGAAAGTATCATGAAGCTCATTTTATATATTTCAATTTCGATGATAACTATCGATCAGTGGGTAAATTTCTAAGCAGCTTCATTGGATGGTGACCATCGAGCAGCCTACCTATTCCAGGTCCTGAGTTTTAGTATGTACGGAGAACTTTACAACATCAATATCTTCAATAATGACTTGGTGCATGGGAATTATAGGGATTTATTCCACACTGAAATTTCTGACCTCCACACTTCTCGTGTCTCTCTATGGAATCTTGAGTGTTTTAAGAATAGATTCTACCCTAGCTGTCCGTAGTGTGTATGGGATAAGGAAATCTAGCAGCTGAAAACTACCTTACGAATCCACCTGAGGTCGTCAACACCCTAGCATCAGTGGTGTTCCCGGTAAAGGGACTTCAGGAGTGACGTGTGTCTATAGTTGCATATGGTTCTTGGAGAATGAAATCTTTGAACTAGTTTTGGGGATTCGTGTATTGGGGGAATGGGGATACCATCATTCTTGTTTTACTTTTTGAACCAGTGGTTATATAAGAATACAAATTGTTGTCTCTTATTTTTGTTATGATTTCATCAGTTATACTTTTTAATGAGTATCAATGAGTGAACATTCATAATAAATTTTTGAGTTGGAAGGACAAACCCATATGTTATCTCTTCTTGTGGAGGTACTAGAGATTATTGTGGTAAAAAAGTGTGAATAAGAGCACCTACCTCTTTGAAACTTGCGAAAAAATTGTAAAAAACTATATGAAGTGACAAACAGTCCAGACATTATTCACACCTGTGAAGGGAATGCTTCCATTTACTATCGCATAGCCACGACACAATTGGCCGAGTATAGGTGAAGAGGAAAATACCACGAAGGTCTTTTCCTATGTTTCACCCTAGGCCAGAACTATAGGGCCAGGTTATGTTTTCAAGAGGCTACATGGAGGGAAATCTTTGTGCGGCCTACATGTACCAACTACTTAGTTTTATCCTATACTAAAATGTCTACGAATTAGATTTCTTTAGCCGAGACATAGTTCGGAGAGTTCTTCGTGTGTTGGTCCATTAAGACATTTCAAAACTTTCTACCATTTGAGCCTACCTCCAGAAACCACAGTGTTCGATGCAAGAGTTCAACCCATTCTATCCGAGGTATGTCTGGGTCAGAGAACTAGAGGAGTTGAGCATCAATTTGGGGTTTTCACTGAATTCACCTGAGGATCCTCTATGATGAGAGATGTGGTAAGAACATCAGAGAGCTTTCTTTTGTGGTTATGAAATGAATTGCGAGGATGTAATTCTTCGAAGTAGTGAATAATGTAACACCCCAAAAATTTTATGGTATGATTCTATTAAATACATTTTATTAATCACTGTGTTCCTTTGAAACAACACTAGGTAATTTAGGAGATAGTCAAAACCTATCCATTAAATAAAAATTTTCCACTTCTCTGTTTTGAATTTTGAAAAATGGTCATCTAGAGTTGTGATCAGTAAGTCATTTGAAGTCTGATAGAACAAACCTGATTTTTGGTGAATAGTAACATACCCTTATGAATAGTAATATGAATAGTAATATGACCCTTATGAATAGTAAATAATAAAATTATTTTATTTTCTTAAGGAAATAAGATAATAATATCTTAATTAGTTTTTCCATGATAAATAAAACTAATTGCACCTTTAAAATTGTTATTTTTCGAATTAACTATAAATTTATTTAAAAATTAAATTAATAATATTTAGAAAATTAATTTTGAAAAATTTAGTTCATTTTTGAATTCTACACGTCGAAAAATGGTTAGGGTAAATTTTTGGGATTTTTCTGAAGTTCTAGAATTTTTGATGAATAGTGAAATACGATAAAATACCGTATGTACAAATTATCAGTTAAATACACTATTTATGACATCATAAGTGATGTAAGGCCCCTTGGTTTGAAATCACATGAACATATTACTATTAGGGGTCACATGAAAAAACACTATTGGTTGTCTTGAGGGAAATAATAAAATAATGAATTAAATATTCAAAATTTACCCATCTTCTCCACTATAAAAACCCCTCACCACTTCCTCTTCTATTCACTCTTCTAAGGCTTGAATCTCCTCAATGTTCTTCCCAAGTCTCTCCACAAGATCCACCACCACATCCAAAAGCACTTAGACACTTCAAAATAAAAAAACATCTCCCCTTAAAAGGTTCTCAAATGAGGATGTCTCAAGAGGTAAATTCCTCTTTCCAATTTGTTCAATTTTTTAATGTTCTTTTATTTTTGTTTCTTTCCGCACCTCTCTTCACCATAATGGTATGAAAAATAAATTAACAGACATGTAATGGAATTTTTTCATGCTAATGGTATATTTAACTACCTTCTCTCCTTTCCCCACCTTTTATTTGAAAGAAATGAAAGCACCGTTTGAGATGTGCTAATTTAGCACATTCAAGGACAACAGTTTATCAATTTCTATTATAATATTTAAATCTAGTCATGAAACAATTTGTGGTATGGTTGAACCAGATTATTATATATGTAATATATTATATTCTTAGTTCTTTAATCCTTTTTTAAAAATGGTATTAAGTTATAAAGGAAAACATGTTCATTGTAATCAAACCCAACGTTTAGCCAAAATGGTTGTCACCAAGGTTATATATCTAATAATTCGACTTCACTCTAAGTAACCAAATTAAATTTAAAACCATGTAATCTTCTGGTTGTTCACTGATAGAATATAAATTCATTTCTGGACAACCACTTCCATGTTATATATTTATCCAAACTTGAATATAAGTGAACCGATCATTTAAAACCAAGTAAACAAACGAGCCCGAACAAGGAAATTGAACATTATAACAAATCAGAAAGGACATTAATGAACTAAAAAGGGTTGCAATAAATCATTCACATATTGAATTGGTTCAGGACTTATGAATTAATAATCCTAATTTGTATATTCTAGTCTTAAATAACAATTCAAGAACACCTTCAAGCATAAGGTAAGGGATTGCTTAACTCAATTTTCATTCTTTGAGTTAACCATTTATTTCATTGGTTACATTGTTCCATGAATATGTGTTAATGACCTATGTTTGTTTTATACTTTATATCCACTTATGCTTTTTGGATTTTTATTTATCACACATAAATATTTCATTGATTTATCGTCACTCTAATAACACAATCTTTGTAAGGGACTCTCTCTCACACTTTTGTTCAAGAATCTCCCCTATGTTGTGCTCTTTTATTTTTAAAACCTAATGATGGGGTATGATTTCTCACCTTCCCCATAATAACCTTATGATAAATAAATAATGGGATAACCTTTTACCTCTCATTAAGCCATCACAAGAACACTCGTTACCATGCCGAAATGTTTGTAAGGGGTTTCTCATCTCACATTCATTTCTGTGAGATTTTCATTGTTCACCACTTATTTATTGTATGTGGTATATGTGTACTTCCATTTGATATATAATAATGTTATTATATTTAAATTAATTCCATTAAATGATTCATTTTATCTTCATTAAGTTCTGGTCATATGATTTGACTGATTACATTATTGTAAGGGACTTCGTCTCAACGACCTTTTCATTGTGACTAACTTTGTATTATGAACCTAATAATACTTATGTGGTGTACCTACTGACCATTTGAGATCACATTTAATTTTAAATTTTATTTATATTAAATATCCATAATCTCATTCCATGGATATGTTTCTTTGTCTAAACCATATACCATTTTACATACAGTGTTTATTTGGAAAGTTATTTTAATCATGAAAATATTGATGAATCTATATACTCTACTCTATATGGATATTGAAAAGAAATATTGTTCTTGTATTGAATAAATGTAGAAATAATTCATTTGAAATTAAGTGGTGGGTGGATACCTCTATAGCCCATCGATGCATTGGTAGGTCTCATGAGACAAATCAGTTAGCGACAAACCCTTCGAGTTTGTTTCAAAAAATCAGACGGGTTTTACCCATAAAACTAAACCATTTTTACGGTATTATGGTTTCATGTGCTAGATACATGACATCCAATTAATAATAATTCCCTTTATTCATTATCAATTATATTATTATCCATGAGGTTTTCACTACGACAAAATCTATGGATGCAGTTTCATTCTCAGTTTATTAATGGCATTAGTTATTCATTTATTCACTATGCCATATTGGTTATATCAGATTGAATGTGATTCACTTATTATTGTACTCATGATTCCGCTATTTGTAACCCTTACTGAGCATTTGAGCTCACCCCTTTAATTGTTTACTTTCAATAGGTGACAAAGAGGAGATCGTTTACTGAGTTCCCGTGGATGCAGTTTTTAGTTTTCTTTATGTAATGTATTTTGTAAACTTTTCCAATGTAATTTGAGAAACATCTATGTATCCAGTTTCTTCAAGACTACTAAACCGATTTTTCCTTCAGGATTTTCATTCCTTATAGCTATTCCAATATCACAAGTAATGCACCAACTCCAACCTAGAGGGGTCAGGGTGTTACAAAATATGTGATATATTAATAAAAAATCCAACCTCCATAGACTAAAGATAAGGTATTAAAATTATGAACTACAAATGTGGCATATATATGATGTGGTGATGCCTATAAAATCTCCCCTCATTATTTAGAAACACACACATGGAGGCGAGATATAACAATCTAGTGTGAAGGATCATTATATCTCAATATTATTTTATATGACATATTCTAGTCAGTATTTAATGAGCTTAAATGATATATGTATTCACTTATTCTGATAATTTCATAGATTATGTAGTGGATATCTGACATTTTAGATTGGATCATGTGAAGGATATTACGATTTTAAAATTATTCCCATGATGCCTCCATAAGAAAAAACCTATAAAATATTAATCTATTTAAATAAAAAAGGATTATAAGGATAGAATATTTTTGAAAATGAACATACAATGATACTCATTAGAAGGGGTAATGAGTTTTATGTGATCCATTAATCAATCACATGATGTGTCTTAGACATGTCAGGCGCATCTGGTGAGAAACTATCAACATGAAACTTGGTTTATGTAGCGACCCCTATACATGATAGAAAATTCACATGAAAATACATAGAAATATCATATTGGTTCATTTTATGGCCCCCATACATGTATCTTCATCATTGGATGACCCTCGAACATATCATACAGATTGTATGAAATCCATCAAACATGTCTCCTTTTATAATGTGAGGAACCATGGGAATGACATCTATGTCCAAATCAAAACACTGGACATGTCATCCTTGATCACATAAAGATCCATGGATGTGTCAAAGATGTCAGGAAGAGACCCTGGATAAGTTAGACATATACCCCGAGATGTGTCAGCCTTTTTCATAAGGAATACATGGATACATATTCTCTCACCATGTAAATCCCCATCTAAGAGTTTTCTAGTAGATAATTCCTCTTTAATATGGAATTTTTTCACAACTGATTAGATATTAGAACTCAAGAAATTATACTTATATTATGAGATCCTTATTGCTTTCAACGATGCTATTTGATACACTCAAGGTTCCCATTGTCTCTATCAAATAAAGGATATGTGTTCGATATCTTCCATAGGAATAAAAATTGTTACAAGTCCCTCAAGATTCCATTTAATCCTACTTATAAGACCCACACCCCATGGTCCATCAATTATTCCCCATCCACCAATAGATTAGGGAACGCAACTAAACTATAAGTAATATGATTCATTCCTAAATAAGATATTTACGATAACCTCTTCATTCCCAAACTCCAGATCAAACACTCTATTAGGGATGTTTTATTACAAAAGTCATGCATCTATATGTAGTGAAACCGATCACCTATTATCGAATGTCTCTCGCACCAGGCATGACTCATAGGATCTGAGTGATATTTTAAAAACATATCACTACCATCATAGAATTCTCCCTAGTTATGATGTCCTCAAAGTTTATGCACCATTCAATTATATGATCCAAATTCATCTACACCAAGGAATCCACCATAGCATAAGACTCTAGGGAATTCCAATATTGAAAAACATTGGGGAAATAAACACCATGCGTTTTAATTATCATTCTCCATAAATAAATGGGTTGAGGACAAACAAAACTATAAAGACTGTGATATCTATTATAAGAAGGATAAGTATGACACATTCATAAGGCCCTATCTCCAAGTGCCATTATATATTTCAATTCTACATTACATTAAATTTCATGGTGTAGTCCAATAATATGTTGTAAAACTATTTCATAAAAATTATCTGGGTTTTGATTCATATCCACACAAGATATATAGTATGTCTCTTAATGGATCAATTAAATTCTCAAAATACCAATCACCTTACAAGTTGACAGTAGACACTGAATTTTTTTGTCACATGTGTTTAAAAAGAAACACAAGAATTCATCCATTTTTAAGAAATAATGGGAGAAATATGTATAACATGTGATACATGTAGAAGTTATTGTTAATAGAACACCCTATTGTATATAAGAAGGATTTAGCACCCAATTTGTTTTAGGTTAACCAATCCCAAATCAGGATTTTGGAAAGACTCATGAACATATCATATGACTATAAAAGGGTCCCAGAATAGGGAATAATTTAACAAAATATGGTTAGAAGATCATTACATTTTATCCTCTTGAAAAATGTCTTTTTTAAGTTCCATTGGTCCTGATACCAAAAATGAACATCTTTTTTTTAAGAAGTCCCTATTTCATTAAATATTTTCAATCCATTTTGTGTTTTTATAGATAAACCACTAAAACATTATTTATTGGGAAAATATACTAATACACACACAATTGACCATTAGGATTGAAGATACATTTGAAAAAAATGGTGAACCTAAATTGAATCATTCAATAAATAAAAATTATCTGTTGACCTCATGTCAGACCACCATTTTGGCATCTCCTATGAAATTTTTGTTAACACAATGTGACTATTAAAATAAAAAAATTTAATCATGGTTCACATGATAAATTCCATTCTTCTATACATATTTCATGCAAGAAAAATGGTCAAACCATCAATTAGAATGAATAATTGTTTTACCCTTATATCTTTAATTGATCTTGTTTCATACATGTGATGCTTAAGTGATTGGATATCTTATCACTAGTTTTATTTGTGACTATAGATACTAATATAAAAAACATCATCATAACCAAAGATCATGTCACCATAAATAGAATGTTCTGAAACCTCACCTATAATATCCTCCATAGGTTGCAAAGAAACATCATCCACAAGATACCTTTAGCTTCAGATGGAGAATGTGATGGTCTGTGTATATCATTGTTATGGTAAAATACTAACCCTTGATGTTTAATTTAGAGGTGTCTAGTTGTAGAATCATACAATATTGTATCCTTAAAGGAGTGATGTAGTGATATCAGTGATACCTATTTCTACTACCAACCACTTTAGAAGCATATCACCATAGTATGAAAATAAAAAAATTCATTACCATAGGAAGGTGGACCAAGGAGTCGATCATGGATCCATTTCTATTCAAGATCCACCATGGAGAATTCCTATCAACTGATCTCACCATATTCATCCTAAAGATTCCCCTTAGTGTACTTATTAGGGAACTACCTGACAAGTCACCACCCTAGACACTCATTACAGGGAACCAAGTAGATCTCTCCAGACATAGAATTATACAAGTCAAAGATAGTGGACCCATAATATTTCTTCCAATGATAAAGTATACTAGTATATTCTAGTGGCATCCATCAAGATTTATCATATCTCTTATCACCCAAAATAGGTAATCATATATATTCCAATGTCAATTTTAGTGGAGGAACATATCAAACCCCATGAACATGAAGTCAATCGACATATCATAATGTCAATATAAGGATAAGAGTTTTCTTATCTACCCTCTAAAATAGAATAAATATGAAAGTGTATCTTGGAGACCGAGAATTTATATGATTATATTCGAGTAAATACTCTACTGAAGTGACACTATATAATGGAATAATCATATGAAATCCACTGACATATTATAAATAGTCCACCTCAATATAGTATAGAGATGGATTACAAGGACAATACTCTGAACATCACCCAATGGTAACTGAACCATGGTAATATCGCACTCTAATAAAAAAATATTCACCTTTCAAGACACCGTTATAATGATAGGTGCTCTAAATACCAAGGATAACTATATATATTACCCAATTGACAACTAAAACCTCACTTCAGTCATTAAGAGAACTAGAGAAGATGTTTCTATAGTCCGAATAAGTTAAAAAACATGACTCAAATGATGAATAATATGACATGGATATAAAGAGAGAGTTATTAGGAAACATGTTAAAAAATACTTTTTTACCCTAGTCAAAACTGATTATGATTTCTTGAATGAGATAAAGAATGATTTTTTTTCCAAATTTATGTCAGAAAATGGAGGAAACTTTTAAGAGGTTAAAGAACATACACCTACCATATATAAGACGTGAGGGTCACCTATAGGTTATAAACATACATTGTTGTCTGGTATATCCATCTTCAACCTCAATGCGACGATACCTGAGACCAAAATTTTATATATAAAATCAACATTATACCTTCCATTATAGTGCCACAACTGTTTGAAAACTGATTACTAAATACCAATCAGATATCTGTATCTAAGGATTGGGTGAGTTTAGGGTGTGGAAAAATTTTCCATCCCTGTAATAGAAAATATACTCGGAAAAAAATCTTGAATATTCATATCCATCGAAGAGATCATTTTACTGGGTAACACACAGTCTATTTGGTTAGTACAATGAAGGACCTCCATATTAACGAAACAAATACAGTACGAATGGATAGATAGGGCCTATAGTAAATTCGTATGATGGGCCTATAAAAAATGGGAACAAATTATAACCATGGAAGATGAGGTCTAGGATTACCCAAATGATTAATATAAAATGTGACTACAATTAGAAGATGCCAATTCACCTAGCCCATGAAAAGATAGTAATATTCCAATTTAGGCAGATCATAGAATATGACACCATGAAATTCATCTAGGAACAAACCCAGACTGGATGGATGGGGGTATTTTATCTCAATTACTAATACCTAGTACTTCACACCCTTTGAGGGTCCTTTATAAATTAATAATAGTTCTAGATCAACCATAGAACATAGATATGATGAAGTTTTTATATGAATTGTTCTCTCAAGTGTCATCGATTCCTCAATGAAAAGAATAAAATATTCCAATAATTTCTCTGAGTTAGAGATATACTTTATGGATATGGGAATTTTTATCATTATCACCACCCTATATGGAATAATTATTTTCTCAGAAAATAGGTAAGCACTGAATAATTTTATCCTTATCATTTATCCTTCAATGAGACACAACTATTTCATTTGGGGACCTCTTGAAAATTATGATAAAAAACTCCCTCAAGGTCACAATTCATAGACTACAAAATAAAAATTATCTAGAAAAATAAATCAATCCCTGAAATCCTTTTTAGACAAAATGGTTCAACAAGGATAGTGGTCAGTGAAATGAAAAAGCGGTTAAAATCAATAGAATTGAAAGCGATACTAAACTTCCCTACTATGTGCAGGGTGATTGGATAACCATTTTCACATGATATTCCTTTCTGAATTTCATATAAATAAATATAGAAAACAATGTGGAATATGAAAAAATATGGAATGATGAATGATTGAAACATTATAATGAGAGGTAGGCGATTTGGATGTGAAAAATGTGGATATATATACATAGAATTAGAGAACATAGATCATGGAACCTCCGAATAAGGATTTTCCACCTCCTCAGTGGAACTTTTCCATGGATAAAGTGAGTTTTATGGATATATCTCACTAGCCACCAAGTTGATTTCAAATCCTCTTTGTAGAGGAACTAATATAACAATATGATAATGAGATATAGAACCTTATACAACACTTTAAGGAACTAATCTTGGGAAATATTTTCTCAGGGTATCGCCTCTAAGTAGAAATTCCTATCACATATTCTACAAAAAAAAGAGAGAATACTACTATAAGAGACACATTTTTTCACAAAACTGACTCTGGATATCAGAAACCTATCTAAAAAATGTAGATATTGAGGAAGATTTTGAATATTCTCAATTAAGATGATAGAATCTCCCTTATCAGTTAGATCATCTGATCCTATCATGATTTGAGAATTAAAATGATATAAAAGAGGTCCCACTTCACAAAACCTTACCAACTACCTGTTGAAGGTATTTTTCCCAGACAATGATACCTTTATAATTCATCAAAACTATCAAATCCTTATCTGGTATAATGGAATCCATATAGGATAGGAACACCCCATGAAGCATAAAAAGAATCCATATCTTGAATAGATAGACAACACATTTCCCCACCAAATTTCAAAAATTATATCATTTCAAACATCGATAGAATGAGAGATATAGAATATTATCTCATGAAATCCATGTACCATTATGGAATGACAATGTGAAAAAAAGACCAACATGTGTGGAAAAAATTATAATGTTTGCAACACACTCTAGTAAGTCCATCATTCATTTTTTACAAGAGGATTCTAGTTGGATCCATCGCGGGTTGGGAATACCATAATCATCAATACCACTATCTATTAATCTCCACATTAAGGAATAAAAACTATATTATAAATCATTAAATGAAAATAATCCTAAAATTAATGGGTTTTATATATCATCCTCAGACGGAATTGTTTAACATATTTACTCAGTATCCCAGTCTCACAGGATCAATTTCATGAACTTTGTGTTTATAATAATTTGTATGATCTTTAAAGACCATTGATATATATGAAATATCAAGGTAGATATTGTGAGTGTTCATAAATATAAAAACTCATAAAATATTACATTTTTTGAACTGCGTCCAAATATTGACTCATACCCATGATACACGAGAAAATTCTTGGTATGGTAAAGATAACTGTCGGTACCCTCAAACAAGTAATAATTCATTTACATACAATAAAGAAGGTCTTAAATCTCCCATAAACTCTCTCAAAGCAGTGGTAGAAGAAATAATACCCTTAAAAAAATATAAAGAGAGATTATAGTCACCTACAATTCGAGGAATGGAATAAAATTGTTTATTTGTTCCAAAGTGAGTATTTTGTTTTTTATTTACTCACAAATATGGAAAATATGATTCCTAAGATTTTAGTTCCCAGGAAATAAAAGGTGGTCATCCTAAACAACCAACCTAAAAACTACCATTTTTATAGGAGCCTATGTCAGTAGATCAAGGACCACTTTTTCTTCATTGACATTCTCCAGAGCATGGTTTATTTAGGAGATGTGATATTGGGAAAGTCACTAAAATAGATAAAATGTATGACCATCACCCATATATAAGAAGAGAGTGACTAGAAATATTTTTTTTCTAGTTTTGAAAACATTTTTATTACTATATGACTAAGAAAATATTCAACTAATATCATGATACCTTAAAATATCAACATCATAGGCTATCAATGATCATAGTTCTTAGATATATGTTGTTTAATATGCATCCTAGCGGATAAATTAATCTTCTAACATAGTAAATGATATAATATAAAGATTTATATCCAAATCCCATAAAAAATAGACTACTGTAGATTTATATCATTTAGCTGCTGAAGAATGGACATCGCCCCTAAAAATAGAAGACTTATTGGATATAGAGCTCATTTTTAGTTTTTTTTGACATAGTTAACTTAATAGATCCTTTCTCTGATGATGAATATGCCCCTAAATACAAGTTCCATGTAACCGAATAACGATCCGAAGGAAAGAGATGTAGAATACGAGGATATAGTTGATGGAATAAGCATGATGGATCCAAATATTTTGGTCACCTTACTATATAATCCATATATGTGGCTAAGATGTTTTGGGGAGTTATTAAACAAGACATGAAAAAGAATTGAAATTCCTCTTATCCCTTAAATAGTCATTGAAAACCAATCATTTTAAACAACCCACTAGAAGGGGTGAAATTGGAATATCATCCCGAACAAAGGGTTATACAGTGAATCCTACATCATTTAAAAAAATTATCTCTAGGAATCAAGACAAGCACTAGGAACATCTACATCGAACAACTCAACTCCAAAGCTACATGATAATGAGAAACCCCACCTTGGGAATCATATACATCTAGAAACAAATATGACATTATAAAATAGTTTTTTATTTCTGCATAAAAACTCTTAATATATGATATTTTAGAACAATCAAAGGTACTTATAGAGGTACTCTATGAGGACCTTCAGACCCTATAAGATTTTGATAAATAAGATGTTGCAGTAAAGGTTTTAAAAGTAGATAATAAACTACCAAATTGTCATACCACCATTTTTTCATGTAATAGGATGAGGAAAATGATATTTATGGATATATTAGTGTGTTTTATACTTTAGAAAAATGTTATAACCTCGATATCCAAATGGATCTAGCTGAAAATGGTTTTAGGGCCACCATTATCCCACTCAAGACCTTATTATTCATGATAAATTGTGATTGGGATTGTCTCTGATAAATCTTTCCATTCATGAGTATGAAAATAGTGAGCAAAGGCCTCTTAGAAATATCAAGATTAAGAATGAGTTTGCGGATCTCACACTATATGTTGTGTTCATGGCTATAATGTTTGACATAGTGTATACTGTCTTTCTCAAAATCCCATAGTTTCAAAGCCATGTGATGGTATCTTCAACATTACACCAATTATTGACATACCCCATCAATAGAATGGATGGAATATTACATGGTGATAGTGCTCCCTTTGAGACTTGTGAATTCATATATGATGTGGAATGTTTCTAAAACAGAGAAGGAAAGGAATTGATAGTACATGATGATAAGAATATTGTCACTCCAAATGGTTTGGGAACCACCCCTACGTATCCCAAGAGAATGATCAGAGAAATTATGTGATTCACATAAACTACATGAAGGTTGTATAATAAATCCTAGAAAGTTGTTATGAACTAAAATCTTTACTTTATCATGTTCATTTGATGGTAATCACGTTAGAAAATGTGTATTTTCAAAGTGTACTCAGACAAATTCTCTATCAGTATTTACGAATTCCCCTGAACCATCATTAATATATAATATTCTCAAAATAAATTCTCTATAACATAGGATGTTCATACCTCTCTTGTCCCCAACTATAGCATAATTGAAGGAAGGATTTCCCGAAATCTCTATAGGTTGACTCTAGAATATCTAGATGTCAATTTCTCTTCTCATCAAATATCTTATCATAATAGGGACATAGATTCCTTAAAATTTCCCTACATATAAGAAAATGACCCCATAGACATCAAAATGGAATATGAAGATGATGACCACATGAATACTCCTCCATCATTTGAGGAAGGTGTCTCCACAACCATCGAAAAACTCAAGAAGGTTAATCTGGGAATTTAAGAAGACCTTCTTCCGAAACTCATTAGTGCCTCCAAGACTAAGGGCGATTAGGATAAGTATATATCATTTAAAAAGAAACATCAATACATGATTTGATGTAAATATATAGAAATTACTAGGCTGAACACTAATGTTTTTACTCATAACCTAGTATTTCATGAATAAAATCGATGTTTTAAGCTAGAAATTAGAAGAATGTAACCCTCTCATGAAACTAATATAGAATCACATGTTAATAAATTGATCAAATCTAGCAGTTTTTGAGAGGTGTGTTACCCAAAATAGATTTCAATCATCCTCCCCATCATGAAAATGAGCAGTAAGATCAATTTTTAAATTGATTCTAGAGACTTTAATCGACACTATATGACGGATGAATTACCATTATTAATAATGTATTTTTGGATCAATGAAAAAACTATATTGAAAAATATTTCCTTTGTGTAAGTGTATTCACGATATATCTAGATAAATATGGCCTAATTGATGGGGAAGAAACATCCTTCAGAGTGCCATAGGGGATCTTTTTATACTAAGTCATTCCTTCTAAATTAAACAATACTATCTCTAGTTATCAATTCTCCATGCATCATATATTTATACCCTTAATGGGGAAAATCATTGAATGTTAACTTGATGACCTGGTTATTAATTATTGATAGTGTGGTGACCACCTCACTAATATTCATGAATTCTTCTGAAAATAGAAGATGCATAGTTTGAATTTAAATCCTCTGAATCTTTCCTTTGAGAAAACATTAGGTAAATTCCATATATTTTTAGTACACCACCACAGTATAAAGGTTGATTCAGCAAGGTATAGTGAAATCCTATCAATTCAACCCCCTCCAAATTATAAGGATCCAAGGAGACTAAAAGGGAAACTATCTAATATTTGGTATTTCATCTCCATCCCATATGGAAGATCACCCCCTTAATTATATTAATGAATAATAGACTCACCTACCAATGTGGATAACACTTACTAGAAGCCATTGAGAATCTCAAATAGTAAATACGACAACCACTGATATTGATACCATTGCTAGAAGGAGAGTATCTTATCATATATATTACAAAATATGGGATGATTTATTAGTTCTCTCGCATATAGAAATACATTGTATCAAGTGAAAAAATATATACTATCATTGTTGAATTATTCTTGATAGTAAGACCCAATATTCAGAAATCAAAAAGTACTACCTCACACTCATTTTTTAGTGAAAAAATAGTGGCATTACATATGGAATCCTGATGTCCACCAAGTCTCTCATGTCAACCCACTGAAGTAAATTATTGGACGCCCTATGTTATCTAGGAGTTTTTCCAAGTGGGTGTTGATAATTAAATCTTCAAACATAAAATTTATGTCACAAAAGGTAGTTAAAGGGAAGAACCATACTAATTTTCTTGTGGCACATCCCACCTTTGAAAACATGCTAGTGGAAATAGAACAACTAGATGAAGATGTTTTTTACTCCTATGAAACTCACTGAATGTGGGATGTGTATTTTTACAGTTCCTCCTAAAGACTTATTGAAATGAAGATGATAATGCCACAACTCAACCATGTTGCTCTGGGTATTTTATTTTTCCCCTCAGACAAAGAATATATTCCCTTTTCATTCTCATTTCGTGAAGGATGCACTAATAATGACTCATAATATCAAGCCCTTATCACTGGCTTGTATCTATCCCTACAGATGCAGATAGGATAAATAAATATCAATGGTAACATGGAGTTAGTAGTCAAGCAGATAAAAAAATAGTATTCCATAAAGAAGGAATAATGGCCTCACCTCATCAGTTACATCAGGGGAATGATAGTGCAATTTTATTCTGAGCCAACATAGCATCATGTTCATCTATCACAAAATGATCATGCTGATGCACTATTCAATGCATCCACAGTTCTAGAAGATCCAAATTAAGATGTAGTAGTTTTACACATCATTCACTAAAGGCTGATCTCACAAATTATCATTTTTGACATGGATGAGATCAATCAGGGAAATGTTTCCCAATAGCTTTATAAGACGATATACACCATCAAATTGATGAATTCAATAACATATTAACTATACAATTTGACACCCCCATCAGATCGAGCTAAAAGGGAATAAATTTCACAGTGATAAATGATAATCATCATTTGTTAAGGGAAAATGTTTAGAGATCCCACTACAAATTAGGCTTCAATAGGGTCCTCCTTAGATACATTGGATAAGTATAGATTCCCACTATGATGAAAGAAGTTAATGTAGGCTCCTACAATGATCTCATGTATGGAACCACAATCACCCAAAAAATTAAGAGGCTAGGTAACAATAGACCAAAAATGAATTTTGTGGAATATTCTTATAAGTGAAATGAATGTAATATAAATGAAATCATTATATATAATCTACTATAGATTCTGCATAAAACTAATTATTCATGTGTATTTTTAGTGTGGTGAATGGATGTTGTGGGCTAATAACCCATAGTAACAGTTAAGAAGGGTAAACACATCTTTACTACCACCAACTAACTTTTTAAATGGGATAAGTCCATAACTTTCAAGGAGGATGGGATGAATAATACAATCAATATAATCATTTACAATATTATCATAAGAGTTGGCATCACTGACATGATCTTAATGGATAATGTCTTGAACTTTTATTCTTATAAGATAAAGAGAATATAATAGGAATATAACATCGAGTCCAACCATTCCTCCCACTATCATATAGAGTAAAATGGAATGATATATTCCTTCAATATGAATCTTTCAAATATAAACTAGAAAATGGTGGACATGTAGAAGATGCCTTTTCCAGATAATATCCTTCATTATTTAAATTACTATTGTACTGCCATGTGAAATTCCACACAAAAAACCTCAAATTAATTTGATTGTGGGACTAATGATGTTGTTTATAACGAACCATACTTTACATACATTGTAATTACTTCATAATTGAAGCATATTTAATAAAACATATAACAAAAACACAATAGGACCGTATAGGTATATTGTCTTTAGAAATTGGGAAACATAAAAAATGGTTCATAAATCATCTACATTGTCTCCCATTTATTTCATCATATCTAGAATCCCTTTTTGGCATATCCTACTTAATAGACTTCTTCTTGACCTGGGGAAAAGAAAACATAAAAAAGGGTGAGCTCAAATGCTCAGTAAGGGTAAAAAAAGAAATATCAATCACATCATATTCATAAGAACATAACATTTTGGAAATCTTAACCTACAAAAGAGATCATAATTTCATAACATGGGATAAATCATAGTAGTGAAATATAATCCCAATAATCATAACTTAAAACATGAAACTTTGTTTCATACACACATAATCATGGAGAATCATTTCTTATCAGTCAAGACTCATTTCCAAGACTATCCTAACAGACAAAGTCCATTTCTAAACCGAGTTCACTCCTCGTTTCAATCCTTTATCACTGAACTGGATTAACCTGCCGTTCCAGCCATGTCTATATCATGAGATATAAATCTCTACCCAATGCATTGGAGGGAGATATAGGTCCCACCCATCTCATAATGAAACCATTCTTATGTGTGCCACAAAATCATAAATCATAGCATAACCCATGTAATAAAAATGGGATTCTTAAACATCATGCCATCATAACATAATCCATATAAGATAAAAGAACATCATAAAAATAATTCCATCATAACATAATCAAATCAATGTAAAAATAGGGATAGAAATATAACCCTATATTATCTTAGATGGAAGATAATTTTGATAAAACACTTGAACTTTATTCATGAGGAAAACATCCTTTCTACTTCAAAAACATTTTTTTCCTTTCTTAACATGTCATACAATTTTAAACTAAAAGAAGTTGATTAAAAATAAACTTGAAAACTTGTAAAGGAAGCTTCATGGAAATAATGTTCTAAAAATCCATTCATGTCGTATAAGTTAAAGAAAAACATTCTTCTCGTACTTTGGCCGGAAAAGTCAAAAAAGTACCTCTTACTAAAAACGTCAAAAGACTCCTTTCATATATTTTACTAAAAACTCACGGAAGGGTAAAATTAGATTTAAAAAATTATAGGAGGATAGAAATAATATTAAATATTTAGGAAACATGTATGTGGATGATATATATTCCCTAGTAAATTCTGAAGTATAACCAATCTCGGATAAAAATAAGATTTCGAGATTTTCCCTTACCTTAGGTATGATTTGTTTAGTTCGTGTCCAAAACTCCTCTATAATGATTTAAATAATGTTATTAACATATTACAGAATCATAATCATTGTTATGATATCATATATGGTCATATTCTTAGCTTCATGTTAGTAATATTTCATTGCTACTTGTTATTCAGGTGTTTATTGCTTTTTGTTCTTATGCGTGTTTTGTCGAATAAATTCTTATTATTCTTTTTAGGTTATAGATACCTAATTTCCATAATGGTATTAGTGTAATATATATATCATATTTATTCATTAAATTCATTTATATAATCATTATTCATTGAAGATCATGTAGAACGAGTCACATCACATCGTGGAGACGGTAGGCCGTACATACGCACGAGCGATGATATCGTTCCCATGATCAGAGAATTTTATTGAAGTGTATGTATACTATTTCAGAATCAATATCACTTTACAATAATTATATATAGTTATTATTTACACCACTATACCCATCCAAGTATGGTGGTGGTGGAAAACAGATTACACCACGGCGTGGAGACGGTATTCCATACGTACACACGCGCGGTGATTTCATTTTCCGCAGGGTGGATAGAAGGTGAAATAGGTTTGTTTCATATTTATAATAAAATATCAGTATATTAGTGATAATGAAGTTATTAATTTATGATGAAACAAATAAATAATAATAAGTAGAAGAAGAAATAAATTGGAAATAATCGGTAAAGGACATTACCTTTTCTTTGAAGCGCCTTTTCTTAACCTCCTCTCAGGGCACTAAAGATGGTCTTTGAAGAAGACCAGGACCTCTAAGATGTTTCTAAATAAGCATAGAAGAGAAATTGGCAGGGGTTGGCCGAGCTGGAAGGCTCAAAGTGGTGTGAGGAGGAGAGGGAGGAGGTGCCCTTTTATAAGAGAGG
The DNA here is from genome assembly GCA_963277665.1 of Viscum album. Lineage (NCBI taxonomy): Eukaryota > Viridiplantae > Streptophyta > Magnoliopsida > Santalales > Viscaceae > Viscum > Viscum album. The sequence goes on from OY728125.1 coordinate 1,803,683,887, forward strand.
AGAGGGGCACTTTAGGAAAAACATAAAATATTATTTTATAATAAAGTCATATTCGGTTTTTAATAGCTCCAAATTGATTTATTTCGAATCTAAGGTGGGGATGGGTCGAAATACTCTAAACCAATATATTTTAGACAAGTTTATGTTTGTATTTTAACCTTATCATTTAGATTTAACTCTAAGCTAAATAATTTAACTTTTACCATGTCTTCTTATTTTCTTACACTATATGGTTAATAAACTTACTATAACAAGCTAAACGAACCTCAAGTGGTTCATTATTAATATATATAACTTTATATAAGTCATTTGGCCGAACCTTAGATATTTAGGAATAAAATAACAATTTATAATATAATATTTGTTTTAAAAACTATTTTATGTCAATTTTGACACTATTTGGTAATTGATTTTTGTGAAAATCACAACAGCATGATTAGTTTGAAAAAAGTTAATTAAATAAATTCTAATATGTAATATTAACCTATAAAATTAGTTTAATTCATAAAAAGGCTCAAATTACATTTATTTGGGTATTTATAATATCAATTATGTTAATATTTCCTGAATAAGGTAATTACTGCATCATCATTGTGTCCTAAATAAATTAAATTATTTAAAGTCTAAAAATTATAAATAAAATACCATTATGTAGTAAATATTTTTAGATTTCTAATTAATATTTATAGTGGAATTTATATTTTTTATAACCCTATATTACAAATGTTTTAGTTATTAAACTTTGATTGTTACTATTTTAACTCTTCTTTAAATAAAATAATATTAAATGTCCTAATATAATACAAGTGGACCTAAATGGTAATATTTTATTTCTAAGGTTGGTTTTGGTCGAATTAAACTTATCCAATAGAATTAGGACATGTGTTATGGTAATAATAATACCATTTTTACCCTTAATTACCCTATTTAATTTTAACCGTGGTAAGTAAAAGTAAAAAGTTACTATTCAAGAAAAATTATTTTTATTTTATTGAACCACATTTTAATCCTTGATATTAACCGTGTCTCTAGGATTTTCAAAATTCCACTCATAGAAGCGGTAAAATTAAGTTTTATATAAATTTTCAAACTCTCCTAGGAGGTGGGTAAAAGACGGTGAAAAGTTCAATAAAATTTTTATATATCTAAAATTATTATAAAATGACTCCAATGAATTACATTGAATATATATATATATGTATTAAGTATAAATTTTGACCTAAAATAAATTTAAAAAAAATAAATAATTATTTAAATAAAAAGTCGGTTTTTAAATAGTAACCTAGTATTTTCACTATTAATCAAAAATTGAAAGTTTTAAGAAAAATACCAAAAATTCACCCTAGGATAATTTCGATATTCGTAATCCAAAAATGAAGTCCATTTTGAATGATAAAATTTATAAAATTTCAAAAATTGGGTATTACTATGCATAACGGCTAGTTTATATACTATTTTAATAACATATCGTTGTTCAGTGAAACTCAGTATTGCATACAACACCTGCTATAGAGGAAGGTTGCTCTTACGTATAACGCAAGCCAAGATAGTTTTGTGTGTAGTGAAAGATTCCTGTATATAAAATTATAAATAAAAACAAAATATTTCTCATAAAATTCTCATGTGTTACATTCTACCCCCCTTAAAATGAATTTCACCCTCAAAATTCATCACTTTGTAACAAACAGATGAGGATACCTCTCCCACATCATATCCCCAAGCTCTCATGTAGCTTATTCTAATTGGTGGTTCCTCCATAAAACATTCACCAAGCGAGTGGTCTTGTTCCATAGGAATTTTTTGCTACGATCCAGAATCTCTATCGATTGTTCTTCATAAGAAAGATCTTGGTCCAGCGGTACAACTTGTGAGCTGAGTACATGTGAAGGATCGGGTATCTACTTTCTCAGGAGAGTTACATGGAACACATCGTGAACTTGAGAGAGATTCGGTGGAAGTTCCAATCGGTAAGCTACCTTCCCAACACGATCCACTATTTCGAAAGGACCGATATACCTTGGGCTCAACTTTCCCTTCTTTGAAAATCTCATTACTCTCTTCCAAGGAGATATTTGTAAGAACACTTTATCACCCACTTCAAAATCTAGGTCTTTTCTTCAGTTATCGGCATACCGTTTTTGTCGACTCTGAGCTGCTCTTATGTGTTGTTGAATAGATCAGACCTTTTCTACCATCTCATCAACAAGATCAGGTACTAATAGATTTCTTTCCCCAACTTCATCCCAGCAAGTCGGAGTTCGGCATTTCTTTCCATAGAGATCTTAATAAGGAGCCATCTGAATACTGGAGTTAAAGATATTATTATAAGAAAATTCCACCAAAGGTAGGTGTTGATCCCAACCACCTTTGAAATCCATAGACCAAGCTCTTAACATATCTTCTAGAGTTTGAATTTTTCTCTCAGATTGACCGTCTATCTGAGGATGATAAGTAGTGTCGAAACTCATCTCTGTATCTAGAGTATACTGAAGACTTCACCAAAACTTTGAGGTAAACCTCGGATCCCGATCAGATATAATGGAAAGTGGTACTCCATGCAATATTACAACTTCCTTTACATATATCCTTGCAAGATGATCAAGAGATAAATCCTCTCTAATAGCAATGAAGTGTGCCGAATTCGTAAGATGATCAGCAATGTCCCAGATAGAATTATTGCCTTTGGATGTTTTAGGAAGTCCAGTGACAAATTCCATAGTGATGTTTTTCCATTTTCGTTCGGGTATGGGTAATGGTTGTAACATCCCCTTAGACGTCTGTATCTCAGCTTTAACTTGCTGTAAAAGCAAGCATCGAGAGACATATTCAGCAACATCTCTTCTCATTCCATCCCACTAGAAGTACTCTTTCAGGTCCCTATACATCTTTGTGCTTCTAGGATGAATAGAGAATTAAGAACTATGAGCCTCATCCAGTAGCTCATTTAATTCTGGGATGGGAGGAACACAAACACGATTCTTGAAACTTATTATCCCATCACAATCAAGGTTTATTTCAGGAACATTTCTCACCTTCTTTTGTAACTCCACATCTTTTTTTGTGCCTCTTTAATCTTCACAAGTATAGATTGTTGAACATTCATTTGAGAAAGATAAGATTCTTCCCCTTCCATTATAATTCCATGATCCATCCTTTTTAAATCCATAAATATTGGATCTTTTGTGATCCTCATCACAGATAAGCTATCATGGTCTTGTCAAATTAATGCGTTTTCCCCCTTGTTTGCTTTCCCAGGGTGGTAATGAATTGAGCAGTCATAATTTTTAATTGGCTCCAACCATCTTCTTTGGCGCATATTCAGTTCCTTTTGTGTGAAAATATACTTTAAAATTTTATGATCAGTATAAATATCACACCTTTCTCCATAAAGATAATACCTCCAAATCTTTAATGCAAAGATTACCACAGCTAACTCCAAATCATGAGTTGGATAATTCTACTCATGTATTTTCAACTGTCGGGAGGCATAAGCTATCACCATATCGTTTTTCATGAGAACACACCCCAATCCATTCTTGGATGCATCACTATAGATCACAAACCTCTCTCCACTACAAGGCAGTGTGAGCACAAGTTCACTAGATAAAATTATTTTTAACTCCTTGAAATTCTCTTCACACTCCTCTGTCCAAGAGAACCTAACTCGTTTTCGAGTCAAACTGGTGAGTGAATTAAATAATCGTGAAAAATCTTTCAAAAAACATTGATAATATCCTGCCAAACCAAGAAAACCTCGAATCTCGGTTACTGTTGTTGGTCTCCACCATCATTCGATAACCACTGTTTTTCCTAGATCCACATATATCCCCTCTTTTGGGATTATGTGACCCAAAAATGAATTTTTTTGAAGCTAAAATTCACACTTGGTAAATTTGGCATAAAGCTTCTCCTTTCTCAGGGTCTTCAATACAATTCTCATGTGATCTTCATGTTCTTCCTTGCTCTTTGAATAGATAAGAACATCGTCTATAAAGACTACCACAAACTAATCAAGATAGTCTCTAAAGACTCTATTCATTAGATATATGAAGATAGCTGGGGCATTAGTAAGACCAAATGGCATCACTATAAATTTATAGTGTCCATAACCTATACGAAAAGTCGTCTTTGGTATATCCTCTCTTTTGACCCTTAATTGATGATACCCTGAATGAAGATCAATCTTGGAAAAGTATTGAGCTCCATGTAGTTGGTCATATAAGGCATCATTTCATGGTAGTGGATATTTATTCTTGATAGTGATCTTGTTAAGTTCCGGATAATCAATTTAGAGTCTCATTGATCCATCTTTCTTCTTAAAAAATAGAACAGGTGCTCCCCAAGGTAATGCCCTAGGGCGTATGAATCCCTTATCAAGATTCTCTTGGAGTTTCTTCTTCAATTCCTACAACTAAATTGGTTCCATTCTACAAGGTGTCTTTGAAATAGGCATAGCACCCTGTGTGAGTTCTATTGAAAACTCAAATTCACGATTTGGTGGAAGACCTGGCAATTACTTCGGAAAGACATCATCAAACTCCCGTAAAATTGGGAATATTCTTATTCATGAGTTTCTCTCCAACCATTTGAGATAAATAACCTTCATTTAGTGGAATCAAGACCCATAAGATGAAATAAATTTCCACTGGAAGGTTATGTTCATCCTTGCATCGATAGACGATCATTGATTGATATGTAATATGAAATGTGACTTCCCTTGTTTGGAAATTGATATGAGCTCCATATAAAGAAATTCAATCCATGCCAAGAATCACATGAAATTCCACTATAGGGAGGATCACAAGATTTTCAGGAAGAAATTTACCACAAACATCAATCGGAGAAGAATTGTAAACTTTTGATGCGACTATTGTGCCATTAGGGGTTGTCATAGCTAACTCAATATCTAACTACTGAGGTAATACGGTGATACCCTTAGAAAATTCTTTAGAAATAAAAGATTGTGTGGATCCGGAATCAAATAAAACATTTTCTACTTTAGAGTGGATGGTAAGTGTACCTTTCACCACTTCATTATCATACTCCATATTGCGGATAGAAATTGCATGTGACTTTCCTTTGCCTTTAGCCTTAAGAGTTTGTTGACGTCGATCATCATAAAAAACCCTTGTATTAGGGAATTTATTGGAATAATGCCCCATTTCCTTGCACATTTAACATTGAAGTGTAGGAGGTGCACTCTGTGTAGCCTTTTCTTTGTTCACATCACTAGACATATTCTTCCCATCATTGCGGTATTCAAATGCCTGATGACCTTATGTTCCACATTCAAAAAATTTACTTATCCCTTTAAGACAACTCCCTCCATGTATATTTCCACACTTTGAGCATAAGGGAAAACTCATCTTCTTTTCAGTGTGCTCTTTAGATTTTCCTTTGAATTCCATTTTCCTCTTCTTATCAAACGCATATGACTGATTGGTTACTCCAATCTCTATATAAACCTTGAGAGGACATCGAACAATTTCCTCATAGCTATTGAAGTCCCTTATGGCTAAAGCCCTTCGAAGACTTGGTTTTAAGCCACTAAATAATCGATCGATATTACTCTCAGGTTGGATAATAATCCCAGAAGCATACCTTGCAAGTCTTTTAAAATTTTCTTTGTAGGTACCAACAGATTCTTCATCCTTTTGCTTCAGTTCAGGAAACTCCTTATCCATATTTGTTCGAAGAATAAGAGGGAAGTACTTATTGAAAAATAAGTTCTTGAACTCATCCCATTCCATGGACTCAATTTCATCTCTTGGCCTCATATTCTTGATAAGATTATACCATTGATCAGCTTCCCCTTCCAAACGATATACTTCAAAGATGACTATATCATGTTCAGAACATTGAAGAACTAAAAATATCTTTTCAGTGGTACTAATCCACTGTTCAGCCACAAATGGATCTGTAGACCCACTGAATGAGGGTGGACACTGCCTCATGAAGGATTCAACGGAATGTTGCTCCTTCCTTTTCTCGTTTGGAAGTCATGCATGATTCATAGCTTGAGAAAGTAGTGTGAGCATGGCTACAAGATTTTTTATTCCAGCTCCCATAACGTTTGGTCGCTCAGGGGGACAATCATTGCATTGCCCGTTGCATTCAGCATTAACACAGTTTCTTCAAGTTCCATCCATTGACTAAAACCAAGGAGAATTGTGTGAGGAACACTAATTATAATAGGAAAACCACATAATCAAGAATAAAATTTCACAGTTAAGGTCTTATCATAGGTTGTTCATGTCCATTTCTAAAACACTAAGATTGTGTTCTATGCTTAGACTTATCCTTTGGGTTCTTACTAAGGCCATCACATCCTAGTTTCCTAAGGTTGACTATACCTTTCCTCTGATACCAACTATAACAACCCATAATTTACATACATTTTTATTACTTCATAATTTAAGCATACTTATTACAATATATAAAAAACCACAATAGGGGCATATAGGTATAGTGTCTTTAGAAATTGGGAAACATAAACAACTGGTTCATAAAGCATCTACATTGTCTCCCATTTATTTCATCATATCTAGAATCCCTTTTTGGTATATCCTACTAAATACCCTTCTTCCTAACCTGGGGAAAAGAAAACATACAAAAGGGTGAGCTCAAATGCTCAGTAAGGGTAAACAAAATAAATATCAATCACATCATATTCATAAGAACATAACATTTTGGAAATCTTAACCTACAAAAGAGATCATAATTTCATAACATGTGATAAATCATAGTAGTGACATGTAATCCCAATAATCGGAACTTAAAACATGAAACTTTTTTGAATACACACATAATCATAGAGAATCATTTCTTAGTAGTCAAGACTCATTTCCAAGACTATACTAGCGGACAAAGTCCACTTCTGAACCGAGTTCACTCCTCGTTTCAGTCCTGTATCACTGAACTAGATTAACCTACAATTCCAGCCATGTCTATCTCATGAGATATAAATATTTACCCAATGAATTGGAGGGATATATAGGTCCCAACCATCTCATAATAAAACCATTCTTATGTGTGCCACAAAATCATAAATCATAGCATAACCCAAGTAATAAAAATGGTATTCTTAAACATCATTCCATCATAACATAATCCATATAAGATAAAAGGACATCATAGAAATAATTCTGTCATAACATAATCAAATAAATGTAAAAATAGGGATAGAAACAGAACCTTATATTATATTATATGGAAGATAATTTTGATAAAACACTTTAACTTCATTCTTGAGGAAAATATCCTTTCTACTTTAAAAACATTTTTTTCCTTTCATAACATGTCATAAAATTTTAAACTAAAAGAATTTGATTAAAAATAAACTTGTAAAATTGTAAAGGATTATTCATGGAAATAATGTTCTAAAAATCCATTCTTTCCGTATAAGTCAAAGAAAAACATTCTTCTCGTACTTTGGCCGAAAAAGTAAAAAAAGTACCTCTTACTAAAAACTTCAAAAGATTCCTTTCATATATTTTAATAAAAGCACACCAAAGGGTAAAATTGGATTTAAAAAATTATAGGAGGATAGAAATAATATTACATATTGAGGAAACTTTTACGTGGAAGATAAATATTCCCCAGTAAATTCTGAAGTATAAACAATCTAGGATAAAAATGAGATTGCGAGATTTTCCCTTAGCTTAGGTCCGATTTGCTTCGTATGTGTCCGAAACTCCTGTATAATGATTTAAATAATTTTATTGACTTATTCCAGAATCTTACTCATTGTTATGATATCATATATGGTCATATTCTTAGCTTCGTATTAGTAATATTTCATTGCTACTTGTTATTCGGGTGTTTATTGCTTTTTGTTATTATCCGTGTTTTGTCGAATAAATTCTTATTCTTCTTTTTAGGTTATAGATACCTCATTTCCAGAATTGAATTAGTCTAATATATATATATCATATTTATTCATTCAATTCATTTATATAATCATTATGCATTGAAGATCATGTAGAACGAGTCACATCACATTGTGGAGACGGTCGGTCGTACGTACGCACGAGCGATGATATCGTTCCCATGATCGTGGAATTGTATTGAAGTGTATGTATAATATTTCAGAATCAATATAACTTTACAATAATCATATATAGTTACTATTTACACCATTATACCCATCCAATTAAGGTGGTGGTGGAAAACAGATTACACCACGGTGTGGAGAGGGTATTCCGTACGTACACACGCGCAGTGATTTCATTTTCCATAGGATGGATAGAAGGTGAAATAGGTCTGTTTCATATTTATAATAACATATCCGTATATGAGTGATACTGATGTTATTAATTTATGATGAAAAATAACTAATAATAAGTATAAGAAGAAATAAATTGGAAAGAATCGGTAAAGGACATTACCTCTTCTTTGAAGCGCCTCTTCTTAACCTCCTCTTAGGGTACTAAAGATGGTCTTTGAAGTAGAAAAAGACCTATAGTATGTTTCTAGGGAAGTGTAGAAGTTAAATATTTAGGTGTTGGCCGAGCTTGAAGGTTAAAAGTGGTGTGATGAGGAGAGGGAGGAGGTGCCCTTTTATAAGGGAGGAGAGGGGCACTTTAGGAAAAACTTAAAATATTATTTTATAATAAACTCATATTCGGTTTTTAATAGCTCCAAATTGATTTATTTAGAATCTAATGTGGGGATGGGTAGAAACCCTCTCAACCAATAGATTTTAGACAAGTTTAGGTTACTATTTTAACCTTATCATTTAGATTTAACTCTAAGTTAAATAATTTAACTTTTATTGTATCTTCTTGTTTTCTTAAAATATATGGTTAATAAAATTACTATAACAAGACAAAAGAACCCCAAGTTGTTAATTATTAATATATATAACTTTATCTAAGTCATTTAGTAGAACCTTAGATTTTTAGGAATAAAATAACAATTAATAATATAATATTTTATTTAAAAACTATTTTATGTCAATTTTGACACTATTTGGTGATTGATTCTTGTGAAAATCATAAAAGCATGATTAGTTCGAATAAAGTTAATTGAATCAATAATAATATGTCATGTTAACCTATAAAATTAGTTTAATTCATAAAAAGTCTCAAATTAAATTTATTTTGGTATTTATAATATCAATTATGTTAATATTTTCTTAATAAGGTAATTATTGCATCATCATTATGTCATAAATAAATTAAATTATTTAAAGTCTAAAAATTATAAATAAACTACCATTATTTGTTAAATCTGTGTATCTTTCTAATGAATATTTATAGTTGAATTTATCTTATTTATATCCCTATATTAAAAATATTTTCGTTATTAAACTTTGATTTTAACTATTTTAACTCTTCTTCAAATAAAATAATATTAAATGTCCTAATATAATCCAAGTGGACCTAAATGGTCATATTTTATTCCTAATGTTTTTTTGGTCGAATTAAACTTATCCAATAGAATTAGGACATGTTTTAGGGTAAAAATAATACCATTTTACCCTTAATTACCATATTTACTTTTAACCGTGGTAAATAAAAGTAAAAAGTTACTATTCACAAAAAATTATTTTTATCTTATTGAACCACATTTTACTCTTTGATATTAACCATGTATCTCTGATTTTTTAAATTCCACTAACAGAAGCAGTAAAATTATGTTTTATGTAAATTCTAAAACTCTCCTAGGAGGTGGGTAAAAGACGGTGAAAAGTTCAGTAAAATTTATATATATATAATTATTATAAAATGACTCCAATGAATTACATTGAACTTATATAGGAATTAAGTATCTTTTTTTACATAAAAAAATTTAAATAAAATAAATAATTATTTCAATAAAAAGTCGGTTTTTAAATAGTAACCCAGTGTTTTCACTATTCATCAAAAATTGAAAGTTTTCAGAAAAATACAAAAAATTCACCCTAGGCTAATTTCGATATTCTGAATCCAAAAATGAAGTCCATTTTTAATGATAAAATTTATAAAATTTCAAAAATTGGGTATTAATATTCATAACAACTAGTTTATATAATATTTTAATAACATATCGTTGTTTAGTGAAACTCAGTTTTGCGTACAACACACGCTATCGAGGAAGGTTTCTCTTGCGTATAACACAAGACAAGATAGTTTTGTGTGTAGTGAAAGATTTATTTATATAACATTATATGTAAAATCAAAATATTTCTCACAAAAATCTCGGGTGTTACAATGTTCCTCTCAAAGTATAGTTAGAGTACCATCATATAGAAATCTATGTAAAACATTATGATGAATAAAAATCGTATAAGTGGCTAGATGATTTGAAATAACTCAATGGGAAATTATTGCATACATTATATAACCTAAAAGTTCATTATAATTAGACTAAATGAGACTTAAATTAGAAGGATTGACTCTACTCGTTCATCTAAGGAGAATTGGAGTTTTTTCTAAGAACCCCAATGATATCAAGGAAGAAACCTAAAAATATAGAACCTGATTTTGAAGGGACTTATATAATATTTAAGTTTTATTACAACAAATAATACTCATTTCCTATGATAGATAGTGAAAAAAGTATTCTCCCACCAATGGGAAGTTTTATTATAATTATATAGCATGACATCTATCATAATATCTATGTTCTGGATGTAAGAAAATGCACTGTATATCATTTTACAAAATTCATGAAAAATTGTAAACTACACAAAAGTCATACTACCACATAATCACAATATAAAAAGAGGATATTACTTACTAAAAAAATTCAATTCACATGATAAAGATTTATGCGAAAGAAAATCTAAAGTAACCTTGTCCCAATGTGTGAGTAAAATCCACATTTTTAATTTTATATATAAGAACTATGTGTATCTTGATTATTATTGGATATTTATATGTAGTGATGACTAGATTCCAAATCATGGATACAACCACAATATAAATTGGAAAATAATCCCCTCATTGAATATGGGATGGACCAAGGTATAGAACTTTCTCAAGAACTAAGGGTGGTTTGAAATTTTCTTATCCATGATATTTAGTGACATTTTAATCTCATGTCATGAGTCTATCCATAATATATAAGAAACAAATACCCCTCTCTACATGTGGTTTAGACTTTCATAAGTAATTTTATTTCAATTAACAACATAGATTTTGATACCTATTACCACATAATACATAGTGGTGCTCAGATCTCAAATCCTAGGACCAACCATGATATAAATGGAATAATAAGAAATAAATGTACCCCCATGTTTTTTATTTGGGGAATATCTATGCTATGTACTTTATCCAAAATTATGGGTCAATCAACTAATATTTTAATATGATATATAGAAATTACTATATCTTCTATTTTAGGACTATCTATGAATTTTCATCACACTCAACAACAGACCTCAATGGGAAAAAATTCATATAGATGCTCTGTAAGAACCCAGATCTTCTTTTCAGGTATGTGTTTCATTTCTAGTTGTCATTAAGAAAAAGGGGAGTTTCTGGAAATTTTAGGAGTATAAGCCATGTACATACAAGTACATGATGTGTACTGAACTGCCACAGGTAGCCATGTGCTGGCTATGTAACAGCTGGGCACAAGGCCGTGTGTGGTGACCTAGAGACCACCGAAAGCGGGGGCTGATTAAGGCAAGTACACGTCATGTACTTTGGATGAAAATTCCATGTACTTTCTTATTATTATTTTAAATGGGTCAGGGTCACATCTAATCGACAAAACCTACCCCTTCTTGACCTATCTCATCCAGGAGCATCCGTACGACATGATTCTTCGCTGAGCCCCCCGACTCGCCATCCATTCTTTAATTCGACCACTTTCGATTACATTGGAATCCCCATGGTAATATCTTCCTTCTTCTGGAGACTCATCTCATGATTTCTCCTCTTTCACAAGATATACTCAGTTGAACATTTTTCGTGTTTTTGTAGATCTACGGTGTTCAAGGTCAAATTAAGTCCTGAGGTTCACGTATATCAATCTCACAACGTCGAGGTAGGTGGTTTGTGCCTTTCCATACTTAGTATTTGAGTTATATGTACAAAAGTGACCAATACCCTCATTCAAGGTATTGCGTGTTTTGGGATTTTAACCCTGTTAATTCATGTTATGCTTTGTATGTTTGAATAGATGTTCTTTGACTATGAATAGGGTTAATTTCCATGCTATAGATGTTTTTGCCCATGTTTTCTTGATATTGACCATTTGTTCCAGATTCTTCTATTAGGCTATGTTGTTTTCCATTCCTAGTGTTGTTAGGATGGAGTGTTTACTCATCTGATGCGCTATACCATGCCTTGTAGATAATTATCCAACTAGTACATTAAGGTTTAATTTGGCTGATGATTATCATTGTGTACATTTTCTTTACACGGGGCTGCGGGAACCTGGTGTAATGAGACCATAGGGGAAATTAACATTGAGGGTTTTCCCAGATAGTCTACTATAACTATCATGCTATGAGACCATAGTGTGGATTCATGTTGAGTGCTCCCTTAGAGTGTCTATAGATATGTTATAAGAACACAGGAGGAATTGACATTGAGTTCTTCCTCAGAGTGTATGCAGTTTACCATTAATAACTATAGAGGGAATTGACAGTGAGTGCTTACTCCAAGAGTCTTTGATTACATACGACCATAGGGGAATTGACAGTGAGTTCTTAGTCAGAGAGTATTCGATATATCCTTTTTGTAATTTTAACCAGATGGGTTAAGCTATGAGAGCTACTCAGTGGGTTACTTGAGATTGTTGGCTAAACTAGAGGGGATGGGTTGTGAGAACTTTCCTAGAGTGTTTCTTTTATTTTTAATTGGTTGGTTAAATTGTTATATATAAATTGAATGCATTTGAAACCGTTGGATTGTTTACTTTTGATTACTTCCTTATTTAATGATTCTTTTTACTTATTTCCTACCATATATATTCACTGACTACTGCAAACAGATCTTTGGGTGGTTTCTTACTGAGATTAGTCTCACACCATGTTTGGGTCATGCTTTTGGGGCCGAACCGATTATATTGCTATAGGTATAGATAAGGGAAAGAACCGTTCTACTTCAGGTACTTTATTGTTGTGGAGATGGAAAGCATGGGACCAAGCCGAGGCTTACAATGCTGCTGGATTTTATTTTTTTCTTTTGTACTTTGTTTTAGTACTGTATTCCATCATATTGACTTGTTTGGCTATTTTCCTAGAGATATGTGGCATGCATCATTTATATATGTGCTTTAGTTGTTTATTAATTTTAGTCTACTATTGTTTATTTATCGTATGGTATTACTGCTTCTACTATTGAATATTACCTATTTCATTCCACTACACTACTCTACAAATGAAGGAATATTTTCCCCACTATCACACCCAAGGCCCTCACTACTAGTCGGTAGCCTCTGGCGTTTTGGGAAATGTGCTTGTGGACATGAAATCAACCGGGTATGTGGCACCTCTGGGCGGCACCCAGAATTGATACGTTACCAAGTGGTATCAAAGGGTTTATTTTCTTCTTGATATACTATTTGGAGTCTATATCCAAGGATAGTAAGTAATAATTAGATGGTAATAAGCTATTCATGGGAGTAGCTAACCCATGTATAGGGAAAATCCAATTTACCACAGTTATTGCAATTTTTCTAGTTTTGCGATTTTACAGTTGATTTGATTTTCACTACTGGGTGATTCACATGCTTTGTGTTGTTATCATTGATATCATTGAGGTTCTATTTCTATTGTAACCTGATGAGACGAGGGTATTCCATCTCATGCATCAAATAGGCACTTTCTAGAGATCACATTTTATGCATTCTTTCCATGCCATTTAGAGTGCATTAGTGATTGCATGTCGTTGTGATAGATGTTATTCTAGATGTGCATTCTGTTGTGATAGATGTCTTGATAGAATGACTACTATTTGTTAGGGTATTATATTATGTAGGTTTTGTTTGTATGAATGCCAAATTTTTGTTCTTGAGGTGTTATAGGCCCCCAGGGATCATAATTTGGTGGATGATTGCCTTTTTGTTTCATGTGTATAACATGTATAAGATTCCAAGCTTTGATTTGCAGAGAGTATGGGCCCTCACAGATCAAAATTTGTCACATTAAAGTTGTATCAATGTTTTTTTTGGGCTTATGGAGTAGTTTTTGAGGCTTACTATCTAGAAAAACCCAGAATACACAGCTTGTAATGATGAATACACGCCATGTTCCCTTCTGTTCAGGAAGCAACTTTTTTCTTATTCTTAAGTACACACTAGGTACTTATGTACATGCCGTTTAGTCTCTAACCGTGTCACTGTCTATGTGAGCAGAGACACGGGGTAGGATAAATCATTGGGAGGACACGCCATTTAACGATTGTACATGCTGTGATGTAAAGACCATGTATCCAGCCATGTGACTAACAACATGGGTGGATGAAAAATCTGGAAGTACAAACCATGTCCTTTAGGAACACGCCATGTAGATTCAGCCGTGTAACCGACCATGTAACTAACAACATGGTTTAGTGAAATTCAATTAGTACACATCATGTCTGGAGATAACCTTCCATGTAGTCATGTTCTAGGAGAACTGTGTAGATAAGCCATGTAAGGGAACTCCGGCATGGGAAGAGGATTCAAGTACACACTGTGTGTTAAGAAACAACACTGTGTGTATGTGGTGTTACATGAACTGGTTGGAAAAATTACACACCCATGTGAAGGTTTAATGGAATACACCATGTAAGTGTTATATAGGTCGTGTATCCATGTTTTGAAAAAAAAAACTTGAATGGTTTATTTCTAATGTTCCCTTCATACACTTCTAAGTTTTAGTCCTTGATAATCTTGATCTAAGTTGTGCACTTAACCTTGTAGAGTCATTCCACCGAGACATCCTATGGTTGTATGCCTGTTACAGGGTAGTGTTAGGCACCAGACGTGGCTAATCAGGGACCACCACTACATCCTCCAATCATGCCCATCTTAGCATCATCCATTATAACGGATTTAGGTGTTGATTCATAGTCGAGAGAGGGCTTTAAGAGGATGATGCAGACCTTTCAGGGAGCACTGCCTCCTACCCTATCGATGGAAGAATTGAAACAGGTCTTTTAGCATCAGTATCCTCCCACTTTATCAGGGTAAGGAAGAACTCAGGCTGCAGAGTCATGGTTAGAATCCATACTTTCTATCTTCAAGCATCTGAAGACGCCTCCAGAGAGGAGGGTGAATATTGATACATATATTCTTCGAGATTCTGCTAAGATATGGTGGGATGTGATCTCACAGGAGGGACGCCAACATGATATGGCTTGGGAGGAATTTCAGCATACCTTCTATGATTAACTATTCCTAGAGACCTTGATGGCCGATCAAGCCCATGATTTCATTTGTTTGGAGAAGGGTACTCTTTTAGTCAATGAGTATTCTTCTCACTTCACAAAGCTACATCGCATTACAACCTTTCTAAGAGAGGATGATTTATTCTTATTGAGGAATTTTGAGGATGGTCTCAAGAAGGACATTCGGGCTTAGGTGAACATCTACAGATTGACTTCTATATCTTCTATCATTAATCATGCACTAATCACGGAGAGAAACCTAAGGGATTCTGGAGCTCTGGGCCAGGGTGGTTCAGCTTCTAGGGTTAGTGCTTCTTCGTATGATAGCACGAAGCACTGTAGGGAGTCTACATGCACAGATCTGAGTAGGTGGGATGCACCTTCATGTAGCCAGGTAGTGTGCTACCAGTGTGGGAATGCCAGGAATATGAGGCCAAATTTCCCGAGAGACCCAGTGGAGTGCTGATCTTGTGGCAAGATAGAGCAACTTTAGTGTTTCTGTTAGATTTTCTCACTAGAAGCTTGTGACTGGGGTTCTCCTATGACTCCTCATTCAGAAGCAGGACCACCAGCTTATCATCGGTCTGGGAACTAGAGTTCTTCCGGTTATTCAGGTCGAGGTGGAGGTTATGGCCGTGGTAGCCAGTTGCCAAAATTTCAGCGACAAGAAGGGGGATTAGCTCAGAGTGGTCAGCTAGGGTCATAGGGTCGTGGTATAGGTCCAAATTTTGCAGTGGAGAAAACCCAGAAAAAGAAAGATCCCAAACCCTCTATAGTTTGAGGTACGATCCTAGTTGCCTCAGTTTTAGCTTCTACTCTTTTCGATAAAGGGGATTTCCATAGTTTTATATCTTTTGTGGTTGTGGAGAGACTTGGGCTCTGTACATTTTTTTTGCTGATATCTTGATGCTAGAAACTCATTCAGGGACAATAACAGGTAGTGTGCGTCAGTTCATGGAGTTCCCTCTTGAGGTTGGTGGGTGTCACTTCTTATGGGATCTCTATGCCTTAGAGATGTCAGGCTATGATGTCATTCTCAGAATCGACTAGTCATTTCGCTTCCATAATGTTGTCGACTACTATCATCGTAGGGTGAGTTTCACATCACTATAGGGTAGATCATTTCTTCACAAGGAAGAATGGGATGTCTAGGAGAGTAGAGCGGGACCCAAGAATCCTGTATGGGGAGGAGTTACAGACCAGATTTCTAGTCTCTATCTAGATGACCAGGGGACTTCACAGATGGACTTTCCTCCAGTGGTGGATTATTTTATGGACATCTTTCTAGAGGACTTTTCAGGTTTTTCTCTAGAGAGATAGGTGTAATTTTCTATTGATCTTATGCCAAGAGTGTTACCAGTGTCCATTCATCTTTATGGGATGGATACACTAGAGTTACAGGAGCTCAAGAAGGAGTTGGAGGAATTGTAGGCAAAGGGTTTCATCCGACTAAGTACTTCTACTTGGGGTTCGCCTGTCCTGTTTGCGAAGAAGGAGGATAGTCCCCTCAGAATTAGTGTGGATTATAGGAATTTGAACCAGTTGATGGTCTAGAATTGATATCCCTTAATGATGATTAACCATCTCTTTGATCTTCTTCGAGGATCCCGAGTATTCTTAAATAATGAGTTGAGATCTGGTGACCATCAGTTGTGCGTTAGACCATCTGATATACCTCTTATAGCCTTTCGGAGTAGGTATGGTATATATGAGTATGTGGTTATGCCATTTGGTCTCACAAACGCGCATATAGTTTTCGTGACACTGATGAACCGAGTGTTCCATCCATACCAAGATTCTTTCATGGAAGTATTCATGGATGATATCTTAATGTACGCTCACACTCGACACGACCATGAAACACATCTTGAGATCATTTTGAGTACACTGAGAGAGTATTGGTTATATGCTAAGCTCTCAAAATGCCACTTTTGGATGGTCTAGATTCACATATTAGGTCAAGTTGTCTCAGATACAGGAGTATCAGTAGATCTAGAAAAAATGAGGGTAGTAGTTTCCTAGAAGCAGCCGAAGAACGTATTTAAGGTATGAAGTTTTCTAGGGATGGCTGGATACTACAAACATTTCATACAAGACATTTCATGTTTATCAGCGCCACTGAAAATTCTGACTAAGAAGGGTGTGAACTTCTTATGGTCAGATTATTATAAGTCATCCTTTCATGAGTTGAAAGGGAGGTTGACTTCAGCACTGATAGTAGTTTTTTCAGAGCTAGGAAAGAGATATACTATTTACTGTGATGCTTCAGGTATTAGGCTTGGAGCTGTGCTTATATAGGGAGAAGGAGTTGTTGCATATAGATCTCGGCAGTTGAGGCCACATGAGAAGAATTACCTCACACATGATCTTGTGTTGGGTGCATTGGTTCATGCTTTACGTTGATGGAGACATTATCTTCTGGGAGATCATTTTGTGGTTTTCACCAACCACAAAAGTCTCAGGTATATCTTCACTCAACATGAAGTGAATTTGAGACAGCGAAGGTGAGTTGATTACCTTCAGTATTTTTGACTTTGAGCTTGCCAGCATTCCTAGGAAAGGAAACACTGTGGATGATGCACTAATCCAGAGGACTCAGATACAGACAGTTCAGGAGGCCAATAGTGAGTGGCAGCTTATGGCTATATTCTCTGAGATTCATTTGGAGGTTCAAAATAGATAGGGGTAGACATTTCTTTCTTCTATTTCTGTTACCTCTACTCTACTTGATCAAGTGCGAATGAGGCATCTATCTGACTCTGAAGTCCCAATCCTAAAAGAAAGTGTGTCCAGAGAGGACCCTATTTCTGGATGGACCATAGGTGAGGATGAGATATTTCATTTTAATGGGCACGTATGGGTATCAATAGACATACACAAGGAGATGATGCGAGGTTTTTATTCCTTAGTTTGGGAAGTTTATCTTGATGTCACCAAGTTGTATCGTGATCTACACCATCAGTATTGGTGGCTAGGTATGAAGAGAGATGTTTCTGGGTTCATCATGAGGTGTTCCACCTAACAGTAGGTGAAGGCAAATCATTATTGACCTGTAGAGATTTTGCAGCAGTTACCCAATCCCGAGTGAAAATGGAATAAAGTCACGATGGATTTCGTGACAGATTTTTCGAGGTCACCTTGAGGGAATAATGCAGTGTGGGTTGTCATTGACAGACTCATTAAGATTTCCCACTTCTTTCTGATCAAGTAAACCTTCAGTGTGGATGAGCTAGGGAGGCTGTACATCCAAGAGATTATACATCTACATGGGGTTCCATACTCCATTGATTCAGATATAGATGCACGTTTTACTTCTTGGGTCTGTAAGGGGCTATAGAAGGCATTGGGTACACATGTACTTTTGAGTACAACTTACCATCCCCAAAAAGATGGTTAGTCCGAGTGTACGATTAAGGTGCTTGAGGAAATGCTTCGAGCATGAATCCAAGATTTTGGAGGTTCTTGAGAGAATCATATAACTTTGGTGGGGATTGCCTACAATAATAGTTTTCATGAAACTATTCAGATGGTACCTATTGAGGCTTTGTATGTTAGTCTATGTTGATCACCCTTATGTTGGCTGGAGGCAATAGAGGTAGCTATGGTGGGACCACGTCTTGCCCAGGAGACCAAAGAGCAGATAGTGTTGATTCGGAAAAGGATGGCTACTGCACAATCACAACATAAGTCTTATGCTGATCGATAGACATGAACTTTGGAGTTCGAGGTTGGGGATCAGGGTTTTCTACGTGTCAGACTGAGGTTGGGACATATGAGGATTTGAAGATAGGGTAAGCTTTCACTACGGTACGTCGGGCCATTTGAGATTTTGGGATGGGTCAGACCGGTTGCCTATTTGCAACAGTTACCTCAGAGGTACTGGGCTATGCATGATGTCTTCCATGTTTCTAAACTCCGACATTACTTCTTATACCCATCTCATGTCTTCCAACTCAAGGAGGATGCGTTAGAGGTGGATGTGTCATTAAAGAGAATCTTATTCGGATTGTTTATCGAAGTGTGAAGGTTCTCCATGGTTGGTCTATTCCTCTGGTACGAGTGATATTGTATCACAAAAGAGTACATGATGAGAACTAGGAGAAGGAGGATGATGTATGATCACAGTGGCCAGAGCTGTTCGAGGATTCTTCTTCTATGCTTCCTTGCTAGGGAAATTTGGGGACAAATGTCATTAAATGGGGGATGTTTGTAAGAACCCAAATCTTTTTTTCTGGTATGTATTTCATTTCTGGCTGTCTTTTAGAAAAAATAAAGTTTCTAGAACGTTTATGAGCACACGTCATGTACTTATAATTACACATTGTGTACTCGGTTGTCGCAGGTAGCCGTGTGCTGGCCATGTAACAGCCGGGCACATGGCCGTGTGTGGGGACCTAGATACCGCCTAAAGTGGGGGCCAGTTAAGGCAGGTACACGCCATGTACTTTTGAATAACATGCAATGTGCATTATTTTTATTTCGTTAAACGGGCCAAGGTCACGTCAAATCAACAGAACCTCCACCTTCTCGACCTGTCTCATCCAGGAGCATCTGTACAGTGTGATTCTTTTCCAAGCCCCCAACTCGCTATCTGTTCTCCGATTGGACCACCATCTATTACGTTGGAATCTCTATAGTAATATCTTTCTTATTCTAGATCCTCATCTATTGATTTCCCCTCTTTTATGAGATATCCTCGGTTGAACTTTTTTAGTGTTATTGTAGATCTACTATGTTATAGGGTGATTCAAGGCCTAAGGTTCACATATATCAATCTCACAACGTTGAGGTAGGTGGTTTGTGCCTTTAGGTAGTTATTCATTGAGTTCTATGTGCAAAAGTTCCCAATACCATCATTCAGGGTATTGTGTGTTTAGGTATTTTAACCCTATTATTGTCTGTTATTCTTTTTATGTTTGAATATAGGTAGTTTGATTGTGAATAGGGTTAATTTCCATGCTATGGATGTGTTTACCCATGTTTTATTGATTTTGACTGTTTAGTCTAGCTTTTCCCATTAAGCTGCTATGTTTTCCACTCCTAGTGTTGTTAGGATGGAGTGTTTACACATCTAATGTGCTATTCCAGACATTGTAGCTAATAATCCATGTAGTACATTGAGGTTTACTTTGGATGATGATTATCATTGTGTACATTTTCTTTACACGGAGCTGCAAGAGCCTGGTGTAGTGAGACCATAGGGGAAATTAACGTTTAGGGATTTCCCAGAGAGTCTGTTATTATTATCACATTGTGAGACCATAGGGGGGATTGACGTTGAGTGCTATGTCAGAGTGTCTATATGTACATTATGAGACCACCAGAGGATTTGACGTTGAGTGCTTACTCCTAGTGTCTATAGTTTACCATTAAAAAATTATAGGTGGAATTGATGGTGAGTGCTTCCTCAGAGAGTCTTTGATTACATGAGACCATAGGGGGAATTGATGGTGAGTGCTTTATTAGAGATTCTTTGCTATATCCTTGTAGTAATTTGAACCAAAGGGGTTAGGCTATGAGAACTACCCTAGGGTTATTTGAGATTGTTGGATAAACCATAGGGGATAGGTTGTAAAAACTTTCCCAGAGGGTTTATTGTATTTTTAATTAGTTAGCTAAATTGTAAAATGTAAATTTAATGCATTTAAAAATGTAGGACTGTTTATTTTTGAGTACTTTTTTGTTTACTACTTCTTTTTTCTTATTTACTTCCATATATATTCAATAACTGTTAGGGTTTGATCTTTGGGTGGTTTTTACAAGTATTAGTCTCACACCCTATTTGGGTCATGCTTTTGGGCCCAAACAGATTATATTGCTTCAGTTATAGATAAGTAAAAGCACCCTTCTACTTTAGGTACTTGATTGCTATGGAGTTAGAGAGCATGGGACCAAGCTGAGTCTTGCGATGCTGCTGGAGTTTATTGTTTTTTTTAAATTTGGTTTACTACTATATTTCAACATATTGACTTTTTTGGCTATTTTCCTAGACATACGGGGAAATGAATCATTTATATATGTTCTCTAGTTGTTTATTACTTTCAGTCTTCCACTGTTTTCTTATCATATGGTATTACTGCTTCCACTATTTCATATTATCAGTTTCTTTCCGCTTCACTACTCTGCCAATGAGGGCATAGTTCCCCTACTATCACACCCAAGGCCCTCACTGCTAGTTGGCAGCCTCTGGAATTTGGGGAAATGTGCTTGAGGCCATGTGACCAACCGGCTATGGGGAACCTCTGGGTGACACCTAGAACCAGGACTTTATAAGCTCCGATCTAGATTAAATTGTGAAGACTACATAATATTCTCTATCAATGACCCTCATGACTCAAAATCAACTACCACATTATCCCTTGTTTCCCATGCTGAGTCTGATTCATGTGAGCTTAGGGAATATAGAAATTCACTCTAAATTATGTTAGCATGATGTGTTTTGGATATGTAATTTTATCCAAGTCATATAATATTAAACTAAAATTCAAATGTTCAGTTAAATGATGTTAAAATTAATGAAAATATCATAGTTAGTTGACATTAATCTTCATGATGTCATTCCAACATAATATAGTTAAACTTTACTACCACATCCTAGTCACATGACCTTAAACTGCATGGAAAAAGGTCTTCATTAAAATAAGAATCCCCATAATGAATGTTTCTTAAAAAATTGAATTTTTTTATCCCATCACATGAAAAATGTGTTTAGTAAATTTTGTTTTAGCCTTTAGCATGATTAAACCCTTCTAGGATTTTATGTTATACCTGACCCAACATCACATCATCGATATCTGAGTTGATACTAGCCAATTTCATGAGTTTATATCCTTCTCTCAGAACACTGTTGACCTTGGAATCCTCTTCTCTTAATTATCAATATAGTAAAATGGTAGCATGGAATAGCTAATCCAATTGGACCCCATTATGATTTTCCTATGAATAATGCAATGTCCCAGAGCATGCACCTAGTGTATTTTCTTCCCCTAGAATAGATTTCCCATTAAACATTGGATCTATTACCTTGACTGCATAGAATATGGGATTATCTATTTATTAATGGTTAACCAACACCCACTAGTCTTCATCACCCATAGAATTATATTTTTAGGTTATAATTTATACTTCCAATAAACCAACTATTCAAGAGGATTTAGATACCCTTAATATTAATCATCCATGAAACATACACATTATCAATGCAATATTATGATATCATATTCCTAAACCCATTAAATTTTCCTAATGGAGACCAAATTTCCATGTTCTTCCAAATCCCTTTAGACACAACCTATTTAACCAAAAAAACTTTATCCCCCTTTAGATTTGTAAATTACTAGGAACCATGAGTCCATATTCTCTTGAAATTTCACAAAATATTGTTAATAGGTACTAACCTATATTTAAGGGATACTACAAGTATGTTTATAGAGAATAACCAAAAAAATAAGAGCATGTGTCTAGGAGATATTGTGGTCCCTAATTAAAGGTCTACCTTAATCCCATTCTATATTACTATAATGATGTGATCCCAGTCCCACCACTCTAAAACTGATCATCCTTGATATAGAAATTTAAAGAAATGATTTCATCCATTTTCCCTACCCCCAAGAAGAATTAAGATCTAATTAGTGGTTTACTACTTGAAATATATGTCATGGATGAAATTATCTATAATATATAGAAGTTATATTAGAAAAATACTTTTATGATTCATATTACCAAAAGATAAAAAGTGTTTCTCAAGTCTGAAATCCTTGGTCTAACACTAATATAATAATAAAATAAACCTTCCCCACATACAAGTTCGATTCTTATGGGGTGATTTTTATAGAACTATGTGTGGCTTGATTCTTTTTACCACATGTTATGTAGTTACATGAATATCTTAAATCACGGGTCCCACTACAATAATAAGGGAAACTTTCCCTCCCTACATAAGGGTCAAACCTAAAAAGGGAGTTTTCCATCCATGAACTACATGTGGATAGATTTTCACTCCCTTGAGATACGTAGTGATGACAAAATATCACTTTCATGATGCACAATTAATCATTACATATATGGAAGCTAGATTCTAGTAGATTCAATTTGAAAATGACCAGCCCATGCCTAAGATTGATAATGCCCCACCTTTATTGCACATATTCCTAATATGTGATGAGAACATTCATTTGAAAGACTTTATGTCACGTTATTTCTTTACAATGGGATACAAAGCGATTCATGTACCATCTACTTTAGACCCATCCATTAATTATCATCACTCTTAACTATGCCCCCTTAAGGGAAATAAATTTTTATAGGGATTTTCACTCATAAGAAACTATGTGTACCCCCATGAATTCCCATTAATCTTGGAGGTATTATATTGAATGCATGGTATACAAACTATATTCCATAATTAATGATTGTCTTATACCCACTAGTCAGTACTACCCATTGCGTAAGAAATTCTTGGGTTATTATTTTCACTTCCTATAACCCAAATATTCAATTGGATTCAGATAACCTTGGTGTCACACAAATTTTAATTGTACCCATTGTAAATGAAAGTTTATAATACCGTATCTTGTATTAATCCATCATGGGGTTTGTGTCTCCTTTTAAGAAAATATTTCCCTATGTTAGTCATTCCAACTAGAAATATGTCATCTTCACATGAAATTAAATGATATGACACCTTTATAGACACATGATGTTAAAATATATGAAAAATTCCTTGTTAAAAGATGTAAAACTACATAATAGTTTCATAGTGATATGAAAATAAACTACATGGAATATGGCCAACCCCTTATGATCTAAATTTTTTTAGGGAGGGCCATCAAATCCATAAATTAGTTCTTGAGGTTAATTTTTCATCTCTATACCATAATAAATATGGATATTCCCTTTCCATATGTATAAGACCAATCAACATTGAGCCCCCCTTAACCAAATATGATGTCGAGGCTCACTAAGTGATGAAACAAATACCCCATCAGAGCATATTCGATAAATCTAAATAGGGAGTCTCTTTTTATAATAAATTCATGTGTTTTTATTCATAACATATCAAGATAGTTATTGATTACTAGGTATATTGTCTTGGTACTAGCCACAATATTACCAAAATAAAAACATTACCATGTGCATGAACTGTACTAAATACTATCAACCTTAATTGGTAATGGGACTATATAAATTCCCCTAGCTAGTGAAAAGTGTTCATAATGATATCTATCTCAATTTCACATTAGTCCCTATGTCCTTAATATATGACGATATACTACAAGTAAGATTTCAATGTCGAATAATGTGAAAACACATGACATATTTCTTCCCACATCATAATGTTAAACTATGTAAACCTTCTTCCATCATCACAACTTATCGAAGGACCAAAAAAAAACTAACATTGTGAAACCAAATATCAAGATGTCTGAGGTATCTTGTTGAACACCTCATAAAAAAATCACACATGATGTCTTGAGTGACTCATATTGATTGACATATTTAATTCCACATGGATATGAACCCCCAACATCAAGGGAACCTTTGTTTTAATATTCTTTTATAACCTTGGATCCAACATATGATCCCATGTAATATCAACCAAATATATATTTTCCTTATAAAAATGGGTTTTGATCCTTGTGATCAATTACATCATCACATTAGAAAGCATCACAATATAGTGGTTTGTGATCATTGTCAATATGAAATTACTATATCATCACTCATGATTTGAGAACCCTGATAAAAAATTTACCTCCCTTTCATCATTTCTTTAGAAGGGCATTGGGATCATATTGAAATTGGGAATCATAATTAGAAAATTATGTATAACTCCCATTATATACAGTCTAAATAACTAGACATTAAATTACAATAGGAGGAGACATAAAACAAGAAAGTAAGAAACCCCATAATGGGAGGTCTAAAAATATTCATGTATCCAATCACTAAACTCATCATATCTAGATTTGATAAATATGTTATAGTATAAATAAAAATATTCATAAATCACATAGGGACCATATTGTGGCTCTCATAAAAAACATTCCATGATCTCTTGACCCCATATTTTGGAAAAAGTTTATTTTAATTTTTATTCACATACCCTAACTATAATAATGTGTTTAATATGTGGAGGATTTTTTTTAAGATTTATGAATCCTTATTTATATTATGTTTCCCAAAAATCACCTTTATGTCTTTGTTTTCTGATATTTCACTCACAAATTCCTTGAGACGATACACTTCTCCTAGAACACCATAGTGTTGAGTTGTTTCTCTTGGTTCTTCAATGTAGTATAGGTAATAGGGAATAAATTCTCAAAATAAACCCCCTATGATTTGATGGTGAATAAAAAAACACCTCGTAAATATGACTTTGTGAATTTCTTGGTTCTGGAGGAATGGTCCCCCATAAATCCATGAGACATTCTCCTAGCTATGTGTGTTACTACTTTACACCATTAACAATGGTGAACCAGTACCCACTAACCCATGTTTTTAATTGATCAATGTGTTCCCATACTATGATTTAAAATCCACTTATCTATACTACTCAAGTGTATTTAACACCCTTGATGTCACATCACTATATATTTTACCCATTCTAAAAACTGGAATGTGATATTCAATTCTCAAACATTTTTATGGATCACACTATGTAATATAATACCCTATGTTTTAGGAACGGAGTATCAAAACTATAGAAAAAACTTATCTAGATTTCTATTACCCTTGTTTTAAAATATTTCTTCAGTAATCTGCTTCACGATCCATGTGTTTGAAGCAACATAAATCTCAAACTTCCCTTATAAAGGAATGAGGATCCCTCTGTCTAACCATGTATGATTTGAATCTGTATAAGGAAAATAGATCCATAAACTGGAGGGATCTCTCAATTGATAAAAAGGATATTTTATCATCATGAGCACTATCAACCTCATAGTGGAACTCGTCACTTTAGAGTGTTTTTTATCAACCGTGATTTGTTTTTCCCTATTCTATCACCCTCATTTAAAACTCCTAGAGATGTGATTTACACAACCCATATCCCTACTATCCATGCGTATTTGGCCTCCATAACACCATGCCACTATATACCAAACTATATTTCAGAAAGTGTAAATGGTTTCAGAACCAATCATGAATATCTATCCTATATAATCACATAAAGGATTCGGGGTGTTAGAACCCTTCATGCATACCAATCCATTATCATCACTAAAATGATGTGAGATATCTAAACCTTTATTTAATATCCATCCTTAATCATGGAAGTAAGGGCACATGGTGCCTAAACCCTTTATAGAAACCCATAATTTATTATTCCAGTAAGTATATGGGGTGTCTAAACCCTTAATGAGTACCCATGCTTCCTCATTACCACAAGGATGTGGGGTGTATGAACCCTTCATGAATTCCCACCCTTTATCATCATAACATGGATGAGTGGTGTCTGAAACATTCATGAATACCCACCATTCATCACCATAAAAGGCATACAGGGTGTCTAAAGCCTTCATAAATTCTCATTCTTTACCCATTCTATGTCCTAGGCCTGAAAATACCCAATAGGGAGAAAATATAATACACTAAACATTAGGATAAAATGGGTTGATATGGAAAAACATAAGCTAAATAAATATCATGTATGAGCTAGAAGACCATAAAATACAACAAAAATATTTCCGATCTAGAAGACCCTAAATGACTAAAATATATTGTTCCTGATTGAAATACATTAAATAATGAACTAAAAGAGACAAAATGTTGGGTAGTTTGAAAACCCAAAAAGGGTACCATAGGAAAATGATAACTCTCTGTTCTCCAGATAGGCATTTTTTTTATTCAGGCAGAAAATGGTATTTATGAAATGGAATTTACACAAAAACTTGACAGGAAATAAAACAATGATGGGTAGTTTAAGAAAATTTAATTCCCATTACCACTGTGATTTACCCATATAAATCATAAGAAAAAGTATGGGTAATATATAAAATGATACAAACATCAAAGGGGTTGTTATCTTACATAGAAAATTGTATGTTTTTCATTATATGTCCACTGACTTAGGGAAAATCTTGACAAAATTCCATCTAGGACAAATTTACCTATTTTATATTATTAAATAGAAGATCCCTTAATGAATATAGTAGATACATCAATTCGGATCCTTATTTTCTAATCATTCATGGGTAATTATCATGAAATGAATGATATGATATTTAGAATCTGAGTCCAAGTTTTTGGTTTAATTGTTATTATATAAAGGTTTGATTCCTTTTAGATTATATATGATATAGATCCAGTGAAATACTTGTAACATGATGAATTAAATAATGCCTAAATGAGAAATGTAATGTTTGAAATATTTTTTCATTTTTATAATTAAATGAAGGAATCTCCAAATTAGGGAGTACCTCCTATAGTTTCAAAAACATATATGAGGACATATAGGTAAAGAGTAGGATGAAAATTAAATGTGGTTGGTTAGGTTTTATAAATATTCCAGAGTGTAGAGGGAGGTTTCAATTGAATTCTGAAGTACTATATGTTCCATTTCCTCTGTCATATCTTGGGGATGAAGAGTCCCAATGAAGGATTTAAAATATTTAACCCATTTCTATTAGGAATCCAATAGATATGATTATTATGAGATATTGTAACATTCATGATCAATGATCAGTCATAACCTTCTATTTGTGTGGTCAAATCACTCATTTTACAAGGAAACTATGATACATTCTTATGTAAATTTTCCATCACCTCCAAGTCTTACCTCTTTGATTGGACCATACAAATTCTATTATCGAAGATTCATAAGTCCCTATCATTATTAGACATCTATTCTTGACCATGGAAAATATATTGTATTATTTTATAAAATTACAGATAGTAAAATTCACCTAACGCCAAATAAAAAAGAGCTGGTGAAGGAATTCCTCATTGAAATGGATCTCCTCTAAGTGAGTCTCAATAATTATGTCATTGATTTTCTACAAACTAGACTTCTTGATAACCAACTCTCGATAACCTTCAGAGGGGGGATACTGGAGGAATGAATGGTTGATGGGGGTATACTTAGGTATCATGTCTGGATGATTCAATAAGGATATGAATGAGGAACCCCGATGTATCATCCCAAAAACTGGTGTGTCATCTTCCACTAGTATTGAGGGGTTGAATTCCTTATTAATCTCTACACTATTGATCAGTGACTTGCCACCATAACAAGCATGTTTCCTTTTTGGATCATTTTATTCCTGAATCATCTCAATATTGACCCTGAGAAAAGGATTCTAGAAAGAATATGATTTTGAAATTGATGGACAATTATATTCATTATACTGAACAAGTATGTTATATCCATGCATTGGAATAGTCCTTAGATATGAAAAAAGGGGCATCGGTAGTTGGAAGAATTTTTTATTCATTTTTTTCAGCAAAGTACAATATAATCTTGAACTGGTGAATTATATAGAGATTTCATTTTCCATATACACCATCCAAGAGAATATTAGAAACTATTTGGGTGAAATGAAAATGACTAAAAATTAGAAAAGGGGCATATAGCTCACAAATGATTGGTCAATCTACATGAGCAGCAAGAACTCCAACATAATGTGATATTTTGTACTATGCCACATTATGGAAACATTTACATTACAGATAATCAACAAAGTGGGTGTTGGATAAGGCATGAAATTGAAACAATTATATAAGCTCAACATATCAATGACCTCCCTAGAACTTAATGGAATCTCTTCAATCCGAAATATGTTTAGTAATTTTGGACTGAATTATGGAAAAAAATTCAGTTGTGTTTTGATATATGTAACATGGATAATTCTCTCATATCCATCCAAATAAAATTTAAAAAGGGTATTTGATCCGGTAAGGGGTAGTGAAATGTTGAATATAGTTAAGAATATGATAAAGGAGATCATGGGTTTTCACAACACGATTGGGTGTCCCTTTCTTCTAGTCACGCTACCATAACCAATATACAGACTAAGATTCCCAAAAGTGAATCCCTAGCAGGGAAATTCCATTCAATAAAAAACAAGGCTAAAAGTATTTATAACTAGAGTCTTATAGTTCTCTCATGTTTCACCTTATAACCCCCTGATACATACTATATAGATTCCAAAATGCCCCAATAGGATCCCACTTCATCCAAAACATATTGAGATGTGTAATGATGAGTGTCTATGTAAGTTTTATAATCCCTTATTTGGTAAATATATTTTTATACAATCATAAAATGAAATATCCAAATATAATTTTAGATCATTTTTAAAACTAGTCTTCACAATGGTAATCATGTCTCATGTCATTGTTGGAGACTATTTAGGGTCATCCAATACATCCTCAAAAGAGAGTAAATCAACATAAATTTACACCAATGGATGTATTCCATCATGCAATTAGATATATAATTATTTTACCCCTACATTTCTATATGATATACGAGAAGAGTTTGTGTTGGGACAGTAGTTACTAATCGACTCTCTAAAAGGATCTATTCACTCATACACGATGAATAGAAATATAAATATCTCCTTATAAAGTTGGAAGCCATTAAAATGATTAGAATATTCTAAGAAACTATTAATAAAAAAAGTAGAAATTCCCATTTATCAGATAGATTATTTTCATGATGGAAATTTTTCATTGAACTCTAGAAACATTTTAGGTTGTCCAAGGAAGATATGAATATGTTTGAGTATCTCTAAGAAATTGATTTATGAGGAAGATCATGACCATCTAGACCAAAAGGGAACATATCCAATGTGTAGGATAATGACAATAAAAGTTCCATTATTAAATTATTATCCTTGAAAAAATTAATTTTATGGTAGTTAAGAGAGGGTGATAGCCAGATAGATGTAATATTTTAGTTGGGAAAATCAATGGAAGTGTCTTTTAGGGGGCCAAATCCAGATAAAGTTAGTTTATAAAATAGTGTATAGTTTGGAAGTTTAATAAGATTAATACCCTTTAAAACAACATAGTTTAAAAAAGATATTATATCAAGGATTGACATTGCGGTTCCTAGAAATCTGGGCTCTATATTTCTCCAAATTAGAAGACATTTAACAATTGGAGTTTATTTTCAATGATATTTAAGTATAGGTAAGAAGATATGTAACCCTTAAGAAAGAATCAGTGGATCTAATAAAATAAATTATGTTTATAGAATTATCGACATAACGTGAATCACATGAACCATATCAGAGATTATGATCACATAACCCATTACAGGACCCATAAACTGTGTGACCATCAAACATATTGGGATCACATAATCTACTTTGGGTTTTGTGATTACATCACCATATAAAGGTCACGTGAACCATATAAGGATTATGGGATCCTAAAAAGTACCTCTAGAGATATGTGAAGAATTCATGATATATCTATGGAAAATATTATGTATCATATCTAAAAATATATTATAATTTATTAGTTTATTGATTTATTAAGAAAATTGTTGGGAAAATACAATTACATGATATGGTCATTCATTGAAATCACATGAAGTGGTCTTACGAAAAGTTCTTATATTGAGGTTACATGAAGTGGTCTTGAAAAAAAAAATGAGAGAGAGGAAATTGTTGGATCTCTAAACCATTTGGTCTCAAGTGAAATGATTAGCCTCACACCCCTATTTATATAAAAACTCATGAAATATTAATGTCCTCTTTAAAGACAAAAAAACAGTGCATAAAATACTAACCCATGGAATCCTAAGATACCTAGTAGGGTATTCAATTCCTCATAACAAAGTCCTTATTATATAATACTTCAATTCAAGGGGGAAATTTTTTACTTCCCTAAAAAATGAGAATCAATATATTTAGGGTCGAACAAATGAAAAAATCATAGGTATTATTTTTCCTACAGAATTAAAAAAGGATCGGTATGGATCCATGGACATAAACCATCAGGATCACATGAATTTTGTGTTTTCATATGGGACTCATGATTTCATGACCCTAGGAAAATCTCAAGAAAGGTTCATATGATATTTTTAATGTATTCATGGTCACATGAATCCCCTTTAACAAGTCATCAAAATAATGAGAAGCCCTATCAGATAGCCGATTTGATAACGTCAAGTCTCTAAAATGAGTATTTTTTTATCATTAAACATGAAAAATAAAAAACTCAAAAAAATCACCCGAGATATTTATAAAATAAAAATTTAAAAAGATGAATTCTTCAGGAAAAGATATTTATGTTGATTTTCATGTGGTATTATTATGTAATTCACACAGTTTGTTAGAGTTTAAAAAAATTACCTAGAGACATGTCATCCTCATCATGAGATGGCCATTTTCATGTCATATTTATTCTATAATGGAATTTTTTAGTTCTTTTTTGATCATGAAATGAATTAATAGAGAAATAATTCGAAATACCATTGAATTATTAAATAAAATATAAAAATGAAGGAACCCTTATGTGAATGAAGTTTATCTATTTTATATGTGATGTGTTTATTTTATTAATGTGATCTAGTTTTGGTTACATGGATCCCTTCATCCAAATATCCCTTAATCATCAAAAAAGACTTCAGGATAGGTGAATTGTTCTCTTGTAGAATCCCAGAAATATCAACCTTGATCTCATGAAGAGTGATAAATAGGTCACCCCAATATTTTAATTCATATTGGACACATTGACTCAATCATGTGAGAGTTTTTTTGACATACAAGATTGATCATGTGAAGGCCCCTTAAAAATACATTTTTTTAATAAATATGGTGATGATGGATTAATCATTTAGTCACTGTTTATCATGAAACCCAAAGGTGACGTTATTATGAACATATGGATGGATCATACGACATGCGTGATATAATAATAAAAATTAATCTCTTCAAGGACCAAATCTAAGATATGATAATTATTCATCATAAAAATGGGGTGTATATATGAGGCAGTGATGAATCTACCCCCCCCCCCTCAACACGTAAAAGCACACATATATAGGCTAGAGAGAACATTCTATAGTGAAGGGTTGTGTGATCTCATGATTATTCTAGCTGAAAATGTTTAGTGAGTAACTAAATTTATTGCGCAATCTATTTATGCACATAGGGTTATAATGTAATTCATCAAATGAAGGATCTCTAACATTTCAGTTGGATAATGTGAATGACCTTCAACATGTCAATTTTATATTTTGACCCCTCAATTGGAAAATATGAAAGAATATTGAGTCATTTCCATTAAAAATAATGAAAATAAGGAATCATAATATGAGGGATGTCATATTAATATTCATGTAAAGGGTTGATGTGTTTCAAATGATATATTCATAAATCATGTGAGTTTGACACATTTTAAGGGAATATAGTGATGAAATTTGAATATTTTACTTGGTTTATGCGATAAACCCTAGTCATTATAGTCAATGCATGAGATAGTCATCAAACATGTTATATTGGTTCATGTGACATCCATAAGACATGTAACATGATAATTAAACATCTCTTCAACATATCGTATGGATCATGTGACAACCATCATGCATGTCTTCTTTGATCATGTGAGGTACCCTAGACATGTCAGCTTATAATAAAAAATTACTTGGACATGTCATATTAAATCTTAGGAAGACCCATGGAAAAGTCAAACATGTTAGGAAGAGACCATGGACATGTCACGATGATACCCCGAGACATGTTAGTATTTTCCTAAAGGAATACTTGGATATGTACCCTCACACTATGTGATTACCAAACCATTATTGTTTGGTTATGGATCCTCCATTCATATGGGAATTGTTCATAATGGACTATAGATGGAAACTCAGGTAACTATACTTGGATTAAGTGATCCATATACAATCCAATCATTCTCATTCAACTACCCATGGTCACCCAACTCACTATCTTCCAGAGGATACTATTTTGAATTATTTCATGGGAATAAACCTTGATATACTTTATTTGATATTTAATTTATTCTTGTTCATAATACCCACTCCCTTTTTTCCTACCATTATTTAATATCCACTTCCAGATTGTGGCAGCCAACTGATCTAAGAAGACACAAATTCTTTCCCAAGTAGGATACGTCGGAATTTTTCTTACGGCCTGAGCTATATATTAAATAATCTATCAGGGCCGCCTTAGTGAATAAGTCCCACATCAAAATACAGGGCAATTGATCACCTATTATCCCTTGTTTCTACCCCTAAGCACGAATCAAATGTTATTAATGATTTCCAATTATAATTTCCAAAGATCATAATATTCTCCCCAATATGGGAAACCTCAGTGAGCATGATTGGTTAAAGGATATGATACAAATTTTTCCTTACCATGGAATCCACAATAGTTTACCCCTCTAAGTCATTCCAATGTTGAAAATATGTTGAGTAATGAAATAATTGAGGGATAATTTTCTATACCCATCCATCAATAGGTTATATGCATAATATAAAGTAATCCATTCAAAGGATAAAGATGCATATTCAATTCTCATGTTCCCTTATATACATCCTCACCACGTGATGATAAATGACATGGTTTATTCCTTTCATATGACCTAAAAATATATTAACCAAACTACATTGGATTTGATTCCAATCCTCACACGATACATTAGATTCCATTTAGATGTTTAATCCCATTCTTGAAAGGCCAACTTCCATCCTGGAAGGTTGTAAATTCTAGTGTGTTCGGTCACATGGATTTAAAAAGAAACTTATGTATTCCACTATTTAAATTAAATAATTGTATCCAGATGGTGAACCGTTGGTACATACATTGGGCATAATTAATAGAACATCCTCTTACATATACAGAGATTTAACACCCGATTATTTTGTGAGGGTAACCATTCCTATATTGAGATTCTATAAAGATTCAGAAAAAATAATAAATCAATAATAACATCTCAGAATTTATAATTATTCCCACCAAAAAGGTGGAATGAGTCTCACTTGCTATTAACTCAACCTATGTGAGTTTCTAAGCACCATAAATCTTAAAGCCCCAAACTATTTCATGCATTTTTAAAGTAAGCCTGAATTCATTATAGAAGTGGGAACAATTAGGCGTTTCTATGGATGAACTGTACTAATGTTATTTATTGTAATACTATAATGACACCATCACAATCAACCATCAAGTAAGAATATCTGAACGAAGAAATTAAACTATTTTTAATGTGATGATAATATAATGATTGAATATTTTTTAAATGATTTTTATATTTTAAAACCCTCATTATCCCAATTTTAGAAGAGATTATTCATCTAAAAATTGTAAAAAAATAACCACATCATGGAAACTATGTATCAAAACCCCTTTCATTGGTCCCTAAATGAATATGGGTGAACTCTCCCCATAACAAATTTGTGATCCAATGGATAAAACTCTGAGAAAACATGTCATATAGAAACAAAATAATAAATAATAATAATTGTTTCATGTTTTATTATTAAAAAATTAAAATTTCATTATCATTTAAATTAAACATGTTTATTATAAAAATATAATAAATAATAACAGATTTTTTCAGTACTATTTTAATCAATGGTGGAATATTATATTAAATCATTAATATATATAGAACAAAAAAATTATATTAATCAATGGTGAAATATTATATGTTTTTTATTCTCAATATTGTCTTTAAATAGTCATAAAATATATATTAAAATATACTCTAATAAAAACAATAACAAAATGGGATAAAAATACATAACACATATTTCATCTTTTAAGAGAAATAAAATAAATAAAATTTAAATTATAGAATAATTATTATATTTAAAAAGTAATTAATAAAATACTATGAATACAGGTTATCTATTCTCTTAATAATACAAAAAAATCTTATTTAACAAAATTAAATAATTATAAGATGTATTAGATGTTTTGTTTTATATAAATATTTTGGTTAAAAATTTAATAAATCATATTTAGTCTGAAAAAAACATAAAATATAATAAAATACATGTTCAATAATTAAAAAAATACATATTAAGAAATAAATCATATAACACATGTTTAATTCTAAAATATAACAGAGTAAAATAAAACAATTCTCTTCCATGTTATTTGATTATATAATATCTTTTATATTAAAAACATTACAAAAATTTCATCATTTTTATCATTCATATTATGTTAAATTTTACATAAAAATATAAGAAAACATATTTTTATAATAAATATATATAAAACCACAAATCACCACATGTTATATCTACTATTTTATATGAATATTTTAATGGAAATTGTTAAACATGTTCTAGAGTAATAAATAATAATAATTAAACTTGTATTTCGCATCAATAACATAACAAGAATTTTATAAGTTCTACAGAAGAGAATTTTCATCAAATGATCTAAAAAATAATATAATATTTTTAAAAAATATGTCTATAATAATAATAACAATATGTTTTTATGTGTATATAGGGAGGAAAAAATATTCTATGTTAATTATTATTATTATATCTTGTTAAATTTTGATCAAGTTATTTAAAAAAAAATTATTTTTAAATTTTTAATTTAATTTTAATGACTCTATCAAAGTAATATATTATAAAATATTGATAGAAAATAATTTCAGTTTATAATTTTTTAAATCAGTTGAACCATGATGAATTATTTTGAGAATAATCATTAACGAGTAAAGTTATTTGAAATAAATGAAATTAAAATTTATATGTTGTGTAATGTTACTTAATGAAAATAGTTGAAAACTATTTTTGATATCTAATTAATCAAAATTAATTTTTAAAACCTTCATGTGAATTTTATGGAAAACATATGTCAATAATTGGCCTTAGAATTTTAAACATTTTAGAATGTATCACAAGATTATATATTGATAGTAAAAACTAATATTGATTTTTATAATTATATTTTAAATTAATCATGACTTTAATATTCTAAAAATGGCAACATAATGTAGATATTCCATCATAAATCAAATATGTGTTCTGTTTTATGATATTTGGGTACTTTTTTTGGATGAAATGGAATGTTTCAAGGAGTTTGGGGGAATAATAAAGGTCGTTAAACTATTCTTAAACAATGTATAAAATAGTTAGGATATATATTATTCGTTATGAGACCAATAATGGATTATTTCATGGATCATAATAAATTTAACAGTGTATGATTGTATGTGATAATATTTTAGTGGTGCTGACATGGTTTATAATATTTTTTGTAAACCATATAAATGGTTTATATATCCATATTTTTTTATCATTAATACTAATATTCCTACATATATTCTTATTGATTACCCATAAACGCATTTATCTTGTTTAAGAGTCTCTCTAGAGATATTTTGGGGGTTCTCCACCACCATTGGATAGATTTTGATAATTGTTTTGGAAAATTGATGCTATATTTAATATAAATAATCCAAATAAAATTGTCTTGATATCCCATCACATCAATATCAACTCTCACTCTCTCTCACCATATATCTCTATCATAAAATTTCATTGAGAGGATTTTATCAACATTTAATTTCATTTTTAATCTTGAAATGATATATTTGATTATAGTACTCAAAGGATGTAATCAATGGTGAGACCCATAATCCTAGATCTGTATGATATAAAAATTTATTATATAAGTTTTGTGTATTATATTCATTCCTACTTTGATTCTATTCCTATAATATTTGAAACAATTTTCTCTTTCGATATATGGATCCCTATATATATATTTTTAATTATTTTAAATTTTAAATTACATTAATAAAATGTGGAAATTTTGGTTTTAAATTTCATATATTAATTTAAATATTTTTTATCTATTAAACCATTTGATTTTATTTAGAAAATATGATATATCATGAAAACATGTTATTTATATTAAATAATTTTTGGGTTTAAGAAACATTATTTTTTATTGTTATCTTTGAGAAATATTTGTGTAGAAAATAGATTTTTAATGTAATTGAATTATGTGTGTGGGTGGTTGTAAAAAGTGTCAATGAAAATAATAGGATTGAAGGAAATGAGTAGAATTATTGAGAATTGACACAGTTGGGAAGGACCATATTCTTACCTGGATAGGGAGAACCATGAACGGTAAACATATAGATGGAATAAAGGTCAATTAAATAATAAATAACTATTTTTTATATCAAGTATTTGACATAAGTTATTTTATAATTGGAATATATATCAATCTCAACGGTATTTTTTAATAAGAAATTTTAATTCCCAAATTTAAAATTAATTTCTTGTCATTTATTAGAGGGTATATTTAATTTTTTATTTATATTAATAATGCTTAAAATATGATCATTCATTTATATAACAATTTTTGTTAATTTAATAAAAGTTAAAAATGGTTGTTGTAACATTTTATATTGGTTAACATAATAATGGAAGTGAAAGGGATAATAATAAAAGCATAACCCTACACAAATTTTTTCATTCTCATATCATGCAAATATTTCTCTCTCTCTTTCTACCATGGATATTTTTTCTTCATTTCCCTATCTTGATGTGTCCTACAAACCACTTAAATCTATTTTACCTTTTACAACATTTCATAAAATCCATACTTGGCATACAAAATAACTAATTTTTTTGAATGAAATTTAATATTGTATGTTTAATATTTATATATTTTTTGGGTTATGTTATAAGTAATTCTATATATTCATTTATTATATAATAATTAAGGTGATATTTTTTTATTATATTATTAACATAATGTCCCAAATATGGTATTTTATATTTAAATTTTTAAAAATTCACAATTTCATAAAATTATTATTTTTTGAAGATTTAAAAATATCAATTAGAATATTTATATTATTAATGTTTTACATTATAATTTTATTTTAGGGGTGACTATAAGAGGATTATTTCATTTTATTAGTTTTGTAATATTTAAAACTTTAATATTCTATTTAAATTTTTTAAATAAAACATTTCTACCTATATCATTTATTAGATCTAGATCCAAGTGAGTGAATATAATTATGATGATTTATATAGATATATATAGTTTTTTTGTTATCAAATACTATTTAATGAATCACTCCACTGAATATATCAAATAGACTAACATCATAGAATTTCATTATTTATGTTTATAAAATAATATTTTCTTTTCATAATGAAATTTTATATATAAAATATTCCCTTGTTTAAAGATCAGCTACATGGTATTACTGTAAGATAAATATAACTAAATATGAGAATTAATTAATTTTTTTTTCAATTAGAGAGACAATATTTTAATTAAAATGGATAAATTATTGTTTTTTATCTATTTTTGGGACTTTTTTGTTATATATTTTTGAATCATCCTTATAAATCCATTGACCAAGGAATAAATGATCACAATTCATCATATCATAGAAATAAGATATATAATCATGGTTTAGTAATAATGTTTTTTTACATATAAATAGAGTGTCACTTTTTAATTATTGGTTTTGTCTATTATTTAAATAAGGGGGTATACATCTAAAATTTCAATAAAGCACTAAGTCATCATGGAATAATTGTGTCTAAATTCTTTATGTAGGTATGCATTCTTATCTAAACATTTTTAACGATTTAATTTAAAAATTAAAAATAAGTTATTTATATAATTTCAAATTATTCATCCTATCTTTTATATCCATGTGTACTTGTTTTCATTATTTTTAAGTAAATATGATACATAATTTTGATTAATTTTTTTTAAAAAATAAATAATTTTTTTATCATAATAAAAGATTATTTTTAAAAATTAATAGTTTTTTATATAAATATTTTATTTTATAATTTT
The DNA here is from genome assembly GCA_963277665.1 of Viscum album. Lineage (NCBI taxonomy): Eukaryota > Viridiplantae > Streptophyta > Magnoliopsida > Santalales > Viscaceae > Viscum > Viscum album. The sequence continues at coordinate 1,803,722,981 of OY728125.1, forward strand.
TTATTCCAATTTTAATTATATATTTGTTTATAACTTATTATATAGAGTTTTTTATTATATTTATTTATAAGTCATATTTGGGGTTCATTGTATATGTATGTATTATAATGATTCCAATTTGGTCATGTTTTTGTTCTATTTTTTTATGAATTTATATGGAATAAGTTTAGTGATATTCAACTTCTTAATTTTAAAAAATAATATTTTTCTACATATTTTATTTTATTTACAAATATAAAAAAAAATCAAAACTTTTTTATGTTGATTTTTGAAATAACTAACATCAAAAGTAAAAAGGTTTACTTTTCATTTCGATTTCATTTATAAGATATTTGAAATATTTTTTTTTCATTATAGTCATAATGTTGACAAATTATGTAAAAATTGAATAGTAATCATATTTCTTATAGTTTCTGTATATATTTGTTAAAAAATAACATGATAAAAATAGTTTTGACATTGTTTTTTATAATATATTTTAAAAACTATATTTCTAATATCTCTTATGATTACCTTTATTATAGTGGTATATATTTATTCAAATTTAATTATAGGTGTGTGAAATTTTGGTGCTTTATTAGAGTATTTTGAGAAGCATGATTATGAATATTATTAGCCTAACTATATATATGTACTAATAATAGGAAAAAATCAGTTTTTTGACTCGTAATACGTGGGTGAACCCTAAGTTGTGTTGGGGTACCTGGGATTGGTATTTCTTTTAAGATATTAAAAATGTTGTTTTAGGTTCACCATGGTATTGTGTTTTTGATTTAAGGTACCAGTTTACCTATTTATTATTGTGAAAAAGGTATTGTTCCTATGTTCTTATTCTTTGATTAATGAATTCTTGTGAGTTTCTCCTCATGAGAATTATGGTTGTGATTAATGGGGAGTTTTGTTGATAACCTCTTATTATAAAATTTGAGCTCTTCTATGGTTGTTTTTTATGTAGAGGGTTAGTTGGATTCCTTGGTGGTTGTATTTTATTAATGGATTTGGGTAATTCTATTAAAATTCAGGAAGATACTTCCATGACATGTTTTTCTAGAATCATGGCGTGTTCTTCTCTCATAACATCATTTTGATAATTTATAAATTAATAGGAGACATATTTTTGGTCTCCTCTCAGATAAAGCTTTATTTTGTGATTGTATAAATTTTCTCATTAAGACATCATCTTGTATTGTGGATATGTTTATTTGGTATTTGAGGAATGAATTTTGTTTTATGGTTTCTCATCTTTTATTATATCATGATACATCTCAACCCAACTCGCCTCATTTAATGAGTTATTCTTGTTGATGTATTTTAGATACTTCTATTTATTATAATGAATTTTATGGTGAATAAAGTCATATAATGCATAGTTTTTCACAATTATTTTCACTGTAAGAATATTTATTTTATATTTTATTAATTAAATTTTGTTCTATTTGATTAAATATATTTTTTTGCATAAAAATTTATTTTTTTGATAACTTTTATTCTACACATGGATTTGGGAACACTATGCAAGTAACCTTACATGTAGAAATTTCCAGTTCTTTTTGAACATTAAAAATTTGTACTACATATGTAACACAATGTTTAGTTGTATTCTTTTAGAAATCACACATCTTACGTTTTCATGAGAGTATCATAGATCATGAATTTCACATATATAATAAAAACGTGTGACATGATTGTGATATAAATCTATAGTTTAAAATATGTATTTTTATGGTTTGTGAAACATTATAAAACTATGCCAAAAAACATTGTGGGGTGCTTTTTTACTTCCACTATTTCATAGAAATTTGGTTTATAATTTGACAAACCATTCAACATAATCATTATAGTTTCCTAGAATTATAATTTTAGTTTTAATAAATTCTTATAATTGAATTAAAATGGGTTTCCAACCCTTTCCTCATTCTTCGTCATTTAACCAAGACCAAACACTTGGGAGGAATCCATCTTCTTCACACCTAAATATAATCCATTCTCACATAACTAGATTTTGTATCATCATATCAATGAAAATTTCTTCACCCCTCTTTTTCTTCCCTTTCCATCATTCTTTCTCCCTTTTATACTCAATTCCCTAGACCTTTGAAACATTATAGGGTTTTCAATCATGGATTTACTGTTCAAAGTTTTTTATTCTTGGGATTTTTTGTTGAAATGTAATATATTGGACACATTGAGAGTAACATCCCAAGACCTATTATAGGTATTATTAAAATATTTAACATAAATATCTATCAAATAGAGAACAAGGATTGAAATTCCTAGTGTCTATGGAAAACTAGCTACATAGAACATCGACATGATAAAAAAGTCTTTATTCAAAGTTATATAAAGAAATCATAAATAATTTTGAGATCCTGAAACTATATGGGAAAACCTAGTGAGTACATAGAAAAAAATGGGGAGCTAAAAATACTATTATGGAATTTAAATTGATATGTAAGAATAACATGTGGGTCATATGAATAACATGATATCATAAAATATAAAGCTCATGAGTAATCCAAAGGGATCAAACCATAAAGAACATGGTATCCTATGGTCATATAACCATATAAAAATTGGTATAAACATAAAACATGACATAAATATAAGTTATTGTTAACTTCCAATAGAATATCACATTTTGTATGTATTATTTTACAATTAAATATTTATCAATATATCATAATTTTATTTTTATTTCCATAAAAACACTTATATATACCATCTATTTAATGTGGTAATGAAAAATAAATCATATCATTTTGTGGAGGTGGTAATCCACAAATATGAATGAACAAAATTATTATTTTTCAATGAATTGGATGGTAAGAAAATATATGGTATATAAAATTTCCACAATAAAATATATTTCTTGAATATAATATATATATACTCCATAACTATATCCAAACATTAGAGGTGGTTATGTAACTTGTCTTACATCAGTTCATGAGGTGGTTGTGTGTTGTACATATAAACGATTATTTTTATTCCCATTTGGTTGAATTAGGAGATTATTATATGTTATTAAATTAATATAATAACATATTACTATTTTGAATATATAGGTTTCATCACTACACCATATATTAATAATTTTTTTAAGGATGTATAAGAATAAATATAAATAAAAAATACAGTTAATAATAATACCTATTCTTTGCATAACTTCATTTGTTTTACACCACAAACCCTCTAATGGTGGTATTATACCAAAAAAAATATCTCGAGAATGTGTGTATAGATTTTAGATAGGTATTTGGATAGGTATTGGATGAAATAAAAGGCTATTGAAGCATGCGTAAAATAGGAGAGGATGTTCTCTTTTATATGTCTGGGCATGGGTGCCCTTGGAATTACTTAATGTAACAAATTAAAATAAATTAATTTTAATGGAAATAAAAATTCATATCGATATAATTCAAATATATAATTATTATCTGTCAGAATAATATAATATAATAAAATTTGTGTATTTATAGAATTGATTTTTACCCTTAACTCTTTGTTTTAACTTGCATTAACCCTTTTTAGACAATTACCGTGATAACAATGTTGTTACTCTTTAGGTGTAATTATAGTTAATATAAATGTTTAATTTCTCCATTAATCACTCATATTTTATATTCTTAAACATATACCAAAAAATATGATAAATATATAAATTATAGTAATTTTAAATCATTTTTAAAGTATTATTTAGTACAAAATAACATTACATCCATTTTTGTTACTATTCGTCTAAATTAATGTGGACAAAATGAAAATAATTTAATTATAATATAGTTCATTTATATTTATATAATATGATATTTTTATGTAAAAATTCATGGGATATAATAATTTATTGAAATTATATTATTATTATTATTTATAAAACAATTTATTGCAGTATTTTATTACTTGAAATAATTGATTTGGTGTTGCGTGATCATTTTAGGTAATTATTTCATCACTAAATATTATAAATAATTTAAAATGATAAAAAATTCATTTGTAATTCAAATATCCATTTTAGTGTCAAACATAGACTATTTTTATCCCTGTTTCAATGATTTAGAGTTAATAAAACATAGAGAAATACCTTTTGGAATATTCCTTACATAAAATAATATGAAGGAGAAAATCAGAGATATATGGAACCAATTTAAAATATTTTCAAAACATGGATGGATATGGAAGAACCACACTCATCCAATATAATCAAGTAATTTTTATTTTCATGTTTTAGTCCTTATCATATTATATTTAACTATAATTAACTAATTAAACCATATAATGTTCAAAATTATTTACAATGGTTACTATTCATAATGAAAAAAATAAAAGGGACATATTTAACTAATTTTAAACTTCATATTCAAAATATGGAATTAATTTTTATAAAATTGATTTATATAATGGGAATAAATTAATTTAACATTAATGTGAAAATATTAATGAAAAATAGTTTTTCAGATAAAATGACATTTTAAGTATAAAATGCTTTGACACCAAACTGAAGAATATTAGACATTAAGAAAACTATAATTAGAATATATTTATTCAAATGTAATTGATTATTTTTCAAAATTATTCCAAAACATAATTTTATTTTATAAATAAATTAAATTAAAATACATTTTTCAATAAAACCTATTAACTTTCACTATCCATTGAAAAATCAGACTTTTCAGAAAAACCAAAGCATTTCATGATATGTTAATCTTGATATGCTAATTTAAAAAATGATATTAATTTTTTTGGAAATAAAATTTATAAAATTTATAAAATTTCTATAAATTATTAATAATAATTTCTCAAAAAAAGAGTAAATTCATCTCTGATGAAAACACATTTTTTGGATAATGAAACAAATTCACTAAAAATGTGTGGTTATTTAATAAGAATTTATAAATGAATATATTTTGAGTTAGAAATCGATATATACATAAAAAATAAGTCAATATCAATCATATATTCTAATTTAATAGTTTGGTTATAAATTTCATATTTAAATCATAATACTTTATGGTTCATTTAAGATCTATTTTTTGTTTCATATACCTAATTAAATGCATTGTTCTTTTAAAAAATCTACGTGATATATTCTATCGGCTTCTATAAAAAAATTTACCCTTGAAATATCTTACTAAATACTATATTGAAAACAATTTTGGGAACTTTTTCTTCATGTATTTATTTTTTCCAAGTAGCCTTCATATATTTATGATTTCGAAATAATACATTGACTGGGTCTGTTGTATTGTTTTGTAGAACTTTATCTCTATGTTACAATATATTCACCATATTCTCCTCATATGAGCTATAATTTTCTAATTATACCACATTTTAATTTAGTACATTTGAGTGATCTGGTATGTACATCCTTATGAGGGATACATGGTATATGTCATTTACATGAGAAATAGTTGGTGGGAGTTATAGTAGTTAATCCAATGGTCCTATGTGATTGAGTATCTCTAAAGTTATGATGTACTTAGGGCTTAGATTAACCTTATTTTAAAATCCCATGACTCTCTTCAATTGAAATATGTGAAGAAACTTATTACTATGAACTGAAACTCTAGGTATCATTGAAGATTGTTAGCATAACTCTTTTATTGACTCTGAGTAGACCGAATGTGCTTCATAATTTTCCACAAAATTTCTAAAATTTCCTCAACCATTTAAGGTCTCAATGGCTTATGGTCACCCACATCATCCTAAGATGAAAGTGTTCTATATCTCATCCCGAAAAGGGATTCATAAATAGCCATTTGGATTCATGAGTGAAAGATATTATTGTATTAGAAATCAACCATGGAAAGTTGCTAATCCCATAATCCTTTGCAGTCTATCAATTACATTGTCAATATGTCTAATATTTTTCGATACTGTACTCACATAGGAATTCATTTTGGGGGTGTTAACCTATACTTAAGTTTAAATTAGTATTTAGAGAATATTTGAGACTCATCCAGAACATAGAGGTAAATTTATGTTATCAATTGGATAAATTAGATAATGGTGATCCATAAAGCTACAATACATATCATATGAATATCCTACCATTTTTATTTAATGATAAGTCATCTTAAATTTAAATTAAGTGATTAGTATTTATAAGACGATCCACCAAGACCAATATGAAATTATTTCATCTTTATGTGTTTAGAAGACTAGAGAGAAGTTATATAGTGATGATCTTACATTTTTATATAGGTCTAGGTAATGGTTGAATAATCCCCTTATAATTTTTTATTTTAACCTTCACATACTTATATACTAGACACATTGATTTATACTATGCGATCTACATGTTATTATTATCCCAATAAAAGTTCTATCAAATATCTATATACATCTTCTTGCTCACTATGTGGTTGGAGAAGGTCGATATATGTGATTCATTCATGAAATACTTCTTTATCTCAATATTTTATGATTCACATTTTCATGAACCAAATAATAAAACTATTTCTTCATAAATTATAAACTTTGAGGATTTATATTTTCTTATAGTTTCAACCATATTCTAGATTTTTACATCATCTTTCAGAGAAACCTTTATCTTCAGTAAAAGGAATGGCTGAGTAGTCAATTGAGGAAGGAATAATGATGTTCCTTCTTATATGATTCCCATGTACATCATCTTTATTTCTATGAATATTGGATGCTTCTCAATATTCATCATTGAGAAAGTTTCGGGATCCTTTCAAATTATAACATAAACCAATTTTTTTCTTTAATAGGATTATAATGAAATAATCAGTAATAGTCTATGATAATTTCTTGAAATATATTATAGATTTTATTTAGCATATTATCTATGATAATATACCCAAGGATCTTATAAATCTTATATATTTCACATTTCTTCGTATAGGGATAATGCTGATAGATTTTCAATACAATGATATCTGCATCCAACTCCAAATCATGTGTTGGATAGTACTTCATATAAACGTTCAACTATCATAAGGAATAGGCTATAACTATTTTTTTTCTTTATTATACATCCCAAACTATTCTTTTATTCATCACTATATAGAAAAAATGATCCCAACTTGAAGGAAGTGTGAGGAATGGTTAAGTGATAATCTTATCTTTCAACTCTTTAAACTACTCTACAAATTCATTGATATAGAAAAACATTTGTATATTTTGAGTTATTTGGGTTTTCAGATTTGAAAATATAGAGAAGTTCTCCAAAAATCATCATTAATACCCAAAAAGTATAAGGAAATTGCATATCTTAATTATAGATTTTGTTCTAAATTAGTCAATAATTTTCATTTTTCATAGAAGTGTCTACTAATATCCCTTTATTGGTGATAACATACCCAATCAATGATCCATAATTTACCTAAAATTATCATTTACTGTAATTTTAAAACAGTATCTCCTTCCATATTGTATTTTGAATAGTATTCGAATTATTATCATTGATCTCATTGTTATTGGGGTATGATAGAAGGTAATCTATAAATACTATGCCAAATTTTTTGAGGTAATATCTATAGACTATATTCATTATTTTCATAAATAGGTATTGGGAATATATGAGTCATAAAGACTTTACTATGATCTTCTAGTGTCCATAACTTATTCAAATGGTAATTGTGGGAATTCCATCCTTATTCAACTTTTATTGGTGATATCCTAGCCAAAGATCCACCTTAGTAAAATAAAGGGCCCAATGTATTTGGTCAAAGAAGTCATTTATCTATATAAGAGGATAAATTTTATTTATTTTGATGTTTTTTAGTTCATGATAATTAAAATATCAGAGTATTAGCCCATGATTATTCATAATAAAGTGGAATCACACATTCTATTGTAAATAAACTGGGTGTATTTTGCCCTTTTCTATAATATCTTGTTACTTAATTCAGTTCATTCAAATAAAAGATGGAATTTATTTATAGAATCTTAGATATGAGATGTTATCTAGGTATATGTTTAATTGTGTAATTGACCTATCACTCAAGAGAAAAACTAAAAAAATAGTTCAAGGAATAAATCAACATAATTTGTCTTGATTGGAATGTCTTCAATCATGATTTAATCCGTTTTATAGATATTTTCATCTTGATATTATTTCTTAAAATGATGTATTATACATGATTGGGGATAATATTCCAAGGGAGATTCATCCTCCTTACACTCATCTAGAATTATAGGATTACTTTGGAAATGAAGTGTATTCTTCCTATCTCAATAGTTGATGTTGGATTTTTATAAGGATATCCAATCTATACGCACTATAGAATCAACATCTATTAAATGAATTAAGATGTGATTTTTTATAATATTTAGTCCAAAAAATTACATGGTAATAGATATATTCATGGTATACAACAATTTCTTTATTTTCTATACTTGTAGGTCACATAACCTCCATGTTTTGAGGTGTTGTATGAATAATTCTACTAAACGTGGATGACATGAAAGAAAGAGTAGAAATATAATAAAGAAGTATGTTACAAATTATAAAATGAATAACTACCATACATATGATCACATCATTATTAAGATCCACCTCTGTATTAGTGATTAAATATGTTCTTTATTTCTATCTAGGGCTTGGACATTTCTTCAATTGATTTTCTTCAACAATTATTGGGTTTGGGAATTTTCTTGCATTATTTAGACATTCACTATAGTTGAAACATTATTCCAAAGGCTGAGTATTGACTAGAAACGTCTTTTAAACTATCAAATTTGGAGTATTGTTCAATTCATTTTATGATTGTTTATATTTATACCCCTCTCTTCAATGTTTAATGAATATTCTAGTTGGCATGAGACAATTTCCAAGATTATTCTCCCCACATTATATATATATATATAATTTTGGGTTTTTATCCTAGCATGGAAATTATCATAAGATCATCCTGAATAAAACTATATTTTACACATTTTTATCTCGTTTCCCATGAGACCATTGAGATTCACTAATATCAATCATGACATTATGGTCACAATGAACAATCTCTTCATAAATATACATGTATTGAATAACCAAATATTTTCACAGACATGGACTCAATCCACTAATGAAATAGTCTACCTTATGTTTGGTGATAATGAAAAAATATTGGCATATCATGAAAGACTTGTAATGTTTCCCTCATAAACTATAATAGATTTATCTTCCTTTTCATTCAGTTCAAGGAACTTTCTCTCTTATTTAAGATGAATAGTTTGAGGAAAATATTTATTGAAAATTATTTTCATCAAATCATCCCATTTCATGGAATAAATTTCATCCATAAACATCATGTTATTGATTAGTATCCACCAAAGATTGTTTTCCCCTTGATGTGATAAACAACCAACAAAACATTCCATTATTTCATGCATTAGAGGACAATAAATATCTTCTCAATGTATTTAATCAATTGTTACAAGATGAGGGGGTCAAAAGATTTAATAAAGGTGTGAGGCCTTTGTCCCATAAAAGAGAATTCTATAACAGTCTATTTTATAGTAAAATGTGGGTGTTCCATAAAATCCATGTTATTATTATTAACTTGATGTAGTTGAATCAAGACATCCATAATTTTCGTTTCCCACACTCCCATGTGAGTAGTTATATTATTTGGTACATCATCACACTACCTATCACATTTTTTATTGGCATGATTTCTCATTTATCCCCCAATTTACTTAAAGAATATATGAATACATAAAAATATAAATATACAAAATGGATACCTGCAAACGTAGGATGAATATCCTATAAATGATAAATATATAACAATTTATGAGTCTCTAGGCTTAAATCATGGATATCCATGGTAATGTTTTATATACTTACTCTTATCCCAAGGTTTATTAGTAATTTATTCTAGTTTTGATCCTAAAAAATAACTAGATCATCTTTTGATACCATTAATTTAGTCCCAAAACTTTTCAAAAATATTATTACATGATTTTTAATTTAAATATCTAGTATGTACAAAACAAGGATCTAAATGTGAAGTTCCTTTAAAAGACTATGTACATAGAACAACAATATGATAAGAAAAGCTATTAATTTAATCATTATTATTATCTCTAAAATCCCTTTGAGTTCATAAAACTATATTGGCTATTTTGAGGAATATGTAGAAAACATGGGGAAAAACTATATTATAGGAATAAATAATATAATGACAAATAATGTGTGAGTCATAAGAATAATATGCTACAATAAAAGAAAATTATCATGAGTAAAAATAGGGTAGAATAACATAATGAACATGTTATAACATGATCATGAAAAATTAGGAAATTTGGTAGCAAGAAAAAAAATTAAATAATCATAAGTCATGGATAACTTCAAAGACAACATCAAATGGTGGATAGGTCCCCAGAGTTGATTTTTTTACTACCTATTCCTTTAAAAAATGTCTCTTATGATTAAAATAATTACACAAATCAATGGACCACTATCTGGGTGAACCTATCATAAATTTTACATTCTTATGTGTTCCAAAAATGGAAATTAATCAAATGAAAAAATCATAATAATTAAACATTGAATGATTTGGTTTTCAAAATCATTACTCATATCATAATCAAAAGAGATTTTATAAGGAAGACTTTTTAGAAATGAAAAAGGAATGTATTAACCAGTCAACAAAACATAATATAAATTTGGAAAAAATTTATGTTCTATATGAATATAATTCTTAAGAAGTCCATAATATAATATAGCATGAGAGAAAGTTAGATAGAGAGACAATGTTCATAATCTAATAAAATATGTGTTTTAGAGAGATCCATTACCATGAGTGTGACTTATAATGTAAACTATATATCTTACTAAATAATAATAAAATGTTATTTACTTACATTCATAAGAAACCTTTTCATATTTTTTATTTAATTATTATACTTATTACCATGTCATATTCAATTACTAATTAAATTATGATGACACAAGACATTTTAATTATATTAATCTTATATGTCCAAAATGACTTTGATAGGTTGGCAAAGGATACATAAGTTATTACTTAATCATTTTCAGATTAATAATTATGGAATAATAATAATTTTTTAAAATAAATTATACATTAAAAACTGATTAAATATGGTTATGAAAAATAAAATAATTTATAAACACGGAGACAACATTCCATACGTAAACATGACTAATATTTCCATTTTTCAAAGATAATTATTTAAACAAGGAATGTATTAATTTTTATTTCTAGAATGATCATTATATCATAAATTTTATATTATTTCCCTAAACAAACTTATATACATGATCAATGTGATTTGGTAAGTCAATATGAATCACAATACATCATGGAGGTGGTAATCCATACATACACACGAATGACATTTTCATTATTCAATGAATGAAAATTTATGAAAATATATAACATATTAAATTTAAATGATGATAAATATTTCATGAATATAGTAAATAAAAATTGAAACCATAATTATATCAATGTATGAGAGGCAGTGATGAAACAAAATTATATATGTTCACAATGCGGTAGTCCTCCATACACACTAACACTAATTTCATTATCCAATTAATAAAATAAGGATATAGATATAGGTTATTCCATTAAAATAATAACATCAAATTATATGGAATATATATTTTTTATTATTCCACCATATTTGAAAAATATTTTATAGTGGTAGAAGATGAAAAAAACATAAACATTTTATTAAAGACTACACCTCTTCTTCGAACAACATCCTTTTATATACACCTTAAAACCGATAAGAGTGTTATTATATCCAAACAAATAGTATAACAGGGGTAGTGATTTTAAAATTTATGTTGGTAGGTTTGGGATGAAATTAAAGGATTTTGATATGTAATGAATAGAGGATAGGTGGTGCCTTATATAAGTGAGGGGAGGGACACACTTGGAATTACTCAAATTATTAAATTAATATAAATTAATTTACCAAGAAATATAGCTCAAAACTGATATAACGACAAAGAAGGATGTGTATGGGTCATCATCCTCTCATCCAATAAAATGAAAACTTGTTTTGATTATCTTTTTAGCCTTATGTGTTTGTTTTAACAAGTGTTAACCCTTTTCTGAATTTATCATGGTAACGATTATTTTAGTATTTAGGGTTCATTATAGTAAAAATAAAAAGAAAATAAATAAATCAATGGACCATATTTTATATTTTAAAATAAATACCACTCACCGTTATAAGTATAAGATTAATAATATTTTTATATCAGATGATAAAATACTATTTATTATAAAATTTCATTAACATCATTTTTGTAATGAATCATTTAATTTGATATTGAAAAAAAACATGAAAATGGTGTAATTTGAATTTAATTCATTTAAAATACTATAAATATTTTTTATCTAAAATATCATGGGACACAATAATTCATTAATATTATATTACATTGAATTTTTTTAAAATAATTTATTTTATTTTAATGCTGAATAAATAATGTATGACTATTGTGTAAGATTTTAAGGTAATTAACTCATCAATGAAAATTTTGAATAAATTAACATTATAAAAAATCATTTATATTTCAAATAATTTTTTTAACCAATAATAGACACTTTTTATCCTTATTACATAAACTTATAGATAATAAAAAAAGACAAGGATATATATTACTTATTATTAAATAAATTAATATGAAGTTCACAATCAAAGAAATATGTAACTAAGATTCAATATTTTAGATACATAGATAGATAAGGAAAAAATAAAAAAAATTAATTGTGTCTAGGAAAGGTTTGGATTCATTGTTTAGGCTTTATCATATTATTTTTAACCTTGATTTCCCAATTTAACCTTATCGTGGTGATAATTTTCTTCTATGGTTTCTATTAATAAAGTACAAAAATAAAATTAAACTATTTAAAAAATATAAACCTCATGATTCAAAAAATGGAATCCATTTTCATGAATTAATTTCAATAAATGGAATAATTAATTTAATATTTAAAATTCACAATGTAATGAAAATTAGTTTTTTCCAAAAAAAACTTTTTATGTATAATAATGGTTTTATATTAGATAAAGATATAAAATTACTTAAAATTAATTTAATTTTTAATAAAAAGGAACATATGAAATTTTAAAAACCAAACCAAAATATAATTTTAATTAATAAATACTTTAAATATATATTCAACTTTCAATAGAAACCATTGTGTTTCACTATTCCATGAAAAATCCATTTTTTAAAATGAAACAAAAATGTTCACTATAAGATTATTTTGATATTATAATTAAAAAAAAGATATCATGTTTAAAAAATAAAATTTTTAGATATTACAAAAATTAATTATAATATTTTCTCCCAGACATTAAAAACTATTTTTGATGATAAAAAACTTTTTTTAGAGTAAAAGGACCTTACTAAAAATTGACAGATTATTTTCTATGAATTTACCAATAAATTTATATTAGGTTAGAAATTTATATATATATTTCAAAAATAATATAATAATATTCTTACACACCATTTTAATATCTATTTTATAATTTTAAAATTTATATAATAATATTTTATTGTTCATTTAGGTTTAGTGTTGTGTTTTATATATACTATCATACAAAGGGTTCATTTAAAATCATAGAGTTTTACATTGAGGCTTGTTTGTGATAATTACATCATAAGAGATGATATATGGCATGAGTTTTGGGGACCAAGGTAGTTATTTTGTTTAATTTATTAAATAAAATTTTATTTGGGGATTTAGATTTTTAAGTGTGTTATTTGACCAATTTTTCCAATGTATGATAGTGGAAATGGATTTCATAAAGGATTCATGGAGTTTGTATCTTAGCCAAATTTTTTTTAGAATTTTAGGCAGTAATTTAAATTACATATATTTTAAATATTTCAATATTAAAATTTTAATTAAAATGATATATTTTAATTTTTTGACCTAGTTTAGGTCATTGTAATAAACTGAAGGTGTTGTTTTAGTCCTTTGGTGGTTTTAAAAGAGAAAACCAATTGAATTATTTAAAGGGGGATTCAACTTGAGTTTATAGAATTAGTTTAAGAAATGTTTTATAAGTTTATTTAAAAGGTTATATTTCAAATATTAATGTGAAAATGGAATTAAAACCATTAATAAATGGATTTTGAATCTAATAAAGTTTTAATAAAGACTTATTTTTAAAATTTAAGTGGTTTTAAAATGGAGTGTGTATGTGTGTGACCCTATTGGGCCCCCTGTGAATTGATAACCCAAAGGGGGATTTTTTTTGTACGAATGATTTATAATCATGGGTTTATCTTGAGATGGTGTAAGAGGTGATACGAATTTAATATTAATGAACCCCCTATAGATTAATCACCTCCAGTAGATTAACATTCATGGGGATTTTAGGTGTCTTAGCGAGGGATGATAGATGGTAACTATCCAATCTTGATTAGATAGACTATATACCTCAAGGGGATAGATGTACCTAGGAACTCGAGGGAGTGTCAAACAGCTTGTTATCGACAAATGAATGAATCGATAGTATTACAGATTGTTACAAAATGAGTATGTATAGGGTCCCCCCATGATATGTTTTTTAATTTCATAGGTCTAATTGATTATTAAAATTAGGAAATGTCCTTAAATCATGTTTCCAAGATTTATTAGTACAAGGGAATAATGTTTCTTTACTTGTTTAGTGACCTGATTCCTTGGTGATTTATTATGATTTTTGCATTGGAATATCTATTTAAATTGTTTTTAAGAGTTTGATAAAGAATTTATAAAGTAGATTTATAATGTTTATTTTTAATAGTGGGTTTTAATAAAAAGGATATGAGGACTGATAAAATATTATCCAAGTGATTGTTTCATTTAAATTGAAATATATTAAAGGTATTTTTTTTCAATATTGATGAACTATTTATTTCCCATTCCCGTGAACATGAAAACCTATATTTTATTTTTTTTCAAACTAGAAAAAATGAAATGTATTTTGTATGGAGTTTCAAAATCTCAATGGTTGATACAAAATATGATTGTTTTCACTTGCAAACTACATATATAATTCGATGTAAGTAGTTCTTATATATTTTTTCAATGTTCTTCATCGTGGTATTGTTCTAGTGGGATGTTCTGGTTGATATTGCATTGGGATATAGAGAGTGGGAAATGGTTATATGGATATCATGCACTACGGGAAAAATGGTTAACAGCGACGGGAATAATTCCCGTCGCAAATACCTTTTGCAAAGGAGTATTTGCGATGGGCATCTATTCCCGTCGCAAATAATCTGTTATTTGCGACGGGTAAAAAAACCCGTCGCAAATAGTTTGACACGAAATGTGCGCCAAACTGCGTGACGTTTATTTGCAACGGGGATAGAACCCCGTCGCAAATAACCGGCGGCAGTTAAAGACTATTGCCGACGGGCCAGCAGGCCCGTCGTAAATACCCCGACGGCAGGGGATATTTGCGACGGGCCCCGTCGCAAATAACCGTTGTAATGCCGCCAATAATTAAATGCGGTCAGGGTTATTTGCGACGAGGCCTGTCGCAAAAAGCATTATTTGTGACGGAAAACCCGTCGCAAAAACGCCCGTCGCAATTACGCCAACCTATAAATACTGCCAACCATTACAATTTCCATACTTCACTCTCAACTCTCAACCGTTCCCATTTTTTCACTCTGAATTTTTTACGACTTTCAGTTGTAATTTTTTTTTTCCGACATCGAGGATTCAGTTGGGGGTGTTCTACAATTACAACGGCTCGACATTGACATCAAGTTTAAGGTTTTTATCTGAATTTTAATTTCATATTTATTTTATTTATTATGTTTGTTTAGTTTCAATTTTTAGAATTTTTTTTTTGATTTCTAATTAGAAATAATTATGAATAAGTATTAATAATTAATAGTAATTAGAGACAATTAAACACTAATTAATTTAAAATAGTTATCTGTAATTATAATTAACTAGCAGTAATTATGAAAAATTAAAATTAATTTGAATTAATTAATAATTATTAGAAATAATTAACATTAATTAGTAATAATTTATAATAATTACCAATAATTAGTAATTATTACTAATAATTAGTAATAATTAATAATAATTCCCAATATTCAATAATTGTTACTATTTGTCAATATTTTTTCCAATAATTACCAATATTTACCAATAATTGCAAATAATTGTCAATATTTACCAATAATTAGGAATAATTTCCACTAATTAGGAATAATTACCACTAATTAGGAATAATTACCATTAATTCGGAATAATTAACAATAATTAGGAATAATTAACAATAATTAAGAATAATTACCAATAATTAGTAATAATTTCCAATAATTAGTACTAATTTCCAATAATTAGTAATAAATAGTAATAATTAGGAATAATTACCAATAATTACTAATAATTAGTAATAATTGGTAATAATTATCACTAATTACCAATAATTAGTAATAATTACGAATAATTATTAATAATAAGAAATAATTACCAATAATTACCAATAATTAGTAATAATTACCAATAATTACCAATAATTAGTAATAATTAGTAATAATTACCAATAATTAGTAATAATTAGAAATAATTACCAATAATTCTTAATAATTAATAATAATTACCAATAATTCGTAATAATTAATAATAATTACCAATAATTCGTAATAATTCATAATAATTACCAATAATTACCAATAATTACCAATAATTAGTAATAATTATCAATAATTAGTAATAATTAGCAATAATTAGTAATAATTACCAATAATTAGTAATAATTACCAATAATTAGTAATAATTACCAATAATCAGTAATAATTAGTAATAATTACCAATAATTAGTAATAATTAGAAAAAATTACCAATAATTAGTAATAATTAGTAATAATTACCAATAATTACTAATAATTACCAATAATTAGTAATAATTACCAATAATTAGTAATAATTACCAATAATTAGTAACAATTAGTAATAATTATTCAATAATTAGTAATAATTACCAATAATTAGGAATAATTAGTAATAATTACCAATAATTACCAATTATTACTAATAATTAGTAATAATTGTCAATAATTAGTAATAATTGCCAATCATTAGTAATAATTACCAATCATTAGTAATAATTACCAATAATTATCAGTCATTACCAATAATTAGTAATAATTACCAATAATTACCAATAATTAGGAATAATTACCAATAATTAGGAATAATTATCAATAATTAGGAATAATTACCAATAATTAGGAATAATTACTAATAATTACTAATGATTCGTAATGATTACCAATAATTAGTAATAATTACCTATAATTAAGAATAATTACCAATCATTAGGAATAATTACCAACAATTAGGAATAATTATCAATAATTAGGAATAATAACATTATTACATTATTAGTATATTTTATTATTAATATTAAAATAATATAATTTTTTATATTATATACAATTTTCCTTTCATCTGTGTGTTTTCTGTCTCCACATGTAATATTTGTATGTGGAGACAGAAAACACACAGATGAAAGGAGAATTATATATAATATAGAAAATTATATTATTTTAATAATAATAATAAAATATAATAATAATGTTATTATTCCTAATTATTGGTAATTATATGAATAATTACCAATAATTAGGAATAATTATCAATAATTAAGAATAATTACCAATAATTACCAATAATTAGGAATAATTACCAATAATTAGGAATAATTATCAATAATTAGGAATAATTATCAATAATTAGGAATAATTACCAATAATTAGGAATAATTACCAATAATTAAGAACAATTACCAATAATTAGGAATAATAACATTATTACATTATTAGTATATTTTATTATTAATATTAAAATAATATAATTTTCTATATTATATACAATTCTCCTTTCATATGTGTGTTTTCTGTCTCCACATGTAATATTTGCATTCTTTTTCAAAATTATCAACCTACTCACCAATGGAGAGGTGAAAGTGAATGCAAATATTACATGTGGAGACAGGATGTTAAACACACAGATGAAAGGAGAATTGTATATAATATAGAAAATTATATTATTTAAATATTAATAATAAAATATACTAATAATGTAATAATGTTATTATTATATAATTAATATTTTTGAAAAAATAATATTAGTACTATTAAAATAATAAAAAATTTATATAATATTAAAATTATCAATATTTGTAACAGGTTTTGCTTTATTCTCAACATATTCAATTCTTAAAGGGTCAATTTTTAGGTTTATCTCAATAAAAAGTTTGCATCAGTCGTGTATGATGTAAACTCAATAATTATCCTTGCTTGAGTGTTTTTTCTAACAAATTATTCAAAACCAGTAATGCTTTTATATTTTATAGAAAAATATGGAACAACGAGGTCGTAAACAATCATTATTAGATGACCGCATATGGATAAATCAACGTAGAAATCCAAACGGTTCTGGTTTAAATCCAGTATATGTAGAGGTTGTGGAGAATTTTTTATCATTTGCGGCATCAAATCCAGAATTTGTTTCAGAAGGAAAAATAAAATGCCCTTGTAGAAAATGTGCATTGAGAACGTTTGACACATTTGAAAAAGTGGGGGGACATCTCTTGCGTTTTGGTTTTCAACCAGATTATGTTTTTTGGTATCAACACTGTGAACGCAGTTCTAGAGCAGGTGATACCAACTTGATTCCGGATCCATCCCGGTTTCAAGATTTAGTACACGATGTTGTAGGTTCATCTGTTCAACATACAGAAACTCCGGATGATATAGCTTCAAATCCTGAGTTGGCACCGTCTGAATTTTATGAGTTGTTGAGGTCTGTTGAGAATGCATTATATCCTGGCTGCACGATGAGCAAATTTGAAGCAGTTGCAAAATTTATGGCTATCAAATCAGATAACGGAATGTTAAACACCTATTTTGACTAGATATTTTCTTTTCTTAAAACACTGTTACCCGAAGGAAATGTTTTTCCTGCAAATTACTATGAGAGTTAGAGGATGGTTCGAAATTTGGGACTTACTTGTCAGAAGATTCTTGCATGTTCAAATGACTACATTTTATATTCTGGGGAAAATGAGTCATTGGATAGTTGTCCCACATGTGGGAAACTGAGATATAAAGAAGGGCAACATGGGAAGTCTGGTTTGATTCCTGTAAAACAGTTGAGATATTTTCCACTTACATCCAGACTTCATCGTTTATTCATGTCTAAGAATACAACGAAAATGATGTCATGGAATAAAGAGAATATTTCAACCGATAAAAGCTTGAATCATCCAGCCGATGGTGATTCATGGAAACATTTTAGTAGAGAGAATCCATCCTTTGCTTTAGAAGCTAGAAATGTTCTACTGGGCCTTTCCACTGATGGTTTCTGTCCGTTCGGATCTTATGGTAGTCAATATTCATGTTGGCCTGTTTTTTTAACTCCGTACAATTTACCTCCATGATGTTGATGAAGGAGCCATATATATTTTTGACTATACTAATTCCAGGACATCGGAAGAAAAATATTGATGTTTATTTGAAACCATTGATTGATGAATTAAGTTTATTGTGGAGTACTGGTGTCAGTACATATGAGGTTTCTACGAAACAGAATTTCATACTGAGATCAGCATTGATGTGGACAATTAGTGACTTCCCGAATTATGGGATGTTATCTGTCGGGAGTACACATGGTCAGAAATCTTTTCCTTACTTTATGGGAGAGAACAAAGCATTTATGCTCATTAATGGAAAGAAACCTTTTTATTTTGACTGTCATCGCATATTTCTTCTAGCTGATCTTCATTTTCGCAGAAACAGATCTCATTTCAGAAAAGGAACAGTTGAAAGGGATGGACCTCCAAAAATTCTACCAGGTTCGGAGTTAAAATCAGTTTTATTTTCATTACCTCCCATCACTTTTGGTCCCATAATAAACCAACAGAAAATTTCTGGTTTTGGGAAAGAACACAATTGGATTAAAAGTATCATATTTTGGGATTTTCCATATTGGTCTGATTTGTTGGTCCGACACATGTTATATGTCATGCATATTGAGAATAACTATTTTGATAATTTGTTTCATAAAGTTTAGGATACGCCAGGAAAGATCAAAGAAAATGTAAATGCACGTTTAGATCTTGCCCAAATTTGCAGGCGTCCAGAACTGGAACTGTTTGAGAATGTCAGAATAGAAAGTTTACTGAAACCAAAAGCAGCTTATACACTGTCTAAAGAAAACCGTTTATTATTTTGTCAGTGGACTGCAGATTTGAGACTTCCAGATGGATGTGCTTCCAATTTGGGTAGATGTGTAAAGAATGGTCATATTACTGGATTAAAAAGTCATGATTTTCATGTTATAATGGAAAGACTTCTACCCATTGGATTAAGAGGTCTGTTGAATTCTGTGATTTGGGATTCCATAACAGACATGTCTCATTTTTTTTGGAAAATTTGGGCGGCTACAACAGATTATGATGCTCTATGCAAACTTGAAGAAGATGTTGTTGTAATTATATGTAAACTGGAAAAAATATTTCCACCACCTTTCTTTGACTCAATGGAACATTTGATGTTACATATTCCATATGAAGCCAAATTTGGAGGCCCAGTACAGTTTCGATGGATGTACCCATTTGAAAGATGCATGCAAAAATTGAAAAGAAAATTACGTAACAAAGAATCTGTTGAAGGATCTATTGCAGAAGCTTCTTTGCAAGAGGAAATATCTTTTTTCTGCTCCCATTATTTTGAATTTGAGTATCCTTAAAAATACAAGCGAATGGGACAGAGCGAGAGGAATATTGATGAAATCGACAATCAATTATCTATTTTCAACCAGCCATAGCTTGGTTTTGGTGGAGTTTATGAACGCTGGCTTCCGGATGATGAACATCATAGAGCTCATACGTATGTTCTGCTCAACTGTGAAGAGATGACATCAGTTGTACTGTAAGTGTTTATATCACTTATTCTATCATTTATGTTACAGTAAATAACTTTGTTTTTTATAGGTTGTATGATAATCATATCAAGAAACAAATTCCACAAATTACAGCAGCTGCTCTCAAAGAACACCGACTGAAAAATTTCTCTCAGTGGTTTCAAAAACTGGTAACATAAATTCTTTATCTTTTAGAAACTCATTAAATGTATATTTTACTATATTGATAATTATTTCACAAATTTTCAGGTGTCTCGACATGCTGATAAAATTGACAAACGGCTGTGTATATTGAGTAACCCAACTTCCAAACTTGTTAAAACTTATAATGCATATGTGGTGAATGGATTTCGATTTCACACACATGTATATGGGGAATCGAAAAAAACAATGAACAGTGGAGTTAGCTTGAGAGGATCTCATCATCAAGAAAATGAAGTTGACTTTTAGGGCATACTTGATGAAATCATTAAACTCTGTTATCTTGGACAACATTACATAACCATGTTCAAAAATCGGTGCATGGATATAGAGAGAGGCGTGCGTGTTCATCCGACTCATGGAATCATCGATATTAAATGTAAAAGTGTTCTCACAGTAAATGAACCATTCTTATTGGCTCAACAGGCACATCAAGTTTATTACGCAAAGTACTTTTCTACATCAAGAGACTTGACTGATTGGTGGAGTATAATAAAAATCAAAATTCGAGACAATCAGTTTAGTCAAAGTGAATTTTCTTTCACTGATGTGAAATGAATTGAAGTTTTTCAAGAGAGTACTCAAAATCAATATTTTTTACAAAGAGACATGAGTATCGATGAGGACACCCCACATTTAAGAGTCGGTGATGACGATGATGTTAATGATGTCATATATGAATTTGAAATGGTAAGAGATGAAGCAACTGGAACTCGAATGGATATCGATGATGTTGAGGAGGAATATGAAGATGACATTGACATATATGAAGATGAACACTGATAGAATTCCATGGTAGTTATATACAATGATAACTAATATATATTTATATATAATAGTAATTATCAATTATTTGATAACAACAATAACATTTTCTATTTCAGATGGACGACGACACATTTTGTGAGTTGGCAGATGCTGACCTGTCTTTCGATGCGGATGAGTTGCTGGCAGATGACCCTTAACCTGCAGGCGCTCCAGGGAGTACGAGGAGGGGGCACGGTCTTACACGATGGATGAATCCAGACCCCGTCCCCGAGCGACGTCCACGTCTTGGGTTTGATCCACGCACACAGAGATATAATAACCTGTGTGATAACCTGTGGATTTGACTAAGATTTCATTAATCTATTCACATAATAAATGTTTATTATTTTTACAGTTTTCTGCATATAGCAGTCAGATAGGGTAGCGCTATTTTGTGAAACTATTTCTCTCAGCCTTGGACCACATGGGAGAAGATTCCCATTGATGTGCAGGAGGCCATGTTTGGCCATTGGTTGGTACGTATGTAAATAAATAATTTTTCTTTTGAAAATTATTTCATTTCTAACTTGATATCTTGATTTATTTTTAGGGTTTATTGTATCCGATCGAGGATACCATGCATGACGCCATCCACGAGGCATGGGAGGTGGCCATGCGTCATCTCTTTCGTCAGTTTTTGCACAATTTAAGAAAAGCTTCCACGAAGAAAGCAGGAGTGTCAGTTTTTGACGAGTCATGTAGAGCACACCGACCAGAGTATATTTCATCCAATGTATGAGATGGATTATGTGCGCACTGGTTGAGTGATGCCTTTCAGATGAGATCATCGGTGGGGAGGCAGAATCAGGGGAGACAGGAGGTGACTCATCGAGCTTGGAGTCATACTTTCAGTACTCATAGACAACATCTGGTACGTACATTATTTATAAATATTTTATATAACTATAAATATTAACAGTTCTTTTTATTCTTATAGGCTATCGAGCACCCCAATATTATGGAGTACGATGTATATCAGAGGATGTATAGTGATCCTGCTACTGGGGAGTTCAGAGGTGATCGTCAACATCACATCGTGGTCAGTATTATTTGTTTTCAAGTTTAAAAATTATATGCATATAATATATTCACAATTTTAATTTTAAATTGCAACTACAGGAGTCATATGAGGCCGCAGCGTCACAGACCCGACCTAAGAGTTAGGTCGAGTCATCAGATCAGACCACTGGACGTCAGTTTGATGAGGCGGCATGGATGCAGGCCACCCAGTATGCCTTCAAGAAGGGCCGGGTAGTTGGTATCAGCTCTCGACTGACTCCCAGAGATTATTATGGCAGTGCTGCGATGTCCGCATCCAGCTCGAGAGGAGCTCGTGCATCTTCTTCTGCTACACAGTATGAGGATCAGTTGCGATCTCAGACTGCACTGATAGAGAGTCTCCGACCGGACTAGGAGCAGATGCGTCAGCAGCAACACCAGTATGAGGAGGAGCGTCGACGCAAGAAGCATCTATAGGAGGAGCAGATGAGTCGGTGGCAGCAGCAGCATCAGGAGCAGATGAAGTACATGCGCCGACTCACTCATGCTTTAAGGATGGAGTTTCCTCCACCAGCATCTGCAGATCGCCCCCTCCCCCTTCTTCAGATTAGAGTTTGTTTTTATGTTATAAAGTTTGCTAAATCAAAATATGAATTTTTTTTCTATTCGTAGTTTCTGTCTCATTATAAAATATTAATAATATTATATTTTGAAATAACAATATTAATATGAATAATAATATTATTTATATTTTATAATATTAAATTTTATATATATATTAAAATTTTATAATATTATAATTTAATTATATTTTTTTATAATATTAGAATTATTTTAATATTTGAATTTAAAATAATTCTATTATTTTTATATTAATTAAAATAACTTATTAATATTTTTTTTATTTATGAATTATAATTCTAATATTATTATATTAATTAAAATCATTTATTAATATTCTATTATTGTTTATTTTTGAATTATAATTCTATTATTATTATATTAATTAAAATAATTTATTAATAATTTATTATTTTTATTTGTGAATTATAAATCTATTATTATATTAATTAAAATCATTTATTAATTTTTTATTATTTTTCATTTTTGAATTATAATTCTATTATTATTATATTAATTAAAATAATTTATTAATAATTTATTATTTTTATTTGTGAATTATAATTCTATTATTATATTAATTAAAATCATTTATTAATATTTTTTTATTTTTGAATTATAATTGGATTATTATTATATTAATTAAAATAATGTATTAATATTTATTTTTTATTTTTTATAGTATTTACGACGGGATACTATGCTCTTCGCAAGTAGTATTATTATTATATTCATTAAAATAATTTATTAATATTTTTTAATTTTTTTTTAAAAAATACTAATTGCGACGGGCCCGTCGCAAGTGGTATTTGCGACGGGCCCGTCGCAATTAGTATTTGGGACGGACCCATCGCAAATACGATTTTAACAAGTTTTCACAAATATACGGACTAATATTTGCGACGGGAAGGATCATCGTCGCAAATAATACATTTCGCGGCTGGCCTGTCACAAATAATTGTTGTTGCGATGCCGTTTTCCGCGACGGGCTATTTGCGATGGGCCCCCGTCGGAAAAGCCTATTAGCGACGGGATCCCGACGCAAATGCCCCGTCGCAAATCCCATTATTTCTAGTAGTGATGGTAGATATTTTTTTGTGTTTTTTTATTAATGTGGGGATGAATATGAATGAAACATATGACTTTGATATATTCTCTTATATATCATTATGTATATTATTTGGTTCTTTAATCTATATATGTGATTGTTATTATCAATTTTTTTGTGGAATGTTTTTTTATTTCTGTTGGGAACTCAAATTATATTTTTATTTTGAATGTTTTTGTTTCATATTCAAGGGTGAAATCATTAGTGGGGATTATGTTTTAAGAAACTAAAACTACTATCCATCACATGAAGATCATGAATATTCCTTGGGTATGTAATGGTCTAGTTTAGGTGTATAGTGGAAGGATGTCCTTGGTTGGTTTGTGACAAGAACACTATACCTCGATAATCTTTATTGAATTGTTCAACTGGTTATATAGTTCTTATTTATTTCTATATTTTTGTGTGAATTATTATATTGGTTTATACTAATAATTAATGGTAGGAAATTGATGTTATACCTCTCCATACTTATTGAATATATGAGTTGTTCCCAACTGGTAAATGTCAATGGATTTAGTTGTTCATTTTTTCAGTTAAAGTATTTTTTGGTTTTATCCACCACCATAAAACAATGCTAGATAGGTTGTGTGTAGATACCCAAAGCTTGATGTACATGGACATTACATTAATTTTTCGAAATACTTAATACATAACAAAAATAGACTCCCAAAGACCGTATTATTTTAGTGTCTTTGGAAACTCAAACCAAAATCTTCTAATCATGGTGAAAGATCTTCATCATCTCCCATAAAGATCTTTCCCTTTTGTTTTCTTACCTAAAACCTTTTTTTGTATATTGGGGAAAAGAAAACATAAAAAGGGTGAGCTCAAATGCTCAGTAAGGGTAAAAATGGAGAACATAAAAGAATCTATAAACATTTTAATGTAAAAACATGAACATAAAACATGAGTAACGACATAAATCTTGGTAGTACATAAGGCATAGATCATAATGTAACATTAATCATGATAAAATATCATGGGAAAAAACATGTAATTGTGGAAAACCATTAATAACATGATATTATTTCCATAGTAGCTAAGGCATTGCAATGAAGACCATCATAGTGGACAATGTCCATTACTGAAATGGGTTTACCAGCCGTTCCATCCCTGTATTACTGAACCAGATTTTACTTTCCATTCCATCCATGTCTATATCATGAGATATGAATCATTACACAATGAATTGGAGGTATATAGAGGTCCCAACCATATCATAATGAAATCATTCTTACGTGTGCCACAAAATATACATAAATCATTCATCATAACCCAAAGAATAAAATGGGTTTCATAAAAATCATCCCATCATGACATAATCCATATAAAATAAATGGATATAATTTCATCATTAAAAAAATCAAAATATGTAAATAATAGGGACATTATACTTCAAACATAACCATATTAGATAATGTCATCTTAGATGGAAAATAGTTTTGACAAAACACTTGAAAGGAATTTTTGAGGAAAATATCCTTTCTTTTTCAAAATCATTTTCTTTTCACATACTGCGACATAATTTTAAAAGTTAAAAATTTGGTTTAAAATAATCATGAAATCTCATAGAGGAATCTTCATTAAAATAAGGCGTTATGAAACCTTAAATATCCATTCATGCCGTATAAGTTAAAAAAACATTCTCCTCGTACTTTTGCTGGAAAAGTCAAAAATTACCTCGTATGGTAAACAAAATAAAGATTCCTTCCATAAAATGTGGTAAAAGAATAAAAGGGTAAAAATTACTTTAAAATTGCATGGAATAATAGTAATACTTATATGAAAACATTTTGAGAAAACATAGATATGGATGATAAACATAACCCCCTTAAATACTTAAGAATAAACAATCCCGGATAAGAATGAGATTGGAATAATTATCCCTTACCTTATGTACAATTTATTTTGTATGTGTCCAAGACTCCTGTATAGTGGGTTTGAACATATTATTAACTTATAACATAACCATAATAATATTTATGATATCATATATTATTCACTTATTACTTTATATTACCCATTCATTTTCCAATTCCATGTTAAAGCAGAGTTTCGGGTAAAATCGTTTCATTTATCATCTATGTTTTGAATTATAATTATTTATATGATTAATTAGATAATTATTACTTACATCCAGAATTTAAAACAAGATTTATATATATTCATAATATAATATATTGATAAATGTAATGAAATACACCATTCATGGAAATGGTAGGCTGTAGGTACGCATGAACGTTGTTTTCCTTTCCTTATTTACTTGAATGGAAGTAAGTAGATGAAACACATATATATATACACAGAAATAAAGTATCATTATTATGTCATATATTTCATTATTATTCAATACATATACTTTATTATCATTCTTGAATGGTTAACATGAAGAATTATTCTCATCGCATCGTGGAGACAGTAATCCGTATGTACGCATGAGCGATGATATCGTTCCCATAATTATTGAATGATATTGGAGTGGATGATAAGAAATTTCAGAATTAGTATCATGTTATAATAATCACATATAGTTATTCTTTACACCATTATACCCATCCAAGTAGGGTGGTGGTGGAAAACAGATTACTATAATTCTAGGACTATAACCTATTCTTATACTTAACCTTAGGGATATCCCTAGACATACCATAGAAATATCTCTAGGGATCTTACTAAAATTTTCACATCCTAGTTTCCAAAGGTTGACTAAACCTTTGCTCTGATACCAACTATAACAACACAAACTTGATGTACCTGGAAATTACATTACTTTTTTGAAATACTTAATACATAACAAAAATAGATTCCTAAAGACCATATTATTTTAGCATCTTTGGAAACTGGGAACAAAATATTTTAATCATGGTGAAAGATCTTCAACATCTCTCATAAAGATCTTCCCCTTTTTTTCTTACCTAAAAACTTTATTTATATCCTGGGGAAAATAAATAATAAAAAGGGTGAGATAAAATGCTTAGTAAGGGTAAACATGGAGAACATAAAACAATCTATATAATTTTGAACATAAAAACATGAACATAAAACATGAGTAATGACAAAAATCTTGGCAGGACATAAGGAATAGATCACAAATGAACATTAATCATGATAAAATATCATGAGAATAAAACATGTAATCATGGAAAACCATTAAGCACATGATATGATTTCCATAGTATCCAATACATTACTGCTAAGACCATCATAGTGGACAAAGTCCATTACTGAACTGGGTTTACCAGCCGTTCCAGCCCTGTATTACTAAACCAGATTTTACTTTCCATTCCAGCCATATCTATATCATGAGATATGAATCATTACCCAATGCATTTAAGGGAGATATAGGTCCCACCCATCTCATAATGAAATCATTCTTAGGTGTTCCACAAAATATACATAAATCCTTCATCATAACCCAAAGAATAAAATGGGTTTCATAAACATCACCCCATCATGACATAATCCATATAAAATTAATAGATATCATTTCATCATAATAAAATAATAACATGTAAATAATATGGACATTATACTTGAAATATAACCATATTAAATAATGTCATCTTATATGGAAAATAGTTTTGCTAAAACACTTGAAATGAACTCTTGAGTAAAATATCCTTTCTTCTTCAAAATCATTTTCTTTTAACAAAATTACACACAATTTTAAAAGAAAGGGATTTTTTTTGAAAATAATAATGAAATATTTTAGAGTAAGATTCATTAAAATAAGGCGTTATGAAACCATAAAAATCCATTCATGCTGTATAAGTTAAAAAACATTCTCCTCATAATTTTTCCGAAAAAGTAAAAAAGTACCTCATATGGTAAAAAAAAGATATATTACTTCCATACCATGTGGTAAAAGTCAAAAAGAGTAAAAATGACATTAACAATACATGGAATAATAGTAAACATTTTATGAAAACATTTTTAGAAAATATGGATATGGATGATAAACATAACCCTAGTAAATACTTACGAAAAAACAATCCTGGATAAGAATGAGATTGGAATAATTATCCATTACCTTATTTCCAATTTCTTTTGTATGTGTTAGAGACTCCTGTATAGTGGGTTTAAACATATTATTAACTTGTAGTAGAACCATAATAATATTTATGATATCATATATGATTCACTTATGACTTTATATTACCAGTTCATTTTTCAATTCCATGTTAAAGTAGCATTTTTGGTAAAATCATTTCATTTATAATCCGTGTTTTTACTTGTAATTATTCATATGATTACTAAAATAATGATTACTTACTTCCATAATGTAAAACATGATTTATATATATTCATAATATAATAGATTGATAAATGGAATGAAATACACCATTCATGGAGACGGTAGGCCGTATGTACGCATGAACACTGTTTTCCTTTCCTTATTGACTTTAATGGAAGTAAGTAGATGATATATATATATATATATACATAAATCCAGTAGCATTATTATGTCATATATTTCATTATTATTATATATATATACTTTATAACTACTCTTGAATGTTTAGCATGAAGAATGAATCTCATTGCGTCGTGGAGACGGTAATCCGTACGTACGCACGAGCGATGATATCATTCCCATAATTATTGAATGGTGTTGGAGTGGATGATAGAATATATAAGAATTAGTATCATGTTATAATAATCATATATAGTTATTTTTTACACCATTATACCTATCCAAGTAAGGTGGTGTTGGAAAACAGATTACACCACGACGTGGAGACGGTATTCCGTACGCACGCACGCACGGTGATTTCGTTTTTCGTAGGATAAATAGAAGGTGAAATAGGGTTGTTTCATATTTATAATAAAATATAAGTATATGAGTGACACTGATGTTATTACTTCATAATGAAACAAATAAAAAAGGGGAAGTAGAAGGAGAAATAAATTTGAAAGAATCGGTAAAGGATATTACCTCTTCTTCGATGTGCCTCTTCTAAACCTCCTCTTAGGGCACTAAAGATGGTATTTGAAGAAGATCAGGACCCATAGTATGTTGATAGGGAATTGGAGAAAATTAATGGACAGGGTTTGGCCAAGCTTGAAGGCTCAAAATGTTGTGAAGAGGAGAGGGAGAAGGTTCTCTTCTATAAGAGATGAGAGTGGCACTTTTGGAAACCTAAAAAATATTAAATTATAATAAATTCAAACCCACATAAAAATCTCCAAAAATGACTCAATTAGAAGATGATATGATATATTGTTTTAATTTAATCAATAAATAAAATTTAGACCTCTTCTAAATTTATTTTAAACCTTGGAATTTTGATTTATCCTTATTTAATCTATTTAATTTTATTTGCGGTAATAATATTATAATTTTTAAATTGTTATAAATACTTACTTATGTATTGTGAAATGTACATAATTAGATAATTTATGACATTATATACCATATAAATTTCAATTTATAATTTTTAAATATTTTTGTTATTTTTAAACTATTTAATAATATGTTATTTTTATAAAATATCAATAGTGTCAATTTTGACACTATTTAATTATTTGAATTTAAATAAATTCCACACAGATGATATATTCTAAAACAAATATTTAATAGATCCCTAACATGTAATATTCATCTTAAAAATTTGTGGAGGACATTAAAAAGTTCATATAATATTTATTTTTATACTTTTAAAACCATTTATTTGAAATTTCAATCAATAAAATAATTTCAACATCATTATTGTGTCACCGTTAATGATAATTATTTAATCCTTAAAATTTACAAATAAATTCAAATAATGTAGATAATTTTATTATATTTTTGTTGAATATTTATTTTAGAAGTTTTATGAAGTTTATCACTAAATTAAAATTATTACACTCAAAAGATATAAGAGAGTGACATGTTGTCACTTTCCTTGGTTTTAATAATTATTACATCTTTTTCATGGTCAAAAGTCCATAAAATGAATCTATTCCGTCCCTTAAGTGATATGAGTCGACTTTTATTCATCCAATAGAATTTTTTTAGGTGTTATGGTAATTTTATAATCTTATTTTTACCCTTAATTCCCCGATTTACCTTTAACTATAGTAAATAAAAATTTCCGTAGTTACTATTCATAATATCAAAAAAAATAAAAGTAACCTATTAACATAATTTGGACCCACTGATTTCAAATATTAAATCTGTTTTAAAAATTAAAAATATAGAAGTTGCAGTAATTAATTTTAAATTAATCTCTTTGTTAATAAAATTGGTTTTAAATGTTAAAACATTGCCAAAGATTGAAACGTTTTTACCTATGAATTCAATATAAAATTTATGATACTGATTTAAATTATATTTAAGGGTAAAAATATATTCTATTTATACTTTAAAACCATAAAATTTTATAATTTAACCCTATAAAGTATCTTGATGAAAAAGTTGTTTTAAGAAACATTTAGCGTATTTTTACTATTCATCAAAATATGAAAGTTAACAGAAAAATATAAAAAATCTATCCAAAGTAAATTTTTATGTCTTTATTACAATTAATAAGTTTATTTTGTTTAATTTTACTTATAAATGTGTCAAAAACTAGATTTAATGTGGGTGCACCATCAAAAGGCGGTAAAACTGCATTTTTTAAAAAATACTTATTTTACCCGAAAAATTCATTTTGTTCTCATACCATGTTCCAGAATATGTGTAAGATGAAATATTATGTAATAAAATTACAAATATAGTTAATACTATTCATAACTTCTAGTTCATAACAATATATCATTGTTTAGTGAAACTCAGTATTGCGTACAACACACGCTATTGAGGAAGGTCGCTCTTGTGTGCAACACAAGACAAGAATAGTGTTTGCGTATAATACAAGCTAATATGGTGTTTCATATAGTTCAAGCTAATATTGGTGTAGCATAAAACACAAGATATCAATGAAATTAAAAATAATATTTCTCATAAAATCTCGTTGTGTTACATTTTGACTTATTATGAGTAAAATTCAATCTCAAATTTTGCATCAATTGTTTAAAAATATAGTTATAAAGTCCTATGTTTTCATATGAAAAGTCACATATTGCTTTATTGTGGGTGACTTTTCACTTTGTGCTCATGATGATTGAATAGTTTAAGTAAGTTTATTTAGATATAAACAACTATATAAACCAATTAATTCTTCATATTTTTATTTACAATGAAAATTTTATTTTATATGTGATTATTTTTTAAATGATCAATTTACCCACATGCTTGACCATACAACCATCCTCATATTGGGACCTATAAATTTATATCAATGTTTGAACCCAAACATTGGAATATATGTATATATATATATATATTTGTGGTCATTAAATAATGGATTAACCATTAAGGGGAAAATATTGTTTTCATAGGAAAGTAACATTCTAAAGTGATGGTGGACTCTTCCTAGGTCACATTTATCTGATGGAACAAACTATAGTTATTAGATGTCATAAATTTAAGCATATCAAAAACCTTTAAGTATTGATAGTTATTATATAACTATCAAGACTAACAATGTTCTTAATGTTTATTATGATACATTTAATGGATATGATGTAATTAGATATGTTTTAAGTTACATGTTAAATAAATTTTGTACTATAAAATATGTAGGAATTCCTAAATTCATGTTTTTTCATGTAAAAACACATTTTATTTAGAAAATGTTTCAAGTTAGTCGTCTTGGTTTACATATTGGGATAAGAAAAATGTTAGGTATGTTAAGTGATGAGTATGAAGAATTTTAAATTGGATAATATTAAATAGTTAATAAAATATTTCCTAGATTAAAATGTATAAAAAATGGTATGGGTCCTTTGGGAGAAACATTAGAAAATTAAATCTTAGATGAATTAGAGTTAAAATATTTACCTAATAGGTAGTATTCAATGCAAGAAGAAAATGTAGGGAAAAAAATTCTAAGAATATACTATTGATATGCTTATTGGTTATTTGTTATAATATGAGTTAGGCCTTAAAAATATTTCCTAGGAAGTGATTTTGAAAATGAAAAACATTTATTGTAAATAAAATTCTATTCATTACTCTATTGACTCCAAGACACAATACAGTGAATGATATAGTACTAATCATGTAGAAAACAGAGGATATAGAATGAATAAATTACACTTTCAGTGAATGAAAAAAAATATATTAGAAATTATTACAAAGAGATGTGAAACTATATTGATATTTATAATTATCATCCAAAAATTAATTATTATGACTAAAAAAATAGAAATTAGCAAGAATAATTTCTTTAGGATCAAGAATAAAGAGAACAATATAATATAGTTTAAAATTAAAAGAGATCAATGGAAGATAGTAGAAGACACACCTCAAACAAAGATTCTAGTGATGAATCTGGTTGATGAATCTGGTTCTGAAAAAGAATCAACAATCATATTTTTAATAGATTTATCAAGATATGATGTATGTATTAGATGTTTCAAAAAGTAATAATGGTACATAGTATATTTATAATGGGTTATATTGATATATGAAAGATGATATATCAAAAATTTTACATTATAATATTTGTGATCCTGTTAGTGTAACATTTTATTGTAACTAGAAGGTAAAAGTAAATTTTTTCATATAATATGTAATTTAAAATTATATTTTATTGTAAAAGGTCTTATTTTTTAATGGTTTTAAGTATAATTATATTATTATATCATACCTTTATGATGAAAAATTGATTTTGAAAATTTAAATTGACGAATATATTTTATTAAGTTAAAATGTTAATATATTATATAAATATTATTGATTAAAATAAATAAATTAATTTTTTGTGTTAACTAAGAAAAAGGTAAAATGATTAATTGTAGTAAAAATTGTCAATTATTTATCGAATAAAATTTTGGATCACTAAAATTTTAGTATGCTAATAAACATTCAAAAAAACAAACGGTGTTGGATCTTTGAGAGTAATATTTTGAAAACACCTATGTAAGTGATTCATGATTAAATAATAGTTGTATATTGAGTCATTTGAATTAGTTCATGTGGTATGAACCTGTAGACCTCTTCAGCTTTTATTTTTGGATCTATTTGGCCATAATAAAAGTACAAGTCATGGATGAAAATTATATGTATTATTTATAGTCGATGAAAATAACATATTTATATAGATGTATTTTCTTAAATATAAATATAATAAATTCTCTAAATTTATTATTTATTATAAATTACTTAAAAATTTAAAATAAAATATAATTTTATTAATTAGAAGAAATACTTGTGGTAAATTTTCAATTCTTTAATTTGATAAATTATGTAAAGATAATTTATATAACTTTAATGTATCAGCCACTATAAAAAATTGTGTGATAGAGAGAAAAAATAGGAATTTATAAGAAATTCATTCTTTAAGGATGAATGTGTTTAATTTTACAAAAATAATTGTATGAAGAATATATTAATAAAACTTGTCATTAATCTAATAAAATAATGATAATATCATTCTTAAATAAATTTCTTATGAAATATATAATTTAAGGAATCTAATAATTTCTGATTTTAGAGTATTTAGTTGCAATGTTTTCATCCCCAATACAAAATAATCACTCAATTTTTTTAATCAAAATTAGATGAAGGTATTTTTCTCAATATTCTAATTCTATAATGGAATATAGAGTTTACAATAAAACAAAATTGGTTATTGAAGAATAAATTCATGCCAAATTTGATTGAAATCATTTAAAATAAAGTGAAACAGATTTATCCTCTTGACAATGTCATCGGTGAATTAACAACTGGAATTAAAACCAAAAATTATTTAATAATTTTCATTTCTTATAAAGACATTATTTTAATTTTTTTATATGAAAATATAAATTAATATTTATATAATTCAAATTTAATAATAAAAATTCAAGAAGTTAAAATTCAAATTTATAGAGAAAATGAATTGGTTTTAGTTAAACCCTCTAAGTATCAAAATATTATTTAAACCAAAGAGTTCTTTTGAAATAAGATTGATGGTTCTGGTAAAATAATTTAAATCAAGGCCCAAATCCAAAAAAATTAATAGATATTTAAGAATCATTTTACCCTTTTTTGATATTAAAATATATATGAATTAATTTGTAATATGCATCTTATACTGCAATAATACATTTTCAAATTGATGTAATATGTGTATTTAAAAATAGATATATTTCAATGTCCTTTTTTATAAAATAATCCACATTTTTTTACAATGAATACAAATGTATTCATCTTTTGAAAAATTAAAAATCTATTTTTTGTTTGAAACATGATCTTGGATATTGGTGTGAAATATTATATTGTATTCTTCTAAATAACTGTTTTGAAAAGGGGAAGGTTGATCTCACTTTTTTATTTAATTTATTTCCAATGATATAGTAATTTTTAAAATATATCAATGAAATTATACTTTTATCATCCTGAGAAAACCTTTGAAATTAATTTTAAAATTTAATGGTAAGTGAATTTGATATGAGTTTATGTGGTGAAATTACATTTTTTTCTTATATTAAAAATTTTCATATGAATGATGGTATTTTTCTAAATCAATATATGTATGATAAAGGTTTAATGAAAATATTTCATTTAGATTATTTTAACAGTAGTAATAATTCATTGATTACTTCGTGTAAACATGATATTGATGAATCTATAAAACCGATAAATGCTAAAAAATTTAGAGGCATGTCTACTCACTTGTTAAAATTAACTAACTATAGTAATGAATTCATGTATGATATATTTATATGTAATAATACCCAAAATATTTAAATAAAAATAAAAGGATTATAAAACATGTTAATGAATATTTGAATCTTGGTTTATCTTACCCTACTACACCTTGTTTTGATTTAATTAGTTGTATAAATTTTGATTTTGGTGTTTTAATGTATGGTATATTTAATATGAAAATATATCAATAATTTCTATTTTAAAAAATTCTTTGAATTATTTTTGGTTAAAAAAATGATGTCCAATTTCACTTTCATATAGATCATGTTAAAAATAGAAATATAAGTCTAGAATATTTTTCTATATAAAATCAATTTACTAATATTTATACTTTTATTTTTCTATTTAGCCAAATTTCAGAAGATTAAATTTAAAATTCAAATGATATAAGTCTATGTAGTGAGTATTATGAATGTGATTATGGGGGAATTATGTTTTAAATATGGGCTTCATGAATTTGTAAATTTAAAACTATTTTATATATTTATTATTATATCCCACTATTATAAATTGACAATTTCCTAATAATAATTAATTTTTTTTAAGGAAACTATTTTATGTAAGGTTTCTATAACCTATCTATTCATTTTTCGAAAAAAATTCTGTATATTCGATTTTAATATTATAAAATCATATTATATCATAATATATGTTGATATTTGTAAAATTGAAATTCATTAAGTGGAGTTTAATTTTTCTAATGATAACATTACAAAATATAGTTTCATTATCGTTAATAATTTGGGGATTTGATTATATTCAATGTTAATATTTGTAGAGTTAGTTTCATTACTTTTAATTATTTTCTATATTAGGGGGAGAATGTTTTCATATAACTTTTTAAAATTAAAATAACTCATTTTTATATAATAACAATATCTCAATGTTTTTTCTAAAATATTTATTCCCTCTAACATGAATGAAGAATAGTGTTTTATATATTCACTACTAATAAAAGAAGTACTATTTTTGATATTGTTGTTATTATTTCAAGTCATAATATTAATATTTTTTAGTTATTTTATGAACTATTTTTGTAGAAGAATAAATCAGCATGAGGTTCAGTATCTGATATGTTATTAATATATGTAGATAGTCTATTTTTTAAAATCTGACTCGGTATTGGTTCTATAGTGACTATCATGAAACTATGCGAAATTTATACTGATCAATCATAAAATATAAAATACAATGAACACATATAAAATTCCTCAAATGCCTAATGAAACTACTTACCATAGATAATGAATTTTCTATGTCCTCAGTTATACACAAGAAACATGGATAGACCACAAGTCCTCAATAAACCAAAAGAACAATGGATAGACCATAAGTCAATTGACCATTTCATAGTTGAATATAGTTTCTAGGTTTTGAGTCCACCAATCATGGGTTTTAACTAAACAAACTAATCAAACAACTATGATAGGGACTTTGGAAATTTCATGAATCATTCAC
Source organism: Viscum album (assembly GCA_963277665.1). Classification (NCBI taxonomy): domain Eukaryota; kingdom Viridiplantae; phylum Streptophyta; class Magnoliopsida; order Santalales; family Viscaceae; genus Viscum; species Viscum album. The sequence continues at coordinate 1,803,759,798 of OY728125.1, forward strand.
ATGACTATTTATATTATCCTCATGACTGGAGTGGCTAAATGATGTGAGAAACCAAATGTCGATTCTTATCCACCATGACTAATCTTTTTTTAAATTCCTATATTGATTGTCTAATAATTTCTACCAACCACAATGATTTAACTACCAAAAGGATTGAACTAAAATAATATCTGACATAACTTGAGCTATAACCTACTGAATTATTTTTATCTTATCTAAGAAGTTGACTGTAACAACCAGACCCCAGTTACCCAAAGTCGGTGCATTATTACATAACATTGGCATGATTTAAGGAATCATGTCCCAAAAGACCGATCCGTTTAGTAGCCTTGAAAGTACTAGATACATTCATCAGTTTTACATTACATCATGAAGTAATGAAAAAACAACACTGTGTCCCCATTTAACACACTCATATCCTTGGTCTATCTCTATAGGTTAATCATATTTTTCTTCTTCACATCATGGGAAAAATAAAACATAGGAAGGGGTAATCTCATATGCACTGTAAGGATAACAATAGAGAAGAAACTTTATAAATAAACATAAACATTTAAGGAAATGTATAAGACTAAAACATAGGACTTTTAAACTTAAACATAAAAATAATATGTAAAATATAAATCTAATAATTCCATTTACTTATTCACATGGATATTCTACTAGTTAAATAATCTCATGAAATATAAATATCCAATTTCATAATGATGGAATGTATAATGCTAGACTTCATAACCACATAGTCAAGGCCTTAAGCCAAGACTACAAATATGATTTTTTCAAGGCCTTGTTCCCAGAAACTAATTTGTCTCATGATACCTTCTGATGAATTGAGGAGCTATAGCAGGGTCCACCCATCACTTACTTAGTCCAATGCATTTTTCATATGAAATGGTTTAAACATAACATAAACATTCATATTAAAAATAGCATAAGAAATGTCAAGACTTTATACATAAACCATGAATGGTATAAAAATAACACATCCATATTCAAACATATAAAAAAACCTTAAATACAATATTAAATATTTTTATCATAATAAATCAACATCAAAAATGTTTAAAATCCATCAAAGGATGTTGACATAGATGAAAATGATTTGTAAACTTTTTTAGAGAAATATCCCATTTTTTATAAAAACTATTAAAAGTCACACAATTTAGAAAAGAAAACATTTGAAGACCTTTTTTAATCAAAGTGTCTCAAATCACTTTGAATCTTTTTAAAGGAATTACCATTTTAAAAACATTCATGTATATATAAATAAATCATTAATTTTTTTTTGAAAACGTGGACATTAATGAGAATGATTTAGAAGAATACATATTTAAACCATTTAAAATGATGATCTTGTTAAAGAGTCCCTTCCATAAAACCTTAAAATATTCTTTTTGAAAATAAATTTACGAAACATGGTTGTGGATGATAAAGAGATCCCAGTGGATACTTACGTAGAAACAACCTCGAACAATGAAGAGATTGTAGAATTTACCCTTACCTTGTATTTTTATTTAGTCGATGGTATGTTAACCTCTTGTATAATAGTTAAATCATTGTTTCTAAATTATACAATAACTATATACATAAATATGATATCATATATTATCCTCTAATATTTCTTTGTTAATAATATTTCAGTAGTATCATCGTTTCGGGTGTTAACTAATTTGTTTTCATTCATATGCTTCGTTATGTAAGCCATGATTGTTATAGATAGGATGTATTTGATTCATATATAGAATGATATTATGTTTATAAACACTATTTTTAATCATAAAATTAAAATTATTCTTGAATGATTATGATGTGGAATGAATCTCATCGCGTTCATGGATACAGTAATCCGTACGTACGCACGAGTGACAATATCGTTATATTGATGGAGAAATCGTATTTAATTGGATGGTATATCATATATACAGAATAATTAACATGTTATATTTATTAATTACATCATTTATACTCATTATTATACCCATCCAAATAATTAAGTGTTTGAATAACAAACTACACCATGACGTGGAGACGATAATCTGTACGTATGCACGTATGGTGACTTTGTCATTTATAGGATGGATAGAATAAAGAATATGGTTATACCATATTTATAATAACATAAAAATATGTATAAGGAACTTGATTTATTATTTTCTTATTTAACCAACAATGAAAGAAGAACTGGTAGAAGAAAAGAACTTGAAAGAGGTGATGAAATATTTACTTCTTCTTTAGGTTCTTCCTTTTGATTTGATCAAAAGGGCTCCTTAGGTTGGATTTATGACCAAAGGAAGGACTCTAAGATGAAGTGAAGAAATTTGGGAGGATATTTGGGCATGGTTTTGATGATCCAAAAGGATTTTGAGTTGTGAAATTTAAAGAAGGGGAAGTTCTCTTTTATAAGAGAGGTGTGGGTCACTTTAAGAAAAGATTGAAATATTATTTTATGATAAAATTATTTTCGGTCTATAATGGATCAAAAATGAATTATCTAGAGGATAAAGTGGGTATGTGTCTCTAGCCTCTCAACCAATAGGTTTTATATTGGTTTAGGTCATCATAATAACCTTATCTTTTAGATTTAACTCTTAGTTAAATAGTTCTACATTTACCATGTCTCTTTGTATTTTTATATTACATAGTTAATAAACGTACTATAACAAGACAAGAAAACCCCATGTAGTTCATTATCAATATATATAACCTTATCTATGTTCTTTGGCCGAACCTCATATTTTTAGGAATATTATATCAATTAATAATATAGTATTTTTTAAACCTCAATTATGTCAATTTTGACACTATTTAGTATTTGATTTTTTTGAAAGCCATAAAAACTTTATCACTTCGAATAAAATTTATTTAACCAACAATATCATGTCATATTAACCTAGAAAATTATTTTAATTAATCATAAGTTTCAATTTATATTTATTTGGATATTAATAATATCAATTATTCTAATATTTCATTAATAAGGTAATTACTGCATCATCATTGTGTCATAAATAAATTAAATTATATAATGTCTAAAAATAATAAATAAAATACCATTATGTATGAAATAGTTTTATCTTTCTAATTAATATTTATGGTATAATTCATATTGTGTGTGACCCTATATTAAAAAGGTTTAGTTATTAAACTTTGAATTTAACACATTTAACTATTCTTTAAATAAAATAATAATAAATGACTTAATCTAATCCATGTGGAAAAAAGGATCATATTTTATTCCTAAGGTTGTTTATGGTAGAATTATACTTATCCAATATAATTAGGACATGTTTTAGGGTAATTATGTTTCATTTTTACCCTAAATTATCCTATTTACTTTTAACCATTGTAAATAAAAGTCAAAAGTTACTATTCACCAAAAAATATTTTCATCTTATTGAACCACATTTTACTTACTAATATTAACCGTGTCTATCATATTTTTGAAATTCAACTCACAGAAGCGGTAAAATTTTATTTTATGCAAATTTGCAAGTGCTCCTAGGAGGTGGGTAAAAGACGGTAAAAAGTTCAATAAAATTTTTATATATGTAAACTTATTATAAAATGACTCCAATGAATTACACTGAACTTATATAGGTTTTATGTATCTATTTTGGCCTAAAATAAATTTAAAATAAATAAATAATTTTTTAAATAAAAATTCGGTTTTAAATAATAACTTAGTGTTTTTAACTATTCATAAAAAATTGAATGTTTTCAGAAAAATACAAAAAATTAGCCCTAAGATTATTTCGATATTCAGAATCCAAAAATAAAGTGCATTTTGAATGATAAAATTTATAAAATTTCAAAAAGTGGGTATTACTATTAATAATGGATAGTTTTATTGGTTGTGGTGTGTTTGAACTCGAAGTTGCGTAGAACACAAGTTATTGTATTATTTCAAAAGGAAACGCATCGTGGAATCTTGAGGTGTTACATTTTCCCCTCTTTAAAATAATTTCGTTCTCGAAATTTCTTGAATATTACTACATAAAAATATTTTGGTGGTTCTTCATCATAAGTTCCTCATATTTCCATGTTGCCTCTTCCATCTTATGGTTTCTCCATAGAACTTTTACGAGACGAGTCATCCAGTATCTCTGCACTAGTTCTCTTGTATCAAAAATCTTTACATGCTCTTCACAATAAGACAAATCAGGTTCCAGTTCAATTTCCTCATAGGTGAGTAAATGTGTTGGGTCAGGCATGTATTTTCTTAATAGTGATATGTGGAACACATCATGAACTTCAGAGAGACTTGGTGGCATTTCCAAGAGGTAAGCTACAACCCCAATTCGTTCTAGAATTTCGAAAGGTACGATGTACCTGGGACTCAATTTACCCTTCTTACCAAAACGTATAACACCCTTCAATGGAGATACCTTTAAAAAAACCTAGTCTCCTAATTGAAATTCCAAATCCTTCCTTTGGTAATCAGTATATCTCTTTTTCTTACTTTGGGCTGATTTGATGTGGGTTTGAATAATCTTCACTTTTCCATTGTTTCCTCAACAAGTTATGGGCCTATGAGTTTTCTTTCACCAACATCATCTCAACAAGTTAGTGTGCGATATCTTTTTCCGTACAACGCTTCATATGGTGCCATCTGAATACTTGAATGGAAGCTATTATTATAGAAAAATTCTACCAGAGGTAAATATTGAACCCACATACCTTGAAAGTCATGTAAGAAAGATCTCAACATCTCTTCTAATGTTTTAATAGTCTGTTCTGATTGTCCATCGGTTTGAGGGTGGTAGGTATTGCTCAAACGAAGTTCAGTATCCAGAGCCTTCTTAAGACTTTTCCAAAATCTTGATGTAAATCAGGCATCACGATCAGAAACAATTGATAGGGGTACACCACGGATTCTTACAACTTCATTAATATATAGTCCTGCTAGATTTTCAAGTGGTAAATCTTCTCTTATAGTAAGAAAATGTGTTGACTTGGTAATATGATCAACAATGACCCATATTTCATCATTCCTTCTAGGAGTATTTGGTAGCCCCATGGTAAAGTCCATCATAATATTATCCCATTTCCACTCAGGTATGGGAAGAGGTTGCATGACTCCTCTAGGCGGTTTCCTTTTAGCTTTCACTTGTTGACAAACCATACATATTGAAACATAATAAAAAATATCTCTCTTTATGTTGTCCCCCCAAACATGTTCCTTCAAATATCTATACATCTTAGTGCTACCAGAGTGTATAGAGAAATTGGAGCTATGAGCATCATCCAAAAATTCCATTTTTAGATCAGGTATGTTAGAAACACAAAGTCTCTTCCCAAATTTCAAAATTCAATATTCATATATGAAATCACTCAATCTCCCATCATTTATAGCTTTAATATTATTTTGAAACTCCTCATCATCAGTCTGAGAACTCTTTGTCCTTTCTAGTAAAGATGGTTTGGCAACCATTTGAAAAAGTATTGATGTTTCCCCTTCCATGGTTATTCCCATATCCATCTTTACTAGATCCACGAAAAATAGGATCCCTTTCAACTCTTATATTGTTAAAAACTCCATGATACTTTCTACTCAAAGTATCTGCCACCTTATTTTTCGTCCCTGGGTGTTAGTGTATAGTGTAATCATAATCCTTGAGTAGTTAAATCCATAGTCTTTTCCATGTGTTGAGTTATTTCTGTGAAAAAATATACTTCAAACTCTGGGGATCAATATATATCTCACATTTTTCACCATAGAGATAGTGTCTTTATATCTTCAAATCAATGATTACATATTTTAACTCAAGGTCATGAGTGGGATAGTTTTGTTCATGAATTCATAGCTATCGTGATGCATAGGCAATAACACTATCTTTCTGCATAAGGACAGAACCAAGTACTTTCTTTGAAGAATCACTATAAATAACAAAACCATCATTCCCTTATGGTAGACTCAATATGGGAGTATTGACTAATCCTCTCTTCAGTTCTTCGAAAAAAATTTCACACTCTTTGGTCCAAAAAAATTTAACCCCTTTATGTGTTAGAATGGATAATGGGTTTGCCAATTGAGAAAAATTATGGACAAAATTCCATTAATAACCTCATAAATCAATAAAACTGCATTCCTCAGTTATACTTGTTGGTGGTGACCATTCTTGGATTTCCTTGGTCTATGAAGGATCAACAAAGATTCAATCCTTAGATACAATATGGCCATGAAAAGAAATATCTTTAATCTAGAATTCACACTTTCTAAACTTCCCATATAATTCATTTATTCTAAGAGTCCTTAGGATAATGCGCAAGTGATTTTCATGATCTGTGTAGCTTTTGAAATATACCAATATATCATCAATAAATACCACAACAGATTCATCAAGATATTTATGGAAAACTCTATTCATTAGATCAATGAAAACAGAGGGTGCATTAGTCAATCCAAAAGGCATTACTATAAACTCATAATGCTCATACCTGGTTTAAAATGCGATTTTCAAAATGTCTTCCTTCTCCACACACAACCGGTGATATCCAGATCGAATGTCAATTTTTGAAAAATATTGAGCTCCATGAAGTTGATTGAATAAATCATCAATACGAGGTAAGAGATACTTGTACTTTTTTATTATAGAATTTATCTCCCTGCAGTCAATGCACAACCTCATAGATCCATCTTTCTTCTTAACAAAAAGAACATGGGATTCCCATGGAGAAACACTAGGGAAAATAAATCCCTTAGTACTCAATTCCTCTAATTGTTTCTTTAGTTCTACTAATTCCAGTGTCCATTCAATAATGGGTCTTCGATATGGGCCTTGAACCAGAAATTAAGTCAATGGAAAACTCAATTTCTCATTCTGGAGGAAGTCTAGGTAAATCTTCTGGAAACACATCAACATATTCATTCATAATAGTTACATACTCTATTTGAACATTCCTTTCATCACCCATAACTATTTCATTCTCTTCCTCACCAATAATTGAATTTAGTTAAGCTACTGGGGGTGGATCTAGATAAGAATCAGGTGGTGACATTTTTAATCTAAAGATAAGGTACTCCTTATCATCATCAAGAATTGTGACCTCATTCTTCTTATAATAAATTTTCGCATCATGGTCTGAAAGCCAATCCATACCAAGGATTATATCAAATTAAATCTTGGGAATGATGAGATCAGAAGATAAAGAACATTTATATGCCCTAATGTGAACTAATTCACAAAACATTGTTTTAATGATACATCCCTTAAGATTTTTGACTAACAACTCCTTTGTTAAATCAAATTGGAAATATCTAATTTTCTTAGAAAACTGGAAAGCTATGAAACAATTCAATGATCCATAATCAAATAAATCATTGGATAGACATGAAAAAACCATTAAATTACCTTCCACCACATCTTTCCGAGCTTAAACCTCAGTAGTAGTGATCACATAAGCTTGGCCTTGATCTCTTGGCCTTTTTGGGGGTAAGCTTCCTTGCCTCTTAAGACATTGGATTGCATAATTCCCTTTTTTCTCTACAATTCTAGCATTCCATATTGACAGCCTCTTTCTTCCCCTTGTAATCACAAGCTTGGTGGCATTTTTCACCACACCTATAATAGACTCCCATTACCTTCAAGAAATTACCAGGGTGTTTCTTCATATATTTACTATAGGATGGATATTAAACCTTTTCCCCCTAACCCTTATTTCCATTTCCAGAGTGTTCTGAAGATCTATTCTTCTCCTGTTTTTCCATAATGTCGTAAGACTTAGAGAATTCTTTTTATGTCTTGATATCACATGAGACAATATCTTCGTATGATAAGAATGACTATGAGACTAATGATCATAGTATAAATGGATTTAACATATCAAATAATTGATCTATCTTACTCCTTGGGTTATTTATATAATCTACTGCATGCCTTGATAAACTTATAAAGTTAGCCTCATACTTTGCAACATTCTCATCATCCTTTTGCCTTAGACTCAGAAATTGTCTTTCCAAATCCACTCAATGGTCACAAGAAAATTATTTTTCTAAGAAAATCTCATTAAACTCCATCTATTCCTTGTTAAATACTTATTTATATTCTTATGTGTTTTGGATTAATGACCACCATTGATTAATTATTAATTAAAAACATTTTCATTGATTTTAGTAGAAATAAAGTTGAATAAATTTTCTATTTTTTCCATGATTGATAATTTAGGTCTGGTGATGGGTCTAGAAAATTTAACATGTTAAAAGGAGGCTTACTTTTCTAGTTATATACTAGAAATTAAGAGATTAATTGATATTTCCAACAAGTGAAAATTCAATTAAATATTTAATAAAAATGGTTTGAGGGTAGGCTACATCAAGTATTTCACATAATTTAAATTCCCAGCTTAGATTCTGCTAAAAAACATGCATCTCAAAAAGGAATGTTCCTCATAAATCACATTAGTGACCCTCCACATGAAATTATCCTATTACGATTGAATGATTTTCTAGATATTTTTAGTATTAAGACCGTCATAGTAAATTGTATGAAAACATTTTTCCCAAGGGACAATAATACGTATTTAGTGAAGGATTATTTTACTCTAGAAAAAATGTTTTATTATAGCGTTGATATTGGTAATGATTTAAGCCTTCAATTTATGGAACATAAATGAGTAAATAAATTTTATCATAATAACAACTTTCCCTAGGATGACCTTAACTACTATTGAGATTGTTTTCCCATTCAAATAATCAAACGAATATTTAATATATCTAACAATATTAGAAAAATGACTGACATGTTTTCCCCCCAAAACATCAGGACACCAAGAAAAGTGAATTAATGCACACCTACTCGGATTCCCAACTCAATGATGATGTTCCCTTTTATAAGGATGGGAATATTTTTTAAAAATTATAATTATTATTTTTTCTAATTGATATCCTTTTTTGAGAGTTATTAATAATGGAGGATATAATTATTTATGTTCTTATGGTTTCTTTTATCACTATGAGTAAAAATTGTAATTCCACCAGCTTATAAAGAAAATAGTGGGGATGAAATGCCTCTAATAACTCTGATGAGTTTGATTTTTATAGAAGTAAACATATTTAGAATAATCCTTTTCAAGTTATCATCATAAATATAAAAAATAATGGTTATGATAAGATATAATTTTTCTAAGACATCATAATCATGTGAAGTAGCACTATAGAGATCCATTGATAAGAACTGAGATATAATATGAGTTCGGAAGGATTCTGACATATTTAATAATTTCATCATCAAAACCATATCGGGTTAAAACCGTTCAAATGAATCAAAAATAGAGTATATAAAAATAATTTTTTACATCAATTTTTAGAGTGATATTACATCATATTTTGGATTTCTAGATAAGATTAACTCACTTATAAGTAGTGATAATTCATTAATGATTAGTTCTACCATTTAAATAGAAAAACTATTTTGAAGACAAAATCATGTTATAAATGTTTTTTAACCTCATAGAAATAATATTTCTAATCATTTTCTATCTATTTTTGTCTAGAAAAATATTTTTGAAATATAGGCCTCTTTCACATTTTCCAGTTCAGGAATGAGGGAACGAAATTGGGCATTGTTTTTCTATTTCAGATGACCATCATTGAAAAAATGATTTACATGTACGAAAACATCACATTGAGAAATATCCCAAATTTTTTGGAAGGAAGAGTCTATGACCTTATTTGGGCTAGGGGAGCTACTTGAATTTATACCAAAAATACATATTTAATCTCAAAATAAAGTAGAATTTTAGTAAGATGTGAAAATTTATCCTGATTTACTTCTCTGGAATGATTTATTCTTCAAGTTTATTTCTATTTATAGGATAATAAAATAGGTTTATATAATACGATAAAATATTAGAATCCAAACCCCATTTTATATAATCAAACATTATAATTCACTGAAAATAGCCTATGGCCTGTTCAGTTTAATGACACTTTTAAGAGAGTTAATAATTTAGTATTCCTATCATCATTCATAGACCATTTGACATTGAAATAGTATATTTAAATATATATTTTTCTGATTTAGGATGCTATTGTGATCATTATTCACTAGATTTTAATTCACAAGACCTTGGAAAAATCATAGCCTATGTTATTTTATTGGACAGTTTGAGGAAAATATTCAAGATGAGTAATATTTTGATCAATGTGACTGAATAACTCTTGAACCATAAATTTCATCTTTCCATTAATAATTTTACAATTTAAAACACAGGACAATCCATCATCTATAAATTTAAATTATTTACGATGTCTTTGAAATATTTTCTACAATTAGGGTGTAAGGCCTAAGAATTATTTAATATGAATGAGAAGGGATGTTTTACCCCTCTACTGAAAATATTTTTTAATATATCGTGATGATATAAATTAAATTTTACAAGAGTGGTGTAGGAAATGGAGGCCAAAATCATCCAGGTAAAAATCAATGACAAAAACCTATCCAATTTACTAGAAACCACATTATTTTTGTTCTTTATATACAATGTATATTTGGATTCCACCAAGTTAACTCCATGAAGGATGATATCCTCAATACACAACCAAAAATATCTAATATAGTTAGAGGAGTGACCAATGAAAAAACTCTCATATGGATTTAATATTCAATTAATGTCTCTACGAATATTACATGAACTATTTATTGGTATTAATAAAACTTATATAGTATTACATAATCATCTTCTTTTTTGGTATCTATTTTAACCATAGATGAAGGAGAAAAATTGATGAATTCAGACACAGTTATAACATATAGTAATCATATGATCTATAGAATCGAATGATTATATTATATTCTATATTAAATTATATTAGTCTCAATATCCATTTTTATTATTACAATAATTATTATTTTTATAATCTTGTCGAACATATTATTTAAGGAAACAATCATATCATAAAAATACTTTTTGTGTCTGAAATACCTACAACATAAGGCTTAAGTTTATAAATAAAAATACAATAAGAGATATTTTTTTAGGGTGGGACAAGGCATAAAAATTATAGAATATAATGTTCATTTATACCTATGCTTGAAGATATATTCTCCTATTTCATTAGACCATAATTTTAATTAACGGTTGATATCTTGACGACCAAAGGTTTCCTCTTATCTTTTCATGGGATGCCTTATTTTTTGTTGCATTGTATATCCGGACTACAGTTTATCACTGATTTATTTTGATCCAAATAATTCCTAATAGCAGTGTATTGGAAGAAAACTAAAATAGGTTTAGGATCACACATATATTTATAGATTACATGTTCATTTTCATAATCTTTTATACTAACATTGTGGTTAACCTTAAAGGTGGATTCTGTTATGGCTTTAGATCTCCCACTACTATATATTTTAGCTTTTTCCAACACTAACATTTTAGTATCAGTGGAAAAATTATCAACATGATTATATATTTTCATTATATTTCCATTATTCTGTAAGTCATTATATTCTCAAGGAAAATTAAGCAAGATGAAATATTAATTAGAATTCCTATGAGATTCAATAATGTAATAATTTTTGTAATAAGAATTTATATAGGACTTGTGTGGAGTGTCATCTGAAATGTCTTTTACATATAAAAATGAGTACTTTTCGAATAATTTATGTTGGGGTAATGTATTATTAGTTTTTTAAACATTTCTTTAATATATTATATGTTTATTTTGACAAATAATTTATCCATCTTGAGGATCTGTATAGTATCTACCTATGCCTTCACCAGTATCCAAAAAAATAATGATAGGATTTCTTCATGTAGCCATACCTTCATGGGTAGATATATGTGTTTGATTTATTTTTGGATGATATATTTTAAATCCTTATTGTTTTTATAATGCTACATTGAATTTCTCAACTTGTAGAGATTCAACAAAATTCTTAATGTCATGATCAATTTAAAGATAAATGCTTTCATCACCACTATTGACAATTCCAATATCCACTAAACTTCCATCAAGATTCACTATATCATTATTTATTAATCTAGAAGGTCAAGGTATTTCATTCTAACTTTATTATTCATAAAAAAAAATAGACCATGATTTTACAATGGTATTCTTCATATCAAATGTGTCAGATTTACATTCCACCCATTTCCCAAAGTCATTCATTATAGAAGTTATACATACATAATAATGGATTTTTCTTTATTATTTCTATGAACTTGTTTTCATTCATTAACATAAATTTATGGATTCACTTTTTTGGATAAGTATATATTATAATTTAAATATCCATTAATTCCATAAACATCACAAAAAAGGGTATATATTCATACCCACATTTACATTAGATTTGTGATAATTAGCAATGAAATTAATATAATCTATAAAAATTACATAGTAACTGTAATCAATAATGTTTTTACATATAATACATGTTTACCATTATGAGTATAATGATTCAAATTCAGAATAATTCTAATTCAAGTAGTGCTGTCATTCTTAATTTTAGGATGAAAACATGCATTTCAGACCATTTAGTTTAACAAAAAATTGTACCAATAATTTTTATTTATTAAAAGTGTTTTATAAAATATCCCATTTATATATCCATAAAATTAATGGTTTTAGATGAAAATTCATAATCATCCTCATTATATCAATAACATTTTAACTCTTTAGAAAGACGTGGAAGAAGACCCTCTTAATCAAGATAATATTTTATTCACTTCTTCCACAATAATGTGTCTACCTATATATAATCTCTAAACAAGACCATGGTTTTTCTCCCATAGATTTTTTAATCATCCCATGAATAGAGAATATTCATAATTAAATTCTCTGTTATAGGAATTTCAGATTTTCAATGTCTTAGAAGACAACATACTCAATTTCATTCAATGTTAAAGGATTTTTAAAGATCATCTTTTATGGTGTTCATGCCTCAAATATATGCTAAATAATATATTCATTTACAATTTTATTACCATGGATCACTAATATATATTTTAAACTGATTGGTTGCTTTTTTTAGAAGATTAAATAATCAAGTCCTTGAATAAACACTCCCATTCTAGTTAAAATGAATCCATGATCAAAAAGAAGGTTCAATAGAATAATATTCAACACTGAATTAAAACATGAAGCTAGATATATTTCACGAGTGAGTCATATATATAAAAATAATTAGACAAATCATTGTGTTATGTTTTTATTCTTAATAAATGATTGATTTTTCAATTAATAGTGACTAATAATGTTTGGAAATGTATTTTTTTAATATATTTATAAACATTTTTCTAATTTTGTATTTTTTTTAAAATATAATTTGATCATTATTATTTAATATGAACCCATTTTATTTTCTAAAAAATATAGTATACTTTAATTTTGTGAAAAGAAATATATTTAAGGGGTAATTTCTATAAATATCAATTTTTTGTTGTGATATGTTTGTTTGATAATAAATTAGATTCTTAATTTTAAGTTTTTAAATTTTGAAAAATGGATACCATATTTTAAATCACAAGAAAAAAATTATTAAATAATTTCCTTTTATTTATGATCAATATTAACAGAGACATTAGTAATTTTTGTTACCATAAGAAAGGTAAAATGAGGTAATTAAAGGGAAAAATGATAAGGATTATAAAATGATTCTAAAACTGGTTATGATTTTATTATATGACGCCATTTCATCCATATTCCCACAATATTCAGTTATATAGAATTTTATAGCTATTTAGATGAGATGATGACTATTATAATAGTTTATATCCTGAAATGTTAGACATGTAAAACTATATTTTGTAACTATAATGTTTTTAAAATATGGTTATCATGAATATATGTCTATCGATAAATATTATTTTGAAGGATATGAGATTTATCTTAATTAAAGAATTTTTTATGGAAGATATAATTACAATAAATTCTTATACAACACTAATGTAGTAAATATTTAAAAAATGTAAAAATAAAATAAATGATAAAGAAATTTGTAAAACTAAAATACTTTAAGACAATTAATTTAATAAAAATAAAATATCTATTCCAAAGATGTTTTGGCTATGCGTTAAAATAATCTCGTCATATTCTAACTATTATATTGATATTATTTAATTCAATGTAATAAATTGTTCTCAAAATTTATATTATTAATATTTTATAATAAACATTTATTTATTAATAGGTATAGAATTTCATAAAATACATGATTAAGACAATTGATATTTATATGGTTGATAATATCAACCAAAGTTTATTTATCGTCCATTTTTCCATTTATAGTAATTATTGTAACCCATAATGAGTAAAGAACCATATTTTCATGGTATGTTTAAAAAGGGTTAACTAGGGTTTAAAACAAACATATATGGTTAAAAACATATTCAAGAACATATATACTAATTATTGGATGATATTATTTCAACTCATACTCATAAAATATTTGAAATAAATGAGTTTGGAACCATTTTTAATAAAATATTAATTTAAATTAATGTTGTTTTTTTATAATTTCCCCAAGTGCCACTCCCCTCTATTTAAAAGGGGAATATATTCTGCTTATTCATTCACACATAAAAAAATTTATTTTTCCTAAGCCCTATCCAAACCTCTTACAAGAATCTCTTCACTCATTCTATTGTTCATATTTTTGGAATAATAACAACCCTAGTGATCTAATGGTATTATAAAAATGAGGCTTTCCAAAGAAGAGGAAAGTATAGAATGTACACGAAGAGTCAGACAGAAGGTAATGGTTTTTTGTCTCACTTTTTCTTATCTGAGACAACTTAAATCTTCACTAATTATTTTTTTGGTGTCTATAGTACACCATTGATTTATTATATAATTAATCACCTTTTCCTCATAGTATTTATTTATTTATTTGATGCTACTTCTTTCATGGGACTTATGATTCAAATTATACATTGATGGTAAAGGTTTATTTCATAATATAATCATTATTCATTATTCATATTTTTATGTTTCATCTTAATATATCCATCTACCATGTATAATTTTTCTAAAAATATTTTCCAAATATTTTTATTATTCTCCACTGTAAGATTAAATACATTTTTATACTTTTTTGAATTTTTCATAACGGTTTATAGATGAATATTTATTTCATTTTATAAATGTTGTTCTTTTTTACTTTTCCAAAAAAGGCATGGAAGGAATGTTTTGTTATCTTATATGGAAGGACTAGATTTTCCCTCCCTCATAACTAATTATTTCATTTAATCCTCCTTTATATTTTGAAAATATTAATTTCAAAGAAAATAATTTCTTTTATAAGATCTAAGATTCATAAAAAAATAAATGTTTTCTAAAAGGAAAGGTTTTTTCCTTAATAATTATACCATGTGAACTATGAAAATAATTTTCTATCAAATATGACATCCATTGACGTTACATAATCTTTATTTGGGATATGATGTACGGATACCATTATTATTCATTATTTATATGGGTTATTTTTATGATGAAATGTTTATGAAAATCACTTCTTTTCCATGGGTTATGCTATGATGAAATGTTTTTTACACCCTTTTATTTTCATGGTATCTGATATGATAAAAGAATTCTAATATTGTAGAACACATATATATGATTATCATTACATGACTTCAGCGACCTATATCTCCCTCCAACGCATCTGTTAATATTTTATATCTCATGAGATAAATAGGATTAGAATGGGAAATGTACCGAGTTAATTAAGGGAAATTTTCCACTATGTTAGTGTAACACCCTGAAATTTTGTGAATTATTTTTGAATTAATTTAAAATTTTTAATATTTTTTATTTTACACAACACTGAATATTGATTTTGTTTAATGATAGAACCATGTTTGTCTTGCGTTATATGCAACCCAAAGTTAATATTTTACAATAAGAAAAATAAATATTAGGTTGTGGTACATGAAAAAATATTTTTGTCTTGTGTTACACACAATACCAGGATCCTTCAATAGTCTTCATTACACGAAAGGGCGAGTTTTTCCAAATTACAATATATGATTATTATTAATATTAAAATTTATTTATGTCCACCAACTAGCCTTTGAAAATTGAATTTATTAATAATATTAACTAAATTGTGAAAATATGTTTTAAACATGTATATAAAATGGATATTTTGGTTATCAATTAGTATAAGTGAATATAAGAGCTAATTAAAAATAAATAAATTACTTTTCTAGGAATACTATTTTTCTATGTACAAAGGAAATTTTTTCTTAAAAAATTAAACAAAACAGATTTTATTTATGCCTTCCTTAAAATTTATATATTATATATTCAATCAATATTTTTGATACACATCTCATAGATTTTATAGGTATAAGATATTAATAAATCTAATTATATTAATAAAAAGATGTATTTTTTAAAAGGTAATTTTACCATCATTTAATGGAAAAAAAATTTTAAATATAATTTTTACATTTTTATAATTTTAATTTGTCAAAATAAACATCATTTATGAATTAACAGTATCAAAATTTTCTTTCATTTAATTACTGATGTTTTTTAGAGAAGTTTTATATTATGATGAATGGAGAAAAATACTGAATTTTAATTCAAAACATCATTTAAGTCTAATTTATTTATTTAGATAGATCATATTTTGATCTATTTTAAAATTAAATTTACATAAATTTTACATCAATTAATATAATTTAGGCCATTTTAATTAATTTTACATTGAAATTTTATATAAATACAATTCAAACTTTTGAATATTTTCACATTAAAAGCTCATTGTTTTATCCAGTATGTGGGGTTATTTTTAAATTAAATGATGCCCCTTCTGTGTTTTTAAATTAAAGAAATTGTTTATATATTTTTATTTTTAATAATGTATAATTTATAATAATTTCAACATATTCTTTAACCTAAATTATTAATTAAATTAACTAAAATTCATTACAATGATTAATGTAAAAACAAGTTTACTTATTGGTTAAACATTCATATAAGGGGAAACGTAAACTAGACACAAGTCAAAAATACATTTTATGGACATATTCAGACCTTATCCTATAGTTTCATGAACAATTATAGTTATTGGAGGCAAATTTTATAATTGGTACTTTTCAATAGTGATTATCTTTTTTTTCATTAATTCTACTCCACTATAAAAGGGAACTCACACCCTCACTTCAAAACACCTCTCAAGCCACATTGGAACTTACAAAAACTAACCAAATATGATCCCAAATTTATTCATCTAATCTTATGAGACTCACTTCGGACAGAAATAAATCCAAGTAAACCCTTTTGTGCAAACCAAAAGGAGTTAACCAAAGAAGATGCAACATCCTTCCATAAGAACTTTTGTTATATTTTCATTCTACACCACCTAAATTATTAAAATTACATGATTATATAAAAAATTAATTATCCCAAATATGATGATATTTTTTTATTCTAATGGTACAACCCATACCTATACACAATTCCATCAAATGGGTAACATACATACCGTCCGTGTGTAAGGCAGACCACCGCCTCACGAAATGATGTCGTTTTTTCCATTACCACCTCTCATAGTAGGGAATTTTTATGAACATACTATTTTTATATGATATATATGATATATATGTTATATTTATTTTTATATGACTATTATTTAAAATATACATTCGTTCTTTTCATTTTTTTGTAAATATGATAACTTCGTTTGTTGACAAGTTGACTACTGCCACCTAAAATAAATGTGATTCGTTCACACTTTGTATGGATTGTATTATGGTTGGATTTAGTAAATGTATATGACATATATTATATAATAATATTAATGGAATTATAATATATATATACATATATGTCATTTACTTTCTTTCTTTCAATAAGATATGAAAATGTAAGCACAATTTATGTGTACAAACAACCTACCATATCCATGAATGGTGTATTCCATTTATATTTTTATCTTTTATAGAAAATTATAAATATTTTAATAATTAATATATATGATATTTTTACCATTTAATTTTATTATTTAAATAATTAAATCATGATCTTATTAATATGATCAATTATAACAACTGAAGACATATATCGAAAACAAAGTGAATATTACCCAGAAAGTAACATTAACATTGAATTGTTAATAAATGGGAAATATAAAGTCATAATAAGTTTATATAAGGTATTATATATAACGATAGGGTTATTTAGTATATTTATAATAAACATATAATAATTATACACATGTTTTAAACATGTACAAAGAATTTCAAGACTTAGGGTAAGGGATTTCTCATATAACTTTTATTTCCATGGGACTTATGCCTTATTTATGCCTCATTTATTTTTTATGGGGAATATAGTTCCCATTAATGTATTATATGATTCATAAGCATAAATTTATGGGTACTTACATATCCATTTTATTTCTTTCTTTCATGGGGTTTATGGTTCAAAAGTTACCAAATCGGTAAAGTAATATGGTCTTGATTTTCCTTCTTTGAGATAGATTTCATGTTATGAACCTATATTGTTATATAGGGTGAATATACTAACCTCTGATATGTTATATCATGAATCTCCTTATTTTAATTATATTTTTATCTTCATTTAATTTTATTCTTTCGAGGGGATTAGTATTCAATTTTTCCAATATAGTAATATTTTATTGTTACAATCTCATCATTTAACGGGATTTTCTACAATTATGCTTCTATTTTTGAAATATTATGATCCATATCTTATGTATTATCATTATTTTTATTGTACTATGGTTTTTCATTATATCATCATTTATTGGTACCAATTTTACACACATAGGTAATTAATATAATTAAGAAAGTGTTTTTAAGAATGTATTACATTATTTATATTTTCGGTCAGAGAATTGTTTTATTAAAAAACCATGTCTTCTAAAAATGATTTCAAAAATGATTTTACACGTTATTTTGAAAAATATTTTTGATGATTTTTTTTTCAAATTTTTAAAATCTTTATTTATAAAATTTCAAAGATATTTTCAAATAAAAGGATTTTAAAATTATTTTAGGTTATCTTTATAAGTTTTAAAGGTTGTTTTTAAATAAAATGGTTTTAAAAGGGTTTTAGGTTTAAATAAATTCAAATAATAAAGGGTATTTTAATCAAGAAATGTTTTAAATTATAATTTAAAAATTATTATCCATCAATGATGAAATCATTTTATATTTTAATGCCTTTTTGGGATAGGATCCAACGACACCATTTTTATTCATTCTTTGAATGGTTTATGATTGTCATGAAAAATGTATTATGGAACACCTTTATCTTTAATGGGTTATATCGTGATAAAATTCATATGAAACCCACTTCTTTTCATGGGTCATTCTATGATGACCTTATTGTGAAGAATATCTCATTCCTGCATGTAATGATATGATTAAGTGTTTATAATATAAATTTCATTTCATGCGTTATGATATGATGTTTATAAAACCAATCTCTTTTTCTGGGTAAGGCTGGGTCGAAATTTTTATTATCTTATGTCACATTTAGGTATTATTTTATTATGTGATGGGTGAGACCTATATATCCATCAAATTAATTTGTTAACAATAAATTATTTTTGAGCTCAAAGGGTACATGGGATGGAATACCAAACAAGAAATAATAGGGCACATGGGATGATTTCCTAAGTGAAAAATAGTAGGGTACACAAGAAGGAATCCCTATCTCAAAAAAATAGGGTTTATAGAAGGTAATCTTAATCCAAAAAAAGAGTGCACATAGTAGGGAATACCATGACCAAATCAAGAGGGTATAGGAAAAGAAATACTCTGCAAGAAATAAGATGGTACATGGGAGGGCATCCCAAGCCTAGAAAAGAGTGTACATGAGAGGGAATACCAAGCATAAAGTAGGTACATGGGTGATTACCCCATGACTAACATGTTATGAAGGTATTTTCAGGTTGCCTTGACATAGGATTTTCTATTCTTATGTGTATTCCATATTCCATGTCTTATTCCTTTGTTATGCTCTCATGGATTATTCCCTTGATTCCATTATAATTCATGTGTTATGAATTGATAATCATTATTCCATGGAACTTGATTATGATATTTGATATGAAGGGTATGAAACTATATATGATCATGTTCTCATACCATTATTATCATGTAATACTTACATATATCACTTATTTACCCTTATTGAGCATCCATGGTCACCCATTTCTTATACTTCCTTTCCCAATGTTATTAAGAAAGTTTTTAAGAAGGATTTATAAAGTGTAATATCTTTAAGGCAGTTGTTGATTATTTTTTAAAAATATAGAAGATTACATTTTCATATTTCCAAATATACTAATATATTACAGTCCTTGGGAATTAATTTTTGTAAGATGTTGAATATTAATTCAAAATAATGCAATATCCATGTATGTTAAGTGTGGGTTTCTATATTTGTTATCAAATGAATGTTTTAGTCATCATTTAGAAAAGGTGATGAGAAAACTTTATTGATATCCATAGGTATATTTCTAATGATATGTCTGGGGATGTATCTATGGATATTATATGGGTGAGATAAAGTATAGATAAATTTATTTGAATTCCAGTAAGATATTGAGAGATTGGTTTCCGTGAAATTATAACCATATTCGGATTATACAAGTGTACATGTCTACAAAACTGATTTACATAGGGGTAAAAAACACAAAACACCACATTCATCTATACTAAATCAAGTACAGGTTCATGGCAACAGGCCTTGTTGCACACCTGGGTTGACACTCTCAAAGGATATGCTTGGGAAATTAAAAAACTATTTATGAACTATAATGAATGATTTAAATATAAGAAGACTATAAATAATATAGGATAAACCTAATGTGTTAATGATTAAAAATTAGGTGACCTGATTTAAACATCCTATAAGTACTGTTTCAAGATTATATGGTTTTCCATTATGATAACTATTTCTCAAACTTTGATTCATGGTTCTAGTAAATGGTGAGAACAAGAAGGATCTTGGATAACATTTAATGTTTCATATTTATATAACATGGGAATTATGAAAATATATTTCCTAAGTGAAAATATCATGAAGATAACTAGGATTATGGTATGGGTATTAGCTATACAATTTAAGATAAAGAGGTTGTGAATGACATGTGAAAGGTATGAGATGTTCTAACAGTATGGTTTATATTAAACATAATAAGCATAATTAAATTGAGGTTGAGGATCCTTATTACATGTTTAATAATTTATATTTATGAAAAGGGGTATTAAATAATAATACTATGAAGCTTAGTTAATTGTTTGTCAAGCATTTGGGATTAATGATGTGTTTGTGTTTTGGAATTCAATGATTTTTTTATATGAATAATTAATTATATAAGTATTTTCATTATAGGTTTTTCATTAAGGATTCAAAATGAAAATTTGAATGGTGATTAATAATTATAAAAATATTTAATTGAAATTGATATTTTTATTTTAGGAATGTAACCCTTAATGTGTTCAAGATGTTGAGATAATTGTGTTTAGCATAGATAAGGAGATGATTTATTTGGATAAATTAAATTGGATAATATTGATGACATTATAAATAATAAATGATTTCTTTAAAATATTTTCTATTTAATCGTGGATAAAGTTTAATGTTTTTTAAATATTTATGTAATATGTCCAATAATAATTTTTACAATAAAGCATACATGTTTTTGATATGGTTATATGGTAATTAAGGTTGTTACAATGTTTGAAGAGAAACAATGATGAAGGTATTCACATGTTTAGTTTTTGAATAAAATGAGATAATTTATACAATGCTATTTTTTGTTGATACATTTAGTGACCTTATTTATAATGTTTTAGATATTCACCTTTAAGAAGTATTTTAAGGTTAACCATTAATGGAATGTTTTAGTTAATCATCAGATGATGTTTGTGAGATTTAAGTATTATGTAACCCTATGAGTATTTATATGTATGGGATAACATGTTGTATCCAATATCTTTTAATTATAACTAATGATACATGGGATAACTTATCATGGATCTTATGATACGTTAGTGCTTCAGGAATGAAAATATTATCCTCACTTCCTTGCAGTAATAGATGAAGTGTATATTGATCAATAAAAATCCAATGTGTAAGATTTTGATTATGAAAAGGAATGAAATATAGTAACTGTATCTTCTTTTGAAAAAATTGTTCAACTTTATGAAAATGGTACCAAAAGATAATTTTGTCTTATTATCATAATTATTGATGATATCAATAACCTATTTCATGCTTTTTTAGTTTTTGGTTTTGTGATTGTTAACATTCTATTGATTACCAACATTCTCGTGATCAGATATCTTTATCAATCTCTGTGATTATTTATACTTTTTTTTTCAGTGTCCAACATTCACTTCCCAACTTTGTTCACTTATGTGGAAATATAGTTATGAGTTACTTTGGTTAACCACTATTATTCCAACATTGTTTGTTATAGGTGGTTTTAAAATTCTTTTTTACACTATGGGTTTCTATAAAAGGAACATTCAAGTATTAAACCTTTGATAACCTAGATGAATTTCAAGGGAGAAATTAATTTTAGTAAGGATATAATGTAGCACAATGATATTATGTGATTTTTTCACAAAATTATCTATACTTTTGGATATTTTTTATTTCAAAAAAAAATTAATATAGTTTTTATATCAACGCACTATGTTTGGATTACATTATATGAAACACCAAGATAATATTTCACTACCTAAAACAATAATATTATATTGCTGTATAAGAAACAATATTGTTGGATTTTGTTACATATAATACAGAGTCCCTTAGATATATTGAAATAAATTCAAGGCTATGTTTTACTAAACTACAATATACTATTAATATTTTTAATAAAATTATATTAATGTTACCACATTTTCGATGAAATGCATGTTATGAATTAGATTAATAGAAAAAATCATCTGACTTAATTATTTATTTAAATTGTTTTAAAATTAAATATAGATCAATATTAAATCAATTGATAAAATTTATCTCATTGGACTCAATTTTACCTTTAAATAAGATATAAAAACAATTCCAACTGTTGAACATTTTCACGTTAAAAACCCATGTTTTCATCGTGTTTGTAGGGTTATTTTATGTTAATTAATGAAAATTATGTGTTTCTATTTTTAATTAATGGATTCCATATTTGAATTGATAGTAATTTATAATTTATAATAAGGTCAACTTAAATGTTTACAAAAAAAATTGTAAATGTAATTGAAATTAACTATAGTGATTAAGGTAAAAATGGGTTTACTTAGTGGTTAAAAATTATCTTAAGGGGAAGAATAACCTTGAAGCATTCCATAAATCCATTTTATATCTTTATTTAGATGATATACTAAATTTTAGCTAAATTTTTTGATTATTGGAGGCACATTTTTTAAGGGATACCTCTCAATAGTGTTTACCTTTTTATATTTACATGAATGCCACTCCTCCTCCACTATAAAAGGGAACTCATCCCCCTTACTTCGTCACACCTATAAAGACACATTGACTCATCCATACCCTTAGAAAATAAGATCCAAAATTCTCTCAAATCCACCTAGAAGCCTCACTTTGGTACGAAATCCAACCAAGGAATCCCTTTGGTGCAAACCCAAAGGAATTACCCAAAGAAGAGGTAATATCCTTCCACAAGATCTTTTGTTTTATTTTCATTCTCCACCACATAAATTATTCATATTAAAATATTATATAATAACCTAAATAAAATAAATATACATATATGTTATTATTCTAATGGTTTTATCCATACATACAAAAACTTACACCAAATGGGTAATGAACTTACCATTCGTGTGTATGGTGGACAACCACATCAAGAAGTAATGTCCTTCATTTTTCATTTATCACCTATAACGGTATGGAATTATGATGTGCATAATATTTTTATGAAAAATATATGATATTTATTATTTATATATTCTTATTTAATTATTATAAAAAACATTCTTTCCTGATTTCCATCTTGTGAAAATATGATAACTTTGGTTGTGGACATGTGGACTACCGCCACATCAAAGTGATGTGATTCATTCACACCTTCCATGAAATATATTAAGGATGGGTATTGTAAACATATATGATATATATTAAATAAAAATTATACTATAATGATAATATATATATAAATATATGTCATTTACTTTCATTTATTGAATACAAAAAGAAAATG
This sequence comes from Viscum album, assembly GCA_963277665.1. Classification (NCBI taxonomy): domain Eukaryota; kingdom Viridiplantae; phylum Streptophyta; class Magnoliopsida; order Santalales; family Viscaceae; genus Viscum; species Viscum album. The sequence goes on from OY728125.1 coordinate 1,803,783,953, forward strand.
TAAACAACATTCATACATACATGCTGCTTACCATCTCCACGAACGATTTATTACATTTCATATTTTTATATCTTGTATATTATTAAAAATATTTATATAATAAATATATATAATTTTTATAATTTTTTTATTCAATAAATAATTAAATCATGATCTATTTAATTGGATCGAGAATAAAAATTCAAAACATATCTGAAAAATAGAGTTGATATTAGCAAAAGTGTGATGTAAATAAAGATTTTTTTATAAAAAGGTAATATGAATTCATAATAATATAATATATTGTATTAGATATATGAATATGGTTATTTGGTAAATGAATAACAAACTTATATTTATTATACTGGAGTCCAAAATGATTATGAATAAAGTCAAGACTTAAGGTAAGGGTTTTCTTATCTCACTTTTGAATCTGTGGGACATATGCCTTATTCACTGCTCATATTTTTGTGGTGTATATTTTTTACATAATTTTTTTATATTATTATTATAAATAATATGATGGGTATTTACATATCAATTTTTTGACATCTCTTTCATGTGGTTTATGGATCCAAATTTACCAAATTAGTAAAGTAATTTTGTCTTCATTTTCCTTCTTTGAGATACATGCATTGTTATACACCTATATTTTTCTATGGGGTGTATATAATGACATTTGATATGTTATATCATGAGTATATTTATATTAACAAAATTTTAATCTTCATTTTATATCATTATTTTTGGTGATTAGTATTCAATGTTTTCAAGGTAGTAAGAGTCTATTGCTACAATCTAATCGTTTATTAGGATTGTTTATGATTAAGATTCCATTGGTGAGGTATTATGATCCATATCTTAATAGTTCTCATTATTTTTCTTCAGCTATGGGTTTTCATGAAATCATCATGTATTGGTACTATTTTTTCACTCTTTTGAACTTAATATAATTAAGAAACTCTTTTTATGAAATTCTGACATTATTTCCCTCTTCGGTCGAAAATTTATTTTATTGAAAAACCAAGATTTATAAAACTATTTTAAAAATAGTTTTTAAGTAAATGTTTAAAAATATTTTCAATAAAATGAGTTTCAACTTTTATTTTACTATTTATTTATATTTTTTCTAATTTTTTTTAATGAAAATTGTGTTCAAAATGTTTTATGTTTGAAAAAGAATGTTTTAAATGAACAAAGTATTTCATTGTCAATATATTTCTAAAATGATCCTATGAAAATTATTTTTATATGAGATGAAATACTTTGATATATTTTATTATTTATTTGGTATATGATCTTAGGAAACAATTTTTATTTATTATTTTAATGGATTATATTTATGATGACAAGTTTTTGGTGGAATACATTTCTATTACATAGGTTATACCATGATAAATAGTATATGGGACCCCCTTATTTTCATGGGTTATTAAATGATAAAATTAATGTGAAGGTTATCAAATTTCCACATGTTTTTATATGATTAAGTGTCTATAATATCTATTTCATTTCACGGGTGATGATATAATGTTTATGAAACCCATCTCTTTTTATGTGTTAGAATATTATGAATGTTTTATTATCATGTAGAACATGTATGTATTATTTCATTATCTGAATGGTGGGACCTATATCTCCCTAAAATTAATTGGGTAGAAATAAATTTTTTATGATCATAAAGATTACATTAGATGGAATCCAAAACCCAAAACATGAGGGTACAAGGGAGGGAATCCCAAGACCAAAAAATGATGATACATGAGAGGTAATCCCATGCTCGAAACAAGAGGGTATACTGGTGGGAATATAAAGCTTAAAACACAAGGGTAAATAGGTGGCATCCCAAGAATGAAGAAAATGGGTACAAGGGAGGGAATATAAATAACAAATCAAGTACATGGGTGATTATCCCATGACTAACATGTTATGAAGGTCTTGGTAGGTATCCTTGACATAATATTTTTTTATTTTTATGTGTATTCCACTATTCCATGTCTTATACCTTTGTTATAATCTCATGGATTATGATCTTTATTCCCCTATGATTCATGCATTATAAACTTTTAATACTTCTTATATGAACATTTATTATAATCATTAATACAAATGGTATGGTATTATAATGTCATGATCATGTTCTTAAACACTTATTATCATTTTATGCATACATATATCCCTTTTTTATCCTTACTAATAATATGATCTCACCCTTTCTTTTGCTTCCTTTACACAGATTATGAAGAAAGGTTTTATGTAGGGGTACTAATGTGTAATATCATTAAGGTATATGTTTAATATCTTTCACCAAGTTAAAATATTATGTTTCAATGTTTCCAAAGACACTGAGGTTTTATGGTCCTCCAAAATATGTTTTTTAATGCACTGAATATTCATCTAAAATGATGTAATATCCATGTATGTTATTCTTAGGTCTCTATAGATAGTTATGGGTGTAAAAATATGTTTCTATGATGGTTTGGGGGGGGGGGTCAAATCATTCCACTATGACAATCTTAGAAATGATATTTAACTATTGAGTAAATCATATTATATACTTATGTGTATGAAAAAAATTTCTTATCCTATACCAATTTTACTATATTATATCTCATACACTTTGATTAATTAATGATTCATGTCTTATGAACTACCATGATTCAAGGAATGAATTATGAAAATCATATGTGATATGTATGGTATGGTTTTGAAACAATAACATAATGTTGTTATATACCTTTTCTCTTTTTTATGCATATATGATCATTGATATGTTCATTTTGTATCATTACTAGGCATCTGAGCTCACTCTTTTCTTATGTTTTATTTTTTACATGTAAATAATAATTGTTATAATTTTTGAGAAAGAATTCATATTGAAGAAATTTTATCATAGATACATATGAAATTACATGGAATGTGAAATTATGGGTATAGTGGGAAATAGTGTTGATCTGTATGAAACAGTTGTTTGTAGACCCAAGTTGATAATAATTTTATATAAGTCTAAAAAACTCTAAACCTAAAAGTTACTTGGGTATATAATTGTTCCAATATTTCTGTTTGATGTTGTCAGTTTTGTATAGGAATAATTAGGTCATATTTATATTTATCAGAGCCATAAATATAAATTTTATATTTTTAATACCGGATCACAAGGTACTATTATTGGGATAATATAGTTGGTATCAAATAAGTGTTTATATATCATTATATATTATGATGTTATAGGATAATTTTTATTAAGAGTTATAGACTCTATAATGGGTTTAATATTTTAGTGTTTATCATAAGTTCAACATTTTAGACACACCTTATTTTTAAGTATTAAGTGATAAAATTTTGTGGTGATTAATGTAATTTTGGGAGAAATTTTCATCGGTTATGGAATATTTATACCTTTAGGTTATAATGGTAATAAAACTTTTTGTGTAGTAATGATATTTACATTTTGTGGTCATCCGTTTAAATTTAAGAATTACCTTTAGGGTTTATTTGATCTTTTATTTTCAGGTAATTATGGGTTACTAAATTTTTTGATGAAAAATGAATTGCATAAGATAACCCTTAAGGTTAAAAAATTCATTTAATATTGAATATATGATGGTTATTTTAATTATTTTTATCACATTTCTATGAATTAAATATGGATTATTTTATTCTAGATTTTTAACAGGATGACTCGAAGATTGGGGGACAACCCATTGAATCCTGGAATGCTATGATGCATCAACCCATAAACAAATGGAAATAAGGTTTTATAGAATATCATTGGTCTGTGTGGTGTCCTATTTAGTATGAAATTTATTTTATTTATTAAAATATTTTTTTAAAAAAAATCAATGTTCATTTTAGGAAAATATGTTATATCTTTTAGATAACCATCTAAGTGGAATGTTATTTTTTGATTAAAAGATTAGTTTTATTTCAGTTGAAGTTCAATATTTTGGTAACGTTTTTGGATATTTGTAAATATAAAACTATGATATTTTATTTGGAAAATAAATGATAAATTATATTTTAGAATCATTTTTGATTTTATTGTGGATTTCAAGTTATTCATGATATTTGTGGAATCTATTTTCATATAATTGAAACTAAATGATTAAAACATATTTTTTTGTATGATACATTAAAAGTGATTGAGGTTATTTGGAGATAAATATTGGAAGACTATATAATCAAATATTTTTTTATTTTTGGGTTTCAATCCTAGTATAGAATATTTTGATGAATTTTATAGATACATATTTATTGAATAATGAATGTTGTAATGCGAGTATTTATATTAAATTTTGGAAATTAAATGAGTTTTTCATCATATTAACAATTATTCATATATGATAAAAGAGTTGGTAAATTCTATGAAAATGATATTAAAAATAAAAATATTATCCATTTACTTTTAATTATGTGATATCAATATCATTTTAACCCATCAAAGTGTTATCATTTTGAGATGGTTAACATTATCATGACCATGTTCTCTATCACTATATATCAGCCATTTAGAAATACTTATTCTCTTTATTACATAAGTGTTCACATGTTTCTAATATTTTCCAACTTGGAAATCTAAGAGTGTGTTATTCCATTTGACCATCGTACTTATCAATCTTTTTTATCATATAGATTCTTTATTAACAATTTTTAATATGTGGGATATATAAAATGATATTTTGAAAAATCATACCACATGTTATTGAGACTGAGTTCAAATTGTGATTATTAAATTTACTAGGGGTGAATTTAATAACCCATTATTTTAAAAATAATGAATATGTTTGATAGCATACAAAATTCACACAATTGAGCATAATTGAAATGTGAAATGTTATTATTTGAATGTTATAACCTATCCATTAAACATGATAGTGAAAATATTTTTTGAAATATATATAATGTTTCTAATAAAAAAAATGTTTTTATTAATTTATAGGAAGTAAGAATCAAATATTTTTGTAAATTCATTTTATACATCAATAATTTTGTTTTTTAAAAAATTGACTTCCTTAATTTTTATGAGGGAATATAATAATTATTAATTTTCAATATTTGAATGTTTTAGTGAAAAAAAATTACATAATTTATTAACTCATAATGTAAAAATTATGTTAATTGGAATGTTTGAAAAAAATTTAAAAGGATTTATTTTTCCATGAATAGTGAAAATGGTGCCATTTCCCATTCCTTATGGTTTGGGTTTTCCTTTAACTTGATTCATCTATATCATTAGTCATAATAATATATTTCAGCGATCTTTTTTAAATATATTACCAAACCCCTTAACTAATCCTATGATTATTTACTTCTTCTATGACATCTCCTACATTAGTTTCATCCTCACATAGCCATTTGAATCTGCGACTTCATTATTTGCACTTGATGGGTCTTCCATTTTATTGGAATTTATTTTCTCTTAATATTGAGTATATATTGAATTTTATTCTCTTGGATTTTTGTTTCATGTCCCTTTGGAATATTTTTTTAGGTACAACGTTCATCTATTTTGATGTGTGGTTCTAGTCAGGCGACGATTCTATGTGATTTCTATATTCTAAAGGTGGCTCCGATGATGTAGCTATTGATGAATATGTTTTTATGGATTCAATGGACCTAATGTGATGTGAATATTTTATTTTCTAGTAGAATCATTCTTTATGATTTCATCATCCTCATACTCCCTTCTCTTACCGATGTGATGCCCTGGTTTGGGTGCATTCCTTTTCATCCATGCCTTTCATAAACTTGAAATTTGAAATTTTAAAATTACCATTATTCACTATTTTGTTAATTTTTTTTAATTTTGGTGGTCATTTGGGTTTGTGTGTGTACCCATCTTCCTAATGTGTATTTCAAAAAATTAAAAAATTTATTAGAAGTTTATATTTATGACCAAAAAAGTTAAAATAATTCTATGTTTTAAGAAATAGCCCTAAAATTTCTATAATTTTATTGTATTAGTAATTTTCATCCATATTCATAAAAGATTTTGTTTTATGTATCTTTTTGGCCATTTGGATGAGTTTATTTCCTTTGATAATTTTTTCCCTGAAATTCAAACATGTCACCGTCTTTTTTTTAACAAAAATAATATTTTTAAAATTAAGTTATCTAGATTATTTTTTCAACTATAAATATTATATTGAATGATAAGTCATTTAACTTCATAATGGTAATTAATGAAAAAAATAGTGAAAAAATAATTTTAAATACTCACACTATGTCAATACAATAATTATTCAATTAATGGGATAATAAAATAAATGATATAAAAAGTATTAAATGTTATATACCTTGAAAATATTAATACAATAAAAGTATTTTATTTATGAACATGGTATTTTTTGGAAGTTTTAAAATAATGTTTTTGAATTATATGTTTTATTTTGAAATTAATAATGCCAATATAATGAATAGTTCAAGAATTGACATTATTGACATATAATAGTAAATAAGTTTTTTATTAAATGATAAATAATTATTTAATAACACTGAATCATCCATGTGATTAGTATATGGTTTATAATATAAACCATGGTTTAATTATTCTATATTTTCTATTTATATTAATTATAATGAACCTAAAAGAGTAAAAAACCCTGTAGACACAATATGTTAAAATGGGTTAATGAGGGGTTAAAACAAAAATAAAATGATAAAAACATAGTAAAAAAATATGTAATAATTAATATATGAGAGGATTTATACCCATATTTATCATATCATTGATGTAATTTTGTTTGGATTAATTTTTTATTGAATATTAAATTATATTATTTTAATATATTTAGAAACTTCAGAAGTGAACTCCCCTATCTTTTTAATGGGAATCTATTCATATCATTCCAACACAATTAAAACCCCATTTGGATCAACATATACCTACCCATAGAACTTTATAGAATACCTCCCCTCATTCAAGAGTCATTTTTGGTATAAAATAAATCGTAGTGGACATATGCTATTATAGAAAAGATAGTTTCAAAATAAGAGGAATATAAAGAACTTATGTGTAAAGTATAACTCAAGGTAAGGATTTCACATATCAATTTTACTTCAATGATCCATATTCGACATTACCCCTTATTTATTTTTTATGGTCTATATAATTCCAATTTGATATATTATTCCATGAATTCCATTTTATTCAATGTATTTTGTGTTTTATTTGAAGTTATTTCTTTCATGGGCTTAGAATTCAAATGATACGCTAATGGTAATGGTTTATTTCAAAATATCAAAATTATTGGGGATTTTTTATTATCGAGTACCAATTAAGAATATCTCTCTTATATTTCTTTTTTTGTAAATCTTTTTCAAATTTTTTAATATTCTTTAATGTTTTTTAAATATATTTTCCCTTGTTTTAATTTGAAAAATAAAAATAAAAATGAATCTATCTATCATTTTCAAAACATGATACATTGTGACTTTACTAAAATACATTTTGAAGGAATTTTTTTCAATCTTATACATCATGAAAATATTTTCCTACTACCATGATCTTCACTATGAATATTTATTTAAATGTTTACAAGGTTATTTTTTGAAGAAATTTGTTTCTTTATAAGTGTGCATATTATAAAATAAATATATTTCAAAATGGATTTGTAATTTCCTCAATAATTATTCCAAATCATCATCCAAGATGATATCCTCTAACGTTGAATGAGATTTATTGGGGATATGAATCAATGATATGATTCTTATTATTTCTCTGGACTGTTTAGTTTTGTTATGGAATGTTTATGAAGGCAATTTCTTTTCCATGGGATATTCTATAATGATATTTTTATGAAAACCCTTTATTTTTATGGGATACGATATGATTAATGATTTTTGATCTCTTTTAAAGAATATGTATGATTTTAATTATGTGATGGGTTGGACCTATATCTCACTCTAAGGCATTTCATAATGATTGATATATCATGAGGTAAATAATATTGGAACGGGGAGTGAACTGAGTTCAGTAAGGGACATTATCCACTATGATGGTATTGTGAGTGAACCTTGATTACTATGATGGTTTGGGGGAGTGAACCCATTCCACAATGGAATTATTATCAAAGAGAGTGGATTATTAAGGAATTTATTTTCTATAACATGGTTAATTCTAATAACTCATGTCTTATGCCAATGTTATGATCTTATAATTCTTGTTCTTTTATTATTTTATGATTCATGTCTTATGAACATCCATGATAAATTACTTAAATATATTATAATCTTTGATATGTAGGGCATGGTTTCCTAATGTTAATATCATGTTATTATACCCTTATTCTCATTTTATTCTTGTGTGATAATATATATCTACATTATTTACCCTTACTGAGCATCTCAGATCACCCTTTTCATATAATTTGTTTTCCCGATGTTATAATGAATGATGATAAATTATTTTTCTTTAGAAAGGTTTTATATGTAAAAAATTTATTGGGAGATATTGAAGACATTACAAAGAATATTAAAATATGGGTTTAGAGGGATACAATGTTTATTTTTATGAACTAATTGATTACGAACCCAAGATGTTAATAATTTTTCCTAATTCTATAAAAATATAATCCTAAAACTTCATTGAGTATGATAATGGTATAATATTTTCTTTTTATTTTTTAGTAATTGAATAGAAATAACTTGGTAACATTTATCAGTATCATAGGAGGAAATGTAAATTTTTTGTTCTTATCACTATATAGGTGAGTGTGGGTCTCTGGATGTTACATCATGAGTCAAGGAATTATTATAGAGTAGAAAAGAAAAGTAAACTAGATGAATCGATACCTCAAAATATTATAGTAAGGATCGTAATTTGAACTAATATTCTAGAGTAGGTTTAGGTTGATGTTGGTGTATTTACAATTAATTTTACTTTTCTGATAGCTTATACTATTATTTTAGTATTATTTCATATTTAATAATCCCTATAATTTATCTTCGGATGTATGGGTGATTTTTTGGTGATTCACAATGAAATGATTCCATTTTCTATAAACATTGATACTGTCCTTTTGTAGTAAATAAGTTTGGATTCAATAATCACTCTTAAATATAATTATCAACAACAAAGTAATATAATTACCCATCCTAATACTCATGATAAATATAAATGATGTGATTTTTTTGATAGATTAACTAGTTATCTATATTGATTAAATTTAATACTATTGATGATGGGTTATCTTCTAAACAATATATGTGTGTATTCACATTTTTAGGGGAGGATTGGATATCCATGAAAGCTATAAGGGACCAAATTAAGGGAATGATGAATCCTTATCTTGTCTATTAATAGGATTTATGGTTGGTTCTGAAGAATAGAATAAGCTTTTAGAGTTAGTGACCTAGAACCTACTTCATTAGTAGATAATTTATTGTTTTCATTATTAATGAGGTTTCTTATAACTTAACTATTGTTCATCTACATGACATTTGTGTTTGATAATGTCATATTAATAAATTTACCATTTAAATGTTATATAAATTACCTATATGTTGGGAACCTGAAGGTACGATGACAGTATTATTTACAATTGTTATATAGACAAATGATAATTACTAAAGGGACATATATGAAACACGATATCAAGGATATGAGTCTCATAAGTATATCACACACTTTATCATGTTTCTCCCTTTCCAATCTCTATTATAGGAGGTTATGAGAGAAAATCTACAAATAGAAAATTCATTTTTCAATGTGTCATTCTATGTTCATATTTATACAAATTTTTTGTGATCAGTATACTTTAATATTACCAACAATGGATGTAATTACTCATATAATTTTATGTATTGATGAAAATAGTGATGAAATATTCTTATAGTGAGGTGAGATACATTGGGTACTTCATGAGAGATATGGTATTAATGGATAATGCGAGAATGGATTTATCTCTTATATCATTTTATGAAAGTTGATATCTCTCACCCTTTGATAGAAGTGGAACATACTTCATAATTCGATTTCCACGATTTTTAATTTGTATGTAAATTTGAAAAAAGTCAAAGGAATAGATATCATGAACATAGGCTGATGAAAATATACTACAAAATTTATTATTTGAGATATCATACTAAAGGGATTATATTACATGGTAACCCTTCATGGGAGGTTGGATATCGTTGTGACATTAACATAGTTCTATATAGGATATGAGGTGTGTTTCAAGATTATTACCTTATAAATTATGAGGTTATTCCTAAATCCAATGAGAAAGGATCCTAAAAGGTAACACTCTAAGAGTATCTATAATCTCAGTTAAATTGAAGTATTTTATAAAACATCTCATAATTAAAAATATTAATTCTATTTTAGGTCAATTTAGAAGATTTAAACATAATTAATATGAAAGTATACTTCTATTATATAATAATAAATATTTATTTGAAAGTTTTTTATAATATAAAATTTATTGTATTTATATATGAATAATGTAGTGATATTTATTTTTTATATAAATAACCATTATATAAGGATCAATATATGGCAATGATGTATAATGACTAAGCTTAATAGTATGATTAGAAATGGTGTGATATTTATTTATTTATATTATTAAAGTGTTTCTCATTTAATGATATTAAAAAAATATTATTATTATTAATTGATATAGATTCATCTAAAAAGTTTTATGGGTGAAAGTTTTTATGTGCAAATTTTCAATGTTAAACTGCTACAATAAATATCTAATTATGTCACATTCAATAATAATTCTTTTTTACATTCGATAGTGGGAGACTATATCAAGAAATATAGAGATATAGATACCTAGAGATATAGAATTCATTCTATTTCCTAATCTCTCAATCCATCAAGAGAACAGAAAGGGGATTTCCTCCATCGAGAAGAATTGTTATGCAAACAAACACGAAAAATTCAAGGGATCAGGATCAGTTGTGGTAGTACTATACAATTTTACTATGATATTTAGAGACTGTGGTGCATGTGTGGGTCACTAGTAGCGAAATTTTTCAAATGGAACCAATAGTGAAATGACTGTAAAATGAAATCAAGTCCACCCAATAATTAATTAATATATAATTCCATATTAAAGAAATTCTATATATCTTCATAAATTTAATATAAAATACCTGTGATAAATGTCGTATTATGGTTATTGTGTTTTTCTATATATTTTTAACATATAATTTTCATTGGATATGATTTTTTTGTATATTGGTATGATTATTCAAAAATTAATACTAAAAGAAGATAGGTACATACAACAAGGTTCTTCTCATATGACTGAAAACATCAATTTTCATCACAATGGTCACATGTTGAATTTATAATTACTTATTATTCATTTATTTTAAGAATGTGTTAATGTTTTATTTTAATTAAGATCATTTAATTTTAATATCTAACATATTTATATCTTCTTTTATTCAATCTTACAAACTTATTTAGTAAATGGTTAATATTAAAAAAATGAAGAAACCTCTGAAAAACACGATCTGGAGGAGCCAAAGGTTCTTCCAAGAAAAAACCAAAGTACATAGAATAAAATTAAAAAATACATATCACATACTAGATTGGCTCAGATGTATCTCACTATATTAGGTAAGATGTAATAAAGAATTATTTAATATATGAATATAGTGTATCAACATATAGATCTTGAAAGACATAAAAATATAAAGAATAATTACACATTGTTTAACCATTGTACATGATCTTAAACATTTCATGTAATAGATACATGACATGAGGACTAAAATTTCATGAAAATTTTGGTCCATACACAATATAAAATGGAAAACATGTAGTATTACAAGAAATTATCTGTGAAATGCAACATGGACAACTTCAAGTCATGTTCTGCCGACATGTGAAGAAGGTAGGGCACATTGTGTATTCAGTTTCCGACAATGTTCCCATTTTTTCATGAAGAATGATTAAATAAATAATTATACATTTTCACATGTGTTACATGAATCATTTATTTAACAGTGTACTACAAAAAACTATATTGATAATTATATATTAATCCACTAATGTGTAAATATTATGGATACACACATTCCATTTCCTCCATGTATATTTTTTGACAACATAAATTTTAAATAAAATAATTTTTTTTTAAAAAATTTAGATGCTGGTGAGTTAAGGGTGACTATATGATAATAACATAAATTGATTTGATTTTATCCTTTTCTAGTTCATTATATTTATTAAATAATGAATTTTTGTAATTGATAAATAGATTGAAAATGTGTGCTCATTTATTGATGTGTATATTGTAGCGACATATAATTTTCATACTTAAATATCACATATTATTATATTAATATTCTTGAAATAATATGGAGATCTTTTCTATAGCCATACTGGCCTCATTCATGTGGATTTATGGCTATATAAACAACTCATTCAAAAGTGAACTAAGTTATCTCCCTATTATTTCTTCATAAATGACTCCCTTATTATACATATCATATCTAATATATTTATTTGTACGTTTTGAAAATGAATCATTAGAAATTTCGGGCTCTAATGTCCGTTAAGGGTGAACAGGTGAGATATTTATGATCACATAATCATCACATGCTCATAAATTTATTTGAAAATGTGTTTAATTATTGAAATTCATACCCTACATATCGTAGATAAAAATTTTGTTTCATGGAATAAATCATGGAAGTTATTAATACATTAATCATAAATATATCAGCGGACACAAGCCTTCGGAGAATAAAATTGGTATGAGATTTGGATTTTTGGCATATACATAAGCATAGAAACCCTTATATCAAATATACCCACAAAGAAATTCATAAAATGTTATTCTTGTGCTACCCACTCATATACATTAATTTTTCCTATGATAACATCACTTTTAATATCTTTTGGGCTAGGAATAACCTCTATTGTTCCCATTGAGCTTATAGGAAATTAGTTATTACCCAATTAATTGTATGGATATATTGGTCCCTATAATAACTCAAGGAAAATAATACATATTTTTTGCACGAGATTATAAAATATTCATCATATAAGAGAAAATGAAAATAAATGGGTTTCTTAATCATTTCATCATAGAAAACCCAAAAAATGGAATGAGTTTAATGAAAATATTATCATCATAAAAAACCATCTTGAGAAATAATAAAGATTGAAACATTGGATTATAACCCCATTGAGGCTTTTTTAACATCATATTACTTCATCATATATGAACAATAATTGTAAAATATTACATGAAAATTTTATTTAGGATAATAACCATTCTATTTTGAAATGAAATCTATAAAATCTAAAGATTTCCAAAATAATATGGAATACAATGTCCCTTAAAAGTACCATAGAAATATTTAATGGTATAATCTAATCATTTAATTTTTATGATAGTGGTATATTATATTCATTATTAATAAGTTAAAGAGAAAACATTCCATTACACTTTTGTCAAACTACTCATAATTTTCCACATTTTGTAAAATGACTTGAATATTCATTTTGAACCATTTTGTAAAAAGTTAAAAATTAGTAAAAATGAATTTAAAAAATAATATGAGAATAGTTAAATTCGTATTTTTTTCAAACATGGATATGGAAGAAATGATTTTTTAACTAAAGAGAGAAACAAATTTGATTTTCTATAAATACATATTTTTGATCTGTTGAGAAAATAGGGTGATGAAAATGAAATTATAACATTCTTTTTCTTGAAATAATTATATTATAACAAAATTTATATGTTTATTTAGAGGAAAATTATAATATTTCATAATAAAAAACTTATCCATAAATAATCTCGATAAATAATGAGATTGTCTCATAAAGCACTTACACTTTTGGTAACATTCGAATCACAAGTCACATGAAAGAAATATCCACATATAGATATGTCAATCCATATAATTTTGATAAGAATAATCAAAAATTTCATTCAATTTATATCTATACACCTTTAAAAAGAAACAAGTGATGTATACGACATGTTTCTAAATGAATAAAAGGGAGAAAAAATTCATTTACCTTGAGTTATAATTTCTTCAAAGGTGTTCTAACCTCATGTATAATAAATTTATATTTATTATTATTCTATAACATAATCTCATAAACTCTTATTATATCATGTATATATTCATTATATATATATAGAGTTTTACATAATTGTAGATATATAAAATTAGTTTCACCATTCATGGAGATTATAGGTCGTACATACACTTGAATGTTAATTTAATTTTTTGATGGATTAAAAAAAAGAATAGAAAATAGTAATAAAATATTATTGAACCAATAAACAATCATATAAATCATATATATTCATTAAATCCATCCTTCCAACCATCCCTGTAAAATATAAATAAAAAGTGAATCACATCACTTCATGGAGGTTGTAGTCCACACGAACGCACGAGCGATGTTATAATTTCACATAGGTTAGGAATGATGTAATGTATATATTATATTATCATTAAAAAAGATTAATTATTTCACAATTATCCTAAATAATATATATAAACATCGTAATAACCATCCATGAAATATGATTATGTAAAATGATTAATACCATTATGAGGATATGGTAACACTTATTTAAACATGAGCGATATAATCACTTCCCATTTGATGGAAAGGGCGTATATAATGGTAGGTTTATAATCATGATAAAATTAAAAAATATCTATTATGCTTAATTTATTTTGTTATAGTTAATACCATATATTTAAAGGATTTAGATGAAGAAATAAACTAAAAGAGGTCGGGTCAGAAAATTACCTCTATTTTGGGAGACCTCTATTAGATCCATTATTAAATAAATTAGGGTTTATAATTTATGGATATAATAAACTCCAAAACATGGATAACTATGTTTAGAAGTAATTTTTTTTTGTGTGGTCAAACTACAAGGATCAATATAGTGTGAATAACAGAAAGAAGGGGTGTCCTTTTTTAAGAAACTAAGAGGACAAAGTTAGAATTTCATAAATTATTAAATTAAAATAAATTAATTCTCAAAAGAAATGGTTCAAAATTTTCAATAATTATATATGGTAGAAAATATTATACATTCTATTATCACCATTTTACACTTTTAAATTTTTTAAGATTTTTATATAGTTATGTAAAATATTATTTTGTACAATACCAATAATGTTAATTTTAGAACTATAAATTTAATTTAACCTAAAATACATAATGAAAAAGTTTTAATTTGAATGAAAGTATTAAAAATAACACTAATATGTCATATTAAACTAAAAATTTCATGGAAAAAATTTACTCAGTCATATTATATTTTTAAATTCATTTTTTATATATTTTTTATTGATTGGATAAAAACTACATCGGCGATTCATATGAATTTATATTCATTATATAAATAATAAATATTATAAATAATTTTATATAATAAAATAATTTCAATAAGATCTAAATGTCCATAAATAATCATTTATTTGTAGTTTTTTTTCATATTTGAATACAAAAAATACATTTTAAACTATGAGAATGACACTTTGTAACGTTATATTGGTTAAATACATTAAATGTTATTTTCATATATAATTGTCCATTAATAAGATAAATTTCGTAACTAAGGTTATAAGGGAATAATTTCATTAACATGATAAGATATAAGATGAAAAATTATTTCTTTATTCCTTTGATTTAACGTAGATAAACTCGATTTACCTAATACTGATACCAAGGTATCTATTTATATTGACCAAGAATAAGAGGGACCTATTAACAACATATGAAACTATTAATTATATTTTTATAATTATTTATATAAAATTAAATACCTATAAGAAAACGAAATTTAATAATGTATGTAAGATTCTATAAAAAACATCTTTTTAGAAAAAAATATATTTAATCATGAAACATGATTTATTTTCAAACCTTTCCGTTTATATGAGTGTTCAAAACATTTTATTGAATATAATATATAAAAATTTCAATAAAATATGTCATAGAGAGTGATAAATTTAATTTAGATGTATATTAATAAAATTTATTTATAAAATTATTTTTTTACAAAAACTTCTCCTTTGTTTTCAAATGATCATTATTTTGATTTCTAATTTAATTATAACAAATAAAATAATTGTATAAATGTGAAATAGATAAACATTAGTAATTTGGATAGTAATATTCACACCATATAATACATTTAAAATTTGACAATATATAATAATAATAATACTCTAATAATATATAACATTTTTTTAGATTTTCTCTTGCATGTAACACAAGATATTAAAGAAATAAACTTATCCCAAAAAACTATTTTATAAAATATTTAAATTCTCCATTATTCCTTACATAAAATGAATTTTTACATCCAAATTAATAACTTTAACTTAAAAGAATTATTATATATTTGTTTCATTATATACCCAGGTTCCTATGTAGCCTCCATAAATGGGTGATTTTTCCATAAATAGTTGACCAAGTGAGTGGTCTTGTTTCACAAAACCCTCTATATAAAATCCATAATCTACACCATCTATTTATCAAAATGGAGATATTTATCCATAGGTATGACCATTAAGTTAAGTGATATGAAGGATTAGGTATTTAATCCCTCAGGACAGATACATGGAACAAACCATTAACATCAGAGTGGTTCAGTTTAAGCAGAAATTGATAGTCTAAAATCCCATCATTATCCATAATTCTGAAGGGACTAATATATAATGGATAAAATCCATTAATTCCATATCATTTCACCCTTATCCTTGGAGATAATAATAGGAACACTATTTCACCAAATTCAATCTCTATATAATTCCAACAATTCTAGTCATAACCATTTTACTGAATATAAGATACCTAAATATGCTACTTAATAGGTCTAAAATTCTATTCATTTTCCTAATCTATATTGAGTTTCAATATATTTCATTCTCAAAATTCATTCCTTCCCATTTGAGTTTTTATCATTCTACTATAGATGGATTCATAATGAGATATGTTAATGTGGATGTGAAATCTAATATTGTAAAATAATTCTACCAAATGTTGTTATTGATAGAATCCACCTTTAAATTCCATAGATAAAGATAAAACTTATATTTTATATTTTGAGTAATTTTATAAGAGTAAAAATCTATTTGAGGATGATATAATTTTCTGAAAATCAATTCTATTACAAGAGTCTGTTTATGAAGTTAGTAGAATATTGAGGTAAACTTTGGATCCAAATCAGGTACAACAGAATGAGGTACTCCACGAAAAACTAAAACTTCCTTAATAAATATAATGTAAATTTGATCTATAGATAAATATTTACTAATTTAAATTATGTGTTCTTACTTCATAATGTGATCGACTAAAACCCATAATGTATTTTCCCATTTCATCATTTTGGGTATTCCAATAACAAAACACTCATTTGATCTAGAAAATATTTTCCCAATTTATTTACTATATTTATCTTAATAATTTCAAAATATATTAATTTTGGATCTTTTTATGCTCATCCTAGATAACCTAGAATGAACCTTTTGACTCAATGCTACTTCCACCTTGTTTTATTTCTCATGGTGGTAGTGTATTAATCAGTTATAATCATTAATCTACTCTAACAATATTATATGGTAAATATTAAACTCATTCTAAGTGAATATACATATTATTGTTTTTTGACCAGTATATATATAAAACAATTTTCATTGAAGATAAAAACTTAATTTATATAATTTTAAAATTAACACAGCTAACTCAAAATCGTTATTTGGGTAATTTTGTTCATGAACCATCAATTTTCATGAGGAAAACAAATAACCACATCATCTTTCATAAGGAAATATCCAAATCCCATATTAAAGTAATCAATATAGATTACAGACATTTATACATGGTATGGTAATATAAGCACATGTGTCATGACTATCCTTACATTATGTTCCTTGAAACATTCTTTAAAACATATATCTAAATGATCATTACTCCCATCAAAGTTATCATGGTGAGTGGACTTCAATTTTGTGAGAAACACTTCAAAAATCATCAATAATATCATGAAAAACCATAGAATCTATAGATCTCAATAACTGTGGTTGGCCTAATATAACATAAATTAGAATAATTCCTTGATGGACTTAAATATTTATCCATTTTTGTGATTATATGACCTAGAAATGAAACATTCTACAACTAAATTTATTTATTTTAATATTTTGTTTACAAATTCACCTTCCTTATGATCACCAGTACAACCATCAATTGATCTTCAAGATATTACTTTATATTTGACTATATAATAATATTGTCCATAATGAATTCCACAATATGAAAAAGGTAATCACTAAAGACTATATTCATTAAATACATGAAGATATCTAAAGAATTTATAAGATAAAATGGTTCACAATATATTTTTTGTACCCATACCTTGTTCAGAATTTTATCTTGGGTATATCCTCTATCTTGGACCTCAATTAATTATATCTAGAATGAAGGTCAATGATGGAATAATATTGTTCTCATGCACTTAACCAAACAAGAAATCTATTTGTGGTAGGTAATAAATGTTTGTGGAAGAGATCTTTTTTATATTCCTAATAATAAATATAGATTCACAGAAATCACCCATTTTTATTAACAAAGAGAATAGGTGAACTCTATGGTGACACACTTGAACAAATAAAAACCATTTTTTTAATCTCTTGATGTTTTTTTCAATTTAGGTATCATAATCACAATCATTCTATATAGAGTGTTTAAAATAGAAGTATAACCAGGAAATAATTCTACTGAAACCTCTTGTTACCGATTCAGTGGGAAACTAGATAACTATTCTAGAAAGGTATTGAAAAAATACTTCACAATAAGGATATATTTTATATTGAGTTTCTCACCAACCATCTAAGAAAAACACCCATTTTGAATAGGAATCATCTCCCATACAATAGATTTGGTATTCATCAAATGATAATATTTATCATCACAATGATAGATGATAATAGGTTGAATTAGAAGATAAAATGTGACTTCCCATCCTTTTCAAATGATTTGGGGTTTATGTAATGAATCCAAATCCATGGAAAATATTAAATTGAACTTTATAATAGGTAGGATAACAATATTTGTAGGAATCAAATTCCCAAAAACATCAAATAAAGAAGAATCTTATCCCTGTGATTTGATTTTTGTTACATTATAGAAATTCACTACAAATTCAATATATAATCCATGAGGTGGTTATGTAATACCCATAATTTTTTTAAAATAAAAGTTTTAGTAGATCTAGAATCAAATAAGATATTAGATGTTCTAGAGTGGATGATAAATGAACCTTTCACCATTCCATCATCACAAACTTCACCATAAATATTGACCACTTGATATTTCCCATTATCTCTTGTCTTAATATTTTTCTGGTTATAATCATTTTAATTATCCTTCTAATTTTTAAAAAAGATATCTTATTTATATACTATTGGAAATTGAAGAACTAGATTGTATTTGGTGAATTCTATGTAGGTTCATCTTTATTCACATCATTATAAATATTATTCCTATCACATCGACATTCATTCACTCAATGTCCTTCCATTCTACTCATAAAAAATTTAACACTCCCCTTTAAAGAATATACTCTATGTTTCCTTCCACACAATGAGAATAAAGGAAGTCTCATCTTATTCTCTCCATGGTTTTTAGAATTTCATTTTAATTCCTATATTCATTTCTTATCAAAACCATGATATTAATGGGAAACTCCAATTTTTATTTCTACTTTGAGAACACATTGAACGATTTATTCAATGCTACTAAAGTCCCTTATTGATAACTCACATTAAATACCTTATTTTAATCCACTAAATAATGGATCAACCATAATTCTAGTATAGATAATAATATTATATGTATAAATCACATGTCATGTTATGTTTTTCTTATAGGTAAAAATGGTTTCCTAATCAATCTTTTTTTATTCAAGTAATTATTTCTCCATTTTTATTTCAAAGAATATGAAGAAAATACATATTTGGATGTAATAACCCAAATTCAACCCATTTAAAGGAGTAATTCTCATATTTTCCCCCATGTTCTTAATAAAAGTATAGAATTGATTGTGTTATCCTTCCAATAAAAAAACAACCAAAAATATACATTCATTATCTAAAAACTAGAGAGAACAAAAATTATATTTGATGGTACTGGTCCATCTCTTAGAAGTCAGTGGATTTATAGACCACATTAAATAAAGTGAACATTTCCTCATTAAGTACTCAAAAATGTCACGACCTATCCCCTGGGGCTCGTGTCGTGACTACCCCAAGCCCACCTCCCGAAGGCCAGAGGCTGGCGACTAGCACCGAAGTCATCAACCTGCAAGTGGGAGGCATTTTCCTATGTACCTATACACACACACACACACTCCCAACCAAGTTCCAAAAACTTAAAAGGAAACAAGTATCACTAATAACAATTTGAGTACAAATACAACTAATTTAAGTGGGCTAGAATACAAATGCAACAAAAGAAATGAAAATAGAAAAGTACAAAAAAGAAAATCTGATGGCCATCCATAGAAAACCCCACCTGATCATGAGAGTACTGTAGCTACTAGAATCATAAGTAGAACATCCTATCCACCCAATCCTACTGAGCCTCTCCTGGTACTAGGCCACCAAGTCTACTGGTGTAGTGTCTGTCGGTCCTATCTCTTTGAGTACCTATGGGTCCTGGTCTAGCAAAGTCTTTATCGAAACATCGTTCGACTACACCAGAAACAACACATATGGGTGAATCCCATGTAGGGGGGAGTAACAAAATACTCAGTAAGTACCCCAAAAAAAAGGAATACAAAACAACAATCATCGAATGTAAGCCTGAAGCATAATATATCTCACAAAATGTATATATTTTGGGTACTGATAGAATAATCATCCATCACATCATCGAACATCTCAGCTGCCGGAGAACTCCTCCTTTATCAAGTACAGTGGTCCTACCAAGTCACACATAAGTGCTTCCCACTAACCTTGGATTTATTAGGTACACCTCTCCATCATGTACCGTGGGACTACAAATTCACATATAAGTGATTCCCACTTTTCTAGTCCAATTGAGGTACTCCTCATCGTCATGTACTGTGGGCCTACAAAGTCAAAAAGAATTGATTCCCACTTTTTCCCTGCAAATTCATATAGAAGTTCTTCCCACTAGGCCATAGTCAAGACTCATAGATTCAAAATTCAGCAGTATTCATGTCTTAGCCAATCGCAGGGTTCCATATGTAGCACGCCAAGGAGAACCACTCTTGAAGCCATTTGTTACATCTCAATTTCCATCGAATCATCTTCAGGGAATTTCATAAGATATGAATCATCGAGAGGGTCCCAATGCCATGAATGGTGTGTCAATCGGACGTCTGTTTTTTATGTTATTAGCGTTTTAGTAAATAGGGAACGATTGCGTCTAGGTCCGGTCGGACCGACCCAACCAACCCAGCCTGGGGGTCCCACATATCTCGGTTTAATTCGATAGACTCGACCTAATCCAGTTTCGTTCTGGGTCGGTCCGGTCTGGACTTGCCAGTGGGCCATCCCAATGGTCCTCGCTGGACCCGGCATGGTTTGGCCAAGGGTCCATCCCACCAGGTCGTCCGACGACTCGGTCTAGTACGGTCCGGACCGAAGGGCACAGGTATGGCCTGCTAGTGTGGGTTCCGCCCGCTGGGTGTGGGTTTGGCATGATTCCGCTTGTCTAGCCTACTGGTCCGTGGGACCAGGTCGGTGGTGCACTATATGCCCAAGACGCAATCGGGTGTCGCATCTTGCCTCTACTGGCCCTAGAGACGTGCCAGTCCCTCCTACCACGGTCGAGCAACCACAGCTCACCAAGCCACATAGATATCCTAGACGTGGTTCATCCCTCCATGTTGAGCTAGGTGGGAATTGTGGCATGTTGTCCGCGGCCTCCTACAACCGAGTGCTACTCCCTTCACCGAAAAATTATTCGGTGACCCACCAGACGCGCTCCGATGGTCCGTTATTCACACCGCTTATTTCTATAGCCTTCGAGGAGTGTCCTCTTCCCTATAAAGGTCTCAAACCACTATTCCATCAATTCAAAAAAACTATTCACAATTATCACACATGTGGAGGGGATTGGGACTTGTTCATGTTGGCTCGTGCCCTCTATTACATATGTTATAATAATGGGGAGGCTCGAGGATTGTGGCTCAATCGAACTATAGATAAACTAATCCCAGATAATAACTCCCAAAAGAAATGTCACCCTCCTGCATAAAGGAACGATTCGCGAATCAACATGTTCTTAGGTTGATCCACATTCTTCATTTCTAGAATAATAATGGTGAAGAACTTGCATAAATTAAACCTCTACTTCTTTGACATTTGATGTCGCAATGTTTCTTCCATGATGTCTCAGGATGTTGATGTCGTTCTTCGGTCCCGGATTCGTTCTCCAAGGTGTGTCGAAGAGGTTTAAGGTTCATTAGAATTTTTTATTCCTCATTGGAGAGGATGTTCATCGGAGGTTCATCATAGATTCCTCATTGTTAAATTCATAATTCCACCAATGCGTCAATAAAAAATAAAAGGAAAACACATCACAGCGTTTCTGTTACACTGTGACGTTGTGTTTTTTGGAATTTTCATTTATGATATAGCATCACTATTACACATAATTAAAGCATCATTACACTATGAGTTAATGAGACATTAATGAGTTCCATTAATGCACCTCGTTGTTGCATCATTACTGCACCACATCGTCATCGTGTTGTCACTCATCAGTGAAAAAATAAATAAAATAACTTCTTATGTTATTTTATTATTTTTATAAAAAAATCCAAAAAATAACCTTTTCATTTGGCCCTTTCCGGATGAAGTTAAGTCCTTTATATGTGAATCCCAGAATTTTGAGTGCAATAGTGCCCTCCAAATTTCAATCTAAGCACCAGTTATAAAGTTAGAAAAACCCCCTCATATATTTATTTAAATGAACCTTAAAAAAGTTCAAAAAATTAAATTTCACCCTCGACCCGCGTAGGTCAATGTTAGGCTCCGCCTAAGGGGGAAATGCCCTCATGAGCTCAAAGGTACTCTCGGATTTCCAATCTGAGTTACTGTTTAAAAGTAATATGGATTTCACAATAAAATAATTGTTACTTAATTATTTTATTTATGGCCGAAAACTAACTCCCACTCTGGGCTCACAGTGGACAATGTTTGGATCTTCCTAAATTAATCCTACCTCTATGGGCTTAGCAGTGGTTTTATATTTTTATTTCGAGTCACCGTTCTAGATTTATAAGCATATGAAAAATAAAATAATTTTATTTAATTATTTTATTAACGGCTATGACATTTTGGGGTTTTCTCACTAGAGGCCTGCTCTGAATAAACTTAAGTAACGAATAGGGTAAACCCATCATCATGAACACAACTGTGCCCTCATATGTTTTGATATGGGTAACCTTTTGAGAGTTATTCTACATATTCAATAAAACCTCTCACTTGTGCTATTTAATGTTTAACATTTTTCAACAGATTAATCCGGGAACTCTTGGCCTCAGAATTGAATGTTGTCTCAATGCCTGGTCTCAAAATAGATTCATATAATTAAAAAAACATTATACAAATTTTTTGGGACATTACATTCTCCCCACATTAGGGATTTACGTTCCTGAAATCCAAAACAAAGGCTAATAAAACAAGTGGGGGTACTGAGCATGAATCTAATCCTCCCACTCCCATATGCTCTCTTAGATATTCCCATGCTACCACCAAATGCACACTAGAGGCATAATACTTCCATGAAGTACCCTCTCATGTAGATCCTCTATCTCCACTGAGAACGTCGCAAACGCCACTGCACCATCAATGTCCATCTCACCCCAGTCAATGACATGCGATGCATCATGAAAATACCTCCTCAGTTGCGACATGTGAAAAACATCTGGAAACTTGTTCATATATGGGGGAAGATTTAGGTGGTATGCCACCTTTCCAACTCCGTTGAGGATGTGAGAAGTTCTGATGAACCTCAAAGAAAGCTTGGCCCCCTAGAAAACTCTCCACAATCCCCATCAGGGTGAAACCTGAAGGAAAATAGGGTTTCCCTCCTCGAACTCCAAGGGCCTCCATCTTATATCGGCATAAGACTTATGTCTACTCTGTTCAGTCCTCATCTGCTCCTGGATGATTTTCACCTTCTCAGTGGTAGCCCTTACAAATTTTGGACCCATGAGTACTGACTCCCCTGGGTTTGTCCATCATATAGGTTATCAGCATGGCCACCTGTACACGACCTCAAATTGTGCCATGCTAATAGTGGAGTGATAGATATTGTTGAATGAAAACTCCACCAGTGGTAGGTGGTCCTCCCAACTCTGAAAAAAAACTAGGACACAAGCAAGAAGTATGACTTCCAAGGTATGTATGACTTGCTCTGTCTGACCATCTGTCTGGGAGTAAAAAAATGTTGTGCTCAAGCACAACTGAGTCTCGAATGACACTTGCAACCCCTTCCAGAACTAGGATGTAAAGTGTGCATCATGGTCCGAGACAATCGTCCAAGGAACCCCATGAAACTGCACTATCTCCGGGATGTAGATGCATACCGAGCCCTCTACTGATCCTTGCCCCTAGATGGGTAGTAAGTGAGCAGAATTGGTGAGTCGATCCACGATCACCTAGATAGAATCGTGGCCCTGGACATGCATGAAAATCCGATTACAATGTCCATCCAGATACCATCCCACTTCCTGTCTGGTAACTCAAGTGTCTCTTTCAAGCATGCTGGAACCTTATGCCCATATTTCACTTCCGGACAAGTGAGGCATCACGAAACAAACTTTTCCACCACTTTCTTCATCCCTAGAAACTAGTACTGATGTCGGAGGTCTTGGTATATCTTCAACACACCAGGATGTACCACCAAAGGGGATGTTTGGAATTCCCTAAAAACATCCTCCCATAACATCACTAGTACCATGGTGCATCCTCTGAAAAAAAAATGATGTTCTCCGCACCTATTTAAAATCCAACAGTATCTTATTATAAGGATAATCGAGAATGTTGGGACTCACAGTCAACATCTACAAGTTGTTATTCCTTAAATTGCTGAAGGAGTGGGGGAGTGATTTTCATACACTGGAGGTAAGATGATCTATCATCATCCACAAAGGATATCAACATTGCAGCTAGCTGCTTTGTTGCCTCACTCAGCAGCTACAAAACAAACCTCATGCTGAGTGCATTAGCCACCCCATTCCCCTTCCCAGATGTATAGAATATCTCAAAGTCATAGTCCTAGAGGAACTCCAGCCATCGTCACTACCTCAACTGCTGAAAATACTACAATCACCTTTCCATCCACGTGAAAGGCTACCCACTTTAACTGATTGATGTGCCCATAGACCCTTTGGTAGTTGATACTCGTTCTCCACGACCACTTGGTTAAAGTGTTGGTAATCCACACATAACCTCAAACACTAGGTCATACTAAGCCCTTCCTCTACAAGTCTACCAACTGTACTCTCAGCTCCTAGATCTCTGCAAGATCCATCCAATATGAAGGTGTAGATATATATGTCATTCCTAGGTACAATTCAATGAAGAAGTACATCTCCCTATAAGAAGGTAATTCTAGATACATATTTTTAAAGGATGTTCCCACATTCCACCAATACTATTGGGAACTGAACACTCAAGACCCCTACTGCCATGAGAGTAAGGCTGGAAAACTCAAGAGTGGCTGGTTGTACCCTCCTAAGCATGAGTTTATCTCGTGCTTCCTGGGATTCCTTTTTCATTGATCAAGGAAAAACTCATTCCAACACAACAGATATACCACATTCTTTTTCTTAAAATAATAAATCTATTCATGAACTAGGGATGAACAGTTCATACCCAAACTAATTTCACAAGGCCTCGCCGCTACCACCTAGAGGTTCCAACCAAGACTCTTACCTCAAGGGTCAAATCACACCATCAACATAAGTGTGATTATCGGCTCTCCTCCCATAGGTATCTCCAGATGTAAGGATCAAGTCAATAGTTTAACAAAAAAATTTAGGTCTTGAAAAATATTTGTGGTAAGAAGGAATGATTAGTTCATATTTCTATTAATACGGTTTCTAGTAGTATACATAGATGGTACCTCAATTCATTCAGGGAACCCTTGGATCACCCTCATTGAATGCATGCAGCTACTTTGTTCCCCTGTCCTACATCTCCTTAAGAATGGTGGGGACCACATTGGGGTGGTGGTTGTACCATGTTGAAATATATACCACCACTTTATTCTATCCTATATCCCCTTCCACAAATATTTCCCAACAGATTCATCTATCCCTATCACTTCCTCTTGAAAATTTTTTTTACACATCCACCTCTCTTAGACTGAAGTCGGTTTCCTATATTCCCACTACTGACATTCACTGGCTATATCTACTGATCCAAAGAACTTTCAACCAAAAAGGGTCTCTCTAGCACCCTAGTATAAGTAGGCATGAATAGAGGAATAGTTATGGCTTAGATGTCCCTAAACACATATCACTCGGAGGTCTGAGCCCTGAAGCAGTAGTCATATCGTATTCATCGAGTACATAGAATTGTCGGCACACCTCAATGAATACTCATCTACAGACATGTCATCCTACTGAAGCTTTAGAAGATTCTGGGAACACATAACCCTTATCTTTTTATGGAATTATACCCCTTCTCTGAGAAATGTTATCAAGCTATGTACTTGGAAAAGTCACCTCATCATAAGATTAGGGTAATCTAAACCCTACCATCACCCTGCTCAGCAATGTAGAAGGCTCATTTCTAGGACCACCATATGAACTAATGGTGCCATGTCTAGATGGAAACTCAGTCACCACCTTATTCCATTCCTTAGCCACCTGTCAGTTGGGATCACCATAGAAACTGAGGGGTATATGTCGCTAAAACTCGTGTAAGGCACTGAGGCTATATGTTTCCTCTACCAGTAGCACCAGTAGTAACTGCTGACTAACGAGCAGTGGTATTGAAGGGACACCCCTCGAAGGTAAAATCTCTAGCAATGGTCCTTATACTGTAGCCTCATCACTATGTAGACCATCCTCATGGTCACACACTGGAATCATGGTTGATTGTCTACGTACAGGGATCTTAAAAAAGAATCAAGATGAACCAAGGACAAAATATTATACAAGGTGAGTGGAATATTATTCAAAAAAACATAAGGAGACACTTATGCAACCAATGTTTTCATGTATTTAGCCAAAAAGAATAATTCATGGTCATGGTGTATGGATACGTCAGTCGTCGCACTAACACTAGACTCCACGAATCTGAAATTCGAACTCGCAACACTTAAAACTGTTGACCCAAAACAAACAATAGACTTTCGGTCTTAGTTGTAGGACCAAACTCCCTCTAATATAACTTTTTCACAACCTTTCCCCTAGGGACCGTGCCATTACTACCCCATGCCCGCCTCTTAATGGCCAGGGTCTGGCAACTAGGGTCGAAGGTAAACCTATAAGTGGGAGGCATTTTCTGGAGTACATGTATGCACACACATGCCCAACCAAGTACCACACACTGAAAAAGAGAAATGTATCACTAAAAAAAGGTGAGTATAAGTACAAATAATATAAGTTGGCTAGAATAAAAACCAACCAAAATTTCTGAAAACATCAAAGTACAAAAAGGAAACTTTGATGGCCATCAGTGGAAAACCCCACCTAGTCGTGAGAGTAGTGTAGCTGCTAGATGATGAAGTAGAACATCCTATCCATCTGATCCTACTGGGCCCTTCCTAGTCCTAGGACACCAATTTCACTTTCATAGAATCTGATACTCCCATATCCTTGAGCACCACTGGGTCCTGTTCCACCAAAGTCTTTGTCAAAATGTCGATCGTCTGTAAAAGAAAAAACACGTGCGGGTGAAGTCCGTGAAGGGGTTAGTAACCAAATACTCAGTAGGGACCCTAAAACAGGGAAGACCACATGTATATACTAAAAGTAAACCAGTAAGCATAAGAAAACTCACACGAGGTATATATTTAGGGTAATGATAGAATAATCACTTGTAACATCATCAAACACCTGAACTGCTGGAGAACTCCTCCTCAATAAAGTACAATGTGCCTCCCATGTCACATAGAATCACTTCACACTAACCTTAGACTACTTAAATATAACTCCTCATCTCATAACATGGTCTGCAAAGTAACACAGAAGTGGTTCCCACTATTCTTGGCTAACAAAGTTATGCCTCCTCACCATGTACTGTGGGCCTGCAAAGTTGCACAGAAGTGATTCCCACCATGGGCCTGAAGAGTCACAAAGAAGTGCTTCCCACTGGTCTATTGTTGAGTCTCACAGAGTTAAAAGTCTGCAGTCTTCAGGTCCCATTAAACTACAGGGTTACATACGTAGCATACCTAGGATAACTTCTTCTCAATCCATTCGTCACATCTCATCTTCCATTAAAGCCTCCTCCAGGCATACCAGAAGATCTGCCTCATCAAGAGGGTCCAAACACCATGAACAGTTCATCAATCGGATACCCAGTTTTCATGTTATTAGTGTTTTAGTAAATAGGGGTCAGTTACATTGGGTATGGTCCGACCCGGTCAGACAGAACCGACCAACCCGACATGTGGGTCCCACATATCCTGGTTTAGTTGGACAAACTTGACTTGACCCAGTTCGGGTCAGTGTTAGTTCGGTCCGGCCTGGCCAGTGGGCCAGGCCCGACAGGTCTCGCTGGACCTAACCTGGTTTGGCCGAGGGTCCAACCCGCCGGGTAACATGTGACCAAGTCTATTCTATCCCACCGGTGCGGGTCTAGCCTACTGGTGCAGGTACTTGCTGCCGAGCCGTTGGTCCAGCTTGTTGGCTAGGGGCGCAGCCCGCCAGCCGGATGCCCAACCCAAGCGGTGCAAGCTGGTGGTGCGCTATCTGGCTAGGACGCGGCTGGCTGCCTCGTCCGGCCTCTGCTTTCCCCGCAGATGCGTGGGATCCTATTTCCATGGTCAAGCGACCATGGATCTCCGAGCCACCCCGACTACCCGGATGTGAGTTGTCCCTCCACTCTGCACTAGGTGAGTACCACATCTCCCCACTACCGTTGTGGCGTGTCGAAGGGCACACTACTCCACCCGACCGCCAGATCAGCTGATATCCTATTGTCCCACCGTCTGGCATGCAACCTACACTGATAGATTCTTCGGTGGACCCCGGTATGCTTTCCGATAGTCCGTTATTGACTCCCCCTATACCTACGGCCTTGGGGGAGTATCCTTTTCCCCGCAAAGGTCTCAAAACCGCCTGACCGTCGATTTGAAAAAACTGTTCACAATGATCGCCCATGCAGAGGGGCTCAAGCCTTATTCATGTTGGCCCACACCCTTGATGTCAGAAGTTATAATCTTGGGGAGGCTCGGGGATTGTGGATTAATAAGACTAGAGATAAACTAATCCCAGATAATAACTCCCAAAAGAAAAGTCACCCTCCCACATAAACACATGATTCGTGGATCAACCTATTTTGGAGTTGATCCACGTTCTTTGTTT
This sequence comes from Viscum album, assembly GCA_963277665.1. Classification (NCBI taxonomy): domain Eukaryota; kingdom Viridiplantae; phylum Streptophyta; class Magnoliopsida; order Santalales; family Viscaceae; genus Viscum; species Viscum album. The sequence goes on from OY728125.1 coordinate 1,803,813,463, forward strand.
CTAGAATAAGAACATGGAAGAATTTTCATAAACTAAACCCCTAAATCTTTGATGTTTGATGGTGCAACATTTCGTCCGTGAGGTATTAAGATGTCAACGTCATTCGTCGCTTCCGACATCGAACTATGAGATGCATCAAATATATTTGACATTAATCAGCGTTTTCGTTCTTCGTTGGAGAGGAAGTTTGTCGAAGGTTCATAAAAGAATAATTTTAGTTTAATTCCTCATTCCACCAACACATCAAAAAAAGATAAAGGCAGAAACATCACATCGTTTCTGTTATACTGAGACATCCCGTCGTTACGCTGTGTCATTTATGAAACATCGTCTCTATTACGAGTCATTAAAGCATCATTACAGTATGAGTTAATGATCCATTAATGAGTTGCATTAATGCTCCTCATTTATACCTCATCGTTTCACTACAACATCTCGTATCACCTTTCTTTTGTGAGAAAAATAAAATAAAATAACTTTATAAGTTATTTTATTATTTTTCTCGAAAAGTTTGAAAATTAACCTTTTCATTCAGTCATTGCTAATAGAAGTTATGTCTTTTCTAGGTGAATCTCGATGTTTTGCGTTCAATGGTGCCCATTGATTTTCAATCTTAGTACTAGTTTAAAAGTTAGAAAACCCCTCTTCTAAGTTTATTTAAATAAACATTAAAAATAGTTCAAAACAATTAACTTTCACCCTCAACCCATGTTGGTTGAGGTTAGGATATGCCTAAGGGGAACACACCCTCATGAGCTCAAAGGTACTCTCATATTTCCAATCCATGTTACCTTTTTAGAGTTATAAGGATTTTACAACAAAATAATGGTTACATAATTAATTAATTTACGGCCAAAGACAAACTTCCACTGTTAGACCACGCCAACCAATGTTAGGATCTGCCTAACAAAATCATACCCCCAATAGCTCAGCGGTGTTCTCATATTTTTAATCTGAGTCACCATTTGTGAGTTATAAGAATATAAAAAATAAAATAATTTTATTTAATAATTTTATTTACGGTTATGCCATTTTTGGTATTTCTGACTGGTGGCATGCACCAAATAAACTTAGGTCGCTCCTAGGGTAAACCTACCATCCTAAACACAACAGTTCCTTCAAATTTCTGATCCAAGACATAGTTTAATAGTTATTACACTTATTCAGGAAAACTTCTCACACACACTATTTAATGATTAACATTTTTTGATGGATCATTTTGGGCACTCCAGGCCTCAGAATCGCACACCGTCTCTGATCCTGGTCTCAAAATAATTTCATATAATTAAAAAAAAATATACAAAAATTATAGGATATTACAAGAAAATCAAACATTTTATTTTTTGGAATATCAATGTGATTCATAGCATGAGAATTTTTGGTGAGCATATCAATGAGTTTTTTCATTCTTGGTCTCATAAAATTTCTTTTCTCCAGATGAAAATCATTGAATTTTCTATTGAACTCATCATTAACATGAATTTTTTGGGATTAGTCCATTGACTAAAACCTTAAACCATGTCATAAGGAACATTAATCATATATTAAAACAACATAATCATTAAAATTAATTTATAGAATGTCTAAATCGAGACACATTCTTTTCAATCCATGAAACCATTAGATTAAACTATGTAATTCATGATCATTTCTAGAACATAAGGATTTTATCATATATGTAGGCCTATCTCATGGGTTCTCCAGAATGTTTTTTTATCCAGGTTTCAAAATTTTTACTAAACCTTTCAATGATAAAAACTATAGTGACCCATACGTTTCATACACAAATATAACATCTTATTAGATGAATATTGTTTACATACAATGATGATCCATGCAAAAATCATATAGGTATAGTGACTTTAGAAACATGGATACATGAACAAGTGGATCATATGGGATCTATATATTCTCCAACATAGTTATCAATTACAATAACCCTTGTTATACATATCAAAAATAATAACTTTCGTTTATTTCCTAGGAAAATGAAACATAATAAATGGTGGGCTATAAGGCATAGATTTGTTAAACAAGGGAGTTATATATAATCATATAATCATAAAATGAGTATTTGTTAATGATAAAATGTTTTAAAATTTGAAACCCATTCCCTGAAAATCATAGATCATAATCTTGAGACATGACATAAAGCATGGATGTTCATTAGACATGAATCATAAAGGAATAAAATAACATAGTCGATGATGGCATAACATTGTCATAAGACATTTATTTTTTAGGAACACTTAATATTCAAAAAACATAAGTTAAAGATTCCAAAAAAGACATTATTAATAGGTTAGGATTTTTCTAACCAACTATATACCTACATTGGGCATGGTATAACCTCCCATGTATACTATTTGGGGCTTGAAATAACCTTTCATGTACTCTTTGAGGTCAAAAAACAACAATCAGTTCCCAATTCAATGTAAAGACATATAGGTCCAAACTATAACTAAATAGAAATCATACATATGTGTTCCGAAATATAATAAAAAGTTCATCATATCAGAGAACATGAAAATAAATTGGTTTATAAACATTTCATCCTTGTATTACTAATGGAAAAGGAACAGTTTTATGAAAATCATGTCATCATAAACATAAACCACTCATAGAAACAATAAAGAACATATAAATGTATAAAAAAATCTATATGGATTATGTAAAGATGAAGGATTTCATCTTATATAGAAAATGATTTTGAATGATTACTTGAAACATTTCAAGAGGATAAAAAGCATTTCTAGTTGGAAATAATTTTTTTAAAATCTATAAATATACAAAATGTTATGGATATAATTTTATTATAAATTATACATTGATACTTATAAAGTATGATTCAATGTATTTATTGTTCTTGATGGTGGTAAATTTTTTGTCATGACATATATTCTAAAAGGAATAATTCCTTTACAATTTTGTACAACAATTCATAAAGTTCCTAATTCAGAAAATGATAATGAGATTCTATTTCGACAATGCTGTAAAAATTAAAACATGGGAAAAATTATTTAAATAATCATAATAGAAGGATAAGATATATCCTTAATATGTTTTATAAAATAGGGACATGGAAGGAATGGTTTTTTCAAATGAAATGACAAATAATAAATATTTTCATTAAAAACATATTTTTAGTATGATGAGAACTCAGGATGTCGAAAATCAAATGAAAACATGTAATATGAAGACAAAACTAGAGGTTAAGATATGTAATATGTTTCTTGATAGGTAGATTATAATATTTCATCATTATAAACATAATCATAAACAATTATGATAACCACTGAGATTATATCATAAAACCCACACATTTTGTGTTTCTTTGGAATCATAAGGCTCATGAAATAAATAACCTTATATATAAAAATATGTAAATCAACATATTTTCACAATGATCAACATAAATGAAATTTGTTGTTAGTATATATACAAAATAAAAGAAACATGTGATTTATAAGTCTTCTATCCTCTAAAAATTAATGTGAGACAAAAATACCATACCATGAGTTCCACTTGCATCAAATGTATTATAATATCTTATATAATAAATTAATATTTATTGTAATTCTATAAAATAACCACATAAATGATTATTATATAAAATATATTCATTATATATATATATATTTAGAGTCATCCATAATTTTAGATATAGAAAATGAATTACAAAGTTCATGGAGACTGTAGTCCATACGTATACATAAACATTATTTTATTTTCTTGAAGGATGGAATGAATGAAAGGTAAGTTATAACAAAATTTTAACGATTTATTATAATATCATTTAAATCATATAGATTCTTCAGTTAAATCCTAATTATCATACAATTAAAATAAAATTGAATATTTAATCACACCGCTTCATAGAGGTGGTAGTTCACATTTATGCATGGACAACATTATCATTTTCCATATATTTTGAAGTTAAGATGGAAGATTTAATATTGTAATTAAATAATAATATTCATATAAAAATAGAATATATCAACATTAATCCCTATAAAATAACTCTTAATGGATTATTGTTATGGAAAATGAGTTATACGGCTACATGGAGATAGTACGCCATACATATGCACGAGTGACACTTTTACTTCCTATTTGATGGAAATATGGTGAATAATAGTAGTTTCATAATTATAATAACATTTTAGAATATTTTGGATAATAAAGTTTTTAATTTATTATAAATACAAAATATTTACATGATATAGTTGATGAAATAATTTTAAATGGATCAGGTATAAAATCTACCACTCTTCTGGGAAACCTACTTTAGATCATTCATTAAGGAACTTATGGATGGTATTTTTTAAGGATAGTGACTTGAAAAATATTTCTATGGATTTTAGGAAGAATATTTAGAATTGGATAGATGATATATATTTATAAATGTTGTTTTATTGGTATAAATAATGTGTGTCCTTTTATAAGGGTAACATAGGAAACACATGGATGTTCATAAAAAATTAAATTTTAATAAAGTAATTCTTAATCAAAATGGATCAAAATGGACTATAAATAGTTATTGTATTTAATTATTTGGCCATATATTATCACCTTTTTAATATTTTAGGGTTAGTATCATTTTATGTAATTTTAAAAAAATATTATTTTCATAAAATATCAATAAGGTCAGTTTTGACACAATTTATTTAATTTTTCTTAAGAAAAATATTGAAAATGATTAAATTTGAGAATAATACATTAATAGAAATCTAATATTTCATAATAATATTTAGTTTTTTTGTAACAAATTAACCCACTTAAATTATTTTATTTTTACATATTTTAAAATCATTTTTTATATTTTTTTAAATTGAATACATATTGTATTGGCATTGTGTAAGAATTTAAGGTAATTATATAACTAGTAAAAATTATAAATTAATTTGAAACACTTACTCAATTTCAATAATATCAAAATTACTCTAAATATTAATCCATAACTAGTTTTTTCCCAATTTGAATACATAAAAGGAATTTAAAACTAAGAGTGTGGAACATTGTAACTTTAATGGTGTTAAATATTATAAATATTCAGATCATTTGAATGATTACATTAAACAAATAAATATTGGGGATAAGGTTTTGGGGTCCCAATTTCATTCATCCAATAATAATTAATATGCAAATTATGTCCATGTCACTTATTTTTAACCTCGATTAAAAACATTTACCATTTATAGAGGTGATAAATTTTACAACGATTTTTATTATTATTGACCAAAAATAAAAGAGTCATATTTACCAAACATTAACAGAGTTATTCTTAGTATGTAATTAATATTATAAAATTCAATACCTAAAGGTGGATGATGTTTTAATGTTAGTTTAGAAAATGTGAGAAATCCACTTTTTAGAATAATACCATTTTTATGCAAGAAACAAGATTTATGTTTATCCCATACATGTTACATGAGTGTTCAAAACTACTAATTTAATATATTATATATTAATTTCCTTAAAATAATTCACCATCATTGATAAATTTAATATTCATTATAAAAATTCATTGAACGAATAAGAAAATTTCATTATAAAATCATTTACTTTATTATTAAATAAATTTTATTTTCATCTCAAATTATTTTTAAGAAATTTAATTAATTTTATAAATGTGAAATCCATACATATCTATAATTATTTATCTTAATTAATACCCTCTAATACAATTCATATATGATATTATATAATAATAATATTCTATTAGTATATCATGGATTATTTTAACTTTCTATTGCGTGTAAAAAAGATATAATAGAAATAAATTTATTCTAAAAAATAAATTCATAAAATCTAGAGGTGTTAAATGGATTACAATGAGATTATTCTAGATCTATTTATGTGATTGGTTTGTTTTAATTTATTATGACAACATTAATATTTATTTCTTGAATCTCATATCCTCCTTTGAATTATGTAACAGAATATGAAATCATAGTTTATTTTATGTAAACCCTTTATCCAATCCCTTGGATCCCCTCACCAACAGGTGAGTAAAAATAAATGTATAGATGGATATCTTGGATTAGATGAGGTGGTACATCTTTATTAGATAAGGAAAAATCAATCGAGGAAAAATGTATGATCCAAGGATCAATACAGAAAATCAATAAAAGATATAGTATAATGTGTTTTCCCCTTGGGTCGAGGGTTAGTTTATCATCCAATAAAAAAAATGACTATTAATGAATATCATGATCATTACACTTATATTTTATTTCTAGCTGTTGCATGGTTAATTATTTATGTTCATGGATTCCACGTGATCACCTGATAAATTAATTAATATGAATGTGATATAGAAAAAAATATAGCCCATTATGACTAAATTTTTCATCATACATGTTTAATAAGATAGATATAAACCACTTAATATGAACAAGTTATGTGATAAGATAAATGTAATTTTAATCATTATAAAGAAAACCCATTAATAAAAATAATAACACGATATATTATTCAAAACCTTATATTAAAATCAACCTTATAATTAAATGTTTATGGAAAACACATCTTGGAGAGCTATCAATTATCATGGAAATTTTAGATTGACAATTTAGGATGAATTTAATTGGTTCATGTCATGGTTTTACCACCCAAGTTGGGAATGGGTTTGTTATGAATTTTTTTTAAGGAAATCATTAATCCTGATTTTTGGAATACATAGACCACATGTTGGATCAAATAAAAATGAGTTAATACAATTGGTCAATTAAGCCTTCCTAAAATAGTTCAAATATCTTCTCATTCCAAAGTCTAGGATATGAGGAGGATAATACGTATCATTTACAATAGAATATATATTCAAAAATATTTTTTGTAATTGATGGTAAGGAATATTAACTTTTAAAAAATTATGGGAGATTAATGGGATTTAATTTAACATTAATAATATGTTTTTTTGATCCAATAATTACTAATAATATTTTCTTAATTTATAGAAATTTATAATAAAATGAAATAAAAAATATCACTTTGATTAATACTAGATAAGGATAAACATCTAACATAACTTAATTTCTTCAAATGATATAAAAACTTTTCCTTTATAATATTCCATGAATAAAAATTATATGTGTAGGAAATCCCACTACCCGAGTCACTTTCCCAAGTGGCTAGTGAGGAAGAATTATATATTTATTTTATCCATGTGGATGATGTAATGTATGTACAATGATTAATAATATTTCCTATATCCAATCATTTGGTAATTAAATATAAATATATTGATTTTTATAATATAATTTCTCACCTTTTGGGTTTGAATGTAGAAAATTTGATATAAAAGATATATGAGATCTCTAATGCACTGTTAAACTGAATTATTGGTGAGTCTCCACTAGTAAGAAATTATATAGTTAAGATGATTAGAAACCATAAGAACCAATAAATTTTGGGGTTTATGATTCTTGATGATCTACACACAGACCCCATTCTTTGATCACTACCCATTAACATCTCTACTTTTATTATGAATTATAATATGATCATTATTGAGAAGACAGTTTTGGAAATTCTTACCCTTATTCACCATGTTAAAAAATTCATGGGGAATGAAAAACATATAAAAATTATGTTAAATACAAAGATAATAAATAACATAATTTTGAAAAATAGTTATTCAACATCCAGTGTTCTAGAGAATTATCCTTTCCAGAAGAAGCAAATCCAGCAGTAAGGAATTGAACAAGACATGTTGTGTTTTTCACGTATCAAGTAGATAAATTTTTTGAGGAACTCTACCAAGGAAAATAAAAAAGGTGAATATCCTAGAACATTCATTTTCAAGTTTAATATTTCAATATCTTAAATTTTGTTTGTTATATATGGCATGTGTTTCTCACATTCGTATCCAAATACTGGAACCAAGTAAATTTCAGAATGATTCCATAAGAAATTTGGATATAAGAGATTCAAATGGAGTGATTCTCACTACTCTATACATATTATACTACCACATCACAGTAAAAAAAATATTTATTTTTTTAAAAAAAAATATTATGTGACTAGTGTTACCAAGAATATCAATTCTCTCTCTTTTTAGATATAGATGGATTTATTTTCTGTTTTATAAATTAGATCTAGTTCTTTTATAATTATAACATATGTTATGGTATGAAATAGTTGAATAATAGTATCTATGTATTAAATTATGAAAAAATATATATTAGAAAATGATAATAAAAAAATAAACACAACCCATTTAACACCAAGTTATGGAATCACCACATTAGTCACATAAATGAGAACCATTTGACAGTGATATATCATAATGGTTACTTAGATACTTTTAATATTAAAACAAATTTAATATGTCAAACTTATTTACAATGTAAGATAACCAAACCACCACTTGGTAGGGTGGGTCAAGGTGAAAGGAACATTGAGCATCTAAAATCGGTGCAAAATGATGTTTTTGAACTTTTTAAAATATAATCTAGAGGTGTGTTCTCATACATTATTTATTTTTATGAAAACATATATTTCTATGGTTATATATACCTTTGGGCCTATAAATATAAGTCTATTTATTAATTAAATGAGTTGAAGAATGATATTGAAAATCATATTGTTTTGTAGATAAATAAAATACGATAAGATCAAGAAGATCAATATCATAACAAATAATGTATATAAATTCTATGAGAGTATGTGATTTTGTATCAATTAACTCCACTATAAACACCATAGTTGAATTATTTTATTTAAAGGTGGAACCATACACTATTGAAAATTGTAAGGTTGATACTGAGACACATAAGCCTTACATTATCATTTTTGGGGATTTTCATTACGCATGAAATCATACTTTGTAAACATATAACCAACTATATTAGAAAGTGGTATTCCCCTCACGTTATAGACTGTAAATATGCACATTATTTCACATTTTCACTCATGGGGATTCAAGAAGATTGTTAAGGATATATCAAACCACAAAATGGAACCCCGAAATATAAAGTGTACATTATATGGTAACCTAAGGGAAAAGGGGGCTACTATCCATACACCCGTCTAGATAAGAAATTAATTTTCAAAAGAAAAGACATTATTCATGATAGAGAGAACATATTCATGTAATATAGAGGTATTAATATTATCATCGACGAAGTTGATGCTCAAGGAACCAAAGAGTTAATGTAGGACCAAATTTTATAGGTCCACATGTAAGAAGTTATTCCATAAACCTAAGTACTACATATGACTTCTAGAGAGGTAATAGAACAAGAGATATATGTTTTTCTAGTCACTGATAATGGTGACTCATTATGGGTTGATAATAATGATCCTCTCTCTTATAAGGAGGTATTAGAGAGATCAATTTCTTTAAGATAAAATTAATCCACAAATTAAGAGATAGATTCTATGTATCAAAACCATGTTTGGATTTTGATTTATCATCCAGTCAATGTAAATTCTTTTGGGTGTAAATGAGTATTCAAGAGAAATCAATACACGATGGGTAATATAAATAACTCTAAACCATAGATTTTGGGTAAAGGATTTAGAGAATGTCAATGTATTGACTATAATGAAACCTTTTATATAGTTTCTATATTTAAATTCGGTATAATTGTGCATTCCATAATGACTCATAATTAAAATGATATTTGGAAAATTTATGTCCAATTAAATTTAATAAATGGGAAAATTCAATAGTTTTTTTATATGAAATAATAAATTATGTGTATGAATATAGAAAATTCCAAAAACATATAAATGTTATAGATATTTATTTACATATTAATGGATGCATCTATATTAGGTAATATTATATTTGATGAATTAATTAAATAATTTGAATGCTTTAAGAATGAATGTGATCAATGTGTTTAAATATGGTTTAGTGGGAATTAGATTTTTTTCATTCTATTATATTATTGTGAAATATTAATAATTATAAATGATATACCATCCTTATAAGTAGTTATGGAATGGTTGAAAAAATGATTTTCCTGGAAGGAAATAAGTTAATTAGACAACATTAGGGGGACCAAGGTCATAAAGGATTGATCTAAGAGGATACAAAGACAAACTCAAGGTACATAAATTGACCAGATACTAAATAGGATTTGTATAAAAAATCAAAGAGTGGATTAGTTATATGGTAAAATCATATACATTATTCAAGTAAACATGTCCTTAGAAATTAGAGGTAAGAGATAGAATGAGTGTGATCCCAAATTCTAATGCGATAGAATGTATCTTGTATACCATGTTATGTATTTGTATTAATGTCGTATGTTCTTTTAACATGTTAGGTTGATTTCAAGAAGATCTATGTGAACATCACTAAAATGTTGTTAAGGTTGTCCTTAGTAATTTTAGGTGAACAGTGGATATGTTCAAATATTATGGAGGAGAATAATAGCTAGTCATCATGGTATATACATATGATGTTATTGAGGTAGATGATAATTATTTTAAGTCACAATTTGGATACTTATTTTGTTTTAATAGAGGTTTTGTAAGTCGGATGAGGTCAATGAAGCTATTTTTTTTAATTATACAATGAATTTGAAGTATATTGTAGTTTTTAATACAACCAAGGATGATATTTGGATTCAAATCTTTTTCCTAGATCATGTTGTTAGATTTAGTGGTCAATAAACAATCAATATTTAATGTGACAATATTTTATTTGTGGTTATCTCAAATGATATGAGGTTACTGCAAATAAAAAAATGAATATAAATTTGATATCTCATAACATCAAAGGATTTTTAAGAAAAGTATATGTTGAGGTGAGTGGTGTATAAATGACAGTAAATATGGTAGACCATGTGATCAAGGATTAATATCAGTATAATAATGAGAATCATGTTAGAGATAGTGAACTAAGTGTTATTATTAGATGGATCTAGTTCATGTGTAGGTCTATTGGATTTGGTTCCGTAGAATTGAATTCTCTAGTTCTATATTTTGTGATTCTATTATTATTTAATTTAAATTATCACATCATGATTTATTCAAAAAAATAAGTTTATATGTTATAATGTCATACCAATTTCCGAACAACTAATTTTTCTTAGTAGTTACCCTTTATAATAAAAACTAGAAGGTTCCATGATAGTAATATTATATATTTTTATATGTCTGGATCATATTATATGATAAGAAAATAATGATATAGCCTATTTAGGGTTGGAGTTTCATAAGTAATTTATAAACCTTCTCATGGTGTTCACTCTTTGTAGTCCCCATGTTATGATTTTACGAGAACAGACATTCCAATTGGAAATTAATGTTTTTATTTCATTGGATATTTCAATATAAAGATGTGTATATTGATCAATAGAATTAAATTTTATCATTAATGGATATCATGAATCATGTACTTGTTTGTATTGATGAAAACTATGATGACATATGCTAGTGGTGAGGTATGATATGTTGGGTGTTTCATAAGTAATATTGCATTAATGGATAAAGTGAGAAAGGATTTATCAATTCTGTCCCATAATGGAAGTTGATTTCTCAAGTCCATTGTTTGAAATAAACAACATGAATAAATCTATTTCCATGGTTTTTAGTGGGTTATTATGTTTCATTAATGTGAATGAATGAAACCTTGAGCATATAGGCTTATGGAACATGAATGAAACCTTATTGAATTTAGATACAGTGTAATAAGGATCATATTAAATGGTAGAAATTTATAGGAGTGTGAATGTAATTTATACATTAATTTCTTACCCATTGGGATCTTTGGTGAATTGAAATATGCATAACATGTAACTTAGGTGGTTAAGCCTAATTGTACTTAAAAGGCAGTATAGATGACCATATATTAAGTGTATCTGCACTATTGTTTGAATTGATGTATTTTATTTAACAAGTTAGAATAAATAATATTTACTCATGTTTTAGTTTATCTCTTTTATTTAATCACAAGTTATTCAAAAGGATATGTAAGTAAATTTATAATAAATATTTATTCTTGTAGCTTGTTGAATACAATATTTAATATATTTATATATGAATAAGGAATTGATGATTATTTAAAAAATAAATAGTCATTAGTCAATGATCAGTACATGTTGGTGAGGGAAAGAGGACTGAGCATAATGGTATGATTAGAAATGATATAAATGATATCTATTTATATTTTTAATGTGTTTCACATGTCATTATATTAAAAATAGTAATATTATTGGTAATGGACTTTTTTTAACTAGGAAATGTTTTTTAGGTAATTGTATTATGTGTAAATTTCTTACCCTAATCCTTCCATAATAATTATCTACTTATATAACATTCCATAATCACTTCTGTTTTGAACCACATATATATATAGACTCTACAGAAACCTAGTGTGATAAATATAGAGTTCTATAAAGATAACACACTTTCTCCTTTCTAAATCTATTGAGACAACATCAATATTTCTTCTACATTCGAGTTGAATTATACAACAATTAACCATGAACAACAAAAGCTATCGAGACAGACCATGATTGAACCAAGTGATTCTATGATGATGTTCGGTGTTTGTTTTGTATGTGTAGACCACTAATAGAGGGATTCTACACCTTGATAATGCAGAACAATGACTATATCATGATATATAGTCATAAAAATCATCAACAAATAGAGAATTACATGTTGATGTAATTATATAACTTCTTGTAAATAAATTATAAAATATAAAAGGAGATACACCTCTTCTAGTTTAGGTATAGTTATCTTGTCAAGTAATATATTGTTTTCACTTTAAATGAAACTTTTTCATGTGAAATAATTTTTTTAATATATTATTATTAAAAACTGAGCTACCACATCCATTAAATTGCTTCAACTTCTCCCAGAACCTTTATAATTGATATCTACATCCAAGGGTGGTGAATTGAGATATGGTTTTTTTTCCAATTATTTTTTAGTTACCACCATGGAATGATATAACCAGTTTTATTAACATGATTATTTAGATAAAAACTATTTTATTTCAATCTCATTATCTAAAACCTATAGAATTATGGGGATTAAAGGTTCTTCTGGATGAGTTGGAGTAGAAGGGGTTAATATAACTAAGTGATTCCACATATGAAACACTGATTTTCCCCCTATAAAAGATGAATATAACTTAATATTATGAATTGGAAAAAATATATAAACTAAGTGATGTCGATAACCAAATATCCATTAATTATAATTAATGATATTATTGACTAACTAAGGGGATATAATTTATTTTTTATGATCAACATTTAGTCTAGTGATTATAAGATATGAGTAAAATAAGTGAATATTTTTTAAAAAATATTTTTGAATTTATCTAACCATTACAAGCCCTAGGTAATTCCTATTATAGATAGAAATGTTCTTATTATTATTTAGATTTTTTAAACATTATTTTCATATGTACCTAGTATAATTTGTGGTTGTACCTTTGGATGAAATTATTATTTACTATATGATATAGAATTACCATTAGAGGCACCTAATAATTATTTTAGTGGTTTCACATGACCATGGAAATTTAATTAAATTCTCTAAATTTCATTTCATGATTTAAGGGACGAATATACTTGGTTCGGTTTTGATATACAAAGGGGTGTATATTAATCATGAGAATATTATTATAGTGAGGTATTGTAAATGTCTTAATAACAAGATTTAAATTCATAGTTTCATTGGAGTATTTGTATACTATGAGATAGTCATTTATAAATTTATAAATTTTTCTTTACATATGAAAACTAGTACTTTAAAAGTAGAAAATTTTGAATGGAGAGGAAAATTTCAGGGGTCATTCATGGAATTGGTGTGGATAATAAATCCCACAAAAGTTAAAGTTATTTTTGAAAATGGGTTATTAATGAAGTAAATTGTGATTAATTGGGAAAGGGATTAGGATATTTCTTTATATAGGTGAGTACAGTTATTCTTTATGTCTAGTATTTCATGTAATATTACAAAGATTTAACATATGCATGAATTTGATCTAGCTATTATCATTCTTCTCTAATAAGTAAGTGGCCTTAAATTTTTGGTCAAAAATAATTGGTATATATGGGACAAAAACGTTTGTGATATAAATCATCACATTGAATCCTAAACTTGGAGAATAAAGGTGGCTATAATACCATAAAATATTTTATTTTGAACTAATATGTACACTATGAAAAGAAAATATAGAGTTGGATATATTAAAAATGAAAAACAAAACATAGAAAGTGAGGTAATATGTAGATAATTTGGTGTTTATAGTGTAATTATTATAATTTCATATAGTGGTTATAGATATGAACTATAGTTTGTATCTCCCTAGTCTCAATGTGATGCACGTGCCAGTGGAGGATTTATAGTTTGTGCAGTTTTTTTAAGAGAACTATTAGAGGATATGGGATACCCTTAATATGGAGAAGAACATAAATAGTGGTTGGTTAAAATATATTTGATTTATTATTTTGAATGATATTTTGGGGTTCCCATATATCTAAAGAGTTATGATTTGAAATATTTCTACCATTCTTGTTGGATAGTTCATCCAAGAGAAACCATGATATATCAGGACTTCATATAGCAGTTTTGGTGTTTGTGAATATAGAAAATTATTATTGATTTTTTTTTACTACGTAGGTTGTCAATATCTAAATACATGGTTATTGTGATAGATACATGTTATGGCATGAAAATAGAACTATGTCATTATGGACTTCATGATTAAAATAATGAGCTCATCGTGGAAGATTAAGATTATTTAGGATATAACGGACTTCATCATGATGTTAGTGATTTTAATTCCTACGCTATAATTTTTTTCTATGACATTTAGTGACTTATATAATGGATATTGTAATACATTATTGAGTTATAATGTAAATTTTCTGGGATAGAGATCCTATGTTTTGGGAGAGATTCAATAGTGGACTCTTGCATTCTTGGGGATCATAGATGAAGATGATTACAATCTTTAATCCTCTAATAGATGTATAGAAAAAGTGTATTATATATGTTTTGAATGATATGATTCAAGATTGTGTGTTTGATATTGGGATGTCTTTAGAGTATCATTTTCTATTGTCATAATTTCTATTTAACAAATGTTATCATTCATTGATTCGTATGAATCAATTTGAGGAATTGTATGGTCAATCATTTTGATCACCACTATATTTTGTTCAGAGAAGCAAGAATACCATTATATGACCTAGTTGTGTGTAAGAGACAATAAATTATGTCATGCGGATCTAAAATCATATGATTTTAGCGTTGATTCAATATAAATTTAACATCTCTCACTGATGATGACCAATGAGATTCAATAATTAGTATTGTATATTGATGAATATTAATCATAGATTATGTAATAAGAGTAATAAAAAACCTGAAAATATTATTCCATGGTATAAATGAAATTTTATGTTTTTTTAATTAATCAGAGATTTAGAACATATATTTTCTATTACATTGAATTATGTAATAATTCATAATGCTTTTCATTTTTCTCTACAAAAGAAGTATAAAATTAACCCTAGTAATATTTTTAGGTGGTAATCTTATTGAGTAATAACATAATTATTATTACCTTAAGTGGTTGATTTAGAATATGTATATTTATTATAATATCCTATTATGGATGTGTATTCCACTGTAAATGGTGATTTGGGGTCATAGGGAAGTCCTAGGTGATACACAAGAGAGAGAGGTTGTGAGGTGAGATTAATGGATAATGATTTTCATGGGAAGTGACTCCCATTGACTTTTTAGGGATTAAAAGTCCTATAGTAGTGATAATTACAATCTCTTGGTTTTTATAAGGATGTTTTTATTTAAATTTAGGGGATCTGTTGGAAAACATTAGAGTTTCACAAGAGAAATAATAGAAGCATGGTATGGTGCAAGACAATATTAATACTACATATCAACCATGTGAGGCTAAAAAATATGTAGTGGATTCACACTATTAGATGAAACATTATCCTAATTATTCATGATAACTGGAAATATAAAATTTTATTTCAGAAAAAAGAACTATTTGATGCATGTGTTTCTTAACTATGTGAGTTAATCATCCGTAATAGAGAATATTACATGAAAAAATATTTTAATACCAATTATGACTACAATATTTTCCATTATCTATATTATCTCACCATATGAAATATTAGGGAATACTTGGATTAAATTTGGGGTTTCTCTAGAGTTGAAATATGGTTTTTTATAAAGGATCGATCAAATTAGAGAATAATAAATGGTTGTGTTTTGATTAATTATTCACAGTTAAATATCTGATATTATCCTTAGTTAAAAATTGTATTATTCTAAAATATAGAGATATATGTGGCTAATTTATGAAACTTTTATGTGTATTGAGGAATTATATTCATTTATTTAGTGATTTAATTGATTTCTCTATAATGATGTGTTTAATGGTTTTTTAAATTTTAAAAAATTTGAGGTATTATGTGACCATGTCGGTGGATCCAATCACATCTAGGAATTTTATATTATATTTTTCATTATTGATTAGTTATGCGTTTTCAATGTCAAAAATTACATTAACTATAAATATTTTTTTATGTTCAGTTAGAAATATCGTTTTTATCCAAATTGTATTTTGATGGATGTTTGGGGGTTTTCAAAACCATGAATTTTAAAATAAATTATGAAAATGAAGTGAATTTATAAAATTTTAAATAATTAATTTATTTTAGAGGTCTTTAAAAAGTGTTTTCAATGGTTTTTTATTCATTATCATTAATAATTATAGTGGGGATTTCAATTAGGAATTAAAATTTTATTCAATGTGATCAATTATAATAAAAAATTTGAAATATTAAAAATTTATTTTCATGAATTGAATTTGGGAATGTATTAAAATGTGATAAATTTTAAGGGAATTATTTTATAATTATGAAATCAGGTATGTAATTATTTTAATAAATATTTAGTGATTCATTGTTTTAAACTATTGACAATTCCTGTAGGAGTATGGGCGGCTTAGCGTGTCTACACTAATATAATAATCTATTAGGATATTCAGTTCTATTATCCGACACTCAATATAGTGTGAATCATGGTTATGTAAGTTGGGATATATACATTGTTCAAGCTAGAAAGCGAATTAAATATGGAAAATAATTAATTTTTAGTTTTACATGATTGGGAATGTTTTAGAATGAAGATTTGTTGGAAACACGGTGTTCCTATTAGATTTCAAAGAATCCATGGATCTTTCATTATATTTTTTGATTTAGATATTTCTATTGAATTATGAACATCATATGTTCTATTGGAATTTTTGAATAATGATG
Source organism: Viscum album (assembly GCA_963277665.1). Taxonomy (NCBI): domain Eukaryota; kingdom Viridiplantae; phylum Streptophyta; class Magnoliopsida; order Santalales; family Viscaceae; genus Viscum; species Viscum album. Next base: position 1,803,830,742 of record OY728125.1, read on the forward strand.
TTTTTCTGGATATTAATTCTTACAACGTCACACTACCAACTAAAATAATCACTCATGTAAAAAATTAAAATTTTTTCATCTTCAAACTCATTCTTACATGTCTCCAAATACTTTCATAGTGAATCCTATATAGAGGTGAATATCACAATTTATGTAGATGAATATTGGTAGCAACAGAAGATTTATCAACCAAATATAAATTATCCTTTTCTTTGAGTGTGATGATATCATTCACTTCCTCTCCACCAGCATAACATTATGTTAGTAGAACATCACCTTCAAAATATTATGTTGAAAAAAAAATCATCACTGTTTATAAAAAACACGTGAAAAAATTAATTTATTCTCTTTATCCCTTAAATTAGCACTAAAAAATCTCAATATATTATCAATTTTTAATATATATTTAACTTATTCCATTGTCATGATGTTCTTCTTACCCACACAATTTTTTTCTTTCTATCATAGAATTGTTAGATCCATTGAGTAGTAAAAGTTTATTTTAAATTATAATTGAATTTAAAATTAAAAATAAATTTTCCATCTTCAAACAGAACCCTTAGATCATCGTCTAATTAATATTCACTATAAAATTAATAATGGTAGTTTTTATATGAAAACATAATGACCAAATTTATAATGTAAAAACATCTCATCAAATTTATTTGAACTACAATTTTTCCATCATTAAAAATATTGAATCCTCATTTATGAAATAGTGTAGTAGTTCAAAAAAGATATTTTGAACTACCCATAAACATTTCAGTGTGATTATAGAACTATGATGTAGAGGTTTTCCAATAGACAGTGGCCTTGAAATAAATTCTCAAACTCCATTGTCATGTGGAAGACTCTCTTGTGGTGTGATCCAACTTTCTCTTAATAAGTTTTAGTGTGGTAGAACACTTATAATGAAGGCTGATTCAAAATTTTAGAAACAAAATACCAATTCCTCTCAATTATTACATGGAATTACTTCCATGGAATTATAATCATATTTCAACACCATTAGATTGTGGTTACTCATTTGTGGTGTTGAGGTATTTAATATTATAGAGGAAACGAAAATATGAGTGGATTTATTTATGAAATCTCTATCTATGTTGGGAATGGATTTTTTATAAATAGATAGGTAAAAAATTACAAAGTATCATTTTTTCTATAGTATCATATTTATTCTTTAAACCTTATTGTTAAAAATGATTATATGATGTAATAACATGATCGGTGGTGTTTGACTTTGACCTTCAATAGAATGCATCGCGAACTATATTCATGATATGTAAACCATAAAAAATGTTATTTACCTTGTGAATTAATCTCTAAACTTAATCACCTAAAAATATATATTATATTTAATATTATAATTTAAATGACCATAAATTTCAACAAAATTAATCACATCTTCTCGGAACTATTCTTTATAAAACTCTTCAGAAAATCATCCAACACATCTTGGTCTCAACAATTTCACCCAGTGGATATTATTGAGAACCAACAATCATAAATTAGTAACAAACTATAAATTTATATTAATGGATTTCCATACAATATATCTTAGTCTATGTGATTGAAGTATAAGTAAGAATAAAGAACATTTAGTAAATTATACCATGATGTAAATAAATAGTGATCTGTATTCAAACCTGAACATCTCAAACCATATTTACTATGAGATACCAATTAAAAAAAGATCAAAAAGATCATAATTAATAATTCAACATCACCATCAATGTTTCATGAAATCTATTATTCAAAGTTCATACACACATAACTCTAACAAACTGTTAGAAAATTTCACAAACATTCACAAGGATTAAATCATATATTTCCCTTAAACAAACATCACAATAATATATTATCCACTTAAATAGAAAGTGAATATATCATTAGACACCCTAAAGAGACTTATATTTACATTTTACCACATTTAATAAAATATCCAATGAGAAGATAAGATAGGGGACATGAACAATATACCTTATCTATGATATGAGTGAGGTTGAACTCCCAAACACCGACCTTAGATTTTGATATGTATCCTTAGATAGTGTCTTGATAAAAACATTAGCTATCATATTATATGTAGGAACACATTAGAAAATGAATTAATTTAATTATAAAATAACATTGATAAGGTTATATTTAATATTATTGTGTTTTATTAATTAATTTTAAAAATTATTCTCTGACAAATTTATAGCACTGTGATTATCATATTCAATAATAAGTGGAACATTCATCTAAACACTAAAATATTCATTCTGTGTATTTATACACATTAATTATTTTATAGAATGAATTTTCCCTAAATATTCTACCACAATAGTTCTTAATGTCATAGAATTCTACTTATTAATGTTCAAACTCATGCACTATTCACTGAAGAAGAGATCTACATATGATTTTAAACATTAATGTGTAATCATATTTCACCTCCAAATCTATAGTTACTTTAATAAGTCAAAAAATACAATTCCTAGACACAAAATGGGTAACCTTTTGTGTGATTTTATACCTTTTTTTAACAACATAAACTAAATATGGACTTAAATTGACTGTCATTTCCATTATCACAATACAATGATAAACTCAACAAATTGGTTATCAATAAATTAACAGAATTATTTTTTTATTTCATATTTTCATTCCCATTAATAGTTGATCCAAATCATTTAACTTTTAATGGCCCCTTATTTTACAAACATCATTGAGCCTCTATTAAACATCTCAAATTTCATCACTTGTTTTAAATCATCTTTCACATGGAATGCAAAACCCAATTTCCATGATCAATAGATTTTCTCTTGATATATTTTTTATGTGCTAATTCCACAACAAGGGATTTATTGTTTCACATTCCATTCACATTTTTGAAGATTACTTTTTTAAAACAAATATTCTAGTTGGATATTAGAAATATAAAACATTCATTTACATGGTTACCATACTGGTTACAACTTCCAAAAACATCTTCAGGTAAATGAATCAAATTCTATGTCTTCTTTCCAAAAAGTATAAACTATTTATAAACATCCATATTTTAATTAGTCCATCACCCCCTAAAACAATTTTACCAAATTTTTATGAACGTTCTGATGTTGTTTTTGAACCAATAAAATTTTTCATATTCCCAAAAACTCTACAGTTCCAAAAATATATATCAAAATCATATTTGTATTTTAATACTGGCCTATTTTCAAGAGCTATGTTCAATCAATACATCATTATTTATGTTAATAAATTTGAATTATTTTTATAAAACATAATTTTATTGATATGAAAATATATTCTTCTTTATTTAGTCTTATTTTCAAACTTTCCAAATTCTTCCATTGTAGAAAATTTTGTAATGATATTTGGATTCCCAATATATATTGATATCTTAGACTCCATTGATTTGGCCACAAAATGGTCCTTTTAACATTATTATTCTTCATTGACTCTTTATAAACCATTTTAATATTAATATAATCATTGAATAACTATTTTTTGCTTTATTGTTCTCATTTCGTCTTTGAACAGTCCTTAGATTCTAAGATCGAATATTGAAAAAAAGTCCTTATGGGTTCAATTTTTTAACATTTATCTATTTATATTGAAACAAATAAATATACTTCTCCATATATTCATACACTCCTTCCAAATTTGTATTCAAGATATTCTCATCCTCACTAATATATTTTATTTTACATATATCCATCCCCAATATAGATTTTTCTTCTTCATAAAATGAATATTTTTTGGTTGAATGATTGAAAATATTTCTTAAATTTCTAATTTTATTAATATATATTTGATATTTGTGAGAGAAATTATATCTATAAAACATTTAATTTAAAATAAATGTGGGTTTTATCATTTCTACATATTTATTTTTTTCATTCTTCACTATTAAAATTTTGAACATTCACCTTGGCAGTGAGATATTTTTCACCAACATCACATTCAGTTTCTAAAACTTCTCCATTAGTGAATAATTAATTTTCATCATGCAATGATATTGAATCACTAATTTTTTAATTTTATATATTCAAAAAAATTATTCTATAATAAATTTTTTTCTTGGATATATTCTTAGTTGAGAGACATCTTAGTATTTCACATTATTCATGAAAAACATTTTCTTATTTTAGTTTTGGATAATTTGCTACAAAATTTTAAATAACCACACAATTGAAACATTAATGTGATGATATCCCATTTAAAACTTTCTAAACTCTTATTTAATTTTTAGATGTAATAGAAATCATTTTTTAAAACCTTATATCCATATCTATAACAAAATATAATCATCTAGCCTCATAATATTTAAAAACTACTTTCTTAACTTTATCATATATTGAGTCTTTAAAACAAAATATTCTTTTCAATATTTTTATTTTTTTATAGTATTAATATTCATAATTTTATAAGAAATATAAATAATAAAAAATTCAACAAGATATATTTCACCTCAATTATTTTCTTCAAGATTATATTCATTTTCATCAAAAATTTATTCTATGATATAGAAGATCATCTCAACAATAATAGATTGTTATATCTTCCCACCTTAACCTCTTATCATGTATAAAACTTCACTAACTCATGTGATGAAGATGAAAAGTGTTTTATATCTATGAATTTATAGATCATCATATTTATATCTCAAAAAATGTAAAATTCCTTACTTGAATATGTGTTTTTCATTCATAGATATTCACATGTTTTTTGAAAATAGAATTTTTTTCCATATACCAAAAAAATCACTTTATTAATGAGAAGATAATCAAATATTTCTAGGACAAACATCACCCATTAAATCAATTTTGTCTTATAATATAATAGAATCAATATTTTTATGTGAGGTGAATTTATCAGTTTTTGAATCTAAAGATTTTTAATTGATATAAATAATATACAGAGACAATCAATCTTTCCCATCATAGTATTATTTCCCATAAAATATTGAAATCCCCTTATTATTCACCAAAATCAATTTATCAATTGTTAATAATAAATAATGTATCCAAAAATTTTCCATGGATATTTTATGTATAAAAAATAAAAAATATAGGCAACTGGGATCTGATACCACAATATTATCTACTTATATGATAAAATGAAGATAAATTTGGGGGTGGGGATGGGTGGTAATCACTGATAAAAAATTATTTTTATTTTTATTTAGAAATAATCCTTTTCGAATTGGGTTGACAATAGTAATTAAATTACATATTTAATATTGATCCATCCACCAATATAACCATTTTTTGAAAATTTCATATGTATCCCTAACTATCTTTTTGTCTAACCATATATTATAAAATCTATATTGTATCCTAGTCCATCTATTGTTACAACTAGATTATATAATGAGATCATCTGAGGAGGCATAAACTAGAGTGAAGAAACTCAACACCCTGTATCTTAGGGATTAATAATCCAATTATATTATTGTGTACATAAACATACACTAAATAAATAAAATAATGAAAATCATATCCCTAGATGTAATAACTTGATTTCATCTAGCACACCAGGATCATTTTGCATCATGACACATAATATGAAAATTATCATGTGCGACTTAGATCAGATTTGAAATAATGTTATATAATACACATACATCGTAGTATAACCTTCTCATAATAGACCTCATCACATATGGTATGGAATTAAAAACTCTTTTTTTCATCCATCTTACATATATAAGGAAACTAATTTATTCCTTATAACAATATCAACCCCAAAAAATTGATGCTAACTCATATCCAATAACACTAGAATTCAATCAGATTTTACTCTCCACATAACCTTGGAGATGATGGATATTCTAACTCAGTTTTATTTCTCATATTATCATCCTTATGTATATAACCATGCACTATTCACATCACAATTCACTCAATCATGTTGGTAAAAAATTTACAAACCCTAAGAACTCAATTCCTGTAGCCATTCCTTGGGATCCAAACTCCAATTTCCCATTTAATATGTAACAATAAAATAATCTAATTTAAACCCTCCTATTTAAAACACATGATTATTTATTATACATATCATTCTTACCTAATATACTCAAACAACTACCCATGCTCACATATTTGTGTTTCCAACAACACTCCAGATGAATGATCATCTCACCTATCACCCATAAGACTAATCCCATCATAAATACAATATGATCCTCAATAATTATAATAAAATATAATATTAACACCTTTAGAGCTTAATTACACATATAAAAAACTAGAATCATCACTCCTTTTTAATGATGTAATTCGATATTCTTAGATCTCTCAAAATGTAGTGGAGAACCCACTCCACTTTTAAATAGTTTGAACCTATGGACTTCCTTTACATAGTGTACTCACATTCCATATAAAAATCATTCAAAAACCAATTTATTTTATAGAAATACACAATCATTTACATCCATGCAAATGTTTCTATACATTTGGTATCATTTAAATCAAAATATGAGTTAACCCCATATGAAAAGATCATCCAATACTAATCCATGTTGTAGAAAACTGTGCCTATATCTCATCATACCGTATTTAACAATATCATAAAAAACACTCAAATAATTAATTATAACTATTTATAACTAATTAAATAATTTCTACCAATATATCATAGCAATCAAAGTCTCAGTGTTGAATCTCATGACATGAAACTTTTGAACAACAACACATATACCATGATACTCTCCCAACACCATTATAAGTAAAATAACCATAAACCATCTTAAAATTAATTATTAATTATAGAAAAATTAATGAAATACCATTGGAAACTCACTAATAATAAATAATCCACAAAAATGATAGATAATATTAATTTATCACCTATCAACATTTTTATGTTATTTCACACAGAATTCCATTTGATAATGATAAATACACCATTATCTAGTGGAATAATAACTTAAACCAAAACTTAAGGATGAATAAAATCAATAAAACCATGAATGAAAATTAATAGGTAATGGAGTATGAGTCCACAACTCTAAAAAACTATGAAGAATAATCCCATGCCACAGTGAATCAGAGAATTAAAGGTGGAGAAAATGAGAGGCATAGGTGTGACCATATATATTTGAATGATTTACATGGGAAGAACTCCCTCAGGAGGGGGATAAAAATAATGGATTTGAAAATAACCTTATTCACACTCTATTTCACCTACACACTAAGAATAAACCTAATAACTTAATGAGAACCTGTTTAGCCATCACCCAATACATAGAACACCACTGACCACTTGCTAAAGTTTCACCATCTACTTAATGAATATCCTTTGGAAAAATATCCTCTTCCAAAACCATTTCATATCTCATTGATCCCTACATAGTACCCAAAGGTATTTGTATCCTTTTCCACAAGACCATTGTACACTGATCATTGAACGAATCATTTGAACACATCTATAGACCTAATATGTATGTTATGACTATATAAATTACAATATATATTTGAATTCTCTAATAATATCAACATTAAAACATTAATATAAAATTATATCTTATTTACTAACCCATTAATTCATGTTTAATTATAAAATTTAACTCATGTTACTATAATTATTTAGGGTAATGCCTCCAATTCGTGCTTTTTACCATCAGTGAAAGTCCCTAACTAGTATCTAATTGGATGTTAGATTTGGTGGCCATACCTAGATTTTCTACTAACACAATAGTGGTTCTAGTTAGGATGGGTAAATATTGAATTTTAATAGAGATATCGTTAAAAGTTAGCATAATATTTAGAGTCAGACACTAGTTAGTGATAAATTAGATTATTAGGGAAATAATATTAAACAAACTCTTTTTTATGATGGAAAGGGTGAATAAATAGGACACAATCATTTTGTATACCCCTGTGATCTGATTAAAGAACCTTAATCTTATTAAAAAAACTAATGATAGATTATATAGATACATTTTTGAGTGATATAAGAATATAATTTAAGGAATAAATTTGATAATTACCAAACCTCTTATCATATAAATATATACAATTGTGAAATTTTTAGTTTATGTTGAGAAAAATATTCAATATAGGCGGAGATTTTGTGATTAATGAATTTATTAATGGTGATGGGTTTTCCTAAGATGGTCATGAAGGATTTTTTAAGGATTTCAAGAGATCTAGTAAATATACCTAAATTATTGGGGAACATAATATCCAATTTCATATAGTATTATAGTCTTATATATTTCAATAACAACATCATGAATTATGTTTGAGTATCTCTTTGTGTCCTTTGTTGATTGCCCTGGTATTTTTTCGTTATAATGTATTGGGATAGTAAAAGTATGAGTTCCCTATGATTCATGTAATTTTGTGGAATAATAAATTCTTAACATTGAATTATTGTGTGCACACATTTTAGTGGGTCGTAGGTTATGATGGAAGAAGTTTGAATTTTAGAGTTTAAGATTTACTATGTTCTGTGTGAGATTTCAGATTCATTTCACAATAAACTCTATTGAAAATTACATTCTATTTTTATTTAAATGGATTTGGTATTTTTTAATATACTAATATTAAAAAAAATTTAAATTTATTCAATTTTTAGTTTTAATATGATTTTTTATTTAAATTTAGATAATTTTTAATGTTATAATAAATGAAAAATAATTTTTTAGTTTTTTTGAAATCACAAATAATTTTTCAAATACATAATTTTTTATAAAGATAAAATCCATGTCTCAATAGAATAAATTGTTTTAAATGAGAATTCATTTATTTAGAGATATCCTACTATTATTAATGGAATAATGGTTGGTAAGTAGGGTTGAGTTATCAGTTGATGATATTGAAGTAACTCATTCCTCACTATATTGTATTTCTATATTTTTAATAAAAAATATATATTTGATTTGTATCTTAAAAAGTGATCACATATATGACATATATTAATTTACAAGGAATGATGTTATAGTGTATTTTATGTATCAAAGTTTCCTAATGTTAATTTATTGAATTATTCGTTTTGGTTGTGATTTATCTTTAATGTTTGGTTTGCATCAGTAGAATGTTGTTGTGTTACCTAAAAGGGGGTATGATTCATGAAAATGAGGATTTATTTATTATTACCTTCATTGAGGTGAAATTTTAGATCATTCAATGGTGTTATCCTTTATTTGTAGGTATTTATATAATTATTTATGTTTTAGGAATTTACTTCTTCTAGTTTTATTTTTATAGTACAGGATGAGAAAATTTTGAGAGGTATATAATATATGATCTATGACTTTATCAATCCTCCACATTGAGTGTCATTGCGCACTGTAGGTATCAGGAGGATTTTTAAGGGATGTTTATTATATTAGGGATGAGATTTTGATCCTTAATGGAACAAAATAATGTTGGTCTCCTCTATGATATATAGGTTATCTTGGTCTCATATATATATGATTAGGTTGTTCTTTTTCATGTCTTTGTATGGATAATGAGGATAGTGTACATTTTTAGTTGGTAATGTTATGGCTGTTATCTTTGATATTGAGGTAAGAGTTTTGAGGATTTTGGTGTTATTATGGAATCCATATGATATAAGATGACATATAAAGGGAATATTTTAGAGTTTGTAGTGGTATTCCATTTTTCTTCAAGAATTCTTGGATATGGATATGTCATTGAGGTCAGATAGAAATATTGTACTGGATACCACTATACTGCAAAATTTTTGGAATTTGAGTGAGGGTATAATTCCAAAATCATTATAGACTATGTAATCTGTTGTGGTTCTCATCATGCACATTCTATATAGGATAAAATCACTATTGATAAAAGGGAATATATATTGATCTTATGGATAAGATTCTCAGATGTTATTTTTACTCAGCTCAATATAACATAGGGATTCTATTAACACACCATTGTAAGTATATAAAAATTTAGAATATGCATTTATGCATTCTATTTCCTTGGGTCAATGCCTTTTGTCTATACTAAAACTAAATAGAGTTCATTTTTGTTTTTTTGTCTCTGGTAACTATGGAGGGGATTATGGACACCTACATCATGTGATGTATATCTTCATGATCTAAGGTTCTATTTCATTTCGTATTTTCTATAAATTCAATATTTTCATCATCCCACTTCCCTTTTTTCCTTCTCATAAGTCAATGGTAGTGGTTGCATCGTTATTTTGTTGGTTTGGAACTACGATCATGATAGAGTATGATATGTTATTATTTTATTGAGGGGTTTTCTTAGGATTATTTATGGACTAATCATCTTCATATTATCATACTAATACAATTATTTTTTAATCTGAAATAAAGGTATAAAAATTGATATTTTTATTCTCTTAATTATGCATTGAATATGAAATTATCATGATTTTTTTAATAATGAGTTGGAATGATCACAATGAAGATAATTATATTGAATGAATAACAAGTAAAAAATTTATGTTTAATCACATATCATTTACATGTTTTTATATATATTTATAATTTACTACATTTGTATGTTATTTATCATGTAAAAATGATTTTGTGTTGATATTATTAATATAAAGTACATTTTAATTAATTAATTAAACTTAATATGGTAAAAAAAATACATAATATCTAAATATATGAATGTTTTTTGAATTTTGGTTGGTAATTATAGGATAAAGTATGATTAAAAGATCATTTGTAAATATTATTATGAACATTCCATTTATTGAATTATTAATGATGTTTTTATATTGATATAGATTATAGAGTTCTCTTGTTATGATGATAAATCATGTTCAAATAGAATAATCAACCTATATTTTTTGTTTATATGATTATGTTTAAAATAAAAAACAGTATTATTGACACTTATATGATGAATCACGAGGATAAAAGAAATTTTGTATATTTTTTTGTTTGTCTTCTTATAATGCTGAATAAATCATAATTATCATGTGATTAATTATTGTGGTATGAAGGTAGTGTAATGAATTTCATAGTTTTGGATGATATGATTTATTTTGGGATAGTTTGGATGGTGTTCTGAAAGTGTAGAAGGTAATGGTTTTTTTAAATTATTGTAGTTACTAATGTGTAAGTATGATGAAGTTATTATGGTTGGTGTAATCATTAACCAAGATTCGGAATGTATGATTAATCAATGAAATAATTTAAATAAAAAATGAGAATATGTTGAACTATGTTATGTTTTTTTATATCAATAGTTATGTAATAATGAATGAAATTAACATTTGAAGTAATTTGTGGTAAAATAAAGTATAATAAGAGTTTATTATTTTGTATTGATGTAACCATTATTACTAAAATTTTAAATAAATTAAAAGATATTAGTGATGAATTGATATCAGAAAAATTGAATAGTAAAATATGGAATGGATTATTGTGTGAATGTTGGGTAGCTACTAAATAAAGAATGAGGGGGGTAGTATTTTTTTATATGGAAATAATTTTCGATGTTAAGTAAAAGTGAAAAAGAGTATATTGTATGTCATAGTTATGACGTGTTTCATTTGAGAGTTGATCATTAGTCTTGTATTAGGGGTTTTAGTATGTTTATTATATTTTATATTTTATATTATGCTTCATCACATAAATTGGGTAACAAGGCTCATTACCATATAATATTTTTTATCTGGGGTGTACCCCCAACATCTAGAATGTAGGGGATATGAATGGAAAACTAACCCCCTTTCCCCACTATCTCTTTTAGACATGGTATGAGTAGTGATAGATCAAGGATATCATATGTTGTTTTCTGGGAGTGATGTGGGATGTGATTTAGGTGTACATGAGGATGATAGAATGGATCTAATTTCCTTTATGTTTACATTATTGGTCATAATGTGATATATGGTAAGGGAATGTGTTTTCTAGTATGAGGTTGTAGATATTTGTTGGAGACATGGAATGTGGCAATTTTTGTGTTGTAATGTAGTTATTGTTGTGTATTTTCACTAAATCACCTACTAAAATGTTTTTAATGTTTATAATCTATGGTGAATGTCACCACTCTATGGTGAGTTTCTTCCCATAGTTTAAGAAGAAATATCAAAGCTCCTATAAAGAATGATATTTGATATCTTCAGATTAAATACCCATATTTATAATCAAGTTTATTTTATGACATTAATTAGAGAAATAATCGTGTTTTGATAAAATATTGATTTTTAAAGGATTATAATAATCAAATCAATAAATTAAGGGGAATCCAAAAGTTATTTCCATTTCATAACATATAAAGAAATATGATTTAGAGAGGGTACTATATTTAATTAAGGGGGATTATAAAAAGAATTTCTTAGACCTAATTTTATTCATTGTTTTTCATCATTTATTATAAAAAAATATCTCAGATTATATTATCTCAATTTTCCTTCTAAGTAGATATATAAGAACACTATTGTAGAGAAGAGGTGATACTGAATAATTTTTTAAATCTAGTGGATAGTGGGTTAAATTTTAGGTAATAACAAGTAGTTTCTTTGAGGTATGACAATCATGTTCATTGAAAATTAATATTAAATGCATGGATGGTGAGGTACACTAATAGGAAGTTTTAAATTGTTTCATATTTTCGAAAATTCTCCTTATAAATCATTGGATGAATTTTTTTAATTCGTCAACTATAACATGATAAAGTAATGTCTCATGAAACCCATCATTTGTATAAAAGTATAGGCTAATGGTGAATCAATCAGATGAATATCATATTAGAGAACCTGAGACATATTTTTCCTTAGTACTATGGTATGGACACATCATTACACTATTATATGTATCATGTTTCCTAAAAAATGTGGTTATGTCACCAATATGTGATATGGGGATTTTTTATGAAATTATAATTTTGTAGTAAAAAATCATCTTTATTTATAACCCAATAATAGAATAATTTTGATGATACCATGGCTTAGATATCTGTATATTATGTCTCAGACTAAGACACCATGGTGCCCAACAATGTCCTGGTGGTCATGAATGATCTGATTCAATTATTTTTGATAGTAGTGAATTAAATTGTCTCATGGCCCCAAAATTTAATTTTAATATAATTTCACTAAGTCATGTTCATTTATAATATGAAGGGGAAAAATTGGCATGAAAAAAATTAATAAAGGTTGTTTTAGGAGGGTCTATTAATTTAAAAAATTTATTATTCAATATCACTATATCTCAGTGCAATCAAAGGTGTACTAAAATATTTAAAAAAATTGTTTTTCCCAAAAACAAACTTCATCGTTGCAAGACCAAATAGATTATGTTGAATCTGTATGAATTTATACAATATCAAAGGTTGAATTGATGAAATTATTTGTCCAATTATTTTTATAATTAAGGTTATATAATACAATCATTTATTTATTTATGAAATTACTCTTTAAATATTCATATATTTAATTTTTTTTGTGATGTGATTATTATATTTTCTTTATGTTATGTGATAAGATGTAAAAACAATCTATAGAGGTATAATATTAGGTATAATTATTCTATAGGATAAATTAGTTATAAATAATATGCATAGCATGAATATGAAAATAGAGACACTAAGAAAACCCATCAAACACTATTTGTGGGATTTCTTCAAATGTAAGCACATTTCAAGACCATGATAATCCAAATGGATACTATATGAAAATTATTGGATGCATATGGATTATCTTATTTAATTTATTCAAGTGATAGTTGACTCTTATATGTTTGAGTTTGTTGTTAAACTATAAGTTTTGGGCTACATACAGTTGATAAAGAAAAATATGGTTACAATACAAGAGGACTAGAATTTAATTTATCTATTTGATGTTTTTGGAAAAGTGTTGTGCATATAGATATCCATTATTAATATGTTATATAATTATCATGAATTCCTACCTAAATAACTAATTTATGTAGGAATCACTAAAGAGACAATAAACATAGGGAAATTTATATCTTTTCATACTAAATATAATAATTATCATACTATCATATATTATAGATATGAAATTCAAATTTCTTCTAGATTGGTATTTAAGGTTTATATCCATTCTCAAATAGAATATTTCTATAAATATAGAAATTATTGATGTAGAAAAAAATTTCTTTTATTCTAACACATAGGTACTGGATACCATGTGTTTAGAAAACATTTTTTCTATTATCCGAAAATACTAAAGGTATAAGATAATTAATGGAAGGAGATACATATATATGTGTTGGAAATGGGTGGATAGGTGATTCGTTGGAGGTTGGTACATATGATCTAAGTCTATAAGGTGAATTAGTTTTTGGATTAGAAAAATACTACATTGTTATGGCTGTAAATATAAATTTTATTTTTTTATCTTGTTTGATTAAGATTTTATATTCATTCATTATTAGTAACAATATTGTTTCTTTATATACAAATAAAATGTTTTATAATAATGGGAATATGGTGAATTGTTTATACATTATAATCATAGATAATCCAATCTATAACATTCATAATATTCATGTCATGGTATATTTGAACAATACTTATATTTTTTATTATATATTTTGATTTATAAATGATAAATTGATACAAAGAATCTATAAATAAGTATTGTTAAATTCATTCTATTATAAATATTTTAATATTTTAAAATCTTATTTATTAGAAAAATTGATCAAATAAATTATCAATTGGAAATGTGATATTGATAGTGGACTATTGGATCTAATACAAAGGAATGCATGTGGACTAGTAGGTACTAATTCATGTAATGTGTATATGTGCATTATAAATTTTTATAATAATTTTCATTGTTATGGTGTTATGTTTCTAATGAGACACAATTTTAAAAACTTCAAAAATATCACATAATTTAAATGTTAAGTACAAAAATTATTTTGGATAATTTATTAAGATTATCTTTTTTATATGGGTTGATAAAACATAAACCATGAATTTATTTATCATATTGGAGATTATAAAATTGTTTCAAAACTATCTCTTCATTGAAAAGAAATATGGAATTTTATATATGATAGGAAATATAATACCTTGTTAGAAAATTTCAACACATATAGAGTCAATGCAATCATCTTATTTAATTATAGGGATATTCTCTACAAATGGTTTCATAATTTATTAAATTCATTCCATCTCTTTCAATCATAAAAAAACAAAAGTATATATGGAATGGAAAATATAACAACTCCAATTTTATGATTATTCTTAATCGTAAATCATACATATGATGTTTGTATTCTGATAAAAATAACCCTAAATTAGAATAAAATTTATTTATTGGTTATCCCATTAAGACAATTGGATATTATTTTATAATCCTACTCAGAATAATGTGTTTATAGCCTAAATTATTATATTTTTTGAGAAGGAACATATAAATCATGGTTTTAGTAAATTGAATATTAACATGTAAAAGTTGATGACCAATAAATTAATTGTTTTACTAAGATGGATGCTGATATAGTCCCACAAAGAGTTATTGAAGAAAAACATACTCTGATTACACAAGAAACTAGGGGGTATTATAGTATTAAATAGGAACATGTATCATCCCATTACAATATTTTAGTTATTTTGATTGGTTGATTTTTGTATCCATTGATTAGATCACATTTCAGGGTTCTTGAATTTTTTGTAGTATTTTTTATGGTTTATGGGCCTATATATGGTTATAGAATTGTATGAAAGTCCATGAATCCAAACTATGAAAACATTCTATTAGGCCAAAAAGGATCACATGGTTGGTGTATAGTTAAAAAAACCATGTATCCTAACCATGAATCTATTCTAGTGTATTTATTTGGGGGAGTACCATTAGGTGTAATTTTCGTACTAACCGAGCAACCTATCATAGGAAACTATGTGAGAAAAGTTTTAATTCCCCAAAAATTGTACAAAAATACCTAAAAATCCTTAATTAACCTGAAACTTCTCCCACTCAATAAAAATTTGATCCATTGACTTTTAGGATCCCTCTAGAATCATTTTTTCTCTCCCAACATCATCTCATCATGCATTGAAGTGTCAATCAAAGTAAAAATACCCTTCTAGAGAGTTATTAATATATTATTATTATATATATCCTATTATAATACTAACCGGAAATTATCTTTTTTATAATAAAAACACTTTTAAGGAAAAGTAAGAAACCAATGGGAACACACATTGCAATGACAAACCATGAGACAAAATTAAAACCTAGAAATAATTCTCATACATACCTTCAAAACCATCATGTTATCTCTCAAATTCAAGCACTGAATTTTTATATGCGATACCAAATTGATGACTGATGGAGAGAGTATGCATACTACCTAGCCTGCCAGCCACCTCATGTCTGCCAATGACTGCAGGGGGGACGCCCAGGTTCAACAACTCTCTTGCCTTGCCCTGCATTGTTTCCTTCCGTTTTGGCTGATTGCCACCTACAAGCATATCAAACTAGTTATGGGTGACCGCAGGGTCATCCAATTCAGCTTGAGCCCCCATGGAACAAATCATCCCCACCTCAGGTGGGGAGTGGGTCATAGTAACAGTTACCACTTGTTCCCTAGATGAACCAACATCAGCATGGTTGGAATTATCGATCGTGGGGGAACACTACAGAATTGGGTCACACCCGGTAGGGTTAACTAGCACACCACAAACAACATTGGCATACGAAGGGTCATCACCCCCTGAAGCCACAATAATGATGCCCATACCCTTCTTGTCACACCCCGGATCAAATGTCTTCAGAATATTAAATAATTATTACTATATTTTATGTTTTCCTTGTGTTCCCTTAGATCATGTTTGAATGATGTGAAATTATTTATTTATGGGCTTTTATCACTTCACTCAGAGTCCATCTTCTAAGATTTCATGATCTCCATCTAAGGAAAACATCTCATATTAATTGTATCTAGATTGTGGATATTAAATTTAGGTGTTTCTAGAAACTTCCTTCAATATTATGTTCAGTTTTTCTTGTAAATTTATAGATACATGATTATTTATTTCTAGCACATATTCAATGAAAGTTATCCATGAAATTACTTTTGAATGTTTCTTTAACTCACTTCTCCTAGAATTGAACATGGAAAAAATTTAATGACTATAATCTTGATCTATATCACCTTTTTTTAATTATAGAATACCATGATTGTTGGTATTTATTTTCAAATAACTTTTAATGAACAGTTTAGTAAATGATATGGATTTAGACTGAGTTTTTATTTCTAAAATTAAATGATTTGAACTATTTTATATTTTATAAATATATTAAAATTCATGAATTTGTGAAATGTTAAATAACCGTATTTGAATGATGGTAACCATGTTTTGAAATTTTCATTTTTTGGTTATTTTAATTTGGTGTTTTATTGACATAGAAAGGGGGTATAAAACCATGTATTGAATTTACCATATGCCTTTTAAATGGGGAAACATCCATAAATTCATTTGGTTTTTTTGAAATAAATGGTTATTTTAATGAAAGTTTTAGCATTATCATGTTGGTTTGTGAATGAAATTGTTCCCTAATAAAATTTTTAATTGTTTAATTTAATAATAGGTTTTGAATTTAATATATTATGATTGAAGGCTTTATTGGAACATTATGATGATACTCTCTTAGAATAATACCATAATGTAACTTGATCGATTATTTTTTCTCCCATTAATGGGTGTTAAAAAGGGAATATTTACATATATGTATATTAGGGATTAGAGTGATATTAATCTTGAAGGAATGACCCCATGATTGATATTAATAAAGATCCATGTTGTGATCTACATAACATGATTATCTTACTCACCACATTTAGCTACCCATGGGATCCTTGATAGTCATATGAGATGACCTAGATATATTCTTTACTTGTGAAAGAATACCCCATCTAGTGGGGTATAGAAAACATGAATGCTTTAAGCATGGATGTGTGGCCAGGAAAGAAGGTGTGCATAGAACTAGTTTATATGAGATACTTGAGACTAGAAGTAAAACTGATAATTAATCCTGATGTATTTGGATTATCTTTTCTATTTCAGGATAACTATCATATCTAATTTATATCAATGAAATCCCTATAGATGATACTCAATACATAAAATATTTTATTTTCACTACTTGGAAACAAAGAATCCATTGTTGATTGATTCGTCCAATTGATTTATCTGTTTATTGATTTGATTCACATTGAATCTATTTTATTGACCCTTGTATAACTCTTAATATTTGATTTATGTTATTAAATTTCATTTCCAATATAAATATATATTGTGAAATCTTTTTCAAATATTTTCAATGAAATGCTTATTTTTAAAATTATGAAATGAAATTTTTACAAGTCTTCTTCTATGAATGGTTTTGAAAATTTTAAAATAATATGTTTTTCATCTATTCTTTATACTCTATTTATTATAATCTTATTTTAACATATTTGATTATCCATAAGAAGTATCATCATGTAATATTTTTTTGAATCATAATGGGCTATATATCTCACACCCTAACTTTACAATCTAGTGATTTAAATTTCTTGTTTTTATTGAAGTTTTTCATGTGATTGTAGATATCTTTTTTTCTTTTTGGTTTGGTTCACCTAGTATGGGTGACCTAGGACATGTTTTGTGGTCCTGGAGCACTATGAGATGATTTTTTTGGAAGCATTATTGTTTCAAGTTTTTTATCATCTACTAGTAAACAAAATGTATGTAATGATTTGTTTATCTGACATTTTTCCATAGTGTAAATTGATTACTGTTTAATATTGTGGGAAAAACCATTCCCAAAATTAAATATTTTGTTCAAAAGTTTTTGTATCTGACCTGGGGAGACTAATAACTTTCTTCAGGTTAGTAGGGAATTTTATAAATTTTTGGTTTAGATGTAATTATGGTTTGGTTCATCACAGATTATATCATATGAAGTCTTTTCCTAAAAGGAAGCATTGATCTGATAAATAACATATATTATTTGGGGAGAGTAATGATATAAAAGAGATTATTAATGTGTAAGAAGATAATAGGTATTTCTTGAGTTGGTTCTTGTTCGCTAGCTCTTCATGATGAGAATTGAGTTACTAGGTAATGTGGGAACTTGATTATTTATTATTATTTATTTTCCCCTAATGATATATGAGAGTTATATTTCAAATGATATTATAATTGAATCAGGGAATATATTATGAGTTTGGGATTGGAACAGAAATATTTACAAAGATTCAATATGTTGTCATCGATTAGAAAAATGTGAGGAATTATTGTGAAATATATATATTTCAATCCAAAAGATATTGTGAGGTTTGTGTGTGGTTTACCAGACCATTAAACAAAGCTATGAATAGTTCTACCATGATTATAAACTTGGTTCCATGTACATTTTTTTTCCAAAATAACCACACCCATGTGAGTTAATATTTTAGGGTTATTATTTTAAATGGACATCTTGGGTGTTTCTTGTTTCATGATATTTTTTGGTCATAACATTCTTCTTCTTTTATTGAAAATTTTAAATCCCCAAATAAAAAAATTGTGGAGTAAAATATCTTTTTATTGATTTCATTGAGAAATTATTTCAACTACCTAAATTGAGTTTTATGAAATGTTTTGTATATCAAACTGATTTTAAAAGACTATTTGATTTTGGGATAAAAGAATGTTTTACAAATAAATTTGTTTTCTAATAGGTTTAAAAGATAATTTTTTTTGATAATAAAAAAATTGTATTAATGTTTTGGAAGCTATTTTAAAATTATCATGATATTTTAAATGATTATTGAAAACTATTGTAGCTTTATATAAAGTTTTCATCTTTTTATGAATAATTTAATATATCATTAATGGTGAAATATTGTGTTCTATGAAAGCTATTTTGATTTGATACTGTGTCTTATGGTTTATTTGAATCCATTTGGCATGATTTTATTCTATTTAGGGTGTTGTTTTATGCCTTATTTTTTGTGATTGTGTTAAATGATGGCCATAAATACACTACAAGATGTTTTTCATGAATGATAGAATTCCTTTTATTAAGTTATATCTTCAAATTGGTTCATCATGTTTTCTATAAGTTGTATCTCAGGTCAACGAATCTTTATAGACTCTATATCGATTGGTGGATGGAGAGACCTTCCATCATCAAAACCCCATCATTGACTTCTTGGATTGTCATCCACATTCTCATAAAGGTGTAGTAGGTTCTATTGAGGTATTAAAATATCTCAAATATGTTGATGGGATATTTTATTCTATCAATACTCTTAATGTTTTACTATTCAAGCCTATGAATTATTTGTTTGATAGACTGGTCCTAGAGTAGTGGGGTGGTGTGATTCTATCTCATCTAAATTAAATAATTTGGTGGTAATTCTTCAAGTTAGTATTTATTTAGTGGTAGTTTTATGATTAGTTGATAAAAGATAAATTTACTTAGTAATTTTATTTTGTTCAAAATATTCTATTAGTTGTGGAGTACATAATAAAATTTTCATGTATTATATGTTTGTTACCAAATATTTTTAGTTTTGAATTTTATAATGAAATTTATTTTAGAAATTGAATTCTCACATAACTTTTAATATCCACTCTTGTGGGTTGGATGATTTCTTATTAGTATATATTTTATATGAATTTTTCATATAAATATGAGGTATAAAAATGAAATTAAGGTAAGAATTTCGAATTTAAATTTGAGGAAGGACATTTATCTCCTAGAAATAAGAGGCATTTAATGTTCTTCAAATGTGTAGTCCAAGGTCATCCTATGTGGTTGTGCTTGAATGAAAGATTGTAAATGGTGTGTCTGATTGGGTCACCATAAGAGAATATTTCTATTGTTATAATGGAAATGATTGTTTCATTCGGGGATCATTATATCATATATTTTGGGTAGAAAATAATTCAAGATAATAAGGCTCTACCCCTAGGCCCAAGGCTGATGATTTTCACACAATGAAGGTGATATCGAATATCGGTAGTGGTTAATGTTAATCCAACGTTTTAATTTATATGTTTGAGTGGAAACATCTCGTATTTTTTTGTTATTCTATCTTTTTAGATTTTAGAAACCATTTTTTAATAGATCTGGGTGAATTGCTTTGGAATCATTATGGATGACCTCTTTTGTCCTTGGTTTTTACCATGTGGATCGTCTCATTTTCATTTGAACTCTAAGGTTGTGCCTTATGGATGTGAAATCTTGGCATCATAACCATCAATTTGGAATGTCTTTATTTTTATGTCGCTTGTTATGCTCCTCGTGATGTTGTGTATTCATCTTCAGAAAAACTGTTAGATGTTTGGGGGTTATTTTTCTTAAAAATACATTTTATTTCATTTGGTTGATGTATTCTTATGGTATGTGTCTATAAAAATTCATGTTGGATATTTTTCCATGGATACCATTTTATTCACATTGTGGTTAGAGATCAGTTTGATATGTTGGATTATATCACTTATGCGAGTCTAGTGCCATGTTGTGAAATGAACTTAATGTTTGAACACATTCTGGATGAACTTGAATAGATCTTGGGAATGTATTAAGGTAACTAGGATGATGTGGAATTATTTTTGGGTCGAGATCCCAAAGGTGATAAAACTTTATTTGATAAGCTCATCAAGTGGTGAGTCTTGGTGTGAAAAATCCTAGCTTTCCATCGATTTTATACCCTAGGTAGAAATACTTTTTTGTTCATTTACTTTATTTTGGGTGTTTTATCAAAAATGAACCATGATATCTTATTTTCGTATATAAACCATGTGTTTTTATGTACAATTCCATTTTTTCAGATTCAACCATTATATCTTCTCCTTTTTGAGTTGTTGTTGTCTCTTCTTTGGATCTAAGTGATGTTATTTTATTATGGTACACCATTTTAAAGAATCTATAAAAGCTAGGGAGACCTATGCTAGGTCTCCATTCTTTCTCTAGTTTATATACATGTAATGATATTAGAGTGTTGTTATTTGAGTTGTGTGTGTGTTTTTAGCATTTAGGTGAGTCTCCCTTCTGGACTATGAACCATCCACCTCACATCATGAGTGATGGAGTTCTTCTTGTATTGTTTTGTTCAATATTTTTGAATAGAAGATCTCTTTGGACATAATTTCCAATGTTGGGGAGGTAGTAACAACTTGTTACTGTATTTTAGGTGTTCTAATTGAATGATTATAGTATCCATTTATTGGTTCTCATAATGAGTTGCTTCATATATTATTTGATGTTTTTATGTTTATGGGTATCTTCATGGTTAGAACATTGTTTGACTAAACATGAAACAAAACTATTAATTAGTTACAGTACACTGAAAAGGTTTACCTGGTTGGTAAATGATTAAGTAGGTAGTAAAACCAAACCTTGCATCTATTATGGTGTCCTTATTTAGGGGGCATGGTTATGTACACATTTACTTATAAAATTTCAACCTATCCTAGGAAACTATGTGAATATGTTATAATTCTTTATAAAATGTAATTAAAATCATAAAACCCCAATAATTAACACAAATGTTCTCACATATGATCCTAAACTTATCCTTTATATTTTTGGTGCCCTCTAGTGGTGCTTTGTCTTTGACAAAATAATCTCAAAGCAGATCTAAGCTCCAATTAAAGTTAAAATACACTTACAATGAGTTCTTTTCTTCTTGTTCTTTGATCTATCCTCTTCCCTTATTTCCATATTCCTCAATTTTCTCATTTCCTTGTATTACATTTTATCATTGTTGATTGATGTGTAATTTTGTACTTACCATTGTTTCTTGCTTATCTTGAGACCCCCATCCATGATCTATTTATCACCATCATAATTAACACATCTTATATTCATAATAGGCTGATTAAATTTTTTTGAATTAGTTGTTTCTATGAATATCCTTTTAATTTAATTCATTTTCTCATTAGAAATCATAGAGAAATATTTCATTATTTATAGACCATGGTATATAAATTTTTTTGTTAAAATTTCATAAGAAATATTCTTTGACCCCATTCTCTTGAAATTAAATAGAATATGAATTGAATAATTTTGATTTTTTTATATCAACGTTTTATTGAAATATTTAATTAAATTTAAATGTGTATTTTTTCTTATAAATTTAATGTATTATTTGGTTATAGAGAGGGATTTGGCGTGAGTTTTATTCCTAAAATTCAACTCCATGATTTGAATTAACTGATTTGAAATATTTGATGTTTTATAAATAGTATAAAATTATTAAATTTTTTAAATGAATAAAAATATTATTTTAATGATGTTATCATTCTTTTGAAAATAGAAATTTTGGTTTATTTGAAATGAGTGATGTAATCACAATGAAATAGAGTGTAAACCCATATTTTGAATCAATATTAAGACTCTTTCAATTTTGATACTTCCTTGTATTCATTGGGTATGTATAAAATAAAATAGTTTTTAGAGGAGAATTTAGAATAACCATGTTGGTTTTTTAATGTAATTTTGTATGAATTCCATTTTTAAATACAAAATTTATGAATAGGTCTCGAATTAAATTTATTATATTTGATGGCATGGTGGAAACATTATGTTGATACTCTCTTGTAACAATCCAATAATGTGTATCATTATATTCTTTTAATTATAATTTATGTGCAATGAAAAAATTATTATTTACATTGAGAGATCTTAGGGGGTGAGAGTGAGATTTGATTTGAATGTGTATACCGATGATTGATATTAATAAGGAACGCTGTTGTGATCCTTGTAACATGATATCCTCAATCTCCACTTTTTAATAGTCATGTGAACATAAGTAGTTAGATGATATGACAAAAATATATTCTTTAATAGTAGACTCATTCCTCATTTAGTAGATTAATAGAGAACATGAAAGGTTAAGGTTATACACATTCGACTGTGAAATTGGGTGTGTGTGGAATGAAATTTCATGATACATATGCGATTATATGTAATCATGACGATTATTCATGATGTTTTTTATATTCCTATCTATGTGGAACTCACTATAATATCCATTATTAACCCATTACATCTATATACTTGACACATGATATATGATAGGGTTATTCACCCCTACATGGCATCATATTTTCATTTCTTGAATGATTCCTTCTCTTGATTGACCTGTTTAATGATATGGTTCACCTTTACGTAGATTTTATTAACTATTGTATAGGTATTAATATCAGGTAAATTTTATCATAATTATAAAATTATATGACTCTTTCATGTGAAATAAAATTAATTTCGTTCCATGATTTTTTTACATGGTGAAATTAAATGTTTTACTGGTTATGTTTTATAAATGTTTTAGAGATGATTAAAAAACATATTTTTTAAAAAATTATTCATTATATATTTATTGAAATCATATTTTAAATCATTTTAATTATCCAATGATGTAACTACATAAAATAATTTATGGAATCCTACAGGTCTCTATAGCTAACACCGGGATTGTACAATTTGGTGTTTTCAAATTCTTGTTCTTATAGAAGGTTATCATAAGATAATAAACTTATATTATTCCTATGGGATTGGATGACAATGTATAAGTGACCTAGGTATATTAGGTGGTCTTGTTCCACCATGATATTAGTTATTGGAGGATTTTTTATTTCATTGTTTCTATCACCTCTTTGAACTTAGATGTATGCATTGATTTTTTATATAACATTGCTTCCACACTCTACATTTATTATTTATTTCTATCATTTGAAAAATATTTCCAAACGATTAATTTTTTATGCCCATGTGCCTAACACTAGCCCATGGAGATTGAGAAGACTCAATGGGTTAGAGTTGAATTGACATGGATTTTTGTTTAGATGTAATTCTAGGTTGTTTTATCACACACCTAATAGATATGGATTTTATATAGAAAATAATGTTGAAATAATGATCATAGATGACAAACATTTTACCCACTAAGAGGACATTGAGAAATTAAAATATATGAAATGGTTAGGGAAAAAAACATGATATGGACTCCATGTACGATAATAATGTTTTGGTATTAGTGTATGCACATGAATAGGTTAAAACCATATGATTTAAGCGAGTTTTTATGAGAAACCAATCATGGATTTCAGATAATATACCTATCATTAACATCTAGAATATAATTTTTATAAAAATATTCATGTTATTACCTAGAATTTGATTTTTTTTCATGTTGTGATGATAATTTTTATACAGATATTTCATTACATAGTAACTCATTATGATGAAAAGATATATCAAATGAATATTACAACCACTTTTCATAAAGACAATTTATCTAGGGATGTTTAAATGAGTCATACCAAATAACTTGAAGTTATAAATAATTATTCAAGTAATTATATGTTGTAATTGTCAATTTTTTAAATGAATCATGATTCTCAAATTTTAAAAAATTTCATGATATAACAAAATAATTTATCTTTGTAAACAATGTGGATGATTTTTTTGTATGCAGGGAAATTAGTTGGGGAATTTTTACATTTTTGATCTTGTATTTTGATTAAATACTCCTTATCATTAATATTTTTAATACATGAATTTTGATAAATATGTGTTTAAGACCATTATTCTTTATTAAATACACGGGTGAAGCAACTTACATAATGGTTATAAATATTTACATGGATAAATCAAAGTAATTGATTAAACATAGTCAAAATAGAAATATTAGTAAATAAAAAAATAGTTTATCACAAAGAAAAATAATAAGGAACCCCTAATAGTATTACATGGTTTAAATTTTGGGTATATTCACAGTCCTCATATAATGTTAAAGAATATAGGTAATTTTATTTATGTTTTTATCTATGATATATCATGTATTCCATGTTGTGTACTCAATTTGATGTCACTTTTTCATTATGAGTAAAATGTAGATACTATTCATGTTATGATGAGTGTTACTAAATCACTATCAAGAATATCCATAATTACTTAATAAGAAATAAGGATATGTTCTTGGTATTCAGTGGTGAAGATGAGATCATTACCAAAGGCTACCATGATGCTTATTTCAAAATGATACAGATTATATGAGATCTCAATACGGTTTCATATTTTTGCTAAATAGTTGATCTATCATTTATAATTGTTAAAAAAAATAAACTATGGTGGATATGATAATAAAAACTTAGAACACTTCAACTTTAATAATGTCCTATACATTATAAGAATTTTACCTTTTTCCATTTTGGTGTTAGTGGTGACAGAGGAACATTAAAGAAAGGGATGTGTTTCTAAAGATGAAATTTCAATTGGAATAAAATAATGATGATATTGAAATATGTATTGTGACATGAAGAGTTTTCCAAAATTGGTTTGTTTTTTAGTCTAATTTGTTGATCTGTCAAACTAAATTTTTTAAAACCTCTAGGTTGACCCTTTTATATCACTATAAATCATAGAGTAACCCTTATATATCAGAGTTTACCTATAGTATAACTTTTTATTATAGATTAACACTTATGTATCACCACATATCATAGATTTATCCTTACATATCACTATATATTTTAGTGTAACACTTACATATCAGAGTAACACTTATGAATCATTTTATCTTGTATATTAGACCCTACATATCACTAAATGTCATAGAGTGACTCTCACATATAACTATATATCAAAAGTTATACCTTATATATCACAACATATTATAAAGTTCCCCTTATATATCATTATTTAATATATATTAAACCATACATATAAGTGTTTATAGGGGTGTTTTTAAAGGTTACCAAAATGTTCTATACAAATTGAAAGTGTTACACTAGTTGATCCCCAGGTAAGTTAGTGACTTTATTTTATCACAAAAGAAATACATTTTGATGTATAAGAGTAAAATTAAAACACAAAGGGATGAACAAGGGTAACATGACTATAAAAATTAATAATTAAGAGAAATCCATTTTCTTCTATACATCCCCAATAATATAGAACCTGAATAAAAGTATGTGGACCCAATCTGAGGATCATCACCTAATCTGATGTATTGAAATCATATTTTGTGGAATGATCACTTAGGTTTCATTATGAACTTAATTTAATAAATAGTGGTAAAGTGGTTTAAACAGTGTGATTTATGGAATGATAAGGTAGATATCAACATGTATTTCTTTGGTGTGGTTAATTTAGACATATTTTGGTGTAATAGGAACCTATAACAAAATTATTCTTTAAATTTCTTATTTTAGTGTAAATTTAAAATCCCATTTTAATTATTTATAATCCATTAATTATTCTTTGATCTCTAAGTAATCAATGGGTTTCATTAAAGTCCTTTTATCACCCATTAACGTGATTTTCCCTCAAATTTATGATTTTAACCACTTCACAATCCTTGGATATTAAGGGTGATTCCACCCATTTTTATACCCTTAGGGATAATTGAAAACATAAAATCTATAGGAGGGGTGATTCAAGGGTCAAAATCATATTCAATGATGTTGTAGGGTGGTTTCCAAGTGGGTTTGGGCCATAGTAGAGTGGTTTTAAAGATATTGATGATATTATGATGGAATTTGGAGTTATGATATAGTGAGTATTTTAAGGGTATGGTAGGGATACATTTTTAATAAAACCAATTAGGTGATGTAGAAAGCATGGTTGACTAGGAGATGTGAAATTAGGTACCATTTTTATTTGAAGAAAGGATCTCAATGTTATAGAATTCCCATGGTGATGTAATTATTATTACAGGGAGGAGAATTCGGAGAGGTACATGTATCATGTCTTCCTATTCATGTGTTTTAATTGAAAAGATATTGGGGAAGTTGAAATGATTCTAATTAAATTATATTTAATAAATTACGTGTTATTGGATTAGTAGTTTCATTTTTTTATATAGATGGAAGCTAGTCATTTTTCATGTGTGTGGAATGATAGGAATGTTCCACGAGATGACTCTACTGACCATATGAGGGTTAACCTAGTTGAGGAGGAATAGACATGGTGGAAGAATATGTGTGATTTAATATATCAGAATTTGGTGAATTATGATGATGATATCTTTAATTCAGATATATAGTGCTTGTTAGAGGATCTGATGATCAATTTTAGATTGATCCATGTAAAGACGGAGCATTGTATCTCATTGACATTTAGTCTGAAGAGAAGAGTTGCATGAAAATGGTGGATTTTTTATCAGAGTTAATGGAGTCATAGATTTCATGGGATGCAATTGAAAATAAGTTATATATAGATAAACATTAATCAATGATAACGGTGGTATGGTACCATCATATTTCTTAGGAATATTATAGGAGAATAAGACTGTAAATTTTTTTAGTGATAATGTGTTCCAAAGGGGTTCCCCGTATCATGGGAAGTGTAGGTTTGGATGATGGGGTGACATTTAACCATGGGTTACTGGAAATTTTGAGTTGTTATATCTTGTTAGGGTGGTAGAGCATTAGTTAGAACTTCCCATATAGTTAGACAGAAGCCACAATGTTTTACATGTATTATAGATTCATTAATATTTCAATAAAAATCCACAATCATTGGTTTGGTATATTTTGATGTAGAAGAATTAATGATGTTAATACAGTGGTTTATTGGAATTAAGAATAATAAAAATAATTAGTTTTTTGGGTTCTCCATTTCCATGGTTGTTGTCATTATGAGGCATAGTTGCTTGGATTAATGTATATGGGAATATTAGTAACATGTGTGTTCTCAATACCATGATCTATTTTAAATTTTGTTTTCCCTTCATGTTAGTATGATTGTTTTATTCTATTTTGATTGAGATTATTAATTATTATGTTGAATTTTCCTTTAGTGATGGATTCATTTATATTTGACAAAATCACCCATGATGTTTGTGTTTCGTAATTGTTTTTTCAGTTGGGTTTCATTTTGATTATTAAAGATCAGAATCATTTGAGAAATATATACTGTAATATCCTAGAACTTCTTGGTTACATAAATTAAATATTTTTGGTGTGGTGTTTGATAATGGTTGGATGAAGGGATGTTTTTTTTAAAATGGATTTTTATCTATAAGGTAATCATTGTAGTTTGTCCACAATTTTTTAGTGTTAAGTGTTGGAAAGAAGGGTTAGCATTTTGGTATCACTATATAATATAGGGTGACCACT
This sequence comes from Viscum album, assembly GCA_963277665.1. Lineage (NCBI taxonomy): Eukaryota > Viridiplantae > Streptophyta > Magnoliopsida > Santalales > Viscaceae > Viscum > Viscum album. The sequence goes on from OY728125.1 coordinate 1,803,859,751, forward strand.
ATGTTTCTGTATATATCCCAGAGTAATCCTTAAAAATATATTTAATCTCTGTATATCACTACATATTACAGATTGACCTTTACATATCACAATATATATATTATAGCTTGTGTTTTTTCTGATCAAAACATAACTTAATTATGAGGTTTCTAAGTCCTAAGACCATTCTAATAGAAAAGTGAAAATGTTTCACTAGTCCATGATATAGGGGAAACATATTGATGGTTATATTAATTTTAGGGTTCCATTTTTACCTCTGAAGTGAGTTAGTTCTGAATGGGGATTATTGTATAGGCTCGAGATAATAAATTAAGAATAATTAATTATTTTTATCCCACACTCATGAAAATTTTTAGAATAATTATTTTCATTCAAAATGATTCCTCAATTGTAAAATCAATGATTTCGGTTTCATATGTAAGGGTGATTTTACTATAGGAATGGTTTGTACATTATTCAAACCAACATCCATAAGGATCGAATGTAATGAGTGGAATAAAATTTAATATTTTAGGTAATTGGTTAATTAATATAATCCAAAAAAACCTTAAAATTCTCTATATTTAAACCTCACTAACCCATCTAGCATTTTTTATATTAAAAAAACATCTATTTATTTAGGGATTGAGAGTTGTATATTGTAACCCACCATGTCAGATGTACAAACTGGATTCTTACAAGAATTTTGTAACCCTTTTATGGTTGAATTTTATATTTGGAAGTTTTGGTGCATTGTTGAGAAATTTGGGTGGTGTTTAGGTTTCTTACGGCATACCATGTTATACACCCTACTATGTTGGAGGTCCTATAATTATAGGATTCGACCTGTAAATCACAAAAACACAAAAACATCTAGGGGTTGTTCTGATCACTTGATGGCTTTGGTCATGCTTTACGGGTGAGATTTATTTGAAACACGACTAGAGGGGACTAGACAATGATGTGGCCCATGTTGTTGTGGGACCTAAAAGATAAATAATTTATTCCTCCACCATAGTGGATTTCTATGGTTTATTTCTATGGGAGTGGAAATATAATACACCATGATAATTATATTAATATTCATTTTATGGTTACTAGTTAGTGAAATTTTTGAAAAACCAATTCAAGACCCATATATTCATGTTGGTATCATGATCTTTGTGGTTGGCTACATGTGGTCATTATGTGAGGGATTTCATGTTGAGTTATTATTGATCTCTCCACTAAGATCCATTCATATTAATTTATTTAAAATGACATTTGAATCATACATCAATGGGATATTAATACGGGAGAATATTCTCTATCAAATTTTCATCCTTCTAAGTGCTATAGGATAAAGATTTTCTATTGGATTTATAGTTGGTATATATTTTATATGTAACTTCTCATTTTTTATAAATTCTTTGTAATTTAGGGGAATTCATGTTTTTATATAAATTATGTGTACTTTTGAGTAAAAAACACATGATAAAAATACAATAAAAATTAACATTCTTGGATGATCTTAAAATATTGTGTTGTTAGTGATGACTAAATCAAGTTTGATAAAACGATTTAATTTTTTTCCTTGAAATAAAAATTATTTTTCGGTGTTAGAACATAGAAATTTCATGGATGTGTCATGTGTTCATATTTTCAATATATGGGTCCTTGTATCTATAAACATAGCACTTGGTGATATATTGGATGAACATGATTTTATATCACAAGGTGATAGTGAGGGGATGGATAAATCACCAATCATGAGTATAGGGATTTTCATTCTATAAACATGGGTATGTGTGTGTCAGTGAACATTAAAAGTGGTCTCCTTGTTAGTTTACATGATTTATGTATTTTATTTATAAAATTATATTTTTATTAATGTTCTTTTAAATCCATCGATAAATTTTATAAATCTGTGAGTTAACCTAATTGTTATTTTAGTGTAATCAATGGGATATATTAGGGTTTTCTATATGGTATAATTTATCTCCCCCTACATATATAATTTCTTTCATTTGGATATGTCGTTTTCTTGATACGTGAATGGAGAAGACATCGTAGTCCACTAGTAGTTCATCTTGATGTTGGTGTCAATGATATTGGAAGTGGGAATTATGAGTTTTTCATACTTCCAAAGTCATAATTAGTCCCATATTTCTTCTAGTTTATTTATTTATTTTAGAATATGGGGTTTTTAACTCTTTTTTCCATTGTCACTCAATTTTTTTTCGTATTATACTTTGTGTAGTTACATTTACTCATCCATCATATATATATTTTATTAGGTTTTTATTTAGTTTTTGTAGATGTGTATTGAGTGTGAGTATGTAAAATGGAAAAATATTACACCTATTTTTTGTTAAAATCTAAAAATTTATTTCCACCCATTGAAATCTAGGGAATTCCACCTAAGTACAGTGGCACATTATCACTTTTAAATCCAATATTTAGATCCAGGTTGTCAAAAATTATACCATTATAGTTCATCCATCATTCATGATTTATGGAAAATGATATGATACTTTAAAATAGTAAATTTATATCATAATAAGATGTAGGTAACATATTTATTCTAAACATTATGTTATTAGTGTGGTTGTGGTATAAACGTTATTTCAAAACACTTCTAGTAATGTCGTCTTCTTATCATCATGGGTTTTTACAATGAATGTTTTGTATCATGAATTAAAATTAACACTTCCCTCTATAACATCATAATCACACAATTATTATTTTTGGTATTGGTAGATTATTATTTTTATTGTTTTGATATGATATATGATAAAAATACAAAATATAGAAATAGTAAATTGATTAACTTGAAGTTGTTGATATGGGTATATAATAGGAATACCCCAATTAACTAAAATATGATAACATAAAAAGGGGACAAATGAGAATACTCTCATAATATAAGAAAATGTAAACTAGAATCTACTCTAGAGTTATGTGAATGAATTCCACATTATTGATACGGAACCTCGGGCAGAAGAACCACATCAATAGAATCATTCATCAGAATTCCAAAACATGAATCCCCTAAAATTTTAGAGAGATTTAGAACATCTGAAAGTAAAAATATGAATTTTTATGATTAATATAATATTTAACTTTCTACAAACTCTACATGGGATGAAGTTCATGCTATATATAGATATTATTTAAGGCATGTTAATGTAATTGTGATAAATAACTATTCAATCGAAGCTAGATCAGTGTCTCATTTGGGAGGTATTTGATGTTTTTTCATAGAGGCTCATGACCAATAGTAGATGAAGATAATTATTACTGAAATACATCTACTGTATTCATATACAATGAATATATACTTTTCTTCTTGTTCACTCTTATTCGTGATTTGATTAATTTAGTCAACGAGTCTCAATGATAAGATCTATACTACATCACTATTATATAAAACCTAAATGGGGGGAGACCCTAGATGGAAGGATAGGGGATGAAAAATCTTCATTACATTTTCATAACCATCCTTGTGTACCCTAGATTAAAAAAATAGATTCTTTTAGAAAATAATCATTTCAAATCGGCTATTCAAAAGGGTACATAGAAAATGAAAAAGGATATGAATCTTCATTAAAATTGGTTGGGTAGGAATTAAAATATTGGAAATTTGGTGATGCAATGAATTACATGTTAGTAGTAAAATACTAAGAATCAACATCATTATATTATTATTCAATATATTCATATACCTGTTTGGAAATGTGTGGATATTTCTATGGAATTTTTCCTAGTTCTACCATAGATTCTCTATAAACATGATTCTATTTGGGTAATTGTGGATTAACTCACAATGTTTGAAAATTTTTATCATAACTTGATAATCAATTATTGTAGTGGATCTAGAAAATCATTATATTTGGTACATTTTTATATTTCATGTAGTACCAATATCTATTTTCTCTAATAGATATTCATAATTTACTAATCATTTTTTACAATAATTGTATCATCATCTTTGAACCTTGTTGACAAAGGGAATCAAATACCATCCTCATATATATAGATAGTTATAATGTAAATCTCAAAATATTAAAAACAATATTAGATATTTTGTGATGAAATTTAGTGTCACATATGGAAAGTGTATTTATTTACTGTAGTTATTGTATAAAAATAGTTATCTTGAAGCAATACATACACTAACATTCGAGGAATTATATGGTTTTCCATATCTATCTCCACTTTTTATTGTGAGAAATTAAAAAAATTATTCTATTAGATATAGATTTTTCTTGGATACTACAAAAGAAGATGAATATGAATAGAAAGTAAATGAATAGGGTCCATAGTTCTTTGAATAAAAATGAATATCATCATCATCAAAAATTATTTATTGATGCAGGTGACCATGTATTCTTGAAAGTGTCCTGAATACTGGGTCATTGTATTTTGGGAAAGAAAGGAAAACTAGATCATTAATATGTTAGACTTAATGAGATAATAGAATTTATTGTTGATGTTTTATATCAGTTATCCTTCCTGTTGACATATATAATTGTTCACAATTTCATTGATGTATATAAACTAAAATATTATAAACCTTATAAAAATCATGTTATTAGATATAATCATGTTACTATTTATTTTTTTACATTTATCCATGGAAAAAATCATATTGTTGAAAAATAGTATAATGTATTTATTATTATATTTATTCCACTGGTTTAGTTATTGTGGAAACTTGGTGATATTCCAGAAGAGACATGGGAGTGAGAGAAACCATTTTAGGGAAATGTCTAGAAATTATACACAGCTCCACCAAACTATAGATTCTTATAGATAGAAGTTCTAATGTTGGGGAGAACATAACACCCATTTTTTAATGACATTATGTGTTACCATATGTATTTCAAATAATTTTAACGGTTTTAGTTGGTTTTGATATGTTTTGGTGTGTTTATCAAGGATTTTTTTGGTGTTTTTGTTTTTTGAAGTACTCCATGGGCTACAACACGCCATGGTGGAGGGCATGAAGTACTGGGAGTAGATATTTATAACATGGGTTCACTAAAATTCCCAATATATTTCATTATTTTTAATATCCCTGGATTTTCTTGAATTTAAATTTGATTTTGAAATTTAATTTTTTATTCAAGGTGCTTGTAATTGGTAAAATGATTGTTTCCCCATAATAGTTGATTTAAGGTAATTTTTCTGACCAATATTTGGGTTCTATAATATATTTTTTACCATAGGACAATAGTTTTGTGGAATATAGAATCTTTTGAATTTTGGTGAAATAATTAATATTTAATATGTATTTAAGTAAATATTATTTTATTCTCATTTGTTTAGTTGGTTATATATTTTGAACATAGCATAATAATTAGATTTTTTTTCACTTTCATTGATTTTGAAATACTATGTTCTACCTATGTGGGGCCTGAAATCATAATAGGCTCCGGTCATAGTCCCAAAACCCTTTTATTTTTCTTTTCTTTTATTTATTTTTTCACCATTTTCTACTATTCTCCTCTCTGCTGGCTTCTTTTGTACACCCCATCCACCACACATATGGGAATCATGTGTCACATGACCAAGAGGTAACAGGAATTTGGGATATAGATAAATAGGGAGAAAAATGGAGGAACCTCCATAGAGATTGGGAGGATCCATATTTTTGTGTGATAGTTGTGAATTGCAGAAATGGGTGATGCTTCGGTAGATTCAAACCATATGTTTTATTTTTTATAATAAGTCCCATTATATTTATAATATTCATGTTTCAAAACATCTATTATAAACAATTACTATAACTTTAGGATCAATATATTTTTTTTTTGTGGAAATGGTGTTTCAAGCTGATTTGAGTGGTTTCTCATTCTAAAATCCCAACCACACGACATGTTGTTTAGTGAAAAAAAGCAATGTGTTCTTCCTATTCTAGAATATGAAATTTTGGATTTACACATCATTTATATTGTATAAACACCATGTACAAGGACTCAAATGTGTAGCTGAGTACCTATCTGGACAGTTCGTGTTGGGTTACATGTTTAATACCCCAATATTTTATGAAATATTTTTTTGAAATAATTTAATATTTTTTGATATTTTTCATTTCACGCCACAATGAAAATAGATTATTTTATTTTAAATAACTATTTTTGGATAGAATTATACACAAAACCAAGTTAATTTTACACTATATGCAACATAAATTTTTCTTTCTCTACATAGAACACTACAGAGTTTACGTTACAGGCAAGATTGACTTTCCTCGATGTCTTGTGTAGCAAACAAGACAGAGTGTTACCAAAAAATAATTCATTATTAAAATACTATTTTTCAATAGGATAGATAATTGAAGTTAAATTAAATAATATATAATTAAATAACATATGGATATATATTTTAATTCATTGGTTACCTTTTAATTATAAAATAATATAGAAATTCAAAGAATATAATGGAACTGATTTTAGAAAATTCAATTTTTAAGTGAAAAATTTGTTATATATTAATAAGATAAATTAATTACTAATAGTGAAAAATATTACTTAAATTTATATTTTAAATTTTCATTTTTTATAATCATCCAATAGATTCGATAGATATAATATAAAAATGAACACAATTTTATGCTTAAAACCCATTTTTTCTTATAAAGGTATTTTTATCACTATTTAATGATGAACCCATATTAAATCCAATTTTTGGAACTTTTATAGATTTAATATTTCAAAATACACTTCATTATTGAAATTAAAACATAAAGTTAGGTTAGGATATATTTTTCGTATTTTTTTGTAAGGTTTCATTTTTTATTGAATTGTTAAAAATACAAAATTTTACTTAAAAAAAACTTTATAATCTAATTAATTTATATGTTAAATTATATTTTAAATTGTTTTTAGAGTTTAATTATATAATAATTTTATAAATTAATCCAATTATGGTCAATGGAATCAATTTTACTTTGAAATTGTGTATAGTAACTTAGCAAACTTTTGGGCATTTTTACTCTAAAACCCATAGTGTTGTCTCGTTAGCGGGATTATTTTTAAATTAATTTATTCCACTTATTTCAATAGAATTTGAAAATTTTGGTTTCATATTTGGAATTAGAATAATTTATAATGTATAATAAGGTCAATTTTTTTTACCAAAAATAATAGGGGAAGTGATTAAAATTATTTACAATGATTAAGGGAAAACATAGGTTAACAAACTACTAAACCTAAAATTCAAGACCAAAATGAAGAATTTAGATTTCCAAAAACCCATAAGATATCAATTAATCAGACATGAACCTTGAATTCCTTATTTTTTATGGGTTTTATGAGTTTTTATGTGTAACGTCCCGGTTTCGGAAGCCACCGAGAGGCGCCCCATACCCGGTTGGTCACATGGCCTCAAGCACATTTCCCCCAATACTAGAGACTAACGAATATCAGTGAGGGACATGGGTGTGATTGTGGGGAAACTATTCCCTCATTAGTAGAGTACACAGTGGATGGGAAAGAATATACAATAGTGGAAGAAGTAATAATCCATTCAAAGAAACCATCAGAAGACTAAAAGTAAGAAACAATTGGAGCACATATATATAAATGATGAATGACACATATGTCTAGGAAAATAGACAAACAAGTCCTAATGCTGAATAAAAAAGTACTGAACCAAAGTACAAAATAAAAGATAAACAGCTTCTCAGCATCGCAAGCCTAGGCTTGGTCCCATGCTCCCCAACTCCATAACAAGTCAAGTACCTGAAGTGGATGGGCACTTGACCTTATCTATTCTTGCAACAATATAATCTGTTTCGGACCAAAAGCATGGCCCAAATAGGGTGTAAGACTAAATCCCAGTAGGCAACCACCTGAATATCTGTGCCTAACAGTCAATGAATATATGACAGGTAAAAGTACAGAAAGCAATAAACAATCCACAGTTCCAATATCAAGAAATAGCTAACAAATATCTAAACACAAATAGGTAAACCTCTAGGAACTACTCATATCCATCCCTTATTGTCCTACCTAAAAAGTTCCAACAACCCTCTGGGCAGCACACTTAGCCTAACCCCTCTAATTTCGTCACACAAAAATTATAAAATTCTCTGAGGAAGCTCACTCGGTCAATTCCCCTTATAGTATATGGTAGTTAGGGACTCTCTAAAGAAGCACACAAGGTCAATTCCCCTTATAAACCCAAGGTCAAGAGACTCTTTAAGGAAGCTCACTCGATCAATTCCTCTTATAGCCCAAATTCGTTCACAGACTCTCTGAGGAAGCTCACCCAGTCAGTTCCCCTTATAGCCTGGTGTGGTTCAAGGTAATTCAAGTAAAACAAAGACTCGCTGAGGAAACTCACTCGGTCTATCCCCTAATAGTCTCTAAATCTCAAATACTCTCTGAATAATCTCACTCGGTCTATCCCCCTATAGTCTAAAATGTCCAAAGACTCTCTGAGGAAGCTCACTTGGTCTATCCTCTTATATTCTATAATGTCCAAAGACTCTCTAAGGAAGCTCACTCGGTCTATCCTCTTAAAGCCCATAACACCAGGTTCTCACGTCCCCGTGTAAGTCAACGCATATTAATGCTATAAGTCCAATGTAAACCTACAGAACTACTTGGCTAACCAGTCTACAACATCTCATGCATGTCATAAAAACAACACTCCATCCTACGACCACAAGGCATGGAAAACAGGTAAAATTCCAATAGGCCAAACAGGACCAAACAGTCGTAAATAGAACAAGGAATGAGAATAATATCCAAGGCATAGAAATCAATCCAATTCATATCCAATTTACCTCTACACAATAATACAAGCATAGAAGGAAAACAACAGGGGAAAAACAGTAAACACACAATACCTAGTTCAAGGGTATTGGTGGAATTGGCACATAAAACTCAAAGACATCGAACAGAAAGGAACAAAACACCTACCTTGGGGTTGGGAGATCAATATACTTGAACCAAGATGCTTGAATATCCTTGGAACATAGTAGATCTAAGAAAACATCCAAAAGTTTCAACCCACAATAACTTGATAAAGAAGAGGAATTCGAAAACAAGGCTCAAGTAGAAGAGAGAACTCACTGATATGATTCCAATGTAATCAATGGTGCTCAAATCGAAGGACAAATGGAGGATCAAGGGCTTGTCAAACATCTGTGGATGCTCGGCACTCTCGAACGAATGAAAACTAGGAGTGGTTTCTGTCCGTCAGACTCGACCCCAATGCATTTAATTTAAAAAAGAAAGTACACGGTGTGTACTTTTGGAGTACACAGCGTGTACTCATCTTTTTCGTACTCCTCTTTAAGAGGCCTCCATGTCACCACACACGACCGTGTGTGTGGACAAAACATGGCTAGCATACGGCCTTTTGTGGAAACTTAGTACATGATGTTTACTTATAAATTACACGACGTGTTCTTAATTTGTTTTTTCAGAAACCCCTCCTTTCTCAAAAAAGCCATAAAAAGGAAAAACATACCTAAAAATAAGATCTGGGTTCTTACAAACATCCCCCCTTAAAGAAATTATTCCCAAATATCACTAGGGTGACATAGAATAAGAAAACTCGAACAACTTTGGCCACTGTGATCGTACATTGACCTCCCTCTTCCATGTATCGTCATGTACCCTCCCATGTTTCCATAACACTCATACCAAAGGAACCGACCGAACATGGAGAACCTTTGTACCGCGATCAGTAATTCGGATAGGATTCTCCTCAAAAGATATATCCACCTCCAACTCGACTTCGTTGGGTTGGAAAGTATGAGACGAGTCTGAAAAGTAACGTTGGAGCTGAGAAACATGGAAAACGTCATGCATAGCCAGGTACCTCAGAGGTAACTGCAACTGATAGGCAACCGAACCAACTCTCTCCAACACCTCAAACGGCCCGACGTACCTCAGTGACAGCTTAATCTATCTTTTAATCATCTTATGTCCCAACCTCGGTGTGAAACGAAGGAAAACCTGATCCCCGACCTCAAACATCAGAGGTCGTCTCCGCTGATCAACATATGACTTATGTAGAGACTATGCAGTAGCCATAATCTTCTGAATCAAGTCTGTCTTCTTTGTGGTCTCCTAAACAAGACGATGTCCCAGCAAAGCTACTTCTCCTTCCTCCAGCCAACAGAAGGGTGATCAGCATGGCCTACCATACAAAGCCTCATAAGGTGCCATCTGAATAGTCTCCTGGAAACTATTGTTTTAGGAAAACTCTACAATAGGTATATTATTTTCCCAAGAAGATCTAAAATATAGGATTCATTCTCAAAGAATGTCCTCAAGCACCTGAATCATACACTCGGACTGACTATTTGTCTGGGGATGGTATGTTGTACTCAAAAGTACAAATGTACCCAAAGCCTTCTGAATCCCTTACAAGACCCAAGAAGCATGGCGTGCATACCTTTCAGATACAATGGAGTGTAGAACTCCATGAAGATGTACAATATCTCAGATGTACAACTATCTCAGCTCATCAACACTGAAGGTCTCCTTGATCGGCAAGAAGTGAGAAACCTTCGTAAGCCTATCAATGACAACCCATACTGTGTCGTTCCCTCGAGGAGACCTCAACAACCCTGTCACAAAATCCATTACGACGTCGTTACACTTCCACTCAGGAATGGGTAACTACTGTAAAATCCCTACAGGTCACAGATGCTCCGCCTTCACCTGCTGAAAAGTGGAACACCTCATGACGAAAACAGAAAAATTATTCTTCATACCTGGCCACAAATACAGACGGTGTAGAGCACGATACATCTTGGTGATGCCAGGATGAACTTCCAAAATTGAGGAATGAAAGTACTACATTAGCTCCTCGTGTATATCTGCTGGCACCGATAAGTGCCCCTGGAAATGCAAGATCTCATCCCCACCTGTAGTCCATCCAGAAATAGGGTCCTCCCGTGACATGCTTTCTCGTAGGACTAGGCCTTCAGAATCTGATAGCTTCCTCATTCGTACTCAATCATGAAGGGCAGAGGTAACAACTACAGAAGATAGAAAAGTTTACCACTATCTATCATTCACCTCCAAATTCATCTCAGAGAACAGATCCATAAGTTGTCACTCACTGCTAGCCTCTTAAACTACCTGTACCTGAGTTGTCCTGCTCAATGCATCAGCCACAACATTGCCTTTCCCAGGTACATAGGCAATCTTGAAATCAAAGGACTGAAGGTACTCAACCCACCTTCTCTGCCTCAAATTTAAGTCACACTGGGTAAAAATGTACATGGTACTTTTGTGGTCGGTGAAAACCACAAAATTCTGTCCCAACAGATAATGTCTCCAACAACGTAAGGAATGTACAACAACTGCCAATTCCAAATCGTGTGTTAGGTAGTTCCACTTGTGTGGCCTCAACTGCCGACACCCATATGCAATGACTCCATCTCCCTACATAAGCTCAACTCCCAGCCCGAAACCTGAAGCATCACAATAAACAATATAGCTCCTTCCTGGCTCTGGATAGACTAGAATCGATGCTGAAGTCAACCTCCCTTTTAGATCATGAAAGTATGACTCACAAGAATCTGACCATAAGAATTTCACACCCTTCTTGGTCAGACCTGTCAGTGGTGCTGCTAAATGTGGAAAGTCCTGAATAAAGCATCTGTAGTATCCAGCTATCCCTAGTAAACTCTGCACCTCAAAGAAGTTCTTCGGCTGCTCCAAGGAAACGGCTTCACTCACTTTCACTGGGTCTACTGATACTCTTGTCTCTAAGATAACATTACCTAAGAAGTGAATCTGTTCCATCCAAAAGTGTAACTTCGAGAGTTTAGATAAATGATCCTCCCTCAGTGTACTCAAAACGATCTAAAGATGGGTAGCATGGTCGTGTCTATTGTGAGAGTACACCAAGATATCATCCACAAAAACCACCATAAAGGAATCCAAGTATGGATGGAGCCCTCAGTTCATAAGTTCCATGAAAACTGTAGGCGTGTTCATGAGACCGAACGACATAAACATATACTCATATAGACCATACCTGCTCCGGAAGGCTGTGAGAGGTATATTATATGGTCTAACATGCAATTGATGATAACTGGACCTCACGTAAATCTTTGAGAACACTCGGGCTCCTCGAAGCTGATCCAAGAGATCATCAATCCTTGGAAAGGGATATCGGTTCTAGACCGTTATCTAGTTCAGCTTTTGATAATCCATACAAATTCTAAGGGTACCGTCTGACTTTTCACAAACAGGACAGGAGAACCCCAAGGAGATGTACTGGGTCAGATAAAACCCTTTTTCTACAACTCCTCAAACTGCTTCTTGAGCTCCTGCAACTCAAGTGTATCCATCCTATAAAGAATAATGGAAACCGGTGCCACTCCTAGAACAAGCTCAATAGTAAAGTCTACCTCACACTCTAGATGCAACCCGGAAAATTCCTCTGGAAAGACATCCCTGAAACGATCTACCAATGTGGGAAAGTCCATCTATGAAGTCCCCTGGTCATCCAGATAAAGACTAGAAATCTGGTCTGTAACTCCCCCTAGCCCATGATGCTCGAGTCCTTCTCTACATGCCTGGACATCCCACTCGCCCATGTGAAGAAAATATCCACCCTCTGGTGATATGAAACTCACCCTACATCGATAGAAATAAACAACCGCCTGGAAGGGAACTAACCAGTCCATCCCTAGATTGAAATCATTACCTATGATCTCTAGGAAATATGGGTCCAATAGAAAGTGACACCCACTAACCTATAGAGGGAACTCCTTGCACTGACATACACTAGCTGTACTAGTCCCCAATGGTGTGTCTAGAGTCAAGATTTCAGTAGAAGAAAAGATGCAGAGACCAAGACTCTCCACAATGGAGATAGATATAAAGCTATGAGAATCCCCTGTATCGAAAAGACCTGAAGATAAAACTGAGGATACTAAGATCATACCTCTAACTATAGAGGGTTCGGGATCATGCTCAATATGGGTTTTCTCCACTACAATGTTTTGTCTTGCTCCACGACCCTGTGACCCCACCTGACCACTCTGAGCTGATCCACTCTACTGTCGCTGGTAGCCTGGTGACTGAACACCATGGCCACGACATCCACCTCGGCCCGAATGGTGAGAATAAATCCTGTTCCCAGACTAGTGAGAAACTGGCGATGCTTCTCCTGAATATGGCGTCATAGAAGAGCCCCTTCCACCAACGGTAGGTGAGAAAATCTGGCAGAAACGCTAAAGATGGATCATCTTACCGCAAGATCGACACTCCATCGTGACTCTTTGGAACTGAGGCCTAATATGGGTTCTCCTCCTACATTGGTAGAATACTACAGGGCTTCCTGAAGATACATCCCACCTACTATGATCTCCTCAAGCAGACTCCCTGCGGTGCTTCCTGCGATCCGTAGGAGGAACACTAACTCTGGATGTCGAACCGCCATGCCACACTGATCCAGAATCCCTAAGATTGAATTCAGTGATCAGTGCATGGTTGAAGATAGAGGATATTGAATTCAACTTGAAGATGGTCACCTGCGACTAGATGTCGTGCCTCAGACCATCCTCGAACATCCGATCAAGGAACAACTCATCGCCTCCTAGAATAGGTGTGAAATGTTTCAGCTCAGTAAAGCGAGATGAGTACTCTATAACAGAAAGAGTACCCTACTCCAGACTCATAAAATCTTAGTCTCAATCAGCCGTCAAGGTCTCTGAGTAGATGTAATCATAGAAGATGCACTGAAACTCATCCCAAGTCATACTCTGCTGGCGTCCTGACTGTGAGATCACCTCTCGCCACCTCTTGGTGGAATCTCAGAGCATATAGGTAGCTAGCTTCACCATATTCTCTAGAGGTATCTCCAGATGATCAAAAATTGTAATTGTGGCCTATAGCCATGATTTTACAGCCTGGGATCCTCCATCCCCTAAGAAAGTGGAAGGATGCTGCTGCTAGAAAACCCGCATCAACACTGCCATCGATGGGGAGGAATGAGGAACTCCTTGGAAGGTCTGCTTAATCCTCAGAAAACCTTCCCTAAATTGATAATTCATGCCTTCAACTAGTATAACTACTGGTACCAAGGCTGTCATAGTAGAAGGATCTACAGGAGGTCCCTGATTATCCATATCTGGTGTCTGATCACCGTCTGGCAACTGGCGTACAACCGGAGGACGTCTCGGTGGAATAATTCTGAAAGGTCAAACACACACATTAGATTAGGATTACCAAGATATGAAAACATAAGAGTAAAAGAAGGGAACAAAAGAAAGAAACATTCAGTTTTTACAAAACAGGACTAGAAAAAATGTATAAACACTACACGGTGTGTTCTTTTAAGCCATTCACATGGGCGTGTACTTCTACCCCAACTTGTCGTGTAACACCCCAACCACACGACCTGTTAACCCAGACACGATGTGCACTTGAACTCTATTTCTCTACATAATTCTCCTTACATGGGTAACCCACATGGTCCTCTTAATCCTAGAATAAACGGCGTGTTCACGAAAGACATGGTGTGTACAAGACAAGCTTCACCGACCTATGTTGTTAGTCACACGGCCTGCGTACCCAGGTTATGCTACAAGGCACGTTCCAAAAAAACACGACGTGTATTAAGAAAGGATAACACCGACCCGTGTTTTTCGTTACAGGGACGGCTACACAGTCCACTATACATGGCGTACTCCATGTCTACATGGAATGTACTTGAAGGATTTCCCCGACCCGTGTTGTTCGTGACACGATCAGGTAACTAAGATACACTGCACGACATGTGAAGTTTGGACACATCGTGTAAAATCAAAGTTTCATCCATCTGTGTCTTTAGTCACATGGGTGGACACACGGTCACTACAATACGGCGTGTACGTACCATAAACGACATGTTCCTACAAATTTTTTCACAACCCCCTGTCCCTACCCACACAGTCAATGACACGGTTAAAAACTACACTGCGTGTATTCATAAAGTACATGCCGGTTATTCTAGATTTTTCTAGAAAGTAGCCTTAGAAACTTCTCTAGAGCCCAGAAAACACAGAAAGCAAACATTAAGGTTCCAAATTCCGATCCTTGAGTGCCCATACTCTCCATGAATCAAATTTTGGCATCTTATACAAGTTATACCCTGGAAACAGAGCGATGATCCACCAAATTCCAGTCCATGAGGGCCCATAACATATCAAGAACCAATGTTTGGCATTCACCAAAACAAAGCACTACACAACAATGCCCCATCAAATAACAAGTATCTTTATCAAAGCATATATCACAACAACATTCATATTCTACACAACTTCTATCATAACAACATGCAATCTCTAATGCATCCAAGATGGCATGGAAATATTGCATGGAATGTGATTTATAGAAAATGCCTATATGATGCATGAGATGGAATACCATCATCTCATCGGGTTTTGACTGAAATAGAACCTCAGTAAGAGCATTGGTAACAACACAAGATAAATGAATTACCCAACGGTGAAATCAAATCAACTGTAAAATTGAAAACCAGTAAAATTGAAATAAACGAGGTAGTATGACATGTCCCTATACACAGGTTATCTACTCCTAGGAACAACTTATTACTAAGAACCTAATTCTTTTTATCCCTGACTATAGGCTCCAAATAGTAATTCAAAAGAATAGAATCCATTTGATACCACTTTGTAACATTCCGGTTCTGGAAGCCACCTAGAGGCGCCCCGTACCTGGTTGGTCAGATAGCCTCAAGCACATTTCCTCAAACTCCAGAGGCTATCGGATAGTAGCGAGAGCCTTGGGTGTGATAGTGGGTAAACTATTTTCTCATTTACAGAGTACAAAATGGATGAAAAACAATATAAAATAGTATAAGCAGTAATTATCCATACAAAGAAACCAGCGGAAAAATAAAATTAAGAAACAACTAGATCATATATATATATATTTATATATATAAATGATGCATGACACATATGTCTAGTAAAATAGCCAAACAAGTCATAATACTGAATACAACATTACTGAACCAATGTACAAAGGAAAAGACAAACATCTCCTCAACATCGCAATCCTAGGCTTGGTCTCATGCTCTTCATCTCCATAGCAAGTCAAGTACCTGAAGTGGAAGGGAACTTTCCCTTATCTTTACCTGCAATAATATAATCTGTTTGGGAACAAAAGCATGGATAAAACAGGGTGTGTGACTAAATCCCAGTAGTCAACCACCCGAATATCTATGCCTAATAGTCAGTGAATATATGGTAGTTAAAAGTACAGAAAGCAGTAAACAATCCACAGTTCCAATATCAAGCAACAACTACCAAGCAGCTAAACACAAACAAGTAAACCTCTGGGAAGTACTCACAGCCATCCCCTATGTTCCTAGCTAACAAGTACCAACAACCCTCTAGGCAGCACACATAGCCTAACCCCTCTGGTTTTCTCATACTAAAATTATAAGACTCTCTGAGGAAGCTCACTCGGTCAATTCCCCTTATAGTCTAAGGTAGTCAGGGACTCTCTGAGGAAGCACACAAGGCCAATTCCTCTTATAGAACCAAGGTCAAGATACTCTCTAAGGAATATCACTCGGTCAATTCACTTTATAGTCCCAGATCATTCACAGACTCTCTGAGGAAGCTCACTTGGTCAATTCCCATTATAGCCTGGAGTGGTTCAAGGTAATTCAAGTAAAAAAAATACTCTCTGAGGAAGCTCACTCGGTTTATCCCATTATATTATATAATTCTCAAACACTCTCTGAAGAACCTCACTCGGTCTATCCCCCTATAGTATTTAATGTCTAATGAATCTCTAAGGAAGCTCACTCGGTCTATCCTCTTATAGTCTATAATGTCCAAAGACTCTCTGAGGAAGCTCACTTGGTCTATCCTCTTGTAGCCCATAACACCAGGTTCTCACGGCCCTGTGAAAGTCAACACATAGTAATGCTATAAGGCCAATGTAAACCTACAAAAATGCTTGGCTAACCAGTCTACAGCATCTCACGCATGTCAAAAAAACAACACTCCATCCTACGGCCACAAGCCATGGAAAACATGTAAACAACCAATAGGATAAACATGACCAAATGGTCTTAAACAGAACAAGTCATGAGTAGAACATCCAAGGCATATCAATCAATCCAATTCATATCCAATTTACCTCTACATAGGCATACAATCATGGCAGTAAAATAATAGGGGTAAAACAGTAAACACACAATACCCCTGTTCAAGGGTATTGGTGGAATTTGCACATAATTCTCAAAGAATTTGAATGGAAAGGCACAAAACACATACCTTGGGGTTGGGAGATCAATATAATTGAACCACAAAGCTTGAATCTCCTTGGAACGTCGTAGATATAAGAAAACGTCCATAAAGTTCAACCCACAATAACTTAAGAAAGAAGAGGAATTGGAAAACAAGGCTCAAGCAGAAGATAGAACTTAGCAATGCGATTCCAACACAATCAATGGTGCTCAAATAGGAGGACAGATGGATGATCGAGGGCTCATCAAAGATCCGCAGATGCTAGGCACTCTCGGACGAATGAAACCTAGTATGAGTGGTTTAAGTCCATCAGATGCGACCCCGATACGTTTAATGAAAAAAATAATGTACATGGTGTGTACTTTTGGAGTACACAACATATACTTACCTTTTCTGTACTCCTCTTTAAGTGGACTCCACGTCACCACACACAACTGTGTGTGTGTCCAGAATACAGCCAACACACAACCTCCTACAGCAAAAAAGTACATGACGTGTACTTATGAAGTGCACAACCTATACTTCAAAATTTTTCAGAAACTCCTCTTTTCTCAAAAAATCTACAAAATGTAAAAACATAATTGAAAAGAAGATCCAGGTTCTTACATTATGTAAAACGTGGGTACACCAAACTTATTTTAAAAAATGACTGGTCTATCCTTTATCGTCCCTGTAAAAGGACTCCACCTCTCCATCTTATTAACGCCTCTCAAACCACTTATTTTTTGGCCAATATCTTCCCAATAAACTTCCCAAAATCCTCCCTTACTCTTATAACCCTCTAATTAAGAGGAAATCAATCCAAGGAATCTATTTCGTACAAAAAAAAGAGTTACCAGATTAAGAGTTAATGACTTCTTTCAAGATCATTTATTTTATTATATTTATCCACCATTATAATCTATTTGTTCCATGCTTTTATGTAATAAATTATCTTAAATATAATTAGGCGTTTTTATTCTAATGCATTTTCCAATACTTACACACATCTCTATCTAATGGGTAATGGACAAATGGTTTTTGTGTTCGGTGAACTACTACCTCACAAAATGATGACTGTTCATTTTTCCATACCACCTATCATGGTGGGAATTATGATGGAAAATATATTTATATATATTATATATTATATATATTAATTATTTATTATTATTTAATACTTTTACAACACATAATTTTATTCTTTCCATATTGTGTAAATACTATAATTTCGTTTGAGGAAGTGTGGACTACCACTCCCTCAAAGTGATATGATTCGTTCAAACACTACATATAATGTATTTAGGATGGGTTCAATGAACTTATATTATATAAATTATATAATATATTTTTTGTAATATATATATATATATATACACATACTTCATTTACCATTTTTCCTTCAATACGGCAATAAAAACGGGCACAATGTTCATGCGTACATACAACTTATGATCTCCATGAATGGTGTATTCCATTTCTTACATCTATATTCTATAGATTATTATAATGAAAATCTAATTAATATAAATGATATTTATATTTTCCAAATCATGATATAAGTATAATGACCAAATATATTACAAATTAAGACACATACGAAGAACAACGAAAATATTACCCAAAGTGAAACCTTTACATATGATTATTAACAAGAAGGTAATATATGATCATAATATAAAAATATATGGTATTACATATAATAATTTAGTTTTTTATAATATTTATAATAAATTTTTATTTATTATATAGTTGGTTTTAATGAGTACAACGAGGGTCAAGATACAAGGTAAGGGAATTTTATCTTATTTTTTATTTATGAGAGAGACATGCTTTATTCACAACCCATTCCTTATGTGTAGTGTGTATACTTAACATAAATATATTATATGACTCTTATTATTATATTTATGATTATTTAGATAATATTATAGGATCTTCCATTAATGGGGGTTTTAATTCAAATGTTAAGAAATCGGTAAGATATTCTTGTCTCAATTTACCTTCTTCGAGACACAAGCCATGTTATAAACCTATATTTTTATAGGACGTGTACATAATGAATTTGAAATTTTGTATCATGAATCAATTTACTTTCATGGAATTTTAATCTTTATGTAATTTCAATTTCATACAAGGGGAGTATGGTTCAAATTCACTAAGTGATAAGAGTTTATTGAAACAATCTAATTGCTTTTCTAGATTGTTTATATATATGCTTCCTTTGATGAAATATTATGATCCATATCTCAATAACATTCATGAATTTTATTCTCATCTATTTATTCATAATATATTCATTTATTGGTTCCGTTTTTTAACTCTTTGGTAAATATGATATTTAAGAACATGCTTTTAAGAGATCCCAACATTACCCTCTCTTCGGTCAGAAATCTATGTTCCTTCAAAACCATGTTTTCTAAAAAGGGATTCCTAGAATATTATACTATTCTCCTATAATCATAAAATGTAATTTTTACCCTTTTTTCTTTTACCAAAATTTTCAAAGGAATATTTTTGTTTCTTTCTGAATAGGGCATTTTGCTAAAAAAATTGTGTGAAAGGAATGTTCTTCTTACCTCATACAACATGTATGGATTTAATAGCCATAATTTTTTTGAAGCTTAATTTTCATGTTCAAAAGCTAAATTATTAAGAAAATTATTCTAAAATAATTTTAAAAGTAAAGGTTTTCAAAATGTTTTTATGATTTCATTATCTATTTTCAATGTATTTTTTAAGTATTGTGTTTTTCAAAAGTTATTTATGATTATTTTATAGTTTTTTTTGGAAATTTTTTTTCAAAAAGTTTACAAATATTATTTTACAAGTTTTTAAGGGAAATTGTTTTAAAAATGTTTTAAAATATTATTTTTTCAGTTCTAATAAAAAATGTCATTAAATGTATTTCAATTATTTTTTTATATGTTTTTAGGAAAAATTGTTTATGATGTTTGTTCATGATCTATTTGTAAGTTTTCAATTAAAATAGTTTTCAAAACATATTCAATCTCTATTTATTTGTTTAGAAAGAATAAGGTTTCCAAATTTGTTTTAAAGAATCCATTATAAGATATCATGTTTATTTTCCATAAAATGTATTTCAAAATATTTTTATGTTTAAAAGATATTTTTTAAAAGAATAAAGTATATTTTTATCATGAAATGTTTTAAAATATATTTCCCTATTATTTCCCATTTATGTTGTCATATTTTGATTTTACTCATTCCCTTGTACAAAATGATATAAAGTTTCCCTTCATATTATTTATTGAATGGTATATTTTTAATGTAATGATTCTTATGACACCCATTTTTCTTCAATGGGTTTTATAGTATTGAAATCTCCTAATTTCCAATTATTATGTTTAAGATGAAATGATTATGAAAAATATATCTTCTACACAGGTTATGATATGATTAATTTTTTATTATAAACTTTTCATTTAATGTCTTATGATATGATTTTTTATGATTTTTTAGAACATGTATGAATGATTTCATTATGAGATTGGTGGGACCTATATCTTCTTACAATTAATTAGTTAAAGATTTATATATCATGAGATAGACTAAGATAGACTTGGGGTAAAAATTGACTCCTTAATATTCCAATGGGAGTGAACCATGACTATGAAGATAGTATAAGGAGTTAAATCATGATACTATGATGTCTATGGGAGTGTAACTTGACTTCCAAGATGGTGTGAGGAGAGAAATGACACTTCTAATATGACTATGGGAATGATCCATGACTACCAAGATTGTATGGGAAGTGAACCCATATTACTAAGATGGTATTAGCAGTGACACCTTGGCTACTATGAAAATTATATTATATGAATACGTGTTTTCCACAATTCCATGTTTTATTCCAATTTTATGATTTTATGGATTATTTTCTTTAATTAATTATTATTCGTGTCTTGTAAAATTTCATACTTTAAGACATGAATCATTTATATGATCTTTTATATTCAGGGTATGATCTTATATTTTCACAATCGTGTTCTCATACCCTTATGCTCATAATTATGCTTACATATATCCCTTATTTAACCTTACTAAGCATTTGAGCTGACCCGTTTTTATGTTTCTCTCCACAAGTTATGAAGATATGTGTTATGTTTTATGTGTCTAAGAAGGGTTCTAGGGAAGAATAACCTAGTGGGAGATAATGTAGCTCATTTATTTACCATTGTTTATGTTTCCATATTTCCAAAGAAACTAGACTAGTATAGTCTTTGGGAGCTTATTTGTATAATAGTTTAAGTATTCCAAAAAGGTTATGTAATGTTAATGTATGTTAGGAAAAAGTTGTTATAGTTTATATTAGAGAAAATATTTAGATAACCTTTGGAGAATAGGGTAAAAATAATTATTGATTTCCCTAGGTATATTTCAATGATAAGTCTATGGATGTATCTATTGATAAGTATAAGGATGAGTCAACATTTAGGAAAATGTCCTAAAATTTTGTTAAATAATACAGTGAGTGATTTTAAAGAAATATATCTCAATCTAGATACTACATGTGGATGAGTCTCTAGAACAAATTTACATAGGGGTAACAACTTCAACAAGATGTCATGGGCCTGACTCAGGGTAATCTGGTACATAATAACAAGCCTTACTGCACACCTATTTTGACACTCCCGATGGATTTTCTTTGGGAATTAACAAACTCATTTCAAACCATCATGAAGTATTTAAATAGAATATGACTATGAATAACCTAGGATAAAACTAATGTTTCATAGATTACAGTAGTAGGGTCCATGATTTAAGCACTATATAATTAATTTTTATTAATTATCTGGTATCCCAATATGATAAATGTTTCTCACGTTATGATTTTTGGTTTTAGTTAATGGATTAAACTATAAGAAACACAGTTAAAATTTTATGTTCTATATGTAGAATGAATTGGAATTATGAGATTCAATTTTCTAAGTGGGGATCTCATAAATACAATCAGTAAGGTTGTACACATATGAGTTATACATCTGAAGATAATGTGACTACAAAAGACATGTGAATTATATGTAACGTTCTTCCAGTATTGTCTACATTAGAAATAATGAACATGAAATGGTTGAGTTTTAGGAAATTTAATAATGATTCATATATCATATTCTTGGAAATATGTATTAAGGGATAATTTGATGAATCCTGATAAATGGTTTAAGAATAAGGTTGGATTAATGATGTATTTAATTTTTGAATGCAAAGATTATGTTATATGAATCCTGAAATATATAATTATATTCGTTATAAGTGTTAATTAGTGATTGAAAAGGATATATTGAAAGATGATGATAAAATAGAAAAGTAATTTCAAGGAATGGTGATATTTTATTAGGAGAAGGTAACCCATAATTAAAGTCTGATATTGAGATAATGATGTTGGGATAAAGATAAGTTGGATATGAATAAATAATTTGGATGATATTGATTACCTTTGAGCTGATTTTTGATAAAGTGTTCTATGTCATCAAAGATGAAGTTCAAAACTTTTTGTATTTAATTAAAATATCCAGTAATAATTGGAATAGGGAAGAATGAATGTTTCAAAAAAGGATTTATGGTAATTTAGGTTGTTACCATGTTTCAAGGGAATATAAAATGTGGGTATTCACATTTTTTGAATGTAAAAATCATGTGGTAATTTGTGACATATGAGGGATCAATTTTAAGATGATTTCATGAAATTATTTCTAAAGATTTGAAATTTTTATCTTTTGTAAGGGTTATAAGGTTAAACATTTATACAATTTTTATGTTAAACTTTAGAAGAAGTATGTAAGATTAAACTGTTATCTCTCCATATGAAGATTTATTAATATTGGATATCCTATAAAAAATACTTTATGTTGATGATAACCGATGAAAAATGGAATGACATATTAGGAATATCATGATCTGTTAGTACTTAATGAATGGAAACTCACATTCCTTTTTAGAGAACGATGTGAAGTGGATCAACAAAAAACAAAGGGTGATATTGTACTAAAATAATGTAGTTAAATATTTTTATGAAAATTATTAAAATTTTGGAAAAGGATATTTCAAGTAAAAATTTTGTTCTAGTACCTTTTCTCCTGAGGAATTAGAAGGTCCCTTAGGTCATAAAATATTTATGGATTTGTGAATGTCAACTTTCTCCTAATCTTGTTCTCTATCACTCTCCATTAGAATATGATGGAAATATTTCTCTTCCATTTCCTCATTTTCACTTCCCACATATGTTATCCTATTTGGTAATTTTGTTATGAGTTACCTTGGGAAACTCTTATTATTCCAAGATTGTAACACCCCAAGATTTCATAGTGTGTTATTTCTTCAAAATAATTCAATAACTTGCACTACACGCAACACCGAGTTCAATCACACCATGACTTACAAAAAAAATGGCCATTAAAAGAGGTCATGAATAGCATTAACTACATTTTAAACTTTATATAATCCTTATAATTTTAGAATCCATATTATGAGTTTCTTAGTCATAATGCAAGAACAGATTCATTTTCAGTATTGCACTTTTATCAACTTTTAATAGTGAAACCTTTTTAAATACAATATTTTAAACTTTTTGACTAAATGGGGACATAAAAAAAATTAAAATGAAACATCCCAAGCTTACACGGTACGCTTTCCTTTGAATAAAACAGTAGCGTGTGTTGTACGCAACTTCGAGTTTTAACACACACCACAACCGATCAAACTAGACGTTATGGATAGTAATACCTAAATTTTGAAATCATATATATTTTATATTTCAAAATGGACTTCATTTTTTGGATTCGGAATATCGAAATTATCCTAGGGTGAAATTTTGGTACTTTTCGGATAACTTTTATATTTTGATGAATAGTGAAAATTACTAAATTTTAATTAAAAACAACTTTTTTAATCAAAATAATTAATATTGATAAATTATGAATTTGAGTGGTTTTAAAGTATATTTAGAATATATTTTTACCATTTAATTTAATGTTTGTCATTGGACATAATTTCACAATTAAATCAGACATAAACAAGTGTCAATCTTTTGATAGTTATTATCTCTTAAAAACACGCTTTTTATTTTAACAACGGGAATTAATTTTAAATTAATTTCTGCCACTTCTGTGTTTTGAATTTAGAAAAATGGATTCCATATTTGGAATCAGGATGTCCAAATTGTGTAAATAGGTAACTTTTATTTTTAGACATTTTGAATAATTACTGTGGTAAATATTTTATTTACCATGGTTAAGGGTAAATCCGGTAAATAAGGGTTAAAAAATAATATTATAATAGTACAAAATTACCCTGAAACGTGTCCTAACCTTATTGGTGGACACATACCCGACCATGAGAATCCTTGGGTCAATTTGGGAACCCCTTGGAGCCACTTGTATGTGGTAGGGACACTTTATATTAATAAAGTTAAAATAAAAATAAAAATGGCATAAGCTTACATCTTTTAGAAGAACAATTTTTACATAGGGTTATACAAGTTGGATTTTCGATTATAAATATTCATTAGAAAGATACAAAGATTTCCTACATAATGATATTTTATTTATAATTTTTAGACATCAAATAATTTAAATTATTAATGACACAATAATGATGCAATGTTTACCTCATTAATAAATCATTTAAATAAATAAGATTATAATGATTAAAATATTATCTAAAACCTGTCCAATTATTATTGGTTGATGTTATTTAGAATATTAGTCATCTTATCTTCGACCTCAATTATTTTTGGACCATTATAAACCGAATATAATTATATTATAAAGTAATACTTTCACTCTTTCCTAAAGAGCCCCTCTTCTCCCTTATAAAAGGATACCACTTCTACTCATTCCTCACACCTCTCAAGCCACTTGGCTCGTCCAAACTCTGCCCAACTAATCTCCCCACATCCCTCTCCTCCTCCTTGAAGCATCCCCTTAGGCAGAAATCATTTCAAGAAGTCCTTTGGTTCCAACCAAAGTGAGTTACCTAAATTAAAGGTAACGATTTCTCTTAAATTATTTTCCTTTATTTTGCTTCTCCAACCCCCAAAATCTTTTTATTTCCTTTCTTTTGTAACAACACCAGTATCCTCAATATACTAGGATGTTGTTATAATAAGGATTCAAACTACACATACACACAACTCCATCTAATGGATGATGAACATAATGTTTCTGTGGATGGCAAACTAACGCCTCACGAAACGATGATTGTTCAAATACATCTTACCGCCTCTCATGGTGGCCATTATGATGGCACTGTAATTAAATATGATATTAATGATATATATTTTATATATAAGCTTCTGTAATTCCATTTTATTTCATACCATTATTCGTTTCATGTTGTATATACATACGATAATTTCATTTGAGGAAGTGCGGACTACCGCCCCCTTAAAATGATATGACTCGTTCATACCACACATGGAACGTATAAAGGATGGTGTTAATGAACTTAAGTAACATATATAAAATATTATATTATACTGGAATAGTAATATACCTATGTATCATTTGGATTCAATTCTTTTAAAATAAAAATTAAATGGAAGTAGCGTTCGTGCGTACGTACGGACTACCGTCTCCACGAACGCGGTGAGATCCATCCTCCATCGTATCCATTCAAGTATTATTCTCATTTTAGGGTTAAAAATAATGTTAATATCATTATGATTATGAATAAGATATAATCTATCCATTACAAACATGTCTTACATAACCAAACATTTAAGAAGAACGAATCGATTATCACCCGAAACGACGATAATACTAAGATATTATTAATAAAGCAACGTTAAAAGATCATATATGATATCATATTAATGTTTATGATTCTTGTATAATTTAATAACAATTATTTCACCATTATACAGGAGGTTAACCTACCCCAACAAAGGAAAAGTACAAGGTAAGGGTTATTTCACAATCTCTTCATTATCTGAGGTTGTTTATACGTAATAATCTACTGGGATATCTTTATCATCCACATCCATGTTTCTTAAAAATGTATTTCAAAACATTTTTACTATTTACAAGAATATGTGTTAAAGTCATTTATACCCTTGTTTGACTTTTTATAAGAGGTTTATAAAGGAATCTTTCCGTCGTTTTCAAAACAAGGTCCTTTTTAACCTTTTCGACAGAATTGAGGTAAGAATGTTTTTTTAACTTATACGGCGGGTGCGGTTATTTTACGCCGTTATAAAATCTTCAAAGCTTTCCTTACAATCTTATAAGAATATTTTCAAAGAAAATGTTTTATTTTATATGGATCTTAAATGATTTCAAAATAAAAGGAGATATTTCTTTAAAAAAAATTTGATTTCATCTACGTCAACATCCTTTGATGGATTTTAAGATTATTTGAAGTTGATTTATTATGATACAAAACTTCTATATTGTATTGAAGGTTTTGTGATATGTTTGACTATGGATGTGCTATTTTTATACCATTCATAGTTTATGGTGAAATTATTGACATTTCGTATGCTAGTTTTAATAAGAATGTTTATGTTATGTTTAAACATTTTCATATGGGAATGCATTGGACTTAATAAGTGACGGGTGGAGCCCGCTATAGCTCCTCGATGCATCGGTAGGTCTCATGAGACAAACTAGTTTCTTGGCACAAGGCCTTGACAAAATCGTATTTTTAGTCTTGGCACGAGGCCTTGGCTATGTGGTTATGATAGTCTGGCATTATGCATTCCAACATTATGAAAGTGGTTATTGATTTTTGCATGTGATTATTCGATTAGTAGAATATCCATGTGAATATGTAAATGGAATTATTTCATTTTATTTATGCCATACCATGTTGAAATTTCATGTTTAAAAGGCTTTTGTTTTAGTTATACATTGCCTTAAAAGTTTATTCTTATTTATGAAAGTTTCCGCTATTTTGTTATCCTTACTGGGCATTTGAGCTCACCCCTTTTATATGTTTTATTTTTCCCAGGAAGTGAAGAAGTAAATTATGAATGACCTGCAGGGATATTATGTGAGGATATGATTGTGGATTATGGAGACTTTATGTTGTTGTAGTAGTTTTTCATTTTATGATGTAATGTAAAACCTATGAATATATCTAGTGTTTCCAAGGCTACTAAACCAATCGGTCTTTCGAGATTTGATCTTTCTTGTGATCATGCCAATGTTACGAAGTAATGCACCGACTCTGGGTAGCTGGGGTCGGGGCGTTACAGTTGGTATCAGAGGAAGTTTAGTACAAACCTTGGAAGATAGATTTAGATAAACTCTGATTAGAGCACGTAGACCTAAGATGAACTTTGAGGATTAGTATAGAAGAACTTCCTAGAATTTTGGTATTGTAGAGATTTTGTGAGTTTTCTGAGCAATACATCCCTGTCTGGATACGAGCAGGTAGAGGCGGCTCTGGAACAGATGTACCTAGGGGTAAAACCCGAAAACACCGCTTTGAGCTAGACTTGAACGGGAACTGGTGCACAACAACGGGCCTTGCTGCACTCTTGGTTACGACACTCCCGGGGGATATGCTTAGGATATCTCTCATTTTCTTTACAAATCATTATGAAGGGTTTATGAGTATATACTTCCTCAAAGAAAACATTTTTATGATTATGGATTATATCCATAAATAGTTCAATTTATGTTAAGTGTTTTATAAGTATGGGATTATGTATTTTGATTCATAAAATGATATAGTTTATGCCATTGTATAGAAATGGCGCCCAGTAGAAGGAATGAGAACTCCAGAAATACACATGATTCAAAGAGAAGGAAGGATCATATCTTTCATGGTCTTAAGCTAGAATTTATAAGAGAAATAGTCTCCCATGTATTATCATCATATGAAGAAATAATATCATGTGTTGATAAGATAAGTAAAGAGTTTACTGAGTCCTATGGCTTTGAAGGGAATCAAGAGAAGAAAAGGATGGAAGAGAGAAAGATGGATAAAGGGAAAAGGGAAAAGAAGAATTTTCCCATATGTGGTAACTGTGGAAAGAAACACCCTGGAACTTGCCTGAAAGGAATGTGAGTTTGTTATAAGTGTGGAGGAAAAGGGCACAAAGTACGTGACTGCAAGGGTAAGAAAATGGTTTTAAATGTACAATTCTTCATTTGCAAGGAGTTTGGACACTACACGAACCTATGTCCCAGTCATCAGACTATGCCGAAAATGATGTTATTGGATAATAATCAAGTTATGATACTACCACAGATGAAGAGGAATGATTAGAGTTCTTATGTTGATTATGTCAATTGAGGGTTGTATCAACAATGTACTTGTTATAATAATTATGGAGTATATAAGGATTGTACTGCAGTACTATTTCATTAAGGACTTTAGATTGTGTGGAACAACGAAAAGTGACTCAATAGCAGGATAAATTTTTGGAAAATATATGGTTGAGAGAAAGATAAATCATAATATAGTTCTGATACTGAGGTAGTGATTTTGGAATAATACATGATTGTTTTGGATAAATTAAATTGGATATTCTTGACTACCTTGGAACTGATTAATGATTTGTATATTCCATCATTGATGGGGTTTAAAACATTTTTGGATTAATATCCAGCATTCTATATGGAATAAGGGAGCATGAATGTAATCAATAAGGAATATGGTAATTCAGGATATTTCAGTATATTAAAAGAATACATGATTAAGGTATTCATATTCTATTACGGGGTAAAAAGGATCTACATTATGTTTACGTTCCTTATAAATGTTGGACTGTGAGTTTGGACAGAAGTATTTTGGATAGTTCTAGTTTGGATTATTTTGGATTGCCATAAAAGGACAACCCGGAGGTCGGGCGGCAACCCGTCGCGTTCGGCAAGGCTACGAGACTTGAACTCGCAACCGAAGGGCGAAAAGGGTGTATCACCTACCACTGGCCCATGAGATGTCCTGGATTAAATAATGTAGTTTTTTTTAAAAGATTTGGTAGATGAATTATAAATTCATTTATTTTGGAACCCTGTACGAATAGTATAAATAGAATTTTTTTTACGTTCTATTATCTTTTAGAGTGAAAGATGAGTTTGTGGTAGAAATTTATTAATGGATAAAACTCTAATTATAATGTAAGTATATCTCCTTATAATCTTAGCCAATATCATAAATAAATTCCTCAACATTAATAAAAGGAACTTAGAACAAAAATTTTATCCTAGATGGTACCTTAAATCATCACTAATTTATGGCATTGGGATTCTTGGCCTTTTCATAGCCATGTTCTCTACCACTCTCCATCAGATAATTGATGGTTAGATTTCTCCTCCATATCCATATTTTCCTACATGGAACCCTAGTATGCGTTATTTTCGGTAATCTTCATACTTTCCACTCTTTATTTTAAATAGAG
The DNA here is from genome assembly GCA_963277665.1 of Viscum album. Lineage (NCBI taxonomy): Eukaryota > Viridiplantae > Streptophyta > Magnoliopsida > Santalales > Viscaceae > Viscum > Viscum album. The sequence goes on from OY728125.1 coordinate 1,803,889,315, forward strand.
GCCTCATTAATTCATTTTTTGATGTGGGATTTCAACTAAGATATTTTGAAACGTCAAAAATGTGTTATCCCAATACCCTATGTTTTGTTGAACCGATGGTATTTCAAATCATCATAGATTGATGAGTTTAAGGACCTCAATTTTATACTTGTTTGTGATTGATGACCTCAATCACTACCTATAAATATTTACGTTTTTCCTCCAATTATATGTCTCTAATTGCCACCAATGTTCTCTTAATCGAGATCATAATTTGGTGGTGACCCTTTCATTTATCTTTTCATCATATTAAGACTAAATTTTAGTAACCCAATTTCCAATGTGGGTTTTCCCAAAAATATATTTTCTATTTTCAACCATTTATTTTCGAAGAAAAATTTCAAATTGCGAGGACGCAATTTATTGAAGGAGGGGAGAATGTAACACCCCAAGATTTCATAGTGTGTTATTTCTTCAAAATAATTCAATAACTTGCACTACACGCAACACCGAGTTCAATCACACCATGACTTACAAAAAAAATGGCCATTAAAAGAGGTCATGAATAGCATTAACTACATTTTAAACTTTATATAATCCTTATAATTTTAGAATCCATATTATGAGTTTCTTAGTAATAATGCAAGAACAGATTCATTTTCAGTATTGCACTTTTATCAACTTTTAATAGTGAAACCTTTTTAAATACAATATTTTAAACTTTTTGACTAAATGGGGACATCAAAAAAATTAAAATGAAACATCCCAAGCTTACACGGTACGCTTTCCTTTGAATAAAACAGTAGCGTGTGTTGTACGCAACTTCGAGTTTTAACACACACCACAACCGATCAAACTAGCCGTTATGGATAGTAATACCTAAATTTTGAAATCATATATATTTTATATTTCAAAATGTACTTCATTTTTGGATTCGGAATATGGAAATTAGCCTAGGGTGAAATTTTGGTACTTTTCGGATAACTTTTATATTTTGATGAATAGTGAAAATTACTAAATTTTAATTAAAAACAACTTTTTTAATCAAAATAATTAATATTGATAAATTATGAATTTGAGTGGTTTTAAAGTATATTTAGAATATATTTTTACCATTTAATTTAATGTTTTTCATTGGACATAATTGCACAATTAAATCAGACATAAGCAAGTGTCAATCTTTTGATAGTTATTATCTCTTAAAAACACGCTTTTTATTTTAACAAAGGGAATTAATTTTAAATTAATTTCTGCCACTTCTGTGTTTTGAATTTAGAAAAATGGATTCCATATTTGGAATCAGGATGTCCAAATTGTGTAAATAGGTAACTTTTATTTTTAGACATTTTGAATAATTACTGTGGTAAATATTTTATTTACCATGGTTAAGGGTAAATCCGGTAAATAAGGGTTAAAAAATAATATTATAATAATACAAAATTACCCTAAAACATGTCCTAACCTTATTGGTGGACACATACCCGACCATGAGCATCCTTGGGTCAATTTGGGGACCCCTTGGAGCCACTTGTATGTGGTAGGGACACTTTATATTAATAAAGTTAAAATAAAAATAAAAATGGCATAAGCTTACATCTTTTAGAAGAACAATTTTTACATAGGGTTATACATGTTGGATTTTCAATTATAAATATTAATTAGAAAGATAATAAGATTTCCTACATAATGATATTTTATTTATAATTTTTAGACATCAAATAATTTAAATTATTAATGACACAATAATGATGCAATCTTTACCTCATTAATAAATCATTTAAATAAATAAGATTATAATGATTAAAATATTATCTAAAACCTGTCCAATTCTTATTGGTTGATGTTATTTAGATTATTAGTCATCTTATCTGCGACCTCAATGATTTTTGGACCATTATAAACCGAATATAATTATATTATAAAGAAATACTTTCACTCTTTCCTAAAGAGCCCCTCTTCTCCCTTATAAAAGGAGACCACTTCCACTCATTCCTCACACCTCTCAAGCCACTTGGATCGTCCAAACTCTTCCCAACTAATCTCCCCACATCTCTCTACTCCTCCTTGAAGCTTCCCCTTAGGCAGAAATCATTTCAATAAGTCCTTTGGTTCCAACCAAAGTGAGTTACCTAAATTAAAGGTAACGATTTCTCTTAAATTATTTTCCTTTATTTTGCTTCTCCAACCCCCAAACTCTTTTTATTTACTTTCTTTTGTAACAACACCAGTATCCTCAATATACTAGGATGTTTTTATAAGAAGGATTCAAACTACACATACACACAACTCCATCTAATGGATGATGAACATAATGTTTCTGTGGATGGCAAACTAACGCCTCACGAAACGATGTTTGTTCAAATACATCTTACCGCCTCTCATGGTGGCCATTATGATGGAACTGTAATTAAATATGATATTAATGATATATATTTTATATATAAGCTTCTGTAATTCCATTTTATTTCATACCATTATTCGTTTCATGTTGTATATACATACGATAATTTCATTTGAGGAAGTGCGGACTACCGCCCCCTTAAAATGATATGACTCGTTCATACCACACATGGAACGTATAAAGGATGGTGTTAATGAACATAAGTAACATATATAAAATATTATATTATACTGGAATAGTAATATACCTATGTATCATTTGGATTCAATTCTTTTAAAATAAAAATTAAATGGAAGTAGCGTTCGTGCGTACGTACGGACTACCGTCTCCATGAACGCGGTGAGATCCATCCTCCATCGTATCCATTCAAGTTTTATTGTCATTTTAGGGTTAAAAATAATGTTAATATCATTCTGATTATGAATAAGATATAATCTATCCATTACAAACATGTCTTACGTAACCAAACATTTAAGAAGAACGAATCAATTATCACCCGAAACGACGATAATACTAAGATATTATTAATAAAGAAATGTTAAAAGATCATATATGATATCATATTAATGTTTATGATTATTGTATAATTTAATAACAATTATTTCACCATTATACAGGAGTTTAACCTACCCCAACAAAGGAAAAGTACAAGGTAAGGGTTATTTCACAATCTCTTCATTATCCGAGGTTGTTTATACGTAATAATCTACTGGGATATCTTTATCATCCACATCCATGTTTCTTAAAAATGTATTTCAAAACATTTTTACTATTTACAAGAATATGGGTTAAAGTCATTTATACCCGTGTTTGACTTTTTATAAGAGGTTTATAAAGGAATCTTTCCGTCGTTTTCAAAACAAGGTCCTTTTTAACCTTTTCGACAGAATTGAGGTAAGAATATTTTTTTTAACTTATACGGCGGGTGCGGTTATTTTACGCCGTTATAAAATCTTCAAAGCTTTCCTTACAAGATTATTAGAATATTTTCAAACAAAATGTTTTATTTTATATGGATCTTAAATGATTTCAAAATAAAAGGAGATATTTCTTTAAAAAAAAATTTGATTTCATCTACGTCAACATCCTTTGATGGATTTTAAGATTATTTGAAGTTGATTTATTATGATACAAAACTTCTATATTGTATTGAAGGTTTTGTGATATGTTTGACTATTGATGTGCTATTTTTATACCATTCATAGTTTATGGTGAAATTATTGACATTTCGTATGCTAGTTTTAATACGAATGTTTATGTTATGTTTAAACCTTTTCATATGGGAATGCATTGGACTTAATAAGTGACGGGTGGAGCCCGCTATAGCTCCTCGATGCATTGGTAGGTCTCATGAGACAAACTAGTGTCTTGGCACAAGGCCTTGACAAAATCTTATTTGTAGTCTTGGCACGAGGCCTTGGCTATGTGTTTATGATAGTCTGGCATTATGCATTCCAACATTATGAAAGTGGTTATTGATTTTTGCATGTGATTATTCGATTAGTAGAATATCCATGTGAATAAGTAAATGGCATTATTTCATTTTATTTATGCCATACCATGTTGAAAGTTCATGTATAAAAGGCTTTTGTTTTAGTTATACATTGCCTTAAAAGTTTATTCTTATTTATGAAAGTTTCCGCTATTTTGTTATCCTTATTGGGCATTTGAGCTCACCCCTTTTATATGTTTTATTTTTCCCAGGAAGTGAAGAAGTAAATTATGAATGACCTGCAGGGATATTATGTGGGGATATGAGTGTGGATTATGGAGACTTTATGTTTTTGTAGTAGTTTTTCATTTTATGATGTAATGTAAAACATATGAATATATCTAGTGTTTCCAAGGATACTAAACCAATCGGTCTTTCGAGATTTGATCTTTCTTGTGATCATGCCAATATTACGAAGTAATGCACCGACTCTGGGTAGCTGGGGTCGGGGCGTTACAAAGATTCACTTTTTAATGGAAGTTTTAGTATTTATTTTTATGATCTAGGTTTTTATGAAAGAAAATTTAAAGTATTAAACATTTGATATGTCACAAACCAGCCTGGGTCAACCCTAAACAGGTCACCTAAGCCAGCCCGCGACATGGGCCTAGGGGCGTTCCCGATCCACAGGGGCTGGAAACTAGTGTCGGGCATCAAGACTAAACAAGAGGGAACGATTTTTCCCAATAAAAATAAATAAAATAGCATAAAAGTGGAAGAATGAAAAGTAAAATAAATGACACTAAAAAGAAAGAACAACCAACGAGACACACTAACCTGGTCTCGACCAAAACTCCTCATGACCTCGAGAGTCACTATCCCCACCACAACCAAGTCTCGCTCACGGCGAACACGCCCAAGTCAACCTGCAATATAAACTAAAAATTGGAAAACACTATAGGTGTGAGTATTAAAACTCAGTAGGTAGGCCCAACTAATTCTATTCCCAAAGAACATACCATTAAATAAAGGATTTATCAATTATAGGTTTGAACAAAATTAGGTAAAATATTGTTTCCACACAAACTTTCATTTCTAAAGTAAATAACAGTCCATTGCCCTTTTCAATTTAAAACTATCTTAGTGCTTGAAAGAAACAGATGCATTTCTTTTCAAAACATTTCTTTTTTTGAACAATTTAGAAATTCAATTTTCTATTGTTAGTAAAAATGGAAAACCACACAACACGCAACACACACTAAGGGCAATGGAAAAAGTGGCACACAAGGGTTAGCTACTGAACTAAACCTCTCAATCATATGCCACACGCAAAAAAACACTAAAGGAAACATGGTTCGAACCTAGGAGATTGTGAAATATCCAGAACATACTATACATCCGACTCATCTTGAAGGCATGCCCTAACTCGATGACGTCATAACGCCCATAATTCTACCCGGTATAGCCCTGCATGGCCTAACTGAGGGGCCCAATCCCCATAGCAGCAATAACTCAGCATTCCCCTGCTATGGGTCCATTAGCCAGTGCGTGTTCTAAACTAGTGTTGTAATCGTTCTCAAAAGATTCACTCACTATGCTAGGTCCCCATGTCAACACAAGCAATAAATAGGGGTGCGTTCACAATGTAAATAAATCAGTCACGATGCACAAACATCACATAAAGCTCACTCAATCAACGCACACCAACGATCACCCCCAGGTGTATTTTCCAAAATAATCTATTTTATTAAAGTTCCAAAAGGGCCTTCACCAATTTAAAAGCAAAACTTCATTTCTCGAGAAAACCCAAAACACTTTTTCAAAAGAAATAATTTATTTCTAAAACTAGATGTACGTTTGATATTCTGTGAATTATGTTTAAAGTCCAAATGGGAATTCATTCAATACTAGGTGTTATCTCGTCAGAAATTTTTTTCAAGTGTTCTATATAAAATAAACGGCACTTTTCACACCAAATAACCATTAAAAAATTAATTATCTTATATTATTTCTCATTCATTAAAAGTTAACAAAACAACAAGCAATCAATAAATTCTAAATATAAAGGTAATTGCAGTGGGGGAACTACCTCGACTCGCCGCTCGATCAAGACGACACGCCTCGCTTCGCACTTGCGCATAAGCCCGCACAACCCGATGACCGCAGTGTCACAGACTTTCACTGACGACACGCTGTAACAACCGCAAGACATTTAAGACCGGAAACCTTTACCCAACTCAAAAAAGACAAATTTCCATCCTTAAAAATTATTTAATAAAAAATTTTAAAAATTTATAAATAAAATCTTAAAGACCATTTCCCCAGATAAAAAAAACACTAGAAAATTTATTAAAGTGTTTTCAAAATATTTCGCATGACTTTAAATGCCAAAAACTCCACTCAAATCATTCATTAAAAACCAAATGCACCTTGGCGCAACACCAAACCACCTTCTAGACACGTTTTTCACCATTAATATAATTTTTATATACCATACATAAAAGTTTATAAAATAACTTTCAGAAAGTGACACTTGGCTTTACCGACAAAACTCATTCAAAAACCTATTTTAAGACCAAACAGGCCCCAAAATATATCAAAATAGAATCTGAAACCCAGTAATATTTTATAAACTAGTTTCACAATTCACAAAACACCAATTAACAATGAAATATAATTTTCTATCCAATACACACCACGTTTCACATGAACATGCCACTTTAAAAACCAAACGCATATTAAACACACATAAAAACTAATTTTGCACCAATAAAACTAATTAAGAATCATGATATATTAACTAAATGAGAAAATTAATCCATCAAACAAGAATTATATGCAGAAACAGTAACCTTGATATAGACCAAACACCGCAAAGATTGTGCGCAAAGTCTACCACACTTCAATCACACTACAACCAAACTCAGATATGTCTTAATTCAAGAATTAGACCAAAAACAAATATCACAATTAGATCATTAAAAAACATGGAACCCTAATGGAAACACCAAAAAATTAAAAGGATGAGTAAAGAGGGACTCTGTAACTACGACGAGGGGTCCGAGAGGTCTGCTGGAGGTCGACGAGGGATTCCGGAGTTTGCGTGGTAGGCTGGACAAGGGGTAAGGGGGGTTCTCCGGTGCATGGTGGTCTGCCGGAAGGAAGAAAGAGGTGCAGGGGTTCTCGGAACAAAAGGGGGAGCTATGCGGCAGTGGTGCGGTGCACGGGAGGTGGTCGGGACAGCGTCGATCGGGAGAAGGAGGGGAGCGGCTTGAAGCAGGTTCGACCGAGAGGCTGGGCTGTGCGGGTTTGGTGCGAGGCAGTGGTGGAGCGGGGCTACCGTCTGAGGTGAGGCAGGTGGCGCGGCCGATCGGAGAGGGAGGAGAAGGGCGGTGTGCGGTGGTCCGGGAGAAGGAGAGGAGGATGAAGGTGGTCCGGCGAGGTGCAGGGGCTAGGGTTTGGGGATGAGAGGCCCGTGCAAATGGAGGGGAGGAGTGTCCTGCATGACTGGAGAGAGGAGAGAAAAGAAGGGAGAGGGAAAAAAAGAAAAGAGGAATGAAATAAAAATAGACAAGAGGGGAAAAAAATAAAGAAGAAAAATAAGGATAAATTTATATCCTAATATATTCTAAAAAAATTAATATTAATAAGAAAACGAAAATAATAAATTCAACCAAAAAAATAACGTTGTTTATTGAGAATGGACACTACAAATGGTCGTGCGTAGGGTTGCCACACATGGTGGCAGTGGGCAAGGTCGCGCGCACGGTCGCCACAGGGTCACGCGCGCGTTCGCCGCACATGGTCGCGTGCCCGCAAAAGAACCCAGAAATAAAAACAATCAAGTTAAAATAAAAACCGAAACAATAATAATAATAATAAATTAATTGAAACATTAACTAAAATAATAATAATACTAATAATAAATTTAATCATAAAACTTTATCTTATTAATGTTGGGCACTACACATGGTCGTGCATACAGTCGCGCCACCTATAAGATCCCAATTTCTTTTTAAAAAAAGAACAGATTAAAACTGAAACTCAAAAGTAATACATAAAATAATTAAATTAAAAGGAAGTGTCAGTCAGGGTGTGACAATTCTCCCCACCATGACACTTTCTGCCCCCAGAATGTCCCAAGAATACTTGGTTAACCAAAGGTTCCAAGAAATACTGTGAAGACCGGAAGGTATTTTAAACAAAACCTTCATCGCTCGAAGGCCAAGTATTTAAGACATCCATAACATGAAATTCCAAGATCTCAAAACTATAATCACCAAGCGAAAAGACCAATAGTAAGAAGTTCACCTCAAAACACAACTTCAACATGGAACACTCTAACCCCTATCTTAGGAAACCCCAGGGATCGCTTGAGACCTCCAAGAACACTCGCATGGTGACCCACTATCCGAGCGAACCAATTACACTGATCAGGGTCGGGAGGAGTAGAAGAAAGGGATTTTCCTACCATGCCCACTTGAAGATAGAGTAATTCATAAGTTCATCTGATGGTTGTCTCCCCACCATATTAGGATCCTTGTCAAATATTGGTTCTCCAAACAAAAACGATTTGCAACCCGGAAAAAACCTCTAACACTGGCTTGACCCTCTAATCTCCCTAGGTTGAACCAATACAACATAAGAGGAGACGCTGGTGAGACCCATAGTGGGTCTCCCCACCATTTTCAAATTTTTCAAACACCACGACACCCGCACGGGCATTCCCAGTTTACTTTGAGCGATAAAGACTGAACTCTTCATCACGAACCTGCCAACACGAGCTGACCCACACAGACGATTCCCACACTGACCAAAACTCCACCACATTAGAGGGTTTTGACAGCGGAAACCCCAAAACAAGAGACAAACTGGACAGACGCGCGTCAATTTCACAAGACATGAGAATCTCCAAAACGAGTGAAATTTTGATCCATAGCCGACCACCAGAAGGGTCACAGAGCGCACTCATTGCAAGAGGGATTCTCCGAACCTCTTTAAAGCCCGACATGAACTTCCATATATCAAGACCACTACAAGGAGATGAGGCCATTATGACCCTCACAACAAAAATGAAACTGTCAGAGACGATACTGTAGTAAGGGAATTTAAGTCGTCCCCAACCCGTTACTATAGCCTTAAGTCAGAACAAGCTCATCCCACGCCCGACGAGTTTTGACTGCGCGCAGGCTTCACCCCGAGACCTATATTTGGGCCCCTGATGTCTGAAGCATCTACCGCCTCGCAGTCATAAGTTGAATACCTCTGACTAGAACTTCCTCAAATGGAAACTAAACTTACCTACTTCTCCTTGCATCCCACGTGGCCACTCTACCAACATACCAACTGAGAATTTCATTGAACAACTTAGAGTGTCTGACTGACCACACTAGAGATAGGAATTTGAGTGGTCTATCCAACACGCAACATAAACTGGTAGAAGGAGTGCTCCAAGAACATGCCCCTTTATTTCACAGTCCTCATCAGATTAAGAACCTTCACTTCCTTATGTACAATCATGTGATGAGGTTAGTCTTAAGGATCTCTCAAGACATCCTCATTCATAGCGAAAAAATACAATCATTGTTTACCGGTCTAATCCCGCTCCTCCAAACACACTCGAGACAACTTACACCCACACAAAATTCAGGGTTCCTCAAAAACCATAGACACTTCCAACTTTTACATAGCACACAACGACATCCAACTGACCTCTACTTCTATGAACAATTGACACCACCGAGCAGAACCCAACTCTGCCACTCCACCGAGAGTCTGGTCCGAGTCAAGAACTGAGAGGGACCTTCTGGAACCCAAGGAACGTTTCTAGGGGGCATATCCCAAACAAGAAACAAAAAACAACCTTCCAAAAATCCAAACACATCGCAAAGTAAACATCCACATTCCAGAAACAAATCCAATAATTCCAATTTAAAACATCAATTCATTTTCAAAGAAAAACACTCACATGAAAAAAAACCTAGCAAAATACATTAAAACCCAAAAATATTTTGAACTCATCACTTTCACTCCAGACTCGAAACCATTTTCCAATTCCAAAACCATTTAAGCACTAAAACCCGTTTGAGAGAAAACCTCACTTTTCAAGAAAAAATATACAGCTTTTAAAATCAAACATTCACCACTAATATTCCTGGATGCCTTACAGATTTGAATTTTTGTGCCACCTAGCCACCCATCCACACAATCCACCAACTATCCATTAATAACAACTATATGCACATGCGAGCACCCTTGGAATAACACTGGAAAAAACAGGGCTCTTCTGTATTCAAAACAATACATTTTCAAAATAGCTCAATTCAATTTCAAACAACCCAAAACGTTCTTTTAGGAACCTGATTTCAACAAATCAATCACCAAATTCCAAAAATATGGTCAAAGAAAACACACCCTAAAAATTATGTCAAACTGACACCAAGAGAAAAAAGATAGAAGCAACACCTAAAGCACTAGGATAGAGAATTAGTGGTCATGCCTAACCCAGCTACATGGTTTAGCAGACCATGCCCTAGGCAAGTGCCAACCACTAGGAGTGTCAAACCGTACTCTCCGGCATTACATGGGTTGCTACTCCATGTGAGACCACGCGCATTAGCAGTTCACTCCAATTTTCAACCCCCATCCACACAGGCCAAATCCAGAGACTTAAATCCCGGACTACCCCTGGTTACCCGATGATCAGAATGAGTAAGAGTTCGCGAAGCTCTTACCGCACCTACCACTCGAGTACTAATAGTCCTATCTCCGATCTACCTGACATCGCAAATAACAAGAACACAAACCTCGTCTCCTCTGATACCATTTTGTCACAAACTACCCAGGTCGACCCTAAACCGGTCACCCGAGCCGGCCCGCGACATGGACCGAGGGGCGTTCCCAATCCCCACAGGCTGGAAACTAGTGTTGGGCATCAAGACTAAATAAGAGGGAATGATTTTTACCACTAAAAATAAATAAAATAGCGGAAAAGTGGAAGAACACAAACTAAAATAAATGACCCTGAAATGAAAGAACGACCAACGAGACACACTCACCCGGTCTCGACCAAAAACTCCTCGTGACCTCGAGAGTCACTCTCCACACCACAACCAAGTCTCGCTCATGGCGAACAAGCCCAAATCATCCTGCAATAGAAACTAAAAACATGAAAACACTATAGGGGTGACTATTAAAACTCATTAGGTAGGGCTGACTAATTCTATTCCCATAGCACATACCATTAAATAAAGGATTTATCAATTACAGGTTTGAACTAAATTATGTAAAATATTGTTTCCACACAAACTTTCATTTCAAATGTAAATAACAGTCCATTTCCATTTTCAATTTAAAAATAGATTAGTGATTCAAAGAAACCGATGCATTGCCTTTCAAAAAATTTATTTTTTGAACAATTTAGAAATTCAATTTTTAGTTGTTAATAAAAAGTGAAAACCACACAACACGCAACACGCACTAAGAGAAATGGAAAAAGTGGCACATAAGGGTCAGCTACAGAACTAAACCTCTCAATCATCTTCCACATGCAAATAAACATTAATGGAAACATGGGTCGAACCCAGGAGATCATGAACAATCAAGAACATACTATACATCTGACCCATCCTGAAGGCATGCCCTAACTCGATGACATCATAACACCCATAATACTACCCGATATTGGCCTTTATGGCCTAACCGAGGAGCCCAATCCCCATAGCAGCAATAACTCAGTATTCCCCTACTATGGGGCCACTAGCCAGTGCATGTTCTAAACTAGTGCTACAATTGTTCTCATAAGATTAACTCACTATTCTAGGTTCCCATGTCAACACAGGCAATTAATAGGGGTGCATTCACAATGTAAATCAATCAGTCATGATGCACAAACATCACAAAAAGATCACTCAATCAACGCACACCAAAGATCACCCCCGAGTGGGTTTTCCAAAATAATATATTTTATTAAAGTGCCAAATGGGCCATCACAAATTTAAAAGAAAAACTTCATTTCTCGAGAAAACCCAAAACACTTGTTCCGAAGAAGTCATTTATCTCTAAAACTAGAAGTACGTTTGAAATTCCTTGAATTATGTTTAAATTCCAAGTAGGAATTCTTTCAGTACTGGGTGTCCGCTCATCAAAAAATGTTTCAATTGTTTGGTATAAAATAAATGGCTCTTTTCACACCAAATAACCATTTAAAAATTAATTATCTTATATTATTTCTCATTAATTAAAAGTTAATAAAACAATAAGAAAATAATAAATTCTAAATCCAAAGGTAAGTGCAGTGGGGAACTACCTCGACTCGCCGCTCGATCGAGACGACACGACTCGCTTCAAACTTGCGCATAAGCCCGCACAACCTGATAACCGCAGTGTCGCGGACTTTCACTGACGACACGCTGCAACAACCGCAAGACATTTAAAACCGGAAACCTTTACCCAACTCAAAAAAGAAAAATTTCCATCCTTAAAAATTATTTAATAAAACATTTTAAAAATTTATAAATAAAATCTTAAAGACCATTTACCCAGATAAAAAAACACTAGAAAATTTATTAAAGACTTTTCAAAATATTTTGCATGACTTTAAAAGCCAAAAAAATCACTCAAAACATTATTTAAAAACCAAATTCACCTTGGTGCAACAACAAACCACCTTCCAGGCACGTTTCACAACATTAATATAATTTAATAAACCACACATAAAAGTTTATAAAATAACTTTCAGGAAGTGAAACTTGGATTTACCAACCAAACTCATTTAAAAATCGGTTTTATGGCCAAACATGACCCAAAATATATCAAAATAGAATCTGCAACCCAGTAATATTTTATAAACTAGTTTCACAATTCAAAAAACACCAAATAAACAATGCAATATAAGTTTCCACCCAAGACACACCACGTTTCACATGAACATGACACTTTAAAATCAAACACATATTAAACACAAAGAGAAACTAATTTCGCACCAAGAAAACTAATTAATAGACATGATATATTAACTAAATGAGAAAATTAATCCATAAAACAAGAATTATACACAGAAACACTAACCTTGATATAGACCAAACACCGCAAAGATTGTGCGCAAAGTCTACCGCACTTAAATCGCACTACAACCAAACTCAGATATGTCCTAATTCATGAATTGGACCAAAAACAAATATCACAATTAGACCATTAAAAAAATGGAACCCTAACCGCAACACCACAAAATTAAAGGGATGAGTAAAGACGGATTCCACACATACATCGAGGGGTCTGAGTGGTCTACCGGAGGCCGACGAGGGCTGCCAGAGTTTGCGTGGCAGGCTGGACAAGGGGTAAGGGGGGTTCTCTTGTGCATGGTGGTCTTCGGGAAGGAAGGCAGAGGTGCAGGGGGTCTCAGACCGGAAGGGGGAGCTATGAAACAGCGGTGCGGTGTGCCGGAGGAGGTCGGGACAATGCTGGTCGGGAGAAGGAGGGGTGCGGCTTGAAGCCGGTTCGACCGAGAGGCTGGGTTGCGCGGGTTTGGTGCGATGTAGTGGTGGCGCGAGGCTACTGTCTGAGGCGAGGCAGGCGGCATGACCGACCGGAGAGGGAGGAGAAGAGCGGTGTGCGACGGTCCGGGAGAAGGAGAGGAGGGGGGGGGGGGGTCCGGCGAGGTGCAGCGGCTAGGGTTTAGGGAGGAGAGGCCCGTGCGAATGGAGGGGAGGAGTGTCCTGCTCGATGGGAGAGAGGAGTGAAAGAAAGGGAGAGGAAAATAAGAAAAGAGGAAAGAAAGAAAAATAGACAAGAGGGGGAAAAGAAAGAAAAAAATAAGGATAAATTTATATCCTAATAAATTCTAAAAAAATTAATATTAATAAGAAAAAATAATAATAAAATCAACCACAAAAATAACATTGTTTCTTGAGAATAGAAACCGTGCATGGTCACACGTAGGGTCGCCGCACATGGTCGCGGCGCGCAAGGTCCCACACATGGTCGCCGCATGGTCGTGCGCGCGGTCGCCGCACATGGTCGCGTGCCCGCAAAAGAACCAAAAAATAAAAATGATTAAGTTAAAATAATAACCGAAACAATAATAATAATAATAAATTAATTGAAAAATTAAATTAAATAATAATAATAATAATAATAATAAATTTAATCATAAAACATTATCTTATTAATGTTGAGCACTACACACGGTCGCACATATAGTCACACCCCCAATAAGATCCCAAATTATTTAAAAAAAAGAACCGGTTCAAACTGAAACTCAAAAGCAATACATAAAATAATTAAATTAAAAGGATGTGTCAGTCGGGGTGTGACATGATAACCCCAATGAATTTCAAGAGAAAAAAACCAGTTTAATGGGGTAAAATGTAACACCCTGAGATTTTGTGAAATATATTTTTTCAAATTAATTTAATGTTTTTTATATATTTCATTTCACGCCACATTGAAAATAGTTTATTTTATATTAAATCACAATGTTTTTCTTGTGTTATACAAAACAGAAAGTTTGTTTTTCACTACACACAAAATAAATTTTAGTATTATCTAGATGGAACATTGTAGTTATCATACATTACATGCAAGACTGACTTTCCTCAGTGGCTTTCATAACATGCAAGACCGATTGTTACCAAACAATAATTAATTATTAAAATATTATTATTTAATAGGATATAACATATATATTAAATTGAATATTACTGGATTAAATAACTTTTGATTATATATAGTTGAATTCATTGGTTACCTATTAATAAGATAATAATATAAAAACCAAATGAATATTAAGGGACAAATTTTATAAAAGACTATTTGTTTATCATAAAGGTGATTTATATTAATAAGTTAAATTAATTACTAATAGTGAAAAATATTAATTGAATTTATATTTTATATATTTAAACAGTTTTTTTATCGTCATCCAATATATTTTATAGAGATAAGATAAGAATGTACTTAATTAATTGTTTAAAAACCTATATTTTTATAAAGGTAATTTACGTCCTTTTAATTGGGAACTCATTTAAAATCAAAATTGGGAACCTTTATATATTTAATACGTAAAAATATACTTCATTTATGAAATATAAACATAAAAATTATTTTATGATAAATTATTTTTATTTTTCAGTACAGTTTCATTTTTTTAGCGAATGGTTAAAAATACTGAATTTTAATTCAAAACTATCGTTTCATCTAATTAATTTATAAGGTAAAATTATATTTTTTAATATTTTTAAAGTTTAATTAGATAATAAATTTATAAATTAATCCAATTTAGGTCATTGGAATCAATTAAATTTTAAAAATGGGTATAAAAACTTACTATGGTTTTTTGTGTTTTTACTCCAAAAACAAACAGTGTCCTCCCCTCAACTATATTATTTTTAAATTAATTTATGAAAATAATTTTATTATAAATTAAAAAAAGGAATAAATATTTTTAATAATCATAATTTATTATTTATAATAATTTTTACTTTGTTTTTAACAAAAAAATATTAGTGGAAGTGATTAAAATTAATTACAGCGATTAAAAGAAAAATTAGTTTAACAAAGTATAAAACCTCAAATGTAAAACCCAAAAAGACATATATACTTGTAAAAAACCCATTTTATATCCATTAATAGGACATTAACCTTAAATGAATTAGATGTTTTTGTGTTTTTAAGACTTTGTTAATGTAAAAACGTGGGCATAGCTAACAAGTTTTCAAAAATGCCATGTGTGTTCTTTCCCTTCCCCATAAAAGCCACTAAGTGTCCCTCTTCTTCATACATATAAAAACAATTATATTAGTCCTATATCTTACCAATACAAATCCAAAAATCCCTCCCTTACTCATAGAATCCTAACCTTGTGAAGAATGAAATCCATGTAAGACTTTTGGTACAAACCAAAAAGAGTTATCCCATTAAAAGGGAACATCTTCTTTAAAGATCCTTTATTTTATTTTCTATATCCACCCAACACTATCTTTATTGCAAGATTTTATAACAACACCAGTATATTAATTATACATTTATTTTATTTAAAGGGTTCAACCTAAACTTACAGACACCTCTATATAATGGATAAAGAACATACTCTTTATCTGTTCGAAAAACTACCTCCTCACAAAATGATGATTGTTCATTTTACTTTACCGCCTCTCATGGTGGACATTATGATGGAAAATATATTTATATATTATATATATATGATATTTAATAAGTCCTTAATCTTGTGTTATAATTTTATAACTTATAACTTTATTATTTCTATTTTGTTTAAATACGATAATTTCATTTTAGGAAGTGCGAAACTACCGCCCCCTCAAAGCGATATGATTCATTCACACACTACATAGAATGTATTACAAATGGGTTAAGTGAACATCTATGATATAAAAATCTCAATATATTAATTATATACATATATATATATATCCCATTTACCTTATTTCTTTCAATATGAAAATAAAAAAAGGAACAATGTTCATGTATACGTACGTCTTACCGTCTCTATAAATGGTGTCTTCCCTGGGCTTGCGATTTACATATATTTTCTTCCTTCTGTGTATGACACTTTCACGGTTGTACCCAATTTTTATTATAAAGACCATAGATAGTATAAATTAAGAAACATGTGAAGAACCAAGTGAATGTTACCTGAAGTGAAACCTTAACATATGATTGTTAACAAACGGGTAATATAAGGTCATAATAAAAAAATATATGGTATTATATATAAGAATATGTTTCATTACAAAATTTCCAATAATCTTATATTTATTATATAGATGTTTTGAACGATTAAAATGAGATTCAAGATACAATGTAACGGAATTCCATCTCTCTTTTTATTTCTGTGAGATACATGATTTATTAACCACCCATTAATTTTGTGTGGTGTGTATACTGCACATAAAGTTATTATATGAACCTGATGATTAAATTGATGACTAATTAAATACTATTATAGGATATTACAATCATTGGGTTAATTTTTTAAATGTTATTAAATCAGTAAGATAGATTTTTCTCAATTTACCTTCTTTGGGACACATGTCATTATATGCACATATATTTTTTATGATGTGTAAATACATCCTTTTACATGTTCTATCATGAATATCATTCCTTTAATGATATTTTAAGCTTCAAGTAATTTCATTTCCATTCATGGGGAGTATGGTTCAAAGTTACTAAGTGATAAGAGTTTATTGAAATAATCTCATCGCTTTTCAAAATTGTCTATGTTTATGCTTCCATTGATGAAATATTATGATACATATCTCAATAAAATTCATGAATTTTATTATCCTATTATTATTAGTAATATTTTCATGTATTGGTACCATTTTATACTCTTTTTTACATATAAAATTTCTGAAGGTTTTTATAAAGAATTTATACTTTACCCTATCTTCGTTCAGAAATCCGTGTTCTTTTAAAACCATGTTTTCTAAAAAGGGATTCCAATAATATTCAACTATTATACTACAATATTGAATATAAATTTTTACCCTTTTTTTCATTTACCAATTTTTTCAAATTAATCTTCTCATAACATTCCAAATAATGAATTTTTCTTAACCGTTTACCATGCAATAACAATGTTCTTCTTACCACGTATAAGATGTACAGATTTACCCATCGGCATTTATATGGAGTTTCCTTTTCATGTTTACAAGGTTAATTATTGAGTAAATTATTTTAAAAATAATTTATAATGAAATAGTTGTCAATTTTTATTTCATTATTTCTTTATAACTTTTCAAAAATATTTCTTAAGGAATGTATTTTTCAAAAGGTTTTGTAGATTCTTTAATAAATTTTTATTGAAAATTGTTTTCAAAATGTTTTTAAGTATTATTTTATAAGTTTTTATGCAATTGTACTTTCAAAATGTTTTGAAAGATTTTTTTTATGTTTTTAATGAAATTTTTTCTAATTTTTTTATAGATTATTTTATATGTTTTAAAGGAAATATTTTTATAAAATGTTTTCAAGCTCCTTTTCTATGTTTTCAAGGAAAATATTTTTTAAAATGTTTTCAATAAATCATTATATTATTTGAAATAAAAAGTTTTTGAAAAAGTTTTTGAAGAATTATTTATTTTATTTCATGTTTTTTTAATAAAATGGATTTTTAATGGTTTTTATGTTTTAATGATATTTTTTTAAAAGAAGAATATATATTTTCCTCAAGAATTGTTTTCAAAATATCTTTCCAAATTATTTTCTATCTAAGATTACATATATTGATGTTACTCATACCGTTCTAGGAAATATTAAAAAGGATACATTTATATTATTTCTTGAATTGTATGTGTTTTAATGAAAATATTCTTATGAAACCAATTTCTCTTCTATGGGTTTTATGGTTTTCAAACCCGCTTCTTTTCCTGGGTTATGTTTATGATGAAATAATTTTGAAACTTGTCTTTTTAACAGTTTATGATATGATTACATGATTATAATAACCATTTAATTAATGGGTTATGGTATCATTACTTATGATCTCATCACCCATGTATGTATGATATCATAATGAGATGGGTGGGACCAATATCTTCCTCCAACGAATTGGGTAAAGAGATATATTTCATGAGATAGAATAAGATGGTCTTGGGAGTAAATTCAGACTACTAAAATGGCCATGAGATTGAAATATGACTACTATGATGGTTTAAATAGTGAACTTATGCTAATAAGATGACCATATGAGTGAACCATGTATACCAAGATAGTATAAGGAGTAAACTCATGCTACTAAAATTAACATGGGTGTGAAACATGACTACCAAGATGGTATGGAAAGTGAACTCATACTACTGTGATGGTATCAACAGTGATGCCTGAGATAATTTAGAAATCATATTATAAGATTATGTGTTTTCCACAATACCATGTTTTATTTCTAAGTTATGAATTAATGAATTATGTTATTTATTTTCTTATTATTAATGTATTTTTTAAATTCCATGTTTCATTCCAAGATTCATGTATATGATATTTGATATGTAGTGTATGGTCTTATTTTTTTATGATCATGTTCTCATACCCTTATGCTGATACTTATTCTTACATATCTATATTATTTAACATTAAAGATCATTTTATCTCACCAATTTTTATGTTTAATTCCCCAATTTATGAAGATATGTATTATGTTTTATGTGTTTAAGAAAGGTGCTATCCAAGAAGAACCTAGTGGGAGATAATGTAGCTCATTTATGTACCAATGTTTATGTTTCCATGTTTCCAATGGAACTACACTAGTATGGTCTTTGGGAATTTTTTTTAATTATTATTTAAGTATTCTAAATTTTTTATATAATGTTAATTTATGTCAATAGTATTTTTTTATAACATGGTTGAATAAAGATCACTGTAAGAACCTTTGTGGGTCACACACCCTGTAAACATACACAGATAGAAAGTAAACTTGGCCACTTACCCTATGTAGGTAAGACATATAGACTAAATATACATTTCACATAATGTAGAAGTACCTGACCAAGCTATATACATGGTTGGGCCATGTGAGGTATCGAAATATGTATCCCGTGTAGGGTACATTATGTGTACATGTTTTCAATGCTGCATACAAGGGTATTACAATCCATTTCAATAGGGATAACATTCCCTTGATGATCATTGAGTGTACATGTAGTGTAATAAGATATACATGTTGTGTACTCTACCCTTGAAAACCTTTACTGGTTTTTTCATATATATATATATATACCATATAGTCAAAATTGGACACCTGAATAGTCTATTTTTAGTGTCTTTCATGAAAAATAATATAGGTTGTACCCTTCTATTGATTTTAGGACTACTCAAAGGCATTTCAAGATTTTTTTTAATATAGAGTGTTTCTTCCTCTGGTAATTGAATTCAGTCATCTATTAATAGTGATATCACTGATCTATGACGGGCAATGAGCTATCTATCTTGAAATATTCTTTCATAGTTCTTTATTTTAGGATGCCTCCCTTGAAATATGTGGCCTTATAGACTAGTAGGCTATCATATTACTCCATTATTTGGATCTCATAAAAGATATCCCTACATGATGACTATTTCCTAGGGTCCCTTAAAGGATTCCATTTGCTTATATACTACCCTAGGGGACCCCTTATTGCAGCCTTTTACATTTTTTCCTTTCTGAGGATGCCAATAGGATTAATTTATCTATGTACACTATTATTGATGGTCCCATATAGGACACCTCTTATGATCTACTGTTTCAAGGAACCAATGTTGGATGAATCTATATTCATAATATCAAGGATCACATGTTGAATACCTCCATTTAACATCACAACTTAGGTACTCGATTATGATTCCAATGTTCATGTATATAATTCAATGATCCTAAGTAAGATGTCTCTTCGGTGTTTTAATCTATGGGACCTAGTGGGTTCCCCTAGTGTTTCACCTACCATTAACTATTGTTTTATGGGTTTGGGTAGAGATGGAATCATTTTTCACCTTAAAACCTATGCCAAAATTGTATGTCCATGAGGAAAAGGATGTATTTGTGGGTTTAAGTGTTTGACAAACCTCACTCTCTTATTTATGCATTATCATGGTTATTATTGACGTAGATATGATATCCATAGGTTATTAATGTGTTGTGGTAGATGTTATTGATGCGATGGGATCTTGGTATTCCAAGACATAATACATGGGATCCATCTTATCTGATTATTTGTTTCTTGGGGTGATCATATGTATTTCTTGGGATCCTAATTCTAAGCACTTTAAGTTATATATTTGGTATTCTCAAAGGTACTTCCTATGATTATGACTTATATTATTATAGGAGTTACAAAAGTATTCCCAGGTAGGAAATCTATGGATAGACTCTGAGGGAATATATTTTAATTATGTAATGAGTGATACATTGATTCCTATGTAGTAATTACATGGATAGAATATAATGGTATATCATTTTGTTACTCCTTGAGTGATAAATAGAGTATCGTGTAGGAATTCAAAGGGTATAATCATAAGGAAAATTGTTAAATTATGTTAGGAGTGATACTTTGGTTCCGTTTATGGAATATCAATGACTGAATTTGAGGGGATATCATTATATATGCATTGTTTTATAGCATTACATGTAATGAAAATAAACTTAACCGACACTTGAATATGGATATCCAGTCGGATCACTAAGTAAAATTCTGATATGTACCTAGAAATTTATACTAAACTAGACCTCGAGGGGATATTATTACATATGAATTCCCTATGAGGGTTTGTTTAGTATCTATTCAACAATGATATTGTGACCTCCATGGGGTTGTTCCCTCTAAGGATTCTTATAGAGTATCTATCACTTGTAGGTTGCATTAATATTTTTTACCTTCTAAGGTATATGTTATATATACCTCCCTTAGATAGGCTTGAATTTTAGTCTAGTAACGTGAGTCCTTATGACCCAGTCATGATACTTGATTGGATGGTCTAGGTGGTAGACATAGAGGAGCTTATTTTTTACATAGAACCTTGTTTGTTAAAGTTTGTTTTGATTAAAAATTCCAATGTGTAGGGCTATCCAGGTTTATGGATGCCTTTTTGGAAAGTACATACTTTATAATATCATTTAAGACTTATGCAGAATTATTTCTCCAGTTTTTTGATACTGGAATTTTGATTCCTTTAGCACACGACGAAGCAGCAAAAATGATTTGATATCAGTACTATCATCAATGACCAGAACTATTTGGATTCTTTTAAATGTTGACCAGTGTCTCATCTATTTATAACTTAGTCAGAGTGTAGTTACACACTCATGACTGGAATTACCTTGGGTATTGGGTGGTCATGGAGTAAGTTGTGGAACATGTGTAGTGTCAGATTTTGATGTGGAGTTCCATGGGAGCATCTAAATTGATCAAATTGATATTCCATATAACATGGTAAGATTATACATGTATTTAATGACATACATGTACAAACCCCAAACTTGACGTACATGGACTTTACATTACTTGTGCGGAATACTTAATACATAACAAAAACCAATAATCAAGGACCGTAATAGTTTTATATCTTTTGAAACTCGAAACATAATCTTTTAATCATGGTGAAAGATCTTCAGCATCTCCCATAAAGATCTTCCTCGTTTGTTTTCTTACCTAAAACCTTTATTTATATCTTGAGGAAAAGAAAATATATAATGGGTGAGCTCAAATTCTCAGTAAGGGTAAGCGTGGAGAAAATAAAACAAACTATATTCATTTGAAGTTAAAAACATGAACATAATGTTTAAACATCAAAATCTTGAGCAATGACATAAAACATAGTAGTACGTAAGGCATATATCATAATGGAACACCAATCATCATAAAAAATCATGGGAATAAATCATGTAATTGTGTCAAACCATTAATCACATGATATGATTTCCATAGTAGCCAAGGCATTGCTGCCGAGACCATCTTAGTGGACAAAGTCCCTTTCTGAATCGAGTTCACTCTTTGTTCCAGTCCGGTAGCACTGAACCGGATTAACTTACCATTCCAGCCATGTCTATCTCATTAGATATAAATCTTTACCCAATGAATTGGGGGGAGATATAGGTCCCACCCATCTCATAAGGAAATAATTCTTACGTGTGCCACAACATAAACATAAATCATTCATCATAACCCAAAGAATAAAATGGGTTTCATAAACATAATCTCATCATAACCTAATCCATATATAACAAATGGACATCATTTCATCATAATAAAGGTGAAACCATGTAAATCATAGATACATTATACTTAAAACATAATCATACTAAATAATGTCATCTTAGATGGAAAATAGCTTTGATAAAACACTTGAAATGAATTCTAGAGGAAAATATCCTTTCTTCTTCAAAATCATTTTATTTTCAAAAAATTCCATGCAATTTTAAAAGAAAATGATTTTGTTGAAAATAATCATGAAATCTTGTGGTGTAAGCCTCATGATAATAAGGCTTTATGAAACCATAAAAATCCATTCATGCCGTATAAGTTAAAAAAACATTCTTCTCGTACTTTTGCCGGAAAAGTCAAAAAGAACCTCGTAACGTAAACAAAAGAAAGATTCCTTACATACCTTGTAGTAAAAGTCAAAAATGGTTAAATAGGACTTTAAACATAAATGAAACCATTTTTAGAAAACATGGACATGGATGATATATATAACCTTAGTAAATACTTATGAATAAACAATCTCAGATAAAAACGAGATTGGAAAAGTTATCCCATACCTTTTTTCGAATTTCTTCCATATATGTCTGAGACTCCTATATAGTGGGTTTAAAAATATTATTAACTTGTAATATAACCCTAATAATATTTATGATATCATATATGATTCACTTATGACTTCATATTATCCGTTCATTTGTCAATTCCATGTCAAAGCAGCGTTTTGGGTAAAATAGTTTCATTTATTGTCTGTGTTTTGACTTGTGATTATTCATATGATTACTTAGATCATGATTAAATAATTACATAATATAAAACATTATTTATATATAATATATATTCATAATATACATATATATAATAGATCGATAAATGGAAAGAAATTCATTGTTCATGGAGACGGTAGGCTGTACGTACGCATGAACGATGTTTTAGTTTCCTTATTAAATTTAATAGATGTAATTAAATAAAATATACATAAATACAGTATCATTAATATGCCATATACTTCATGATTACTTATTATATATACTTTATAATCATTCTTTAATTGTTAACATGGAAAATGAATCTCAAAGCGTCGTGGAGACGGTAATCCGTACGTATGCACGAGCGATGATATCATTCCCATATTTATTGAATGGAATTGGAGTGGATGATATAATAACATATAATCAGTATGATTTTATAATATTCATATACATTTATTCTTTACACCATTATACCCATCAATGTAAGGTGGTGGTGGGAAATAGATTACACCATAGCGTGGAGACGGTATTCCGTACGTACACACGCGCAGTGATTTCGTTTTATATAGGATGGATAGAAGGTGAAATGGGGTTGTTTCATATTTATAATAACATATCATTATATTATTAAAACTTATGTTATTACTTTATAATTAAACAACTAAATAAGAAGAAGTTCAAGAAGAAATAAACTTGAAAGAATCGGTAGAAGAGATTACCCCTTTTTCGACGCACCTCTTTTAAGCTTCCTGTTAAGGCACTAGAGTTGGTATTTTGAGAGGACCATAACCTCCGGAATGTTTATATGGAAGTGGAGAAGAAAAATGGGCAGGTTTTGGCTGAGTTTGAAGGCTCAAAATTGTGTAAAGAGAAGAGGGAGGAAGTTCCCTTTTATAAGGGATAAGAGGGGCACCTTTCGAAACCTCAAAAATATTAATTTATAATAAATAAAACCCCACATAAAAACCTCCAAAAATGACTTAACTCCAAAGATTATATTATATAGGGTTGTAATATAATCATAGAACAAAATTTTGATATGTTGAGAATTTATTTTAAACCATATCAATTTTATTTATCCTTTTTTAATTTATTTAATCTTATTTGTGGTAAAAAGATTCTAATTTTTAAATTGTTATAAATTATTACTTATGTGTTGTGAATTTTTCATAATTGGATAATCTATGAAATTTTAGACCATATAAATTTCAATTTATAATTTTTAAATATTTTTGTGATTTTTAAACAATTTTATAATATGCTATTTTTATAAAATAACAATAGTGTCAATTTTGACATTATTCATTTATTTTAATTTAAATAAAATCCACACAGAGGATATATTATAACCAAAATATTTAATATATTCCTAACATGAAAAATTTTTCTATAAAATTTGTGGAGAATATTAAATAGATCATATAATATTTATTTTAATATTTTTAAAACCATTTATTTGGTATATCTCTTAATAAAATAATTATTACAACATTTTTGTATATTGATTTAATATACTTATTTGTTGCATAAAAAATAAAAATAAAAACCTATGATGACGATAAAGCTCAAATATTTTATAATAATAATTTTAATCGAATTTATCATCTTAAAATCACAACATGTAAATTGTTATATTTATTAAATTATGAAAGTGACAACTTTGGAATCATTGTAAATAAAATTATATAAGTGTCATAATATTCTAAATACGGATCCAAATGGTCACCAATTCTTCCATTGGATAATTAGGGTTTATATATACACTACCAATAAGTCTTTTTCAGGTTTTTTGGCCTTTTTATGTGTATTATTATTCCAATAAAAACTATATTATTTATTTTTCACTAAATAAATAATTTCTCCATTATTAATGTATAAGCTAATAAGGTAAATAAATAATTCTTAAAAATTACAAATAAATTACCATGACAAATAAAAAAAATTAGATTTCAAATGAGTATTTATAACCAAATTTATATTTTCTATAACCCTATATTAAAAACAGTTTAATTATTAAAGTTTGAGTGAGACATATTTCACTTTCATTTAAAGAAAATAAATTAAAGGTCTTAATCACATCCAAGTGGGTTCTAATGGATTTAATTTCGACCAAAATATGCCATAGGACGAAATATAATCCTCCTATTTTAATAAGACAAGTTTTAGGGTAATTTTATAATATTATATTTACCCTCAATTACCTGATTTACCTTTAACTATGGTAAATAAAATTTACCGTAGTTATTATTAATAGTGCCCAAAAAATAAAAAGTAGCATATTAACATAATTTGGACCTAATGCTTCCAAATATGGAATCAATTTTTCCAAATTAAAATCACAGAAGTTTCATAAATTAATTTAAAATTAATCCCATTGTTAAGAAAACAAGTTTTTAAAGTTAAAACATTACAAAAGATTGAAATAATTTTACCTATGAATTCAATGTAAAATCAATAATAATGACATAAGTTATATTAAATGTTAAAAATTTATTCTATTTATACTTTAAAACCATTAAATATTATAGTTTAACAATATAAATTATTATGATGAAAAAAGTTGTTTTTAATTAAAATATTTCGCGTTTTTACTATTCATTAAAATATGAAAGTTATCAGAATAATATGAAAAAATTTTCCAACGTAAATTTTTATATCCTGATTCCAAATAAGAATTTTATTTTTCCAAATTTAACTTATAAACATGTAAAAAACTAGATTTAACGTGTGTGCGCCCTCAAAAGGCGGCAAAACTGCAATTTTTAAAAAAATCATATTTTACCCGAAAAATTTTGTTTGTTATCATACCATGTTATATAAAATGTGTAAGATGAATAATAATTTTATAAAATTAAAAAATTTAGTTAATAAAATTCATGACGGATTTTTTATAATAATATTATAACTGCATATCGTTGTTTAGTGAACCCCGGTATTGCGTACAAGACATGCTATCGAGGAAGGTCGTGATTGCATGGAATGCAAGTGAAGTAAGGGTTGGGTGTAGTGAAAGACTTCTTTGTTGTTGTGTATAACAAAATACAACCATATTTCATTTATACATTTTATATATATATATATACACTTAATTTTGCATAGAATAAATACTATTAAACAAATTTAAAATTGTGTGTAACACGATCCATGATTAGTGTTGCGTATACTACAACAGAATACGGTGTTGCGTATAGTGCAAGATAATCTTGGTGTAGCGTACAACATAAGATATAAAAAAAATTAAAAATAATATATCTTATAAAATCTTGGGGTGTTACATTCTACCCCCCTTAAAATGAATTTCACCCTCAAAATTCGTCGGGGTTATAAATGGTTTACTACTTGAGTGTTTCTTACATAGAAACCCACATCGTAAAAAGGAATACTAAAACTTAATTTTAAAAAGTAAAGTAAGAAACCTAATGGTTACCCAAATTAACTTATCACTGGGTTTCCACATATGAGAACATTGGTGAAAATATGGATATGGAAGAGAAACCTAACCATCATGTTCTGATGGAGAGTGGTAGAGAACATGGATATAAAAAAGCCAACAATTACAAATCCATAAATTTGTGATGATTTAAGGTACCATCTCATTCATTGTATACGAGGACACTAGGACAACATTTTTTGTTTTCAAGATCATTTCCCTAAAGTTGATGAATTTGAATTAGAAGAAATACTTACTTTATTTTGGTACAATCATACTGTTGTTTGTGCCTTGAACAATTTCCACTTCATCTCTTAAAGAAATAATGTTGAATTTGTCTTCCGTGAAGTGTTAGCAGATCATGCAATAGAATGACAGGTCATTCCATCTATCTCAAACAAAAGGATAGAAAATGTTATTAAATATACATAAATCCCTCTATAGTGAGATTAATCGTATATGGTTCCTAAAATGGACTTATACTTCATATATCATTCCACTTAATAAAATAAAACTAGTTTATACTAACCAGGGACTTCCTGTAGGCCAGTGGTAGGCGATAAAGTCCTGTCGCACTTCATTTGTGGGTTTGATTACCACAGCCGTGTCTGACACGACGGGTTGTCGCTCATCCTGCGGGTTGTCCTTTTTCTAAAACTAATTTTTTATAACATTCCAGAAATAATATCGAAAAAAGTTATATCTTTAAACAATGTTATCTTATGTCCAACATAATCCATTTCAAATCTTTAGGATTATCCAAAATACATCTATCCAAGCTCATAGTATAAAGAAAACCATTACTAGAAATGTCATCAACCAAGCATGTGAATACCATAATTTATCTCCCATATATCATAAGATATAACTTTTTGGTCACATTCCAAATTTGTGAATACCTTAATCATGTATTCTCTTGAAAAAATAAATACCCATTGAAAATTTGTGAAAACATGAATTCTGTCAAAAGTTAACTCTTTCCACATACCAAAATCCCAAAATTTCTATATACTCAAACCATGATTTAACTTTGTCCTTATATCATTCATGAGCTCATGAATACTATAAAACATATTATTTTCTTTTTATCCCCTCATTATGCGCATATAATCTTCTTTAATAAATTATTTAAATTACTTTTCATGGTTACTGATGCCATATTCTTATGGAAAACCACAATGGACCAATACATATATATTCTAATATACCATAAAATTCCTCAACAACATTATTCGTGAATACCAATACAAAAACACTTTAATCCATCCTCTTCAATGATTTCCATGGAATAATTCCTTCCTTGATTTAGAAGTAACCTCTTAGGTCATGTCCTTGAGTTGGGCAATGCCCATGTTCTCCATAGATAAGACATTGAACTCCATAACAGACTATAACTCTATAACCCTTTTCTCCACATAGATAACATCTTCCCCTCCATTTGAGGTATTCCTCATGGTTCTTATTCCCTTCTTCTTGGTAAATATAATGCTTCATCTTCCTTCCTCTATGTTCCTCTCCATGAGAACATGTATAAAAGTTCATCTTCTGCTTATTTGATGACTTAAGAATACCACCAAAGTTCACCTTGTTAATCATTTATCGTGAGGACTTATTCTTCATAACCATAATATCTTTCTCTCTAGGAATTGCACAATATTGTTCATTACAGTCACCAATTTGTCCATCGGAATCAATATTAACTGAATTCCTTATCGTTTCCTCCATTGACTAAAACCATAAACCATAGTGTAAGAAACATTTAAAATAACGAGGAACCACATAATCATTAAAGTCACTTATGGGATGTCTAACATATCACACATTCTTTGATCCATGATACCTTAGGATCACCCTAGGTTATTCATGATCATAAACATAACTCTAGGATTGTAACCTATAGTTATACTAAACCTTAAGAACATCCTTAGACATACCTTAGAAATATATCTAGGGATATCACAAAAGTTTTCGCATCCTAGTTTTCAAAGGTTAAATAATCCTTTCCTCTAATACCAACTATAGAGACCCCAAACTTGACGTTCATGGACTTTACATTACTTTTGCGGAATACTTAATACATAAAAAAAAACCAACAGTCAAGGACCGTAATAGTTTAGTGTCTTTGGAAACTCAGAACATAATATTCTAATCATGGTGAATGATCTTCAACATCACCCATAAAGATCTTCCCCTTTTGTTTTCTTACCTAAAACCTTTAATTATATCCTGGGGAAAAGAAAACAAATAAAGGGTGAGCTCAAATACTCAGTAAGGGTAATCATGGAGAAAATAAAACAAACCATATACATTTGTACTTAAAAACATGAACATAATGTTTAAACATCAAAATCTTGAGCAATGAAATAAAACATAGCAGTACGTAAGTCATAGATCATAATGGAACATAAATCATCATAAAATAGCATGGGAATAAATCATGTAATTTTGGAAAACCATTAAGCACATGATATGATTTTAATAGTAGCCAAGGAATTGCTGTCAAGACCATCTTAGTGGACAATGTCCCTTTCTGAATTGAGTTCACTCCTTGTTCCAGTCCTATAACACTGAACCGGATTAAATTACAGTTCTAGCCATTTCTATCTAATGAGATACAAATCTTTACCTAATGCATTGGATGTATATATAGGTCACACCCATCTCATAATGAAAGCATTCTTACGAGTGCCACATCATAAACATAAATCATTCATCATAACCCAAATAATAAAATGGTTTTCATAAACATCATCCCATCATAACATAATCCATATAAAACAAATGGATATCATTTCATAATAATGAAAGTGAAACCATGTAAATCATAGAGAAATTATACTTGAAACATAATCATACTAAATAATGTCATCTTAGATGGAAAATAGTATTGACAAAACACTTGAAATGGATTCTTGAGGAAAATATCATTTCTTCTTCAAAATAATTTTCTTTTCAAAAAATTCCATGAAATTTTAAAAGAAAGGTATATTTTGGAAAATAATCATGAAATCTTGTGGAGGAAACCTCATGAAAATAAAGCTTCATGAAACTGTAAAAATCCGTTCATTCCATATAAGTTAAAAAAACTTTGTTCGCGTACTTGTTCCCAGAAAAGTCAAAAAATACCTTATAACGTAAACAAAAGAAAGATTCCTTACATACCATGTAGTAAAAGTCAAAATGGGTAAAAAGGACTTTTAGCATACATGAAACCATTTTTATAAAACAGGGACATGGATGATAAAAAAACAACCCCAGTAAATACTTATGGGTAAAAAATCTCAGATAAAAACGAGATTGGAAAAGTTATCCCTTACCTTTTGTCCAATTTCTTCCGTATGTGTCCGAGACTCCTGTATAGTGGGTTTAAATATATTATTAACTTGTAAAAAAACCATAATAATATTTATTATATCATATATGATTCACTTACAACTTTATATTATCCGTCTATTTGTCAATTCCATGTTAAAGCAGTGTTTTGGGTAAATCGTATCATTTAATGTTCGTGTTTTGACTTGTAGTTATTTATATGATTACTTAGATAATGATTAAATAATTACAGAATATAAAACATGATTTATATATAATATATATTCAGAATATACATATATATAATAGATCATTAAATGGAAATAAATACACCATTCATGGAGATGGTATGTCATACGTACGCATGAACGCTGTTTTCGTTTTCTTATTAAATTTAATAGATGTAAGTAAAAACATACAAATAAATCCAGTATCATTAATATGTCATATATTTCATGATTACTTATTATATATAATTTATAATCATTTTTGAATTGTTAACATGGAAATTGAATCTCATCGCGTTGTAGAGATGGTAATCCGTACGTACGCACGAGCGATGATATCGTTGCCATATTTGTTGACTGGAATTGGAGTGGATGATATAATATCTTAGAATGAGTATGATTCTATAATAATCATATATAGTTATTTTTTACACCATTATACCCATCCAAGTAAGGTGGTGGTGGAAAAAATATTACACCATAGTGTGGAGACAATATTCTGTACGTACGCACGCGCGATGATTTTATTTTCTGTAGGATGGATAGAAGGTGAAATGGGGATGTTTCATATTTTTAATTACATATCAGTATTTTAGTGATACTGATGTTATTACTTTAAATTGAAACAACTAAAGAAGAATAAGTTGAAGAAGAATGAAACTTGAAAGAATCGGTAGAAGAGATTACCCCTTTTTCGACGCACCTCTTTTAAGATTCCTCTTAAGGCACTAGAGTTGGTCTTTTGAGAAGTCCAAAACCTCCAGAATGTTTCTAGGGAATTGGATAAGAGAAATGGTCAGAGTTTGGCCGAGCTTAAAAGCTAAAAATTGTGTAAAGAGAAGAGGGAGGAGGTGCCCTTTTATAAGGGAGGAGAGGGGAACCTTTGGAAACCTCAAAAATATTAATTTATAATATATCAAAACAACATAAAAACCTCCACAAATTAATTATATTCAATGATGAGATTATCTAGGGTTGTAATCTAATCATCCAATGAAATTTAGACATGTTGGGAATTTATTTTTAACCTTATCAGTTTGATTTATCCTTATTTAATTTATTTAATCTTATTTTTGGTAATAGGATTATAATTTTTAAATTGTTATAAATAATTACTTATGTGTTGTGAATTGTCCATAATTGGATAATTTATGACCTTTTATACCATATTAATTTCAATTTATAATTTTTAAATATTTTCATGATTTTTAAACAATTTTATAATATGTTATTTTTATAAAATAACAATAGTGTCAATTTTGACATTATTCAATTATTTTAATTTAAATAAATTCCACACAGATGATATATTCTAAAAAAAATATATAATAGATTCCTAACATGTAAAATTTTTCTATTAAATTCTTGGAGCACATTAAATAGATCATATAATATTTATTTTAATATTCTTAAAACCATTTATTTGTTATATCTCTTAATAAAATAATTAGTGAAATTGTTTTTTATAATTATTTAATATACTTATTTTTGCATAAAAATTTTAAAAAAATTCCATGATTAAGATAAATATCATATATTTTATAATAATAATTTTACTAGAATTTATAATCTTAAAATCACAACATTTAAATTGTTATATTTATTAAATTATGAAAGTGACAACTTTGGAATCATTTAAAATAAAATAATATAAGTGTCATAATCTTCTTTATAAGGATCAAAATGGACAACAATTAGGCCATTTGATGATTAGGGTTTATATATACACTAAAAATAAGACTTTTTAAGGTTTTTGGGACTTTTGATGTGTATTAATATTTCAATAAAAACAATATTATTGATTTTTCACTAAATAAATAATTTCTGCATTATTAATGTATAAGCTAATAAGGTAATTAAATAATTCTTAAAAATTGAAAATAAATTACCATGATAAAGAAAAACAATTTATCCTTCAAATGAGTATTTATAACCGAATTTATATTCTGTATAACCTTATATTAAAAATTGTTTAATTATTAAAGTTTGAGTGAGACATATTTCACTTTCTTTTAAATAAAATAAATTAAAGGTCTTAATCACATCCAAGTGGGTTCCAATAGATTCCATTTAGACCAAAATATTCCCTAGGACAAAAAATAATCATCAAATCATATTAATAAAAGCGTTAGAGTAAATTTATAATATTATATTTATCCTCAATTACCCGATTTACCTTTTACTATGGTAAATAAAATTTACCATAGTTACTATTCATAGTGCCCAAAAATAAAAAGTATCCTATTAACATAATTTTGACCTACTGATTCTAAATATGGAATCCATTTTTCCTAATTAAAATTATAGAAGTTTTGGAAATTAATTTAAAATTAATCCCATTGTTAATAAAACGAGTTTTAAAAGTTAAAACATTGCAAAAGATTGAAATGATTTTACCTATGAATTCAATGTAAAATCAATGCTAATGACATAGGTTATATTAAATGGTAAAAATATATTCTATTTATACTTTAAAACTATTAAATATTATTATTTAACCATATAAATATTAGGATGAAAAAGTTGTTTTTAATTAAAATATACCGTGATTTTACTATTTATTAAAATATGAAAGTTATCGGAATAATATGAAAAATTAATCCAAAGTAAATTTTTATAACCGGATTCCAAATAAGAATTTATTTTTTCAAATTGAACTTATAAACATGTCGAAAACTAGAGTTAAATTTTGTGCGCTATCAAAAGGCAGTAAAAGTGTAATTTTTGAAAAATACATATTTTACCCGAAAAAATTGTTTTGTTCTCATACCATGTTCTATAAAATGTGTAAGATGAATAATAATGTTATAAAATTAAAAATGCAGTTAAGACTATTCATAAAGACTAGTTTATAATAATATTATATCCATATATTTCTGTATAGTGAACCCTGGTATTGCATACAACACATGCTATCGAGGAAGGTCGTGATTGCGTGTAATGCAAGCCAAGTCAGGGTTGTGTGTAGTGAAAGACTTATTTGTTGTTTCATATAACAAAATCCAACCATATTTCATTTATACATTGGATATATATATATATATACTTAATTTTTCATAGAATAACTACTATTAAACAAACTTGAAATTGTGTGTAACACGATCCAAGATTAGTGTTGCGTATACTGCAAGATAATAAGATGTTGCATATAGCGAAAGGTAATCTTGGTGTAGTGTACAACAGATGATATAAAAGAAATTAAAAAGAATATATCTTATAAAATATCAGGGTGTTACAATACTGGTGTATGATTCATGTAGTAACAGTTCATGTCTGTTTCAAGTGGTACTATATAAATCGTAAATTAGTGAGTATTTGTGTGCATTATAGGGACCGATGTTATCAAATAAATTTCATGGGAATGGTTTCCTAGGTTTTTTTTTTAAAATAACTATTATCCCCCTCATATATGGGGTACAATAGAAATGATCCTCTGTTGTGAGATGGTCAACCCATTCTTAGACTTAGACACACATTATCTGGAGACATTGTGTCAAGAGTTAATTTAATGGCATGTGCAGCCTATTTAATGTGACCATAGATAAAGAGAGCTATACATTCCTATCAATGAAATCTTACTATACTTCCAATTAGGTAAATTATATTTTTTATCGTGATATCATCATGTCTACAATAATATAGTTATTTCTCAACATAAAGATTCTATTCATTTAAAATATCATTTTGTGTTTCATTATAGAACCTATTGAGGTTTCACACTAGGAGAAGTATAGGGTAATAATTATAGTGTGGATTACCATATCAGTCATAGATAG
Organism: Viscum album; assembly: GCA_963277665.1. Taxonomy (NCBI): domain Eukaryota; kingdom Viridiplantae; phylum Streptophyta; class Magnoliopsida; order Santalales; family Viscaceae; genus Viscum; species Viscum album. Next base: position 1,803,923,313 of record OY728125.1, read on the forward strand.
ATGTGTTCCTTGAAATAAATAGTTATGGATACTATAGAATTGGTTATTGTAAAATTATGATAGCTTGTTTGTGTATATTATCAGGTTGAGAGCATGGACACATTTGATAACCATGGCTCCTCACGGGAAAAAAACTTTATGGTTGGGAGGATGTACGATCCGTTGTTTTTCTATGCTAGAAATTTGATTAAGATTTATATTTTTTAATTTCAGAAGTTTTTAAGAGGTAAAATTGAAATTTTATTCTAGAAGATGATTTTATATAACTTTTTTGACCACTCTGTTGGTTCTAGAATATGGTTTTTACCTTATGATAAGTATTTAATGGAATAATATACATTTAAAATTTGGATAATGTAATTAATATTTAATATATATATTTAATTAAATATTAATTAATTTTAACATATTACTTTGGATATATGATTTTAATAGATCATTAGATTGAGATTCTCTCACCACTTTTGAGTCTGGAATGGGGGTTTTTCTTGGGCAGGATATAAATTCATGGTGGGTGTAAGGGACTCGTCCATTCCCCTTTTACCTTTTCTATTATTTTACTCTTTTTCATATTCTCTATTATATTTTTCTCCTCCACTTTATAATATTGGTATTCCATCACCCCTGTAACACCATGATAATTTTTAAAATATTCTTTTCTTAAATTAATTTAATCTATTTGATATTCTTCATTTCACCGAACACTAAAAATAGTTATATATATATATTAAAGAACTATTTTTAGACTGGGTTATATGAAAAACCATGTTAATTATTCCATGAATGAAACATAATTTTTATCTTTACTTATACATAACATTGAGGTTATTTTACGTTATATGCAATAATGACTTTTTTCGATGGATTTCGTAACACAAAATTTCGAGTTCTACCCCAAAATAATATATTATGAAAAATATTATTAATTAATATATTAAATATATATTAAATTAAATGTTAAGAATATTATCAACTTAATTATGAATATATGTGGTTCATACCAATATAAAATTAATTTATTGGATATAAATTAATTATAAATGAATATAAGAACTAATTTAATATAAATGAAATATTTTTCTGAAAAAATATTTTATACTCATAAAGTTGTTTTATAATAATAAATTAAATTATTTCTAATTATAGAATTATATTAATTATCTATATATATTTTATATTCAACAATGTTTTTTTGGTACTCATCCAATATATTTGATAACAATAATATAAGAATACCCGAAAATTTTTCATATAAATTGATATTTTTATAATGACATTTTTACCAAATTTTAATGAAGAATCTATTTTAAATATAAAATTTCATCTTTTATAAATATTTTATGTCAAAATAATATTAATATTATAAATTAAAACATAAAAATTATATTAGGCTGATGTTTTTCTAGTTTTCTATGAAATTTAAATTTTTATTGAATAGTAAAAACTACTTAATTTTAATTCAAAACTCTTTTCAATCAAATTTAATTAAATTTTTAAATAAGTTGTTAATTTTGATTCTAAATTAAAATTATATAAATTATTTAATGATTAATTTTATTTATTTCATTATAATCAAATTCACATTGAAATTGAATATAAAAATAAAATAAACATTTGAAAATTTTTACTTTAAAAACCTGCATTGTCGTCCTATCTGCGGGATTAATTTTAAATTAATTTCTTCCACTTTTGTGATTTTAAATTGGAAACATGGATTAAATATATTTAATAATAATTCATACTTTATAATAAATTCATTAGTTTTTTAAAAACCATTTGCGAATAGAGTTAAAATTAATTATAGTGATTAAGGTAAAATTAATCTTCACAAGGGAATAAACCTTCAACATAATATCCCAAATAACCATTAAACTTATCCAAATAGAATTATATGGAAATATTGTGTTCATAAAACGTCCTTTATTCAATTTTTTTTGGTTTGGCATGATATTTTTAAGTTAAAAACGTTGGTAAACCTAACTCGTTTTCAAAATTTCCAAGTGTGTGTCCTCTATTCCCTAATATAGGCCACCATCTCTCACCCTAATTCCAACCTATAAAAACACTTAATATCAGTCAATATATTCCCAATTAACTTCCCAAAAACCCTACATTCTTCCTTTAATCCTTTATTTTGGTATAAATTCATCAATGGAATCCCTTTGGTGCAAATAAAAAGGAGTTACCCAAAGAAGATGTATCATCCTTCCTCAATCTTCATTATTTTATTTTCTTTATCAACCACATTAACAATCATTTTTTCCCTGATTATGAAACAAATTTTCCTAAATATACTGATATTTTTTATTCCAAGGGGTTGACCTAAACATACAAACACATCCATAAAATGGAAAAAACATATTATTTATCTGTATGGTGAAATAATGCCTCACAAAACGATGATTGCTATTTTCATTTACAACCATTCATGGTTAGTAATTATGATGGAAACTATATTTATATATGATATAAATTTTATTTATTACATACATATTCTTAGTTAATTTGTTTAACCCATTCCATTATACTTTTTATCTTGTGTAAATATGATATCATCGTTTGTAGATGTGTGGACTAATGCCTCCTCAAAGTAATGTGATTAATTCACACTGTACATGGAATGTATTAAGGATGGTTTTGGTGAACTTAGATAATATATATGATATAATAACAGTAGTAGGCTAAATGTTTATATAAATATATATACATATATTTCATTTACTTTATTTCATTCAATACGATAATAAAAGGGAAACAACATTAATGCATACATACGGCCTACCATCTCCATAAATAGTGTATCTCATTTCATAATTATATATTATACAAATTATTATAAATTCAAAATACTGAATATAAATTATATTTATATAATGGTTTAAATTCTATAAATTATGATATATTTATAAGGACTAATGATATAACAATTTAAGACAGATGAGAAAAACAATGTGAATATTACCCGAATAGTAAACTTAAAATAAAATTGTTAAAAAGCAGTTAATATGAAGTCATAATAAAACCATATATCTTTTTACATATAATAATATGTTTTTTATAGATAAATAATAATATTTTATTTATTATATAAAAGTTTTGAATGAGTATGATGGGATTCAAGACACAAGGTAAGAGAATTTCATCCCACTTTATTTCTGTGAGATACATGCCTTATTCATAACTCAATTAATTTGTGTGGTGTTTATAATTATGATAAATGTATTAAACTCCTCTTATAATTAAATATATATTTATTTACATTCAAATTTTATGATATTTATTTCATGTAGTTTAACTTTCCAAAGTTACTAAATCAATAAAGTAATTTTGTCTCAATTTTCCTTCTTTGAGACACATGCCATGTTATGAACCACTATTTTTATATGAGGTGTATATAAAACCTTTGAAATGTTATATAATTAATATAATTATTTTCATTAAATTCTTCATTTAATTTCATTTTATTACATAATGAGTACAATTTAATGTTACCTAGTGGTAAGAGTTCATTGAAACAATATCACCAGTTATAGATATTATTTATGATCTTTCTTCCTTTGTTGAAAATTTTATTATCCCTATCCAAAAAACTCTGATGAATTATATTACTATCTAGATATGATTTTCTTTATCCAACTAATGGTTCAATTTTTTTACTCTATGATATTTGAGATAACTAAGAAAATGTTTTTATGAAAATTCAACTTTATTTCTCAATTTGATCGGAAATCTTTGTTCATTCAAATCCTTCATTTCATGAATTTTTTTATAAAATATTTTAGTTTAATAATATGATGTTAAATTAAAATTGAACCATGTTTTACATTTTAAAAATTTATTTTATAAGAAATATTATTTTCTTTTTCGTATCATAACACATTTCTGAACATTAAAGGTAAAAAAGGAATATTTAGCATGTATAGACATACCCACCGTCATGATCATAATTTATTTAAAGTTTTTATTATACATTTACAAGTTTGATTTTTCCAAAAAAAATATTTTCTTAATATTTTATACATTCATTTTTTAATTGGTTTTCAGTGAAAAAGTCGTTCAAATTTTTTTCTCGTTTTAAATAATTCTTTTAACTGTTTTTAACGCTATTTTTGATGAAAAAGGATTAAAAAGAGGTTTTTTGTTTAAAAAAGTAATTTTAAATGATTTTAATATTTATTCATTATTTTTCAAATTATTTTAAATATAATTATTTTCAAAATGTTTTCGAGATTCTTTTATAAATTTTCAAGAAAAATGGGTTTCTAGACATTTTCAATAATCTTTTATCAGTTTTAATGGAAAAACGTTTTAAAATCCTTTTCAAGGTCTCTTTATATGATTTCAAAGAAAAAAGTTTCCAATTTTCTTTCATTATTTCTATATAATTTTTCAAAGTACTTTCAAATAAATGGTTTTCAAAACATTTTCAAGATTAATTTACAACTTTTCAAGGAAAATAGTTTGAAATACATTTTCAAGATTCTTTAATATAATTTGAAGGAAAATTGTTTTCAAGATGTTTTAAATATCTATTTATATGTTTTCAAAGAAAAATGTTTCCAAAAAGGTTTCATGATTTCTTTATTAGTTTTCAACGTGTTTTCAAAAAAAATGGTCTTCAAAAAAGTTTTTCAACTTTATTTAAAAGTTCTCAATAAGTATTCAATGGAAGAGGTTTCCAAAATGTTTTAAAATATTCCATTATAAATTTTCATGTGTATTTTCAGGAAAAAGGTTTTCGAAAGGATTTATGTTTTAAGAGTCATTTTTCAATGAACAAAGGATATTTCACACAATAAATGGGTTTAAAGGATCTTTCAAAATCAATTTCCATCTTAACTGACATCTCTTGATGTTAATCATGCCTTTTTAGGAAATTATCCAATGGTTCTATTCATATTTTTTCTCTAAATGGTTTTCACATTATGAAATGATGGCTTTAAAATCCATTCACTTTCATGGGTTATATGATTTTGAATCCCTCTTCTTTTCATGGGTTATTTTTATGATGAAATGATTATGAAAACATTATATTTTATCATTGGTTATGATATGATTATGTGTTTATTATTACCATTTCATTATATGGGTTATGATATGATAGTTTATGATTTTGTGGCATATGTATGTATGATTCCATTATGATATGAGTGGAACCTATATTTGTTTTACAGGTTTGGGTCAAATCCTCATTTTGTTATTAAAGCAAAGAAAATACCTCTTTGGATCAGGTAGAGGGAGACCCATTATATTTCTTGAAGGCTCAGTGAGCTTGTAGCCCATTACATGGCCCATAGCCCAAAACATTTGGCCCAAGGCCCATTATGTGAATAGTACATCTATAGTATCAGCCTGCTACAGTATCCGTATAGTACCCGACACTACTGCAGTGTCTACCACTGCTATAGTATCTGTCGCCGCTACAGTGTATGCTGTTTCTAAAGTGCCTCCACTACTACAGTCTTGATACAGTGCTGTTATAGTACCTATACCCAATGGGTTTTGAACACCCATTTTTAATGTAGGATAATAGTGTGCTTACCACTAAGCCAATACCCAACTACTGGGTGGAATATATATCTCTCTCCATTGCATCAGATAAATATTTATATCCCATGAGATATACTATGATAGTATTGGGAGTAAACCTTGACTACTAAGATGGCTATGGGAGTGAACCATGACTACCAAGACGATATGGGGAATAAACTCTCACTTTTAAGATGGCTATGGCAGTGAACTATGTCTACCAAGATTGTATGGGTACTTAACTTATACTACTAAGATGTCCATGTGAGTGAACCATTACTACCAATATAGTATGGGTATTGAACCCATTCTACCAATATTTCCTTGACTTTAATGCCTTGAGCACTATGGAAATCATATTATATGTTTATCTATTTGCCACAATTCCATGTTTTATTCCTATGTTATGCTTTCATGTATTACGATCCTGATTCCCTTTTGATTCACATCTTATTAACAACTAACCATTATGAAATGATTTATGTTTATGATCTTTGATATGCAAGGTATGATCTTATAATGTTATGATCACATTATCATATTCTTATGATCATGTTTATTCTTACATATCATCCTTTTTTACCATTACTGAGCATATGAGATCACCCATTTTTATGTTTCCTTCCCCAGGTAATGAAGATATACTTCATGTATGGTATTTATAAGAGGGTTTATCATCTTGGAAGACCTAATGGGAGATAATGTAGATCACTTATGTACCAGTGATTATGATTCTATATTTCTAAAGGTACAAAAATAATATTGTCTTTGGTCATCTGTTTTTGTAATATATTAAGTATTCTAAAATAGTGATGTAATTTCTATGTATAGAAAGTGTGGATATATATAGTTTGTATTAGAGAGAATTATTTTTCAACCTTTATAAACTAGGATGAGAAAACATTATTGATATCCTTTGGTATATTTCTATATATATGTCTAGGGATGTATCCAAAGATTAATATAAAGACGAGTTAGTGTTTAGGGAAATGTCCAGGAATTTTGGTAAAGGATAGAGTGAGTGGGTTCCAAGAAATACATCTTTTTCTAGATAATAGAAGTGGATGTGGATTTGGCACATATGTACATAAGGTTAATAACACTAACAAGGTGTGTCGATCCTAATGCAGCATAATCGGGGACACGACAATAGACCTTGATACACACATAGTTTATCACTCCTAGATGATTTTCTTTGGAAATTTACATATTTTTTTACAAACCATCATGAATGATTTGAATAAAATATTATTATGAATAAACCAGGATATAACTATGTTTTCATCATTTAAAAAGTAGGTGTCATGATTTAAACATACAATAAATAATTTTTTATGATTATGTGGTTTTGTTATATGATATGTGTTTCTAAGTGTATTTTTTCTGGTTTTAGTCAATGGAATAATGATAAGGAATAAGGTTGACATTTAAAGTTTCATTTTTGAATTTATGGGCATTATGAAAATCAATTTCCCAAGAATAAATCTGAAAAAGAGAATCAAGAAGGTGGTATGAGTATTGGTTATACATTTGAATATAAGGAGCCTACAAAGGACGTTTGAAATGTATGTTATGTTCTTCTAGTATTTTTTACCTTAATCATAAAAAGCATAGATAGATTATGGTTGATGATCCTTAAAAAAAGATTCATATTACATATCCTAGGAAAGAGGTATTAAGGAATAAGTTGATGAAGCATGAGTAATGGTTTATGAATAAAGATAGATGAATAAAGTATTGATGTTTTAGAATTAAAATATTTTACTATATGAATAATGAAATATATAGGTATTTTCATTATATGTTTTCATTAAGGATTTAAAATGACATGTTGAATGGTGATGTAGACATAGAAAAGTTACTATTTTATTAGGGTCATGTAAAACTTACTTAATTCATGATGTTGAGATAATGATGTTTAGGTAAAGATATGTTGAATATGAATAAGTAAATTGGAAGCTACATATTACCATGGAACTCATTACTGAAAAAGTGGAAAATTTAGTCAAGGATTAAGTTTAAAAATTCTTGGGTTTAAGGAATATATACATTAATCATTGGAATAAGGAAGCATTCCCGTTTTACCAAAGGATTTATGGTATTTTAGGTTATTACCATGTTATAAGGGAGTACACAATGAGGGTATTCACATTTTTGAAATGTGAAAACCATGTGGTAAATTTTAATATATGGTAGATCACTGTTAAGATGATTTTGTAACCTTATTTCTAATCTTTGAGACATTTATTTTTAGAATTGTTATAAGGTTATCCATTTATTGAAAGATTATGTTAAATTTTGAATGATGTTTGTGAAATTAATGTATTATTTAACCACATGAGGATTTAATCATATTGGATAACCTATCATAACAAAAAAAATGATGATATGTGATGAAAAATGGTATGGAATATCATGGATCTCATTATCTATTAGCGCTTCAAGAATTAAAAATCCACCATCCTTATCTGGTGTAAGCGATTAAGTGGGAATTGATCAAGGAAAAAACAAAGGGTAAGATTCTATATATGAAAAAGAATGAAATAAGTTAAGTATATTTTCTTGTTAAATTTATTCAAAATTATTAAAAATGATATTGAAACGAAAAAATTTATCCTATTACCTTCATTTATGATGAATCAAATGGCCCCATAGATCATCACAGATTTATGGATTTTTGACTATTAAATGTTTACTAACCTTGATCTATATCAATCTTAATCAGAACACAATAGGTATATTTTTATTCCATTAATATTTTTTCACTTCACACCTATTCTCTCATATGTGGAAACCAATTTATATGTTACTTTTGGAAACCTCTATTCTTCCAACATTCCCTTTTAAGGGATGTTTTAGTGTTCAATTTTTTGATGAGGGATTCTATGAAATAAAATTTTCAGTATTAAACAATTCAAAATCTAGATTAATTGTGATGGAGAAAATAATTTTAATGTGGGTATAATGTGACTCTCCATGATTTTTTGAAATATTGTTTTTCTAATTAATTTAAATTTTTTGATATTCTGCATTTCATGCAACACTAAAATATATATATATATATATATATATATATATATTAAAGCACTATATTTGGAATGTATTATACAAGAAAATATGTTAATATTTCACTACAAATTTTATAGTATTTATCTTTCTCTATAGATAAGAATAATCTTAGAATTCATTACATACAATAATGAATTTCCTCTATGGCTTGCATAACAGGGAAGGCTGAGTCTTATCACAAAATAATGTATTATTAAAAATATTATTACTTAAGATATAACCTAGATGTTAAATTATATCTTATTAATATTAGTAATGAACTTAATAAAATATATTTTTCACAGAAATATAAAATTTATTCATTGGTTAAAAATTAATTAGAAATTAATATACGAACCAATTGAATATAAAAGAAATATTATTATAGAAAACTATTTTTATACTCACAAAGTTCTTTTATCCTAATAAATTATTATAATTATCTAATGATAATTATATATATATATATGCTATATATTAAATCAATTATTTTTTGTATTGATCCAATATATTTGATAAGAATAAAATAATAAGAAACAGAATATTTCGCACACAAATCAATTTTTTTATTAAGGCAATTTTACCCCTTTTAATGTCAAACCTATTTTAAATCCAATTTATGGAAATATTATAAAAATTATTTCTCATAATAAACTTCATCTTTTATGTAGAAACATAAAAATTCTCTTAGGGTGAATTTTGGGTATTTTACTATGAAGTTTCATTTTTTAATGATTAGAGAAAACTATGAAATTTTATGTCTAAACTTCTTTTTAGTATTATTTGTTTATATTGTTATATAATATTTTAAATAGGTGTTAATGAAAAATAATATCAATTATTTTTGAATTATTAATATTCATGTCATTTGAATCAATTTTATATTGATGTTGAATATGAAAACATACCAAACATATGAACATTTTTACTTTGAAAACCCACATTATCTTCTCTTCTGTGGGATTAATTTAAAATTAATTTATGCCACTTATGTGAAGGGAATTTGATAAAATGTATTAAATATTTGGAATCATTATAATTTATAATTCCTAAAAAGTTAAACTTATTTTTACCAACAATATTAGTGAATGTTGTTAAAATTAATTATTGTGATTAAGGAAAAATTAAGCTTATCAAGGGAATAAACAGTAATCCTAAGGGAAAAAATGACTTATAAACCTATCCAAAACCCATTTTATGGACATATTTCATTCATAAACCTTCCATTATTTTTTTTTGTTTTTTATAACTTTGGTAATGTAAAAACGTTGGTACACATAAGTTGTTTTTAAAAAATTCCATGTGTGCCCCTTACCTTCCCTATAAAAGGGAACCAGCTCCCCCCTTTTTCATAGCTCTAAACCAACTTATGTTCCAAAAACATATTCCCAATTCACTTACCAAAAACCCTCCAATAAACCTTTAATCATAAATTTTTTCATAAATCCATCAAAGGAATTTCTTTGGTTCAAACCAAAAATATTTTCTTAATGAATAGGTAACATCCTTCCCCAAACTCCTTTATTTTATTTTCTTTATCCACTACTTCAATTCTATTTATTCCATGCCTATACAACAACAAAAGTATCCTAAATATAATTATATTTTTTTATTTTAAGGGTTTTAACTACACTTACACACACTTAAATATAATGGGTAATGAATATACTGTTTATGTTTATGGTGAACTACCACCTCACAAAATTTTGATTGTTTATCTTTACTTTACCAACATTCTTGGTTGGGAATTTTTAAGGACACACCATCTATATATGATATATATTTTATTTACTATGTCTTCATGATTCTATAATTGTGGGTTTCTTGAACTTATATGATATATATGATATAATCATAAAACGTTAATGATGATAAATATATATATATATATACACATATATGTCATTTAATTTCTTTCTTTCAATACAAGAATAAAATGGAAACAACATTCATATGTATGTATGAACTACCATCTCCATGGAAGGTGTATTCCATTTCATACTTCTATATTATATAAATTATAAAAATACACATATAATTAATATAAATCATATTTATATCATGGATTACATTTTGGAAATCACGATATATGTATAAGGACCAAAGAAATAACAAATTAAGAGACATACAAAAAACAAAGTGAATATTACCCGAAGTGTGTCATTAACACGAAATTATCAACAAGAGAGTAATATACTATCATAATAAAACCATATATGTTATTAGATATAAGAATTTGGTTTCATGATAGATTTATAATAAACATATATTTATTATATATGAGGTTTTAATGAGTACAATGAGAGTCAAAACACAAGGTAATGGAATTTCATCTCACTTTTTATTTATGTGAGATACATACCTTATTCACCACTAAATTATTTTGTGTGGTGTATATAATGACCATGAATGTATTATATAAATCTTATAATTAAATTTATGGGTATTTATGTATCCATTTTGTGATATTTCTTTCATGGGGTTTATGTTTCAAAAGTTACCAAATTGGTAAAGTAATTTTGTCACGATTTTCCTTCCTTGAGACACATGCCATGTTATACACCTAAATTTTTATATGAGGTTTATATAATTCCTATGAAATATTACATCATGAATCTCTTTATTTTCATTTCAATACTCACGTAATTTCATTTTCTTACATGGGGGTTATGGTTCAAATTTACCAAGTGGTAAGAGTTCATTGAAATAATCTCATTGTCTTTCCAGAGTATTTATGATTATGCTTCCTTTATTGAAAATATTATGATCCCTCTCTCAATAAAAATGGTTACCCAAGATTATTTTATATGTTTTAAAGGAAAATGGTTTTCCAAACGTTTTCAAATAATCTTCATATGTTTTCAAATAAAAACAATTCCAAAATGTTTTCATTCTTTCTTTATAAGTTTTTATTGTAATTTTAATGAATTGGTTCTCAAAATGTTTTCAAGATTATTTTATATGTTTTCAAGGAAAATAGTTTTGAAAATGTTATCAATATTATTTTATATGTATTCAATGATTTTTATAAATGTTTTTAATCTATAAATAAATGTTTTCAAATAAAAAAAAATTCAAAATATTTTTATGACTTCTTTATTTGATTTTAAAAAAATTCAATGAAATTGTTTCAAAAAAAATTTAAATATTTTTTTATATTCTCTTATGATGTTTTTAATGGAACATTTTTTAAATTTTTTATTAAGGCTTAATTTATTATTTTCCAAATTTATTTTCATAAACATGGTTTTCACAAGGATTTATGTTTTTAAAATAATTTTTCAAAGAAAAAAAGATATTTCCTCAGGAAATAGTTTTAGAGGATATTTTAAAATTATTATCATAAAAGATGAAATTTTTGGTTGTGACTTATTCTTTTCTAGGAAATTATCCAAAGTTCCCACTAATATTTTTTCTCTAAATGGTTTACAAACTATGACATGATGTTTTCGAAATCCATTCTCATTCATGGGTTATATGCTTTTGAAACCTTATTATTTTCATGGGTACTGTTTATGATGAAATTATTATGAGAATAGTATCTTTCTCCATAGGTTATAATATGATTACATGTTTATTATATCTATTACATTTAATGTTTTTTGATATGAGTGTTTATGATTTTTTGGAACATATATGCATGATTTCATTATGAGCTGGGTAGGACCTATATCTCTCTAAAATGTATTTGGTAAACATTTATACTTCATGTGATAGACTAAGATGGTATTGGTAGTGAACCTTGACTAATAATATGGCCATGAGAGTGAACCATGAGTACTAAGATGGCATGGGGAGTGAACTCATACTATTAAGATGGCCATGGGAGTGAATCATGACCACTATGATGGTATGGGGAGTGAACTCATACTACTAAGATGGTCAAGGGAGTTAACCATGACTATCAATATGGTATGGGGAGAGAACCCATACTACTAACATGGCCTTGGTAGTGATACCTTGACTACTATAAAAATAATATTATATGCTTATGTGTTTTCAACAATTACATGTTTTATTCCTATGTTATTATTTCAAGGATTATGTTATTGATTACCTTGTGATTCATGTCTTATGAAATGCTACCTTTATGCCCTGATTCTTATTTACAATATGTGATATGCATGTAACTATCTTATACTTTTATTCTCACATTCTCATAGCCATATTCTCATGTTTATACTTATATATATCTTTTTTTACCCATACTCGGCATCTGAGTTCACCCATTTTTTATGTATCCATCAGTAGGTTATAAAGATAAATTTCATGTATGATATTTATAAGAGGGGTGATAGTCTTGGAGAACCTACTAGAAGATAATTTAGCTCTTATATGTATTATTGTTTATTTTTCCTTATTTTCAATGGAATCAAACTAATACTTTCTTTGGGTATCAGTTTTTGTAGTGTATTAAGTATTCCGTAAAAGTGATTTAATATCTATGTATGAAAACAGTGGGTTTCTATAACCCAAACCACCCCTATGGGGATCATATTTTGTGTGTACTATAGAGTAAGGGAGAGGGAGAGAGGGATAGAGATAGAGATAGAGTTAGAGGAAGGTAGGTAATGTTCCAAACCTCAGGAGGAGCTGGACGGGCATGTGGTAGCCATGGATCACGAAAATGGGAGGTGATTTGGTGGATTCCATAAAATGGTATGAAATTTTTATGTTCTACCACAAATTCTCATAGATTTTACAATATCAATTTTTAAACCCCTATTATAACTAAATGTGCCCCTTGAGGGACGATGTATAGTTTTTTGCGTATAAAAACTATGTTTTGAACCGATTTTAGGGGTTTCCCATTTGGAAATATTGATCATACGATGTGTAGTTCAAGGGAATCTTGCCATGAATTCTTATTATTTATGGTTGATGATATTATTGATGAAAATTACATGTATATGGTATTCACAATGTCTACAGGGATTCAGTCATGTAGTTGAGTACCTAGCCAGACAGCCCTTATAGGGGATCCTGGCCATGTAGAGTATAAAGCCAAAACCTGTATGGGTCACACTCTGTATAGGGGTACATGAACACTAAAAACTCATATAAAGATACCTCATGTAAAGTACCTCTCCAGATTCCATGTTGGTTTTACAACATTTAGATGTACACTATGAGGCAATAAACATGGCCATTCCAATTGAGGTTCATGGGTAGGTACCATGTGTTGGGTAAATGATATGTAAATTTTTATACACCATGTAACTCCAAGTCTGTATAGAGTACACTCCAATGTGAATCATTGATGGTAAATTTTGTGTAATAGGTTATGCACGTCATGAAATCCTATATTATTACCCTTTGATGGGTTTTAATATCTTAATTCCCCAGAGTCAATAATTTACACATGGTTAGTCCTTTGTGAGATTTTTTCCATGTAGATAAGGATGGTACAACCATTGAGGTGATTGTAGGAATCATAGGAGAATTTTTTGGAGTTTTCTTATAGAGATAGGTTCTTCCCATGGTAATCTAATTCAGTCATCTCATGATATTGTGACCTTTTATATAAGATAGACTATACACTATCTCTATTGACAGATGATTTCATAAAGTCTTCATTGGGGATGTAACTCTTGATAGATGCGGCCTTTTGTACTAGGAGGATATAAAATTATGGTTTTCTGTGGATCTTGTGTACGAAGCCTCTACCTGGATGCGATTACCCAGGGTCCCTTATGGTATTCCTTCTATTTTATGATAACCTATGGAATCCCTTGTTGGATCCATCTACCTATTTTTCTGTCTAAGGATCCCATATAAATTATATTCTCCTATGTACACTATTTTTATGATTTCTATTTTGGACTCCTATTCTTGTATACCATTCATAATATCCAGTGTAGGTTGTCTCATTTTTCTAATAATCAAGGATTCGATAGGGGATCTATCATTTTTCATTCACTGATAAGAATCCTGATTAGGATTCCTTTGCTTATGTACATATAAAAAGGATCCCAACTAGGATGCATCTCTATGGTTTTGATTTAAGGGATCCAATGGGTTTTCTTGGTATTTTCTTGAACCTAAGATAGTGTGTTGGGGGTTTGGGTAGAGATGGTAGCACATGTAAACAAATAACCAATACTAAACTAGTATGCCCATGAGGCTGAAGAAGTAGTGGCAGGTTTAAGAATATTTCTACCCTCACTCTCTTATTAAACTCACATGGATACTATTGATGGAACTATGATAGACAGAGGCAAATCAAGGATTGTGTTGGATGTTCCTGATGTGATGTGATCATTAGAATCCATGACATACAACCTGAGATACATCTTATATTCCTATTCATTTATTGGGGTGCCAATACATATTTCCAATAATCCTTATTTAGAGACCTCTCAATTATATCATTTGGATTCCCATAGTTAATTTTATGTAAAAAGTGAATTATATCATTCTAGGAGTGATACCTATATTTTTGTGTATGAATTCTGTGGAGAGACTCAGAGGGAAGATAAATATATTATTTGTTGAGTGATATATGGATTCCCATGTATGAATTATATGGATGGAATCAGATGGAAGATCGTTTTATTATGACTTAAGTGATAATTCTATTATTAGGAAGGAATTCATTGGACATACAAATAGGGAATATCTTTATATTATTTCAAGATTGATATGTGGGTTCCCATTATGGGATTCCAAGGAAAGCCTTAGAGTTCATTTCGTTATTTATTCCATGAATGATTCATGTCTCCTTAGGAGGAATTACAGGTAGGGAATCAGATGTCTATAATAGTATACCAAACCTATAGAGATACATGGGTTCCTTTGATTAATTCTACTGAATGTCATATAAGGTGATTGGTACTTAGTTACACCAAGAGAAATCCCTAGGTTCTTGATGAGGAATTCCCTGGATGTCACATGTTTATAATCATCTTAAATTAGTTATTTTACACATATTCCATGTCAAATAACAATAATGTATTATTTCATTGATTTAATTGTATTATATCCTTATCTACCTCCACCATATATAAGTGATAGATTTGGAATTATGAGTCCCTTAAAAGAATATGGCCGACCATGGACACCATTTCTACATGAAGGGTCCCGAGTCATTATTATAAATTGAATCATGACATGTTTGGATCAAAATCATTCTTGAATTAAATAATGTGGGAATTTTTTATTGGTATTATATACTAATGTATCAAATTAGTAATACATGGTTTGGGTGGTATAGCATCTATCTCAATGATTCTTTTATAAGATGTTTAAATGATATGTATTATGGACCAAAGGATTAACGGTTGTTTATTGATGTTATTTTTCACCTTACTCATGTATATACATAATTATTTGTTTTTATATGGGAATATATATATATATATATATGCATATAAATAAATATATTCATGATGACACCTTGATCACATTGTCGAGCGTGTCAAATTAGATGTTAATTTTTTACGAGAATTTCTCCAGTATAGAAGGAACCCTAAGCCGTCTCTCGACGGAGCCTTAGATCACTAATTTCAAAAGAAGGTTCTGATTATGTTAAAAAATTGAAATTAAATTAAGTGGTTTGGGGTTTTATGATTCTAAAATAACAATTGAAAATATTATACTAAGTGATACAAACTGGTTGGAGAAATCGTGATCAACCCAGGTAAGTGTCCCTTGATGCTCAATCCGTCATCGCTCTCAGGGGAATGAGAAGGATCATTGATTTCTTCATTTTATACCCACTTAAACCAGTATTATGTGAGTTCTTAATATGTTACCACCTAGGATTTGATCGATCAATGATATTGATTATCGGTGACCGCTTATAATCAATAAAACTATGTCGATTTAAGAACCGAACTCAATCAAGGCATCACATCAACAACGTGATGAGATTTAAAGATTTGGGTCTTTGTCAAAATTTATCTCAATACAATAACATGAATATTAATGGGTTATAACTTCTGGATATCATCAAACAATTCAATCCAAAAGCAATCTCATGAAAGAAAAGAGGTGAGAAAAGAGGCAAACACACTCAAATCATCACAAGATCCGGGTTATGCATGGAAGCACGATGATTATTGTTCCTTTGATTTTTATTTTATAATACCATAATAAAAAAAATTCAGAAGTTAAAAATTAAGAACAATAGACAACAAACCTAGAAATTAAATTACCTTACGAAGATTACAAATGTGTAGCTTGGGATTACAACAATGGACACCCCCCAAGTTGATCGCTAAGAAACATAGAAGTACATGAGGGAGAAGAGAACTAAAATGGGTGAAAGAATCTCTCCAATTCCACTCACCTTCACCCATGGTCCTGAAACATTAGAGAATGGGGGTGAGAGGTGTTTTTATGGACATACACATCACACTTTTCACAAAATAAGTCAAGTACCTAAGAGAATATGTCACTATTCCGGGAAGACATTTTAATCCATCATTATCAGGATGGTTGACTAATAAAAACGCGTTAAAATGACTTTAAATTCGGTGGCGATGTGGGAGGTCAAGCTATCTATCCATGGGAGGTAGAATTAGCCCAATTGGATCTCCGAGGCCCGAGTTATGGCCCAAATACAGAAGGATCATCTAATCTGGCTCGCCCAGAATTGTTTCACATTGTGGGCCTATTATGGGACTTTATATGGGAGAATTGAGAGCCATTATCTTCTATAGAAATGTATCACACACAATGTTACATTCATAAACCAATTTTTAGCCCAAATGAATGCACAGAGAATCCATAGTATATATTTCTGTCCACATAAATGCTTGGGCCCTTGCGCAGTTTGGCCCGTTTTGTTTGATTTCAATCGTGGGCACTCTGAATCACCTCCTCCTACAATGTAAACACTTAAACAAGTAAAATTTCTATATTAAACAGTAATAAAAATTAATTCATTGAATCAAACAATAAGTTAAATTTATTATTATATTTGGAATATTCATTACAAAACTATTTTAAAATAGCAGTGTAAAGGTGGAATAAAATAGTAAATCATGGTACGATCACACCCCCACACCTAAAAATTTGCACTCCTTGGAAAATTCACATATACAAATAAAATGATTCATATATATATATATTCCTAAAATCATGGAGATTTAACATTTGAGGAAATATTATTTGAAATAATGTGATCAATGCACGAACCACACCAAGGAGTTCTTCCTAGTGAAAATAGAAAAACATGTTACATAAATCATATCATAGTAAAATTCAAAAAGATTCATGATACCAAATTGAGAAAGGAAATCAGAATTCAACCATGAAACTATCTCTCCATGTGTGTGTGTGAAAACCATTTCATGAAATTCTTTCCACTTGCTATCCAATAAATATTAGTTATTTTAACATTTTTCAGCTTAAATGATTTTGTCCACCGAACCTTCACTACATCCTTTTCAATCATATTTCAAGACCCACTCACTTAAGAATTACCATAATTCAAAACACATGCTCCTGGCCTAGATATCCCCAAATTATGCACAATTCTTCACTCCCCTCATTTATTTATTTTATAGAAGTTGCATATGGAACAATCTCACACTCATCTCTCAACCCTTATTTGATCTCCTCACAACAATAATTGCAATTGTTATAATAAGATCAAAGGTTGAGGAGGAGGAGTTCTTGACCCACCCAAGACACAACCAATTTTTTTTTGAGGGAGTGCAATAGTCAGACATTAGGTACACACGCATAGGTTAATCTGGTACAGTAATGAAATAGATCGGATAAGGAACGAACGTATGGAAATATCATTTAAAGCTGAAAAATATTAAAATAAAATATATTTACCTTATATTAAGTAAAAAATATTCACATTTTGTGGTTTGGTGCAATTTTTTTTGGAGATATTAGTGACACATTATTCCCAAAAACTACTCACACAAGGGGAATCAATCATCCCAAAGGTTTCACATAGATTCAACCATTTATACCATTGACAGAAAACCAATTCACTAAAAACAAAAATCACTCCCTGATGTTAAATTCATACAAATATTTTTTTTCCTTTGTTATGATATTTTCACCTTCCCCCCTTTATGGTCACCAAATCATGGAACTTCAAAGTTGTTGATGGGGAAAATGAAAATACCATAAAGAAGGCTAAAAAGAGAAGAAAGGAGAAAACGATGAAAATTCCTAACTAAACCAAGAATTTATCCAACCCACACCTAGAATGTGCAGTGTCCTCACTGAAATAATTAAAAATATGAGAATGAAAGATAAATACTGGTGTGTTTTGTTGGTATGATATACCAAGAAGATGGATTTCCTCCACCGGATTCTTCGGAAAATCCTCAAAAAGTGTTTAAGTCGCTCCCCATTGACAGTAAACCTTAGTCCACTCTTCTCATGAAAAACTTGTATAGCACAAAAAGGGTAAACAACAGTAACAGTATAAAGACTGAGCCATCAGGAGCGAATCTTACCTGGGTGGAGCTTTATCCTGGAATTATACATGAGTACCTTCTCACCAATATGAAACTTCCTCAGATGAATCATTCCACCATGGATTGCCTTTGTATTCTCTTTGTAGATTCTAGAGTTCTCATATGCATCACACCGAATGTCTTCCAACACCTGAATCTCCAACTTTCTTTGCTCACATGCATCTGATAGATTCATATTACATTGCTTAATATCCCAATATGCACGGTGTTCTACCTCTACTGGGAGGTGAAAAGCCTTTCCAAACACAATCCTATACGGAGACATTCCTATTGGAGTTTTAAAAGCAGTACGGTACGCCCAAAGTGCATCATCCAAGTGAAAACTACAATATTTCCTTTTGGGTTGTACTGTTTTCTCCAAGATTCTCTTAACTTCCCGATTTGAAATTTCTGCTTGTCCGTTAGTTTGGGGATGATTTGCAGTTGAGACTATATGAAAAAACCCATACATATGAAGAAAGTTTTTCATGTTATGATTGAAAAAATGTGAACCCTAATCACTAATGATGAATCTTGGTATACCAAACCTACTGAAAATCTGGGACCTCACAAAATCAACAACAACTCGAGAGTCATCTGTCCTAGCAGCTATTGCTTCCACCCATTAATAAACATAGTCAATAGAGAGTAAGATGCACAAAAATCCAAATGAATTTGGAAAAGGCCCCATGAAGTCAATTCCCCATGCATCGAAGATTTCATAGAATAACATGGCTTGTTAGGGAATCTCATTCCTCTTAGAGATATTCCATGTGAATTGACATCGAGTACATGATTTACAAAACCTATGGGCATATCTATATGATGTTGGACAATATAATCCTGAGTCAAGGAACTTTCGAGCAGTACGTTGAGAGCCAAAGTGGCCCCCACAAGCAAATGTGTAGAAGAAGCTCAAAATTGAGGTGAACTCGGGGTCAAGGACACACCTACGAACAACCTAGTCACTACAGATCCTCCACAATTATGGGTCATCCCAAATGTACCCTCGATATCATGTTTAAGTCTCTAGGATTGTGAAGTGTTAAAATCAGTGGGGACCTTATATGTTGCTAGAAAATTTACAATTTCGGCATACCAGGGGGTAAGGTCCACAACATCACAAAGGTTCTCATGGGGGAAGAATTCTCCAATGGGGAGAGGTGAGTCAACATGATGGTCCGGTGGTGGGGAAATCCTACTAATGTGGTCAGCTACCACATTTTCCACTGATCTCTTATCTCTAATCTCAAGGTCAAACTTTTGGAGGAGGAGAATCCCACGAATGAGGCAGGGGTTAGCTTCAGGTTTCTTAAGGAGAAGTTGAAGGGCAGCCTGATCAGAAAAGACAATGATTTTTGACCCAATGAGATAGGAACAGAACTTTTCCAAGGCAAACACAATTGAAAGACGTTCTTTTTTAGTGGTTCTGTAGTTCTCTTAGGTAGGGTTCTGGGAATGTGAGGCATACACAATGAAATGAGGGGACTTATCAACCCTTTGTGATAAGACTGCCCCAAATGCTAAGTTAGAGGGATCACACATAAGTTTTAAGGGTAGATCCCACCTTGGTGGTTGGATAATGGTTGGTGATGTGAGACTCATTTTTAGTGAATTGAAAGCATCCTCACAATTTATATCAAAAACAAATTCAGAATCATTTTGTAATAAACGATATAAGGGAAGTGCGATCTTACTAAAGTCATCAATGAATCGGCGGTAGAAACCAGCATGACCCAAGAAAGACTGCACCTCACGAACACATTTTGGATATGGAAGGGATGAAATTAATTCAATTTTGGATTTATCAAATTGAATTCCCTTATTTGAAATGATATGCCCAAGAACTATCCTCTTCTCAACCATGAAATGACATTTTTCATAATTTAAAAAAAGATCTTTTTCAATGCAGCGGTAGAGGACAAAACCTAGGTTTTCCAAAAAATCATCAAAAGAAGAACCATAAACCGTGAAATCATCCATAAAGACTTCCATAAAACTCTCAAGGTACTCAGAAAAAAAATACTGAACATACATCACTGAAAAGTACTGGGAGCATTACATAGGCCAAAAGGCATTCTTCTGTATGCAAATGTGCTGAATTGATAGGTAAATGTGATCTTTTCTTGATCCTCAGGGATATATGGATTTGGAAATAACCCGAATAGCCATCAAGGAAACAATAATGGGACTTACCAGCCAGCCGTTATATTATTTGGAAAATGAAAGGTAAAGGAAAGTGGTCCTTCCACGTGGCTTGATTAAGTCTATGGTAGTCATTACAGACTCGCCAACTGTTTTTCAAACACATTAGAACAAATTCATTCCTTTCATTTGACACAACTGTTATTTCTGTGTTTTAGGCATGATTTGAACTGGGCTAACCCATTTACTATCAGATATAGGATAAATGATCCCAACAGTAAGTAATTTACTGACTTCCAATTTTACCCCTTCAAGGAGAGTGGGATTCAACCGGCGTTGAGCATACCTTACGGGCTTAGCGTCATCATCCAAAAGTATATATTTCATACAAATAGATGAGATAATCCCATGAATATCACCCATTATCTATCCTATTTCCATTTTACACTCACTGAAAAGATCAATCAGTTTTGATTCCTGCTGTTGAGAGAGTTTATTGGCAATAATGACGGGAAATTGGTCAATACCCTCAAGATATGAATATTTTAAATCTGATGGAAGTGGTTTTAATTACAACTCCCGGTGTTTTTGGATTGAGGGAGTGGATTTAGGGGGAGTGAGGTCCATGAAACTATCTATCTACTCATTTTTATTCTCAAAGGATAGAGAATCTATTGAAATGAGATTTGCAGAATCATTGATAGTCATGTGTATCTCAGAATAAACACACTCATCAATTAAAGCACAAAATTTACATTTTTTTGAACCCACACAACACTCAAAATAAGAACCAAAACTCAATTCATCCATGGGTGAATAAGAGGAAAATAAATCAGAGGATGGGTCGAGGATAGAATTTTGTGTGTGTTTGTCGTTAGAGAGCACTTCCATCGAATAGATAGGAAGAGTGGAGTGCTCTTCAATGGGGTGTTTCATAGCCTCAAGGATGTTAAAACTTACCTTTTCTCTACCAAATTCCATGGACAACATACCATTGTGAATGTTGATGATCGTCTTTGCTGTTTTAAGGAATGGCCTCCCAAGTACGAGAGGGGCATGTCCTTGGGTTCAGGTATCTTCCATCTCAAGAATGTAAAAGTCTATAGGGAAGATGAGATTCTTAACATTTATGAGGACATCATCGACCACTCTTGATGGGTTTTTTGTCATTCGGTTGGCATGTTGCATGAAAATTCCTGTTGGTTGAAGCTCTCCAACCTACAAAGAAGTATACACGGAGTGAGGTATTACATTAATAGAAGTACCTAAATCTAGCATAGCATCATAAAAGAAGGTCTCCCCTATGGTACATGGTATTGTGAATATTCCTAGATCCTTGCATTTTGTTGGCATTGCTGGTTGAATTAAGGCCGAGACATTCCTTCCCAGGTTGACTCTCTCATTCCTCTTCAGTCTCCTTCTATGGGTGCAAAGCCCTTTAAGAAATTTGGCATATCGAGGGATTTGTTTAAGTGCATAAAATACAAAAATGATAACTTGATCCTTTATAAATATATCCATTATTTCATTATCATTATAATTATCAAAATTATTCTTTGATTTAGAGAGTCTTTGAGGGAAAGGAAGAGGAATGGATTGTTCATTTGAATCATCAATGACAATTCAATTCCCATTTTTGTCTTGTTTTTCTTTACATGAAATTTTTGAGGGTTGGGAAAGAGAGTTTTCATGAGGGAGACATACTTGCTAGGCAGAATCAGTAGAAGGAGAAACTTATTTACCACTATGAAGTGTAACTGCACATACATTTCCTTTGTCCTTCAGATTGGCAATGGGTTGGGATGGTAGTTGTCTATAACCTTGCATCTTAAGCTCACCGATGGTGTTTTCCAATTTCCCCACATGGATTCACAGGTCTTGAATAGCTGATTGTGTGGTTTGTTGGAAGTGGAGGTTTTGGGTTACCATTTTATTCACCATATCCTCAAGGCTTTGTTCAGACTTGGGAGGAGGAGGATTGTTTTGAGATGTTTAAGGATAAGAAGGTTTCATACATTGGCCTTATTGATACCAGTTCTTCTTGGGGTAGCTGGAGTTTCCTCCTTGTCGGTATTGTTGGTGTGCTTTCCACCCGAGGTTTTGATTTGTTCTGAATGGTTCTTTATTGAACGGTGGTTCTTATTAGAATGGGCGCATAGGGAACACTATAGCTCAAGACTCAGATGAATCCGAAAGTTGTGGGCACTGGTCAGAAAAATGAGTATTATCAAAACAAATACTACAATGTAATGGAATGGGAGGAGAGTGAAAGTCACCTTGTGCTTGAGATAATTTCCTTATAATGGTATGCATATCATCAAGTTTATTATCTACCTTTTGTTATAGGTATAAATGACTTACCTCATGAACTACTCGGGTTGGTGCAATAGCTCGTGTACCAAATTGTTGTGCATTTTGAGCCATATTGGATATTAAGTCACGCACAACGGAATGAGTTTTGTCAACTAGGGCACCACCAGATGCAACATCAATCATTCCACAACCCATGGGGATAATTCCCTCATAGAATTATTGAATTAAAAGTTGTTCACTAATCTGGTGGCGGGGGAAACTTGAATAAAGTATTTTGAATCTCTCCCTGTATTCATGAAGGGTCTCTCCTTATAACTGCCTAATGCCAAAAATTTCTTTCCTAATTGATACACTTCTGTAGGTAGGGAAAAACTTCTCTAGAAAGAGTATTTTAAGGTCATTCCATCCCCGAATTGTGGTAGGAAAATAGTATAGCCAGTCTTCGGTTATATCATTAAGGGATAAAGGGAAGGTCCTAAACTTAATGAGGTCCTCAAACACATTTTGGGGTTTCATGGTGGAGCAAACTATGTGAAACTCCTTTAGATATTTTTGAGGGTCATCATTGGAAGGACAAATGGAATTTTTGAAGGAGGTGGATGAGGACTGATCAAAGCTCAAAATTGGCCGCTTCCTCTGGATATTGGATGTACGTAGGTTGGTACTCCACATCCGGGGTGGGTAGTTCTTTTAATGTTCGGTTATTTGCAGTCATGATCTCTGGGGTTTGATTTGGTTCAATTTTTGATTGGTTTAAGACCACTTGAGGTTTCAAATCGGGTTCCTCAGTGTTACTTGATTGTCCTACTCTAGATGACCAGATTTGTGAGTGGAGTGAATTTTCAAGTTCAAGGTCAAATTCGAGTAGTGTTTCTTTTCCAGATCTTGTCATTCAACAACAATGCCCAATTTGATTATTTGTTTGTTTTTTAAAGTTTTTTTGTTTTATAGAAGGTGAATAAAATAAAAAAACATATGAAATTAAAGGAGTATATAAAATAGAATTTTATACTACAAAATTATATAGATAGAGAAAGAAAAAGAGAGAGAGAGAGAGAGAGAGAAAGAACACACAAAATCAAAAACAAACAAAAACAAAAACAAAAAATATAAAATGGGGGGGGGGTTATTAAATAGAGTACTGATTAAGAAGTAAAATATATAAATGAAATGAAATAAATGATTTTGTCTCCCAAGAAACGGAGCCAAAATTTGATCGCGTTGTCGAGCGCGTCAAATTAGAGGTTAAGTTTTTACTAGAATTTCTGCAGTATATTAGGAACCCTAGGTCGTCTCTCGATGGAGCCTTAGATAACTAATTTCAAAAGAAGGTTCTGATTATTTTAAAAAAATTGAAATTAAATTAAGTGGTTGGGGGTTCTATGATTTTAAAATAGCAATTGAAACTCTTCTACTAAGTGAGAGAAACTTGTCGGAGAAATTGTGATCAACTCTGGTAAGTGTCCTTTGATGCTCAATCTGTCATCGCTCTCAAAGGAATGGGAAGGATCATTGATTCCTTGATTTTATACCCACTAAAACCATTAGTATGTGATTTATTACTAGGTTACCACCAAGTATTTGATCAATCAATGATATTTATTATCTGCGACCTCTCATAATCAATACAACTATGTCAATGTAAGAACTAAACTCAATCAAGGCCTCACATCAACAACGTGATGAGATGTCCCGATTTGGGTCTTTATAAAAATTGATCTCAATACATCAACATGAATATTCCTGGGTTATAACTTTTGGATATCATCAAACAAGTCAATCCAAAAGAAAACTCATGAAGGAGAAGAGGTGAGAAAAGAGGCAAACACACTCAATTCCTCACAAGATCTAGGTTATGCATGGAAGCATGAGGATTCTTGTTCCTTTGATTTTTATTTGATCATACCAGAATAAACACAAATTCAGAAGGCAAAAATTAAGAACAATAGACAACAAACCTGGAAATTAAATTAATTTATGAAGATTACAAATGTGTAGCTCGGGATTATAACAATGGACACCCCCCAAGTTGATCACTAAGAAACTTAGAAGTACATGAAAGAGAAGAGAACTAAAATGGTTGAAAGAAGCTCTCCAATTCGACTCAACTTAACCCCTGTTCGTGAAACCTCATAGAATTGGGGTGATAGGTGTTTTTATGGACACACACATCACACTTTCCACAAAAGAAGTCAAGTATCTAAGAGACTAGGTCATTATTCAGGGCAGACTTTTTACTCCATCTTGATCCTGATGGTTGACTGACCATAACGAGTGAAAATGGATTTAAATTATCTAGACAAGTGTGACGTCAAGTTATCTGTTGATGGGAGGTGGAATCAGCCCAATTGGATCTCCGAGGCCCGAGTTATGTCCCAAATACAAGAAGGTCATCTAATCTGGCTCGCCCAGAATTGTTTCACATTGTGGTCCTATTATGGGCCTTTAAATGGGAGAATTGGGCTCCATGGTCTTCTAGAGAAATGTATCCCACACAATTTTACATTCATAAACCAATTTTTATTCCAATTTAATGCACAAAGAATCCATAGTATATATTTTTGTCCACATAAATTCTTGGGCCCTTGCGCAGTTTGACCCGTTTTTCTTGATTTCCATCGTGGGCACTCCGAATCACCTCCTCCTACAATGTAAACACTTAAATAAGTAAATTTTACCTATTAAAAAGTAATACACAATAATTAATTGAATCAAATAGTAAATTCAATTTATTATTATATTTGGAATATTCATTACAAAACCACTTTAAAATAGCGGTGTAAGTGTGGAATAAGACAGTGAATCGTGGTACGATCACACCTTTCCAAGTTGATCAGGATTAAAAACCCCAAGATCGAATGTGGTTTTAATTGGTATAGTTGATTTATTATTTTGGTTGTATCATAGCTATGTTTGAATTATTTCATGACCATGTACTTTCAATAATAGATTAATTATATTAACATCATGGTGGCATTATGAGACTATATATCACCCATGTATAGGCACCTCATAGTGTGTGTATACCTTATGTATTCTTTTTATGCTTATCACATACTGAATTATAGATAGGTATAAGGCCTATGGTTCTATGGTTGATAATAGACACTTATTTGGTTTCATTTTATCATTATAGATCATCTTCGATGTGTCTTGGAGACTAGATATGTGTTCTATCATAGAGTTAGCAGTATATCCCTAAATTTTTATTTCAGTTTCCCATAGGTATTCTTGTATGTATGGTTAACCCAGCGTGTGACCAGTGTTTTATGTATGATAGGGATTTTCAAACTTTATATAAATCATGTACTATTATATCATATATATATATATTAGTTATTTACTACTTCTTGAAAATTTTTATTACTACTTTCGATGATATAAAGTTATTTCCATTTTTTTAGATTATATGAGGGCATAGTATCTTCACAAACACACCCAAATCAATCGATGATAGTCTACATCCTCTAGAATATGAAAAATCACACATGAGGCCTTATGGAAAACTAGCTCAGAGCACCTATTTATGGGAATATGGATCAACATGTTACAAGAATACATAGTGGATTTGGTTGAGGTGTGTGGGGGTTTATATATGAAAAATATCCATAGGGGACCTCACCACATTGTGGTATTATGTGTTGTGTGTGATAAATATTAAATGATTTTCCACTTACAATATTTTTTTGTAACGACCATAATTCTGAAATACATAGACATTACATTAGTTTTGAAAAATATTGATTAAATGACACAAATATATACCCAAAGACCGTATTATTTTAGTGTCTTTGGAAATTGGTAACAAATTCTGATAACACGGTGAACAATCTTCAACAACTCCCATAAAGATATTCCCCTTTAGTTTTCCTACCTAAAACCTATCTTTATATCCTGGGAAAAAGAAAACATATGAAAAGAGTGAGCTCAAATTTTTAGTTAGTGTAAACATAGAGGATATCAAATAAAACATAAACAAAAGAATTTTAAAACATGTAAATATATTTTGAAACTCAGACCATATATAACACGTTTCAAAATCTTATTTCGTGAAATAAATATTTTCAGTTCAAAAGGAATAAATCATAATGAAACAAGAGCCACAAGAAAATAGAATTTCATAAAAATGGAATTTTGGAAATCACATAATTATAGAAAATCATTTCCATATTATACAAGTCTCGTCGCAAAGACCATCATAGTGGACAAAGTCCATTACTAAACTGGGTTTACTTGTCATTCTAGCATTCTATTACTAAACCAGATTTACTTTCTATTCTAGCATTGTATTACTGAACTAGATTTACATTCCATTATAGTCATGTCTATATTATGAAATATAAATATTTACCCAATGCATTAGATAAAGATATGGGTCCCCCTTCTCATAATGAAATCATTCTTACGTGTTCACAAAAACATAAATCATTCATCACAACATAACCCAAGGAATAAAATGGGTTTTATAAACATCATTCTTACATAACATAGTCCATGTAAAAAAATGGATTTCATGAATAGAATTACATAATAAACATAATCAAATATAATAATATAGATATTATACTTGAAAAATATGCTTAATCATAGATAGAAAATAATTTCGATAAAACACATGAAATTAATTCTTGGGTTAAATATCCTTTCATCTGCAAAAATGTTTAATTTTATGAAAAAACCACACAATTTTAAAATAAAAGAATTTATTTGAAAATAATATTGAAAAAACATAAGATAAGATTCATGGAAATAAGGCATTATGAAAGAGTAAAAATCCATTCACACTGTATAAGTTAAAAAACACTATTCTTGAACTTTATTAATAAAAGTAAAAAAAGTACATCTTTTTTAAAATGAAAGAAAGATTCCATTCAAACTGTGCAGTAAAAAGTAAAAAATGGGACAAAATGAATTTAAAAATAAATATTATAATATTAAATGATTTTATGAAATAATTTTTTGAAAACATGGACATGGATGATAAATATAACTCTTCATATAATTACGTATAAACAATATCAGATAATAATGACAATGGAAAACTTATCTCTTACCAATTTATAATTAATCGATATGTATGCCACATAAAATAAGGAAAATTATATGTATTTGTAAATATAATAACATTTATAATAATAATCCTAAAAATATTCATTGGAATCATGAACACCACACAAAAAAATTGGTGGTGTAAAAGGCATATGTCTTAGAAATTAATGTGAGACAAAATAATCCCTTACCTTAGGCCTGATATCCTTTGTATGTATCCAAAAATCATGTATAGTGATTTAAATTATGTCTGTGACTTATTCTAGAATTATAATAATTTTTATTGTATCATATATGATCATATTATCATTTGTTTGGTAATAAAATTTCATTATTAATCATTATTTGGGTATTAACTGCTTCATTTTTTTGCATGTTTTATCAAATAAGTTCCATTTATCCTTCTTAGGACATAATTATATCATTAAAAATGATATTATAATATTATATAGAATATTTATTCATTTTTACCATTTATATAATCATTATTTATGGGATATCTTGTAGACTAAAACGCATCAGATAATGGAGATGGTAGGTCATACGTCCGCACGAGCGACGATATCATTCCGATAATTGTGAAATGGTATAGAAGTGAATGGTATATTTTTTTCCATAATCTATATAATTTTATAAAAATAATATATAGTTATTATTTCCATCACTATATACATCCATGTAAGATGTTCAAAAACATCTTACAGTACGGTGTGGAGACGGTAAGTTGTATGTACATATGCGTGATGATTTCATTTTTCCTAATTTGGATAGAAGGGGGATTATGGTTGTTCCATAACCATAATAACATATTATAAAATAATTTATACATGATTTATTACATTATAATGGAAAAAAAATCATGAGGAGGAAATATAATAAGAAATAATTTGAAAAATTGGTAGAGGGGATTACCACTTCTTCAACATGCTCCCCCTAAATCTCTGCTTAAAAGAACTAGATTTGGTATTTTGAAAATAAAAAAACCTATATAATGTTGCTTGGGAATTTTATAAGGGAATTGGTCAGGTTATGACCGAGATTAAAGGATCAATTTGAAGTGAAGAGTCGATGGAGGAGGTTCCCTTTTATAATTGATGTGAGGGGCACATTTGGAATCCCCAAATATATTAATTTATAATAAAATCAAACCATATCCAAAAACCTAAAAAAATTTCCTATTTTAGAATATTGTATGAGATAAGGTTATAATATCACAAACTAATAAATTTTAGACAAGTTTTCATGTCAATTGAGTCCTTATCATTTAAATTAACCAACAATTATTCTATTTTAATTTTAACTAATGTAACAAATGATTTAATATTAAAATTATGTAGTTTTACTTATTTGATATCAGTTAGAACATAAATGAATTTTTTAGAACATTATACACCGCATAATAATTATTTTATGTTTTTAAAAATTTAATATGATTTTTAAATAATTTAATAAAACATTATATTGAAAAAATATCAATTGTGTCAATTTTGACACTATTCATTTGATTAATTTTTAAAAACACAAAGATTAGATTTTTGTCCTCGAACCAAATATTTAATTACATCCATACGAAGTCAAGGCTATATGGAAAATATTTAGATATATTAATTATACAATATTATATTTATTTTAATATTTTTAAAAACAAAATTTTGTATTTTCATTAATAAAATAATTACGACATTTTTATTTTATAATTATTTAATAAGCTATTTGTTGAATGAAAATTTAGAATGAAATACCATAATGATTATAATTCGTCTATATTTCAGAAGAATATTTTTAGTCTAATATATCTTCTATAAAATTCTATGTTAAAAATGTTATATTTGTTAAACTATGAATGTGATAACTTTAACATCACCTTAAATAAAATATTATAAGTGTCATAATCCTTTCCATATGGCTCCAAATAGTCAATAAATCAACACATAGACTATTATGGTAGAGATATACTTGAAAAATAAGATTTGGTCAAGTTATATTGACTTTTTATGGTTATTATCATTTTAATAAATATTATTTTATTGATATCTCATCGATTAAATAATTTCTACATCATTAACGTATAAGCTACTAAGGAAAAAATTTATTTCCTAAAAATTAAAAATTAATTTACATGATAAAAAAATATTATCTTTAAAATGAGTATTTATAGTCGAATTTATCTTCTATATAACCTTATATTAAAAATTATATATTTATAAAAATTTGAGTAAGACATATTTTACTTTCCTTTAAATAAAATATATTAAATGTCTTAATCTCATTGAAGTGTCTTACAAAGGATATACTATAAACCCATGGATGGTTTAGGTCCAAAATAACCCATTCAATCTCATTTAGACAAGTGTTACTGTCATTTTATAATATTATATTTACCATTAATTACCAGTTTATATTTTTACCATATTAATAAAAATTTATGATGTTCTATTAATAATGACTGAAAATAAAATAATTCTATCTACATAATTTGGACCTAATTCTTCCGAATAAGGTATAATTTTTAAAAAATTTAAAACATAGAAGTTGGAGTAATTAAATTAAAATTATTCCCATTAAAAAAATGAAAAATATGGTTTTAAAGGTTAAAACATTACAAAAGATTGAAAAGTTTTTACATCCCTATTAAATGTAAAATTAATGCCAACGACCTAAATTATATTGACTAATAAAAATATATTCTATTTATACTTTTAAACAAATCAATAATATAATTTAACCATATAAATTATTTTGATAAAAAAAATGTTTTCGAATAAAATTTTGTGTATTTTTACTAATCATCAAAACATGAAAGTTATTAAAAAATTATCAAAAATTCATCCAAAGTTAATTTTTATACCCCGATTCCAAATAATTTTATTTTTGTTAAATGGAATATATGAAAGTGTTAATGACTATATTTAAAATTGTTGTTTCATTAAAAGGTGGTCAAACTACATTTTTTTAAAACTACTACTTTTATCTGAAAATTTGAATTTGTTCTTATATAATGTCTAGAAAACATATAAGATGAGTTTTAAGCATTATATTGAATATATTAAGCTTATATATTCATTAATAAAATCCATACAGAGTGATTTTATTATTTTATAAACTCAATTATTTTCATTTAAATAGTTTTTCAGAAGAAAGTTAATATTATTCATACCCACCATTATAATGAATAGGTTATAAGGAAACAAAAAATATTTAGTTTTTCTCACTTAAACTCAGTCTTGTGTGAAATTAATTCTATCAAAATAGAATAAAATCTTAACCAACAAAATCAAAGCATATTTTTGTGTATATTTCAAGCTAAGTTAGTATTACATATAACACAAGCTTATTTTCGGGTAGTGTAAAATACAAGAATTCAAAGAAATTAAAAAAATATCTCTCATAAAAATATCAAGGTTTTACATTTTACCCCCTTAAAATTAATTTCTCCCTTAAAATTCACGTGGGTTCTTAAAGGATTTAATATGTGAAAGTTTATTTCATCGATACCCACATCATAAAAACAAAGGCTAAAAATTCTTTTCAAAAAGGAATAGTTGGAAAATAATAGTTATCCATAGTAAATCATAAATGGGTCTCTACATAAGAGAAAAAAGGTGAAGATTGGGAATGGTGTAAAACCATAAATAATCATAGACATCGATAAAGATCACTGATCATAAAAAATTCAGTGATCTAGTGAAGGTTAACAGTCAAAAAACCGGAAACTAAAGAATCCTAAAAGAGGTCATTGATATAATAAAAATGATGATAATAAGACACCATTTTACATCATTATCCATTTTTCCTAATGTTGAATAATTTTTATGAGAATATATACATACTTTTTTTCGTTACAATCTCATTATTGTTCGTGCCTTGAGAAATTTACCCTTTAGTTCTTATTTAAATAAATGAAGTAAAAAATTTTCATTCTAGGAAGAGTTAAAAGATCATGTGATCCATTAATAGAATGATAGGTCATTCCATCTATCATTATCACATCAAAAATTCTAGAACAAGTTATTGGATATGCATAATTCTACCTATAGTGAGATAATACATTAATCTAACAAAATTTGTCTGAAGTTTAACATAAATTTCCCAGTAATGGATAACATTATTATCCTTCCAAATTTGAAAATATAAAACATAAAAATAGGCACACTAAATCAGATTAACATTTATCTCCCATATACCATAAGGTAGTTCTTGGTTGTCACATTCAAAAAAAAATTACAACCATTATCATGTATTCTCTTGAGTCATGATAACAACTAGAATTACCATTTATATTTATTGAATACATGAATGTTTCCTTATTCAAAAACTTATTGTAAATATTACTAAAGTCAGAAAAGGTTTTATACATCTTCCATGATAACATAACCCTCTTTAAAACAAATCCGTAATTAGTTCCCAAGAAATGAAAATATTCCAATTTTCTAATCCAATTACAACATATCATTATCCAAACATCATTATCTTAAAAAAAGGGACATATTAAGGGTTATCTTTCCCTTATTCATGTGTTCTCCAAGTATTTCACCTTACCCATAAATCACTTTTCTGGGTCCTTAGAAATATCCAACATATTTGAACTAATACTTAATGAAAAACTTATATTGAAAGCACTTATATATTTAATGATTCATATAACATAATCTTTGAACTCTAAAACATGTACACATATATAATCCAAATTTATTCTTAAACCATTACTCCGGATCCATCAACTTTGTATTTCCTAAAATATGAATCATGTATTAATGTTCCTCAACATTAATCTAACCAAGAATCTTAGTTTAAATGTAAACCAATTATGTTAGAACATCCCATACCTTTCACATTCCATTTATAAAATCTTTATCCCTTGAAGTATAACAAATACTCATACCACCTTCATGATTATTTTTATGATATTTCCACGTAGAAAATCTCTTTTCATAATTCATATAAATTCCACATATGAAACCTTCAAGGTTTCTTATGCTCTATTTAGTTATGGATATTGGATACGACTAGAATGCAATGTGTGAGAAATAAATATCATATATTAAAAACACATAGGAAAGTTAAATTTCTTATAGTAATTCAATCTCTGATATCTTAGGTATAATACTAATTCAATAATGACCATTAACAAAATTCAATGATTCTAACCTATAGTTAGACTTATCCTTAGGGACATCCCTAGAAATACCTTAGAAATATCTCTAGGGATCTAATGAATATTTCACATCTTAGTTTCCAAAGGTTGAATAAATATTTTCATTGATAGAAACTGTAAAGACCCTAAGCTTGATATACATGTACGTTATATTACTTCTACATAATACTAAATACATAAAACAAATAGACGCCCATAAACCATATTAGTTTAGTGTATTTGAAAACTGGGAACATTTTCTGCTAACTTGGGGAAAGATATTCAACATCTCCCATAAATATCTTCCTCTTTAGTTGTCTTACCAAAAACCTTTCTTTATATCTTGTGGAAAATAACACACATGAAAAGGGTGAGATCAAATGCTGAGTAAGGGTAAAAATGGAAAATATCAAACAAAAAATAAACATAATAATGTGAAAATGTGAACATATATTTTGAAAATCATATCATCTATAACATATATTAAAATATAGAGTCATGAAATAAATCTTAGCACTTCAAAATGCATAAATCATAAAGGTAAAAGATCCATCAGAAAATAGCATTGGGAGAAAGCATGAAATTGTGTCAATCGCATAAGAAAAAAAATCATTTCTATATTACCCATGGCTCATTTAAAAGACCATCATAGTGGACAAAATCCATTAATTAACTGGGTTTAACTATCTTTCTAGCCCTATATTACTTAACCGTATTTACTTGTCATTCTAGACCTGTATTTCTGAACCATAATTACTTACCATTCTAGTCATGTCTATATCATTAGATATAAATCCTTTAGCAATGCAAGTGAGAGAGATATAGGTCCCACACATTTCATAATAAAATCATTCTTACGTGTTCCATAAAAATATAAATGATTCCTCATAACACAACCTAAATAATAAAATGGGTTTCATAAACATCATTTCATTATAAAAAATACATGTAAAACAAATGTATTTCATAAATAGAATTCCATAATAAACATAATCTTCCATAATAATAATAGGGATATTATACTTGGAAAATATCCTTAATCCAAGTTGGAAAATAATTTTGATAAAACACTTGAAATTAATTTTTGGGGAAAATAACCTTTCTTCTTAAAAAATAGTTTTCTTTTTTAAAACACTGTGATATTTTAGAAGAAAAGAATATAATTGAAAATAAACTTTAAAACTCATAAGATAATATTCATGGAAATAAGGCGTTATGAAAGAGTAAAAATCCATTCATTCTTTATAAGTAAAAAACACACTACTTTTACTTTTTCTAGAAAAGTGAAAAAGTAACTATTTTTTAAAAATGAAAGAATGATTCCTTCCAAAATGTGTAGTAAAAATTCAATAATTGGTAAAAATGACTAAAAATCCATAGGATAATATTAAAAAAAATTATGAGATAATTTTTAGGAGACATGGTTATGGATGATAAATATACCCTAGTAAATACTTATGTACAAACAATCTCAGATAATAATGAGGTTGTGAAATTATCTCTTACCAATTTATAATCAGTCGAATTGTATGACTCATAAAATAAATAAAATTATATACATTTGTAAATATAATAACCATAATAATAATAATCATAAAAATATTCATGGGAATCATAAACACCACACAAAATAAGTAGGGTGTGTATAAGGTATATGTCCCATGTATATAAAAGTGAGACAAAATAATCCCTATCTTTAGGTCTGATATCCTATGTATGTAACTGAACCTCCTGTATAATGATTTTAATGACGTCATTGAATTATTAAAAAATCATAGTAATTTTTATTATATCATATATGATCATATTATCATTCTTTTGATAACAACATTTCATTGTTACTCATTATTCAGGAATTAACTACTTTATTTTATTATGTATGTTTTATCAAATAAGTTCGGGTTGTCATTTTTAGGCCATATTTATATCATTAGAAAATGATATTAAAATAATATATAGTATATTTACTCATCCTTTACATTTATATAACCATTCTTTGTTGGATATATTGTAGAGTGAATCACATAACATCATGGAGACGGTAGGTCGTACATACGCACGAGCGACGATTTCATTATGATAATTGTGAAATGGTATAGAAGTGGATGGTATATATTTTTTTCTAGAATCCATATAATTTTATAATAATCATATAAAGTTATTATTTTCATCACTATATCAATCCAAGTAAGGTGTTGAAAAATTGATTACACCATCGTGTGGAGATGGTAAGTCGTACATACGCATGTGTGGTGATTTCATTTTTCATAGGATGGGTAAGAAGGTGTAATATGGTTGTTCCATAATGATAATAACATATCATAATATAATTTATATTGGAGTTATTACTTTATAATGTAAACAACTCATGAAGAGGAAGTAGAAGAAGAAATAATTTTAAAGAATCGGTAATTGATATTACCTATTATTCAAGTTGCTCCCTTTAAATATTCTCTTAAAATAACTATAGATGGTATTTGGAGAATAATCGATCCTCTAGAATGTAAATATGGATGTTGAGAAAGGAAATATTTATGGTATAGTCAATATTTAATGCTCAAATTCATGTGACGAGGTGAGGTAAGAGGTTCCCTTTTATAATTGAGGTGAGGGGCACATTTTGAATCCCCAAACATTTTATTTTATAATAAAATCAAACCATATCTAAAAACCTCAGAAATTTCATATTTTAGAATATTAGATGAGATAAGGTTTTAATCTCATCAACCAATAAATTTTAGATAAGGTTTCATTTCAATTTAAACCTGGTCATTTTAATTCACCCTTAATTATTCTATTTTAATTTTAACGTAGGTAAGATATGCTTCAATATTAAAATAATGTAATTATAACAATTTTATGTCAATTAGATAATACATAAACTATTTATAACATTACAGAATATATCAAAAAAAATTTATATTTTGAAAATTTTATTATGATTGTAAATAATTTAATAAACAATTATTTTGACAAAATATCGATAGTGTCAATTTTGACACTATTTGTTTCTTGGATTTTTAAAAATAATATGATAATATGTTATCCTAGTTTTTCTATTATATTTCTAAGGGGTAAATGTAATCTAGAAAATTATTTGGATAAATTAATTATACCAAATTATATTTTTTTTAATACTTTTAAAAACATCAATTTGGTATTTCCCTTAATGAAATAATTATTACATTTGTATTGTATAATTATTTAATATACATAATATTTTAATGAAAATTAAAAATAATTCACGATAAAAAATATAATTCTTATATATTTTAGATTATTATGTTTATTCGAAAATATATTTTGGAAAATAA
Organism: Viscum album; assembly: GCA_963277665.1. NCBI lineage: Eukaryota > Viridiplantae > Streptophyta > Magnoliopsida > Santalales > Viscaceae > Viscum > Viscum album. The sequence goes on from OY728125.1 coordinate 1,803,960,272, forward strand.
TATATTAAATTTGTTATATTTGTTAAACCATGAATGTGATAACCTTGACATCGCTTTAAATAATATTTTATAAGTTTCATAATCCTTGCCATATGGATCCAAATGGTAAATAAAAATACCCATAGATGATAATGGTCGAGATATACTCATAAAATAATATTTTTGTATGTTTTATTGTCTTTAAATGGTTATTACCATTTTTATAAAAATTATTTTATTGATTTCATATCAATTAAATAATTTATCATCATTAATGTATTCACTATTATGATAAATATTTATTTCCTAACAATTAAAAATAAATTTCCATGATAATTAATAACATATTAGATTTAAAATGAGTATTTACAGTAAAATTATCTTTTATATTAGCTAATATTAAATACTATATAGTTATATAAATTCAAGTAAGACTTATTTGAATTTTCTTTAAATAAAATAGATTAAATGTCCAAATATCATCCAAGTGGCTTCAAAATGGCATTATTTCGACAAAAGGATGTCTTAGGTAAAAAATCACTCATCCAATCTCATTATGAAAAGTATTATGGTCATTTAATAAAATTATATTTACCCTTAATTATTTGATTTACCTATTTACTGTATTAATAAAAATTATTGACATTACTATTTATAAGGCCTAAAAATAGAAGAATGATATTTACATAATTTTTACCCACTTATTCCAAATATGGAATAAATTTTTAAAAAATTTAAAGATTGAAGTTTCAGTAATTAAATTAAAAATATTGTCGTTGTTGGAATGAAAAATGGGTTTCTAAAAGTTAAAACATTGCAATATTTTGAAATATTTTTACATCAAAATTAAATGGAAAATTAAGGCCAATGGAATAAATTATATTTAATGATAAAAATATATTCTATTTATAATTTAAAATCAATCAAAAATATAATTTAATCATCTAAATTATTTCTATGAAAAAATGTTGTTTTCAATTAAAATTTAGTGTATTTTTACTATTCATGAAAAGAAGATAGTTATTACAAAAATATAAAAAATACATCCAAAGTAAATTTTTATATCTTGAGTCTAAATAAAGGTTTTTGTTGTTAAATATAATATATTAAATTTTCAAAAACAACGTTTAAAATGGGTGTGCCATCAAAAGGCGGCGAAACTGCATTTTTTTAAAATTGCTTATTTTATCTGAAAATTTGAATTTGTTCTTATATAATATCTAGAAACATTTAAGATGAATTTTAAACATTATATTAAATATATCAAACATATATGTCATTAATAATATCCATGTAGAGTAATATTATGATTTTATAAACTCACTTATTTTCATTTAAATTGTTTTTTAGAAGATTAATAATACTATTCATACAAGCAATTATAATGACTTGGTTATAAGGAAACATAATAATAATTAGTTTTTTAAATTAAACTCGGTATTGTGTAAAATTAATTCTATTAAAAGAACTTGACATTTTGTGAAACACCAGAAAAACATAGTGTTGTGTATATCGCAAGATTTACTAGTGTTGTGTATACCACAAGCTAATCTTGGTGTAGCGTATAATACTAGAAATCAATGAAATTTAAAATATATATATATATTATAAAAATTTCAATGTTTTACAATTTTATTTTCATGGAGTGTCTTTTGGGGTTTTTAGATCAAATAGTCCATGACTATGGTGTGAATCACCACACTATAGTGTTGGTTAGTGGGGTTTTTAAGACAAGCAATATATTCACTCAGTCCTCATGGTGAAGTTAGAATCATTTTGAAAGGCCACATGTGATATTTTTAGGATGATATTTATAGTGATCTTGACTCAAATCACCCCTAAAACCCTTCATAATATACTCTTGGATATGGATTCTGAATAAAACATCTTCAGATGGAATATATGGGAGACTTTTATCTATTAGATATTTTTCTTTCTAGGTTTTGTGGGATGAAGATTTTATCTTGGTGTTGTAGTGAAGTTATATTATATAGGAGGAATATCCATTTATCCACTCCATCTTTAATATTAATTCTTTCATGTCAATAAAAAACCCATCCACTTTTCAATGAAACACTCATGTCAAAACTCTACTTAAAATTAATATTACTAGTTCATCTTGAAACCTATAAAGTGGGGGATTAGAAAAAAAAATTCTTGAAAAGATGTTTTAATTGTTTTCCATAAAAATGCATTTTAAATGTGATAAAATGTAAAAATCATGGATGTGGTATGTATTCAAGTTTTTACTGTACGGTTCCTTGTTGGTACGACCATGTCTGTTGGTTCCATATTAGAGGCTTGAGTATGTATATATCTATGTTACATCTTTGAAGAGGAAGAATCACAAATCATAGATATTAGGATTTTCATTTGTCATGAATGGTTTTGTGTTTGAGAGAACATTAAATATGGATTCAAAGTGGGTTTAAATAACCAATTTCTATATTATATAAAATAGTATTTTTTATAAACTGATTTGATATAATTCCTTCTATTTTTTAATATATCTGATCTAACTTGATTCATATTTTTTTATCATATATGGACACACTGTAAGTATTCATACTATATATGATAACTCACCCCTAAATATTAACTTTCATGAAAATATAGATGTTTTTTCCGTCATATGAGAAAGTGGAAGACTTCATAATTCTGTATAAATGGATGTTGATAAAGCTATAGTGGATGTTGGATCATGATCTTGGGATTTTGTCATGTTATGGGAGTCTATATTGGTTCTACTTTATAATGAATGTATTTATTTATTTTAGATTATTGTTTTTATTTATTTATTGTTTTCAGTATTACTATGATTATTTGTCCTCTTATATTTTGGGGTTTCACATTAAATTATGAATCATTTACATAAAAAACATTTGGTTTATTTGTAGTATGATTATATTTTTTGTCTCTATAAAACTATAAAATTTTACCCATATTTCATGTCAAAATTGTGACATTTATTCTAATCCTTTGGTTTCTAGAGAATTTCACCTATGGTTAGTGAAACCTTCTCTCTTTCTAAGATAATCGATATGGACATGTGGTTATATATATTATTGTGTACATCAATAAAAATGGTTCTAATTATAATTTCTATAGATTTGGATCAAAAATTGCTCCAAAATCATAGTAAGGATTTATTAATTAAAAATATTTTTTCTTCTAGAATTTCTTATCATATTTATGGAATGAAAATTTTGGTTCTTCATGATTATATTAGATGAATTGTTTTTATTTTCACATGAATATATTCCATTATTATTGAACCACAATTCTTAAATTCTTGAACATTCCACCATTGAACATTTAATGTTGATTTATTATCCCTTAACATTATGGAATTGTGGGAATAGATTTTGATGCATATAACTGATGAATGAGGAGTAAAAATTTTCCATCTCCATATCTTTTATAATTTCATATAAAATAAAATAGATTTATATCCTTGAGGTCAAAAAATAAAAGTTGATAAAGTAATAAAGACTTATAGTGGGGGTAGTCAGTGGTCTGGGGGTTATGGAAGAGAAGAGTCAGTCAGATGATGACTTTCTTTATAGAGGAGGTGGTTGTGTGGTAGATTGGTGGGATATGTGGCATCAAGGTGTGACATGTATAATCAGTAGTATGAAACTACTCAAATCCACTTTGGTAAGGAGGTTCGGTAAAATGACGGTGACCCTGGAATGAGGTTGAAGTCATCCACATCAACAAGTGATAGGCCAAGTGAAACCTCTTATAACAGTGTTCACATTACGATATGGGATGGTGATGATGGATAAAAAAGACACATAACATTACGATATCCATTTGGATCGGATGATATTCCACCTTCCATGTTGTAGGTGGGTGACCCTAACATGTTGTCTAGATGAACTGGTTGAGTTCACATTGGATCCAAGTTCCATTGTGTTTTACCATATGAGGTGCACAATGTGAATGGTAAGGAACACCCTCACCCAACTAGAGTGCCATGTATTTGGCTTGGAGGATGAAATTTCGAAGAATTTTAACATTGTGATGTCTATTTCAAAAAATATTTATTGTGTAACTATTTTAGAAAAATAAATATCCTCTCCTAAATATTATTTACATATATAATGATGGGGTAGTTTGTATTGAAATACAATGCCATTTTTTAATTGAAATAATGATTTTCATGTTTTAACACTGTGTGGATAATGATGTTGTTTGGTCAGAACAATCATAGTTTTCAATATTGGTTAGGTGTTCCCCTTTATCTACAATGTATTGATCAAAAATTCATGGGGGGCCTTATGAAAAATGGATTTATATTCCATCTATCGTCTTCTATGTGCTACCCTTAAATACTATTTTCTAACTTATTCAATGTGAATATGTTTTATTACACTTGGGTTACACATACTCTATCTATGAATTTATGTACTCCCCCATTTTATGTGTTCTTCTTGATATTTAAGTCTTTCCTTAGTAGTAGTTAACCCCTTAAATGATTTTTCCCTCAATGCGGCATGGTTCCCCATAATAATTTTACCAAAATAATGTGGGTTTGATCATATCATGGGATGATATGGTTGTAAGGATCAGTACTGCCTTGATAGATATCTATCCTCATTCAAGTTTCAGATTAACCTATGTGTTTCAAAAAAGATACATGGTATCAGAAGTTGTGGATTATAATATGTGTCACCCCTTTTCTAATGTACATAATTCAGTGTCGAGTATGTACTCTATTATTTTTTATTCTGGAAATGAAGATATTAAATAGGATGAGAAAAATATATTCTTTGTGATTTATTACTACTTTATAAACCTTGAGTTGTCTTTGATATTTGATTTACAAATAGGATATAAAATTCATATTTCATTGGATTTCGGTTCTCTAATAGTCTTTAGTTACATGTGAGATATGAAATTTAATTAGTAGATTTGAGATAACTAAGACTTATTTTTTCCCCTAATACTTATACTGGTTGATGATATCTATATATTTTCTTTTCTTCCCTATAGGTGCACTCTCATTCTATGTGTTTTTAAATGACTTGTTGATATTTTTCCTTTATGGTTTCGTTGAGTCCTACAAAGAATGTTTTTTCTCACCCTGGAATAAGACTTATGACAGCATAGTTTGTGCGTATATAGGATGTGTGAGGTTTAAAGATAGTCTTTGTAGGTAATGTATCATGTGTTTATTTTTTGGAAATGACACCTAGTTATTTTTAGTGAATAATTATAGAGCGTGGTGATTCATGATATAGAAGCCAACTATAACTCTTTAATATTTATCTTAGATTTCGCACTATATGGATGTGATTTATAGAGTCTTTTTCCTACTAGATTATTAATGTTTATATTATATATTTCTTTAATTACTTTTTATATAGAATTGTTCTTTTTTTAAATCTCATGAATTTGTTTTTTATAGTTTAATTATTCATATATAAGCTACTGTGTCTGTGTCTGTTGGTAGTGTTATTGGTTATTTCTGTGCATTAAATATATGTTTTTTTATTGTATGTTTATATTGTATAAATCATACCTTATTTTCTAGTATTCTAACTTGGTGGTAGTAACCATCCCCAGGGCTATTGAAGGTGGGATTGGGGTGGAAATCTTAGCATCATATCATCCTGGGTGGGGCCCTAGTGAGTTGAGTAATGTTTGAGTTGCGTCAAAGTGGTTGAGTCAAAGGGAATGTGTTTTGAGTTATATGTCATGTAAGGACTAATTTATGAGTTTATAGAAGCAATTTTTATGAGGTATTGAGTAAGGTTATTATACTATGGATACTAACGTAGGTACATTAATTGATTTATCTTTCCTCCATGATTTTGATCACCTACTAGACGACTTGGAGCTCTAAGAAATTATTTTAGGGTATCAGAATGTTGGAACATTCATCATATTATATCCAATTAAGATATTTCATGTCCTCCACATTTCATATTTACTGGTATTATCTATTTTTTTTTATCCTATCAAATATACATTTTAATCTACTGATATCTAGCTTGTCTGTAGTGGAATTTTAATTTTCATTTTATGTATATTTTTAGTCCTCTCACTACTAATTAGTGAATAATGAATAATTTTTTCAATTTCTCGATTAAGGTGTGTTTTTTACCCCATATCTTCGGTAGTTGATTCCACTGAATACTTAATGGGAATATATTTTTTAGATTGGTTTGTTTCTCCTATTGATTCAGATGAGGATTGAATTTGGATGGACATGTTTTGTGTGTTTTGATGACATATCTCTCAAAGGTTTTATGGGGATCCTAGTACTTAAGTGACAGAAGATTAGACGGGGTCTAAGACTCCTGTTTCCAATTATTTTGTACATTTATTAACCATATCATTCTTCTTTAATCTAGATATGTATATGAAATATTTAGTTTGGGGGGTCATATTTTCTTTTATTGAACTATGGAGGAGATTACTCACCAAGGGTTGGTGTTCCAACCCATTTTAGGATGGATTTTTACCCATATAAATTATACCCTCTTCTGGGACGTATCAATGTTTCCATGTATGAATTAAAGGGCCCCATACCTTACAAGGTGTTTTTGGGGATTGTTTTTTTATGGACTTGTTTGAGTATAGTGATTTTTGTGGAGACTTCAAAGGGGATTTATTAAGTTGTTCTTTTTTTCCTAAAATACCACTAATGAAATACTAACCCAAGTGGGAATTAGGAGGTTAAAAATCCAAGGTAGGTATATACCTTGTAAATGGTACCATGTTTTCATTTTACATAAGTTATTATAGATTAATTCCATGGAAACATTTCTATGTTAATGAGAACATTGAGAACATACGTTTTCCAATTAATAGTGGTGGACTAGAAGGGAGTGGTTTCAAATGAGAAGAATGTGGTACAAACGAAAATTTATATGGATATTTATTCAATCCTTAACCCTAATAACCACCAATGGTTAGTTAATTTCACACACAAGGTGATGAAATATAGTTATCCAGGATCATTTCTGGGATAAATGGCTTGTCAAACCTAGGTTTTGGTTTTAATTCTTAGATCTAGTATATTTATGGGTCTTTGTTTTTATATCTGGAACTGAGTGTGATAGGTCTAAACTTGTGAGATATTTTTCTATGTATTTTTTGTCTATCATTTTTTCCTTTGGGGTTTCCTTGTGTTTTTTGGAGAAAAATGGAAATTTTTGGAAAACATTTGGTGGCACACGGTTGGTGCACAATTTAACAAAACATGCACTCTTGCCTAGGTAACTATGCTTCCAAATGGTGTTTTTGGATAGTGGATAATCTCAGAATTAGTGCACAATTTTTAAACCATGTCATATAATTGTTTGGAATGTCCCTCATTGATAGTATAGAACACACTAGTTCCACACAGACTAGAAAAATGTGCGGGAAAACCATGTGGCATGTACATTTCATAAAAATTTGGATATTTATGTTTTCTATCCTTCTTATTTTTAAACCTAAATCCAAAAAATCATCCCCCTTCAGGATTATTAACCCTAGGAGCCTCCCCTCATCCCACTTCCACCCTTATAGATATATTTTATTAGCAGATTAGGGGTGTTTTCTCTAAAATTCATTATGTAAGTCCCATTCCATCAAGGTTTCATCCTTTTTTTTCTACGTTTTTATTATTATTTCATTGGGGTTTCACTTATATAGCTATTTTGGTGACATTTTTAGGGTTGGATATTGTTTATTAATGATAGATATTGACATTTTTGGTTCAATATTTCTTTTATAGAGTTCTCTTGAGGTGCGGTTGTGATTTAGCACCATTTTATGAAAGTTTCTTCATTTAAAGTAAGTGGTTCCACTCTAAAATATTATTTGGAGATTTTAATATTGATTATTTATTTCTTTTTGATTTTTATGGATTATATATGAGGTGTGAAATGTGTTTTCAAAAGGATTCAAGGTGCATTTGTGGTGAAAATTTGGTTTCTAAAGGAAGTGGGGTGTGTTCCATGTGTATAATGTGTGTACTTCCTTTTTTCCTTCTTAATAGTGTTTAATAAATTATTAATGTGATGTAAACCATGTTTTAAAATCTATTTGTTGTGAATTTGGTTTCAAAATGGATTTTTGTTGTGGAAACAGTGGTTTAACAAGTGTGTTTATATTATTTGGCATATGTGTTTGTGAATTGTTGGGATACTTATAAAATACAGATTGAAAATTGAACACAAAGAGAAACCAGGGTAACTAGGTGGGTAGACTAGGACTAGTATTCTAGATGACTCAAAAGTGGTTCATCCTTGAATCTTCTAGCAGTATTGATGATTACAACATTAACTACATTATGATGATGATTGGAGACCACTAAGCTTGTGGGATGTTCCCTCCCAGTGGCTCGTGCATGATAACATTGTTGGTTGTGGTTTCTATAACAAGTATCAATGAGATGAGATATACCTAGAGTCCCATTTTAGCTAGTTCCTAGATTGTTTTCCCATGATATAGTTCTCTGTTGTGATATTACACTTTTCTTCAGCATACAGTGCACCTTGTATTTTATTTCAAAAGAGAATCATGTTTAACCTTCAAAAGGTTATTCTTTTGAAATGTATTCCTTTAAGATGTTTCCTATAAAAATGTTCCCATCATTACATTTATAAAAACAAGTATGTTAATTTATCTTATAATTTTTTCACACGGAATATATTTTTTTGGGTGGAATTCTACTAAGCTTTGGATCACACCCTACTTTAACCATTGGGTGTAAGTAGACTTAGTTATGTTTGACTCAGGTAAGGGAAACATGTACCATGATGGTGTTTTGGGTTTCTTGTGGACTTCCCATTGCAAGTGTTTTTTTCAATGTCTTAATGATGATGCTCATATTTTTGTATGGTTGTTTTCGGGATGGATTTATGGTTCCCTTTTGTTGTAGTCCCTTTTTGATATTTTTTTAAAGTTATAAAATTGAATCTGGAAATTGGTATTCTAGGTTTGGTTATGATTATATAGATTTGGTTTATTTATTATGGTCGATTTTTATAATAATTAACATCGGTGAAATCATTACCTAGTTTCATTATTGATACCAAGGCACTAGTTTCCATCCCATGGGGATCAAAAACACCCTTTCGGCCATGCCACGGGTTGGGTCGGGTGTCGGGTTGGATGGCACTCTAGATTGGTTCATAGCAAAATTGTATCAGAGTAGGTCACACTTTTTGGGTCACGTTATTTGGGGAAGAGTATTGGTATAATAGATCTAGAATTATCCGGACTTAATGTTTTGGTTATGAGTCGGTGAATAACCGGCAAACCTCAAGAATGAAATCGATTCTCTATGGGAAGTCACCTTTCTTTTGGTTTCTTTGGTTCTTGTAGGTTGTTTTGTGTTTGGTATGTGAAAATAGAGTTGGGATAATGATTTCAGTGAGATTTTATTGCTTGGATAGCCATGTAGAGCTATGGACATATTCATATAGTTCTTTATGTGATGATGGTGTGATTTTATTATGGCCTCTGACCATTTGGCCAATTCACCTATCAAGACTTGATTCCCCCTTGTGAACTATCTAGGTATTCCTTCCATCCAACGGCTCAATGACCTTCAATTTTTATTATAGTAAAACCCATTTTTAAGGGATGAAGGGGATGAACCCAAAAATACTTCATGAACTTAATATATATCACGACTCGAAGGTCTTAGAAAGAAAAACCAGACTAACAACTAAGGGATTCCCCTCCCCATCATTTGATCATGATAAAGCTCTCTATGTTTGCAAAGTTGTTCAGATAGAAAGTGTCTTGTATCAAAGCATATGCCCAATCTTATGGCTGATGCTATACAATATCAAATAACCAAATCCCTAAATATCTACAAAGATGGTCTGTAAGCTTTGGATCCTCTATTGAGACATGATACATGTTGTTGAGTTTTTGTTTCCACAAATAAAACAAAATCAGCAATTAGAAAAGCGTCAAAGACAAAGATTACAACCCAAATGCCAGAACCACCACTAGAAGATATCGTCACTATGACAAACTCACGAGGTTCTCATAAAAAATTTAGCCACAAATAGACAACCTAAAGAAACCAAAAACACCAAAAGAGGGAAGCCAAGACAATGCCACCCAGGGAAGGAACACCCAACAACCACACCAAAGAAGTGTCACCAAAGAGTGGAGCTCCGCTGATCTAGACCAGAAGCGCCACTTTGAGCATGAATCCAATCAAAACTGAGCCAAGGATGAACCTGTACCAAAGGAAAAAATGAGCAGTCACGCAATAAAGGATAGGAACCCATGAGGGATGGGAATGAAGCCACCTAGATGGTGTCGACAACACAAAGAACCAAAAAACTCGTCGCTGCCATCAGAACCGCTCGCAAAGACCATGAAAGTAGAAACTATTTTAAATAGGGTTTCAAAGGTTTTGTTAACTAAATTATTTTTAAATAAATGAGGATGATTTTATTGTGGGTGTATTTCTATAGTGTAAAATGGTAATTCATCAAAATTTATTGTTTTGAAAATAAAAAATATTTTGAGGTAGGTTTTGGAAGTCTATTTTAAATAGGATTTCGTGAACCCTCGAAAATGTTTTAAAATGGGATGAATTTTAAATTTTTATGAAATTCATGGAATCTTATTTTATGAAAATAAAAAATGATTTGATGTGTGGGATTTGAATGTTATTTTTTCTTAGTGGTGAGTGAGATATTGAATTTTTTTTGTTTATTTTGATTTGGGAAGTAATTTGAGAAGTTGAAAGCATGGGTAGAATGTCTTATCTGGTAATGTGGAAAGTGTTTTTTACATTGGGTAATTACATGAGTAGCCAAATGATTAGATATATGTGGAAATGTGGATGAATGGTGATGAGTGTTTATAAGGGCATAGGTTGATGAGTTCCTAAAGTGGCACATATACGTTCATGTGTAATGATCCATGGAATACCATTGGTGAGTGTGCAATCCACCAACCTTGTTTTCTTTTCAAAATTAATTTTAAGAGAAAATATAATTTTTTGATAACCAGTAGATGTGTAGTATCTCTCCTTGTGATTTTGGAATGCTTTTAGTGTGGTGTTTTGAGTTTGATAACTCATATTTTTTATTGGTGTTTCATGTTTGAGTTCATGATAATGAATTGGTTTTGAAATGATGGCTAACGGGTTCTACTGAGAAGTGTTTTAGAAGCCTTTGAGCTGGTCCCCATTGTGTGTTTGGTGTTTATTATGGTTATAATTTCCTATGAATGTGTTTGGTTGGGCTATCATATTCCTTGTTTTCTAGTGTGCACCCCATCATATTATTTTGATATTGAAAGTGTGACCACTGGTGATTAACTTTTGGTATACCCTCTAATTGGTCAACATAAGGAGTCTGTTTTGAGTTTTGTAAATTGAATTAATCTCTCTATATTTTTCAAGAAGATCCTCCAGAAGTGGAAGATTGGATTCTGAAGACTGAAAAAAGATTTAGTTTCATTGAGTTTTCTATGTCTTCGAAGGTCGAATTCATAACATTTATGCTTGGAGGTCCATCTTAGATGTTGTGAAGGGAATTCCAGTAAAAAAAGGTTGCCTAAAGTTGTGGGTTTTGTCCCTAGTAATAAAATGTCCTTTGGTTATTTTGTCACTCTCTTTTGGGTATGGGATAATGCTCTTCCATCATTGTTGTATGTATGATCATAAGAGGACATCATATCTGAATGCTCTAAAGACCTATCATGCCTATGGATACCCATGAAACATGCAATAGTTCAGTCACAGTGTTCTATGGAAACATTGTGTAGAAGGATACACCGCTTCAAAAAATCCCCTTGTCCAATTGCAGTAATATCATGCTGTTTTTGGCATTGTTTAATGTCCATATATTTACAATTCTTCTATAGGTTTTAATTTTCAGTTATAGTTGTGTTTTTTAGTGTAATATTCTAATTAAAAGGAAAAGGTGCATATTGTGTAATATTTGGATAAATTATAATTTAACGAAAGATTTTTTGTCATGATGATGTTTTAAATTTTGATGTTTTAAATGGAAGAGTGTTTTATGTGCATCTTCTATGTCCTTACCTTGGTGAAAGTTCCTTGTTGGAGAAAGTGAGTCTCTTGAGTTGTCAAGTCCTTTTGGTTCTTCATGGCTTGTTTTGTGATCACTCATGAGAAGAAAGATAGAATTTCGACTATATAATTTCAGCTTTTGGCTATGATTCAAGAAATGATTCAATAATCAAGGCTCTGGATATAGGCCCAGGAGTGATTCTCTCACACATTCAAGAATACCAGGGGTGTGAGGGACCCTTTTCAAACATGGTATGCAATTTTTGTTGGGGAGAGTTTTAGCCACTCTCTGAAACTAATTTTCTTTGAGAAGGTCTTGTTTTGTTCGTAGAGGCACTAAGGACCTGTTCTTCATTACAACCCTTATGGGTGGAAGAGTTCCTCCTTGGTTATATGGAGGTATGGTTGTCTTTTTTCACGAACAGCCACTACGGGAAAAGGGCTTTTGCTACGGGAATAAATCTTGTCACAAAAAGTCTGTCCAAGTGGTTATTTGCGACAGGGGTAATAACCCGTCGCAAATACCCGGCTGTGGTTAAGAGCTTTTTGGGACGGGATGTCCTCCCGTCGCAAAAGGTGTGTCGGCAGGGACTATTTGCGATGGGACCCGTCACAAATAACTTTTTTACCGCCGACAGTAACTAATGTGGGCGTAGGTATTTGCGACGAGACCTGTCGCAAAAGATACTATTTGCGACGGGTGTCCCGTCACAAATAATCTAACCTATATATACCCCATCCATCTTTTTTCTCATTCCACTCGATTCTTAGATATTGTTTCTCTCTGACTTTGGTTTCAGAAGGAAAATTTTTCTAAGTTAATTTATTTGGACACGAAAAAGTTGTGAAGTCGTTTACATAAAAAACAAATCAAGTTTAACGGTATTTATGTTTTATTTAATTTATTATTTATTTCAATTTTTTATGTTAATTTTTATTATTGTTGATTAGTTGTAATTAAATTGAATTTAAATTGTTTTGTCTTGACTATTTATTTGTATTATTAAATTGATATTTTTAGTATTAATTTTTAATAAATAGTAGTAATTAGTAATTATTAACGATAATTAGTAATGTATATAATTAATTTGTAGTAATTAATAATAATTGGTGATAAATAATAATAAATACTAATAATTAGTAATAAATATTAATAATTAATAATAAATAGTAATAAATATTTATAATTATTAATAAATAGTTACAAATTACAATAATTAGTAATAAATTGTAATAATTAGTAATAAATTGTAATAATTTGTAATACATTGTAATAATTAGTAACAAATTGTAATAATTAGTAATAAATTGTAATAATTAGTAATAAATTGTATTAATTAGTAATAAATTGTATTAATTAGTAATAAATTGTATTAATTAGTAATAAAATGTTTTAATTAGTAATAAAATGTATTAATTATTAATAAATTTTTTTAATTAGTAATAAATTGTATTAATTAGTAATAAATTGTAAAAATTAGTAATAAATTGTAATAATTAGTAATAAATTGTAATAATTAGTAATAAATTGTAATAATTAGTAATAACTACTAATAAATAGTAATAATTAGCTATAAATAGCAATAATTAAGAATAATTAGCAATAATTTGAAATAATTAGCAAAATTAGAAGTAATTAGCAATAATTAGGAATAAATAGAAATAAATAGCAATAATTAGAAATTATTAGAAATAATTAGAAATAATTAGCAATAATTAGTAATAATTGGGAATAATTAGGAATAATTCGCAACAATCAGCAATAATTAGAAATAATTAGCAATAATTAGAAATAATTAGCAATATTTAGCAATATTTAGCAATAATTAGCAATATTTAGCAATAATTAGAAATAATTAGAAATAAATAGCAATAATTTGTAATAAATAGCAATAAATATTAATAAATCAGAATAATTAGCAATAATTAAGAATAATTAGTAATAATTAGGAATAATTAGTAATAAATATGAATAATTAGAAATAATTAAGAATAAATACTAATAATTAGTAATATTGAGCAATAATTAGTAATATTTAGCAATAATTAGTAATGATTAACAATAATTAGGAATAATTAGCAATAATTAAGAATAATTAGGAATAATTAGCAATAATTTGCTATAATTAGTAATAATTAATAATAAATATTAATAATTAGTAGTAATTAATAATAATTAAGAATAATTAGGAACAATTAAGAATAATTAAGAATAATAAGCAATATTTAGGAATAATTAGCAATAACTAGCAATAATTAGCAATAAATAGGAATAAATTGTAATAATTAGAAATAATTAGGAATAATTAGAAATAATTAGGAATAATTAGGAATAATTAAGAATAATTAAGAATAATTAAAACTAATTAGAAATAATTAGAACTAATTAGCAATAATTAGAAAAAAATAGCAATAACTAGCAATACTTAGGAATAATTATCAATAATTAGGAATAATTAGCAATAAATAAGAATAAATTGAAATAATTAGTAATAAATTGTAATAATTAGTAATAAATAGTAATAAGTAGTAATAAATAGTAATAAATAGTAATAAATAGTAATAAATAGTAATAAATAGTAATAAATATTAATAAATAGTAGTAGTTAGTAATAAATAGTAATAGTTAGTAATAAATAGTAAAAGTTAGTAATAAATAGTTTTAATTAGTTATAAATAAGAATAATTAGTAATAATTAGGAATAAATACTAATAATAAAGAATAAATACTAATAATTAGAAATATTTAGGAATAATTAGTAATATTTAGCAATAAATAGTAATAATTAGCAATAATTAGGAATAATTAGCAATAATTAGGAATAATTAGATATAATTAGGAATAATTAGAAATAATTACTAATAATTACTAATAAATACTAATAATTACTAATAAATACTAATAATTAGAAATAAATTGAAATAAATAGTAATACATAGATATAATTAGATATAATTAGATATTATTAGATATAATTAGATATAATTAGATATAATTAGATATAATTAGTAATAATTAGCAATAATTAGTAATAATTAGATATAATTTGATATAATTAGAAATAATTAGATATAATTAGATATAATTAGATATAATTAGGAATAATTAAGAATAATTTGTAATAATTAGGAATAATTAAGAATAATTTGTAATAATTAGTAATAATTAATAATAATTAGTAATAATTATTAATAATTAGTAATAATTAGTAATAATTAGTAATAATTTGATATAATAAGATATAATTTGATATAATTAGTAATAATTAGTAATAATTAGTCATAATTAGTAACAATTAGTCATAATTAGTCATAATTAGTCATAATTAGATATAATTAGATATAATTGTCCTTGATTGGTTGATCACCTTGCAATTAGCATTGCAATAGGACAACCCAAGTCATACCCTTCTCATCTATAATAATTATCTCACATGACCCTTTACATACACCTCTCTTCCTTGAAAATTTAAGGGAAAGATACTGATGTCCCCTCAAATTTTTAAGGAAGAATGATCTTATGTAAATGGAGCAAGATGATTCTTAGAGACGAGAACGACATTTCTTTGGTCATCCTATTGCAACACTACTTATAAGGTGATCAACCATGCAAGGACAATTATAGAGTTTACATTAGACATGGCTGACACAAACTTTTTATTGCACATGACCTGATAATTTGGGACCCTTTGAGATTTGAACATGTTAAGAATAGAGAAAAGCATGTTACGAATATTGATAATTTAAATTTTTTATAAATATTTTACTATTTTAAAAATATTAATATTGTTTTTTCATAAATATTGATAATATAATTATTTATTAGTAATAATTAGATATAATTATAATTAGTAAAAGAAAACTGCTTGGATAATGAAGGGAAAATTTGTAATCATCTCCACAACGATGATTACTAAATTTTCATTCATTATTCAAGTAGTTTTCATTTTACTAAGTGTTGCTAAGAATTGACAAAGTAGTAATAATTATCAATAAATAGTAATAATTAGTTAGGAACAGTTAGAAAGAAATTTTTATAAATTTTTATAAATTACAAATTCCTGGCCCAATTTCCAATGGATTGGCGACACTCCTTTTTCTCGATGACTTTTCTCCTTTCAACTCTCACTGACTCAAAACAATATGAAAAATGTGCTGCTACGTAGGCATATTCAATCACGTATACACGAGATTGGATATGCATTCATAATATCATATTTTTATATTGTTTTCAGGCGGTGACAGTTGGAAGAAGACGATTCATCGACGAAAAGGGGGCTCTTGTGTCCGACATCTCATTTACCTCCATCTTTATCACACTGAAATAAAAATGGAGAATCTGGTGGGAGTTACGGATATTAATTCTCATGGATATGAGAATGAATATGTGTACCTCAGACCAGATTCTGCATTGTGATTTGAGTGTGAGAAAGATGCAAGTAAATGAGTTGTTCGATAGAATAGTAGCTGTCAATCCACTGGAAATTGTGTCACCTTTAATTAATGGCAATTATTAAGAAGTAGTAGTAATTATTTATCTTATTTTTTCATATAGTATTTTTATAATTTTAAATTATTAAAAAACAGTGATGAACTTATATTTTGTAGAAAAATATGGAACAAGGAAGTCGACATCATTCATTATTATATGATCGCACTTGGAAAAATCAGCACAGAAATCCAAATGGTTCTAATTTAAATATTATATATATTGATGGTGTTGAAGCATTCTTAGCATTTCCATCATCAAAACAAGAATATATTTCAGAAGACACAATTAACTGTCCTTGTAAAAAATGTTCTCTGAAAACGTTTTACACATTTGACAAGGTTGGGGGACATATTTTGTGGATTGGTTTTCAACCAGATTATGTTTTTTGGTATCAACAAGCTGAAACTAGTTCCAGAGAAGATACTAATAACTTGATTCTAGATCCATCACAATTACAAACTTTAGTACATGATGTTGCAGGTCCATCTGTTCAACAAACTGAAACTCACGATGATATTGATTTAACTTATGAGTTGGCACCATCTGAATTTCATGAGTTATTGAGGGCTACTGATGATGGATTATATCATGGTTGCAAGATAAGAAAATTAGAAGTGGTTGCAAAATTTATGGCTATTAAATCAGATAATGCAATGTCAAACAACTGTTTTGATCAGATATTTTCTTCGGCTAAAACACTGTTACCTGAAAAAAAATGTGTTTCCTATAAATTACTATGAGATCAAGAGGTTGGTTTGTAATCTAGGACTTAGTTATCGGAAGATTCATGCATGTGAAAATGATTGAATCTTATATTCTGGTGAAAATGAGTCGTTGGATAGTTGTCTAACTTGTGGAAAATCGAGGTATAAAGAAGCTCAACCAGGGAAGTCTGGATTGATTCCTATAAAAAAGTTGAGATATTTCCCCCTTAAACCTAGGATTCAACGTTTATTTATGTCTCATAACACATCGTCAATGATGTCGTGGGAAAAAACCAATATTTCAACTGGTAAAAGATTGAATCATCCATATGATGGTGATTCATGGAAACATTTTGATCGTCTGCATCCATCTTTTTCTTTATAAGCCCAAAACATGCGATTGGGTCTTTCTACTGACGGTTTCTATCCGTTTGGTTTTTATGGTAGTCAGTATTCATGTTGGGCTGTCTTTATAACTCCATACAATCTACCTCCATGGATGTTGATGAAGGATCCTTATATCTTTTTGACCTTATTAATCCTAGGACATCCAAAAAAGAATATTGGTGTTTATTTGAAATCATTGATTGAAGAGTTAAATTAATTATGGATTAATGGTGTTAGTATATTTGATGTTGCTACGAAACAAAACTTCAGATTAAAAGCTACATTGATGTGGATGATTAGTGACTTTATGGCATATAGAATGTTATCTGGCTGGATTACACACGGTCTGAAATCATGTCCTTACTGTATAAAAGACAATAAAGCTTTTATGCTTGTCAATGGTAAAAAACCTTACTATTTTGACTGTCATCGCAGATTTTTCCCAACCAATAATCCTTTTCTAAGGAACAAATTTCATTTCAGATAAGGCACAATTGAAAGGGATGAACCTCCAAAAATATCTCAGGTAAAAAGTTAAAATTAGTTTTATTTTCATTACCTCCTATCATATTTTGGCCAACAGTAAACCAACAAAAAATTCATGGCTTTGGGAAAGAACATAATTGGATAAAACGAAGAATTTTTTGGGATCTCCCATATTGGTCTGATTTGTTGGTCCGCCACATGTTGGATGTCATGAACATTGAGAAGAACTATTTTGATAATTTATTTCATAAAATTTTGGATACACCAGGAAAGACCAAAGATACTATAAAATCACAATTAGATCTTGCAAAAATTTGCAGGCGACTAGAACTTGAACTATTTTAAAATGTCAGATCAGAGAGGTTAATGAAGCCAAAAGCAGCTTATACACTGTCCAAAGAGAGTCGTTTATTATTTTTTCAGTGGATTGTAGATTTGAGACTTCCAGATGGCTATGCTTCCAATTTGGGCAGTTGTGTTAAAAATGGTCATATAACTAGATTAAAAAGTCATGATTGTCATGTTATAATGGAAAGACTTATGCCAATTGGAATCAAAGGTTTGTTGAATTCTATGATTTTGGATTTGATAACAGACATATAATATCTTTTCCAGACATTTGTGCAGCGATAACTGACTATGTTGCGCTAAGAAATCTGGAAGAAGAAGTTTGTGAAATTATATGTAAACTAGAAATAATCTTTCCACCTACTTTATTTAACTCAATGGAACATCTGATATTACATTTTCCACATGAAGCTAAATGTGGAGTTCTAGTATAGTTTTGATGGATGTACCCATTCAAGAGATGCATGCAGAAATTGAAGAAAAAATTATGTAACAAAGCATCAGTTGAAGGCTCAATTGCTGAAGCTTATTTGCAAGAGGAAATTGATTTTTTTTGCTCTCAATATTTTGAATATGAATATCCTTCAAAACAAAACCACATAGGACAGAACAAGGGAAATGTTAATGATGAAATGTACAATCATTTATCAGTTTCTAATCAGCCAAATCTTAGATTTGGTGGAGTTCAAGAACGGTGGCTTTTAGATGATGAACATCACATAGATCATACATATGTTCTACTCAACTGTGAAGAAATGATAGCATTTTTACTGTGAGTGCTTCTATCACTTATTCTATAATTTCTATTATAGCATGTAAACTTATTTTATTTTTAAGTTATATGATAATCATATTAAGAAACAAGTTCCCAAAATTATAGCAACTTTTCTTGAAGAACACAAACAAAAAAATATATCAATGGTTTCAAAAGCTGGTAACATAAATTATTGATGTTTTAATATCAATTCAGTTTACTATTTTTTATATTGATAATTATTTTACAAATTTTCAGGTGTCTCCACATGCTGATAAAATTGATAAGAGACTGTGTATATTGAGTAACCCACCATCCAAAATGGTTAAATCTTATAATACATATGTGGTGAATGGTTTTAAATTTCATACACGTGCGTATGGGGAATCAAAAAAACAATGAAAAGTAGAGTTTAATTGAGAGGATCGCATCATAGAGAAACTAAAGTTGACTTTTATGGCATTCTGGATGAAATTATTCAGCTATGTTATCTTGGAAAAAATTACATAACAATGTTGAAATGTCTGTGGTTGGATACTGAGAGAGGCTTGCGTGTTCATTCGACTCATGGAATTGTCGATATTAAAAATAAAAGTCTTCTGGTAGTAAATGAACCATTTTTACTAGCTCAACAGGCACATCAAATTTATTATGCAATGTACTGTGCTATTTTAAGAGACCTGAGTGATTGGTGGAGCATAATAAAAATGAAATCTCGGGAAAATAAATTTACTCAAACTGAATGTGGTTCTGCTGTAGTGGAAGGAATTGTAATTTTTCAAGAGACTACTCAAAATCCATCTTTTTCACAAAGAAACGTGAATATCGATGATGACACCCCACAATTATGGGTCGATGGTAATGAAGATGTTAATGTTGTTACAAATGAATTTGAAATGACAAGGGATGGTGAAAGTGAAACTCATATGGATATTGATGATGTCGAGGAGGAATATGAAGACATTGACATCGTCAGATATGAAGATGATGATGAATGTGAACATTGACACAGTTAAATGATGGTTACGATCATAAATAATTTATATCTATATATGATAGTTATTTTCAACTATCTGCTAACAACAATCATTTTGTGTTTCAGAAGGATCCTGTTCTATTTCACGAGTTACATGAGGCTGATATTCCTTTGGATGAGGGGGATGTGGGACAATCAAACCCTTATCCTACTCATGTTTTAGGAGGTATGTGGAGGGGGTGCGGTCTTTCTCGATTGATGATTCCTGACCCTAACCCCGAACGACATCCACGTCTTGGCTTCGATCCACACACAGAAGGGTATGATAACCTGTATATTCTTGTTATCTTTTTCATTAATTTATTTATACATATACTAACTGTTTGATTATTTATTCTTTTTTCATGGTTTTGTGCATGTAGCTGTTTGACAGGGGAGCGCTATCTTGCACAATTATCTTTCTCACCCATGGATCACATGGGAATAGATTCTCGTTGATGTCCAGCTCTCCATGTACAATCATTGGCTGTTATGTAAATAAATAATATTTATTTTGAGATTTATTTAATAATAACATGATATTATAAATTATTTGTAGTGTTTTTGGTATCCCATCGAGGATAGAATGTGTGATGATATCCATGAAGCATGAGATGTTTCCATGTGTGAGCGTTTGTGTTAGTTGTTGCACAATTTGAGAAAGACAGCCATTAAGAAAGTAAGAGCGACAATATTTGATTAGTCATGTAGAGCCTACTAACCAGAGTACATTTCATCTGAGGTTTGGGATTTATTATGTGCACACTGGTTGGGTGGTGGATTTCAGAGGAGGTCTTCATTGGGTCGGCAGAACTGGGGGAGACAAGAGGTGACACATCGAGCTGTTAGTCGTACATTCAGTACATATAGAGAGCATCTGGTAAGTATATTTTTTTTAAAAAATTATATAAATTTAAATATAAACATTTTATTTTATATATCTGTAGGTAGTCCAGCATCCCAATATTACGGAGTTCGATGTTTATCAGAGAATGTATAGTGATCCAGCCACTAGAGAGATTATTGGTGATCGCCAGCGTCGGATTGTGGTTAGTATTTTTTTTTGTTTGACAATTAACTGTGAATAATATTTTTACAATTTTAATTTCAAATTGGAATTGAAGGATTTATATGAGGTTGCGACCTCTCAGACACTAGGTGAGGGTCTGGATGAGGTGACTAATCAGACCAGTGCACACCATTTCGACGAGGCAGCATGGATGCAGGCGACACAGTATGGCTTTGAGAAGGGCCGAGTATTTGGTATCGGCTTTCATGTGACTCCCGGTACTTATTATGGTACTGGTGCGATGTTGGCATCCAGCTCAAGAGGAGCTCGTGGAGAGGCATCATCTTGTGCCTCACAGTTTCAGGAGCATTTATGAGCTCAAAAAGAGATTATAGAGAGTTTGTAGAAGCAACAAGAAGAGATGCGTCAGCATCAGAAACAACACGAGGATGAGATGCGTCGATGGCAGCAGCAACATCAGGAGAATATGGAGTACATGCATCATCTAACTCGTAGTTTGGGGATGGAGTTTCCTCCACCATCTCCTTCAGCTCCTCCACCTCCGCTAGAAGACGACCCCTAGTGATTTTTTTTAAGTTAAAAACTTTTGAATTTTACTTTTGTAGTAATATAAACTATTTACAGTTTTAGTCATTTATATTGGTGTGAATACTAGATAATTTAATTTGTAATATTTTATGATTTTTTTGGGAATATTGATAATTTTAATAATTTTAATAATTTTTATTTTTTTATTACTTTAATATTATTAATATTATTATTTCATTAATCACAATTTTATTAATTATATTTTTTCAGTATTATATTTTTTAATGTCTGGTTATTTTACTAATAATAATAATAATAATAATAATAATAATAATTTTATGATTTTTTTTAATATTATTTTGTGAATATTGAAAATTTTAATATTTTTTTATATTAATTTTTTTATTAATATTAAAATTAATTTTTCAATATTCATAATTTTATTAAATTAATTTTTTAAAAAATATATATATTATTTGCGATGTGATCTGTTGCGATGGGTTCCCATTGCAAATAGTATAAATAATTTTTTTTAAAAGTATTTGCGATGGGATTAGTGACCCGTTGCAAAAAGTATTTGTGACGGGCCCATTGCAAATAGTCCAAATAATTTTTTTAATGAAGTATTTGTGATGGGATTAGGGACCTGTCGCAAAAATGTATTTACAACGGGCCCGTGGAAAATAGTGTAAATAATTTTTTTTAAAAAGTATTTGCGACGAGATTAGGGACACATCGCAAATACCTTTTGCGACGGGCCCGTCACAAAAAAAGTTTATATATATAAAGTATATAATCGGAGACTTATTTGCGATGGTGAAGTATCACATCCCAAAAAATATTATTTACAACGGGCCCGTCGCAAATATTATTTTTTGCGACGCCTTTTTCCTTGACGGGCTATTTGCAATGGGACCTTGTCGTAAAAACTTATTTACGACGGGATCCCGTCGCAAATAGGCCGCCACTAATATCTTGAATTCTAGTAGTGACCAGTGGTTGTTCCTTTTTAAAAGTGAATATTTTTTTTTGGTTTTCCTTGTGTGGAAAACCTTGTGAATTAGTTTTAATTTTTGTTTATGTGTAACAAGATATGGTAGCAACCAAGGGGGGATGGTATTTCGATTACTGTTTTCAATTTGGTTTAGATTTTCATTCATCAGGACCCTTATGGAAGAGATTTGGTCTTTCTAGAATGTTCCAATGTTTCCCCATGTAGAGTTTCCATATCATTCTATGTTAGTTGTTTAAGCTGGTTGGTTATTAGGTGGAGGATACCAATCATAGGTATTTTTGAGATTTTATCTAGATTATGTCAGTGGTAGTTCATTTAAAAAGGTGGAGGGTCTGTTTGGGACTCCCCTTGTTTATGATTTGGTTTGGTTTCCGAGGTTGTATTGGATGTGGGTAGTTTTTGTTAGAGCTATAAAATTCTATGTTCCTCCCTTAAGTAAATTTTGGGGTTGTATTGGACCAAAAATCTGTTAAATAAAGGTTGTGTAAGTGTTTATCAATAGTTAGTTTGAGTTTTTTTAATTTTAGGTAGATGGTTTGAGATTCATTTAGTAATGTATAATGTGTTCTTGTCTTGAGAGGTTGTATTATGCAATTGTGGGAATTCATTTTCTTTTGTTCAATCAACTAGATATATTTTGGATTTTTGGGGGTAGAAGGTGTGTAGTGGGAAGTTCATTCTAGCCTCCCAAGTCAAAACCTTGGAATCTTCAGTTCTATTCATGGTATTCTGACATTATTCTCATTTCATGTTTTTTGGGAATATCCTTGAGCTGTAGAGGAGTATTGCTTTTTGATTTCAAATCTAGACTTGTTGTGGATTTTTGGGTGTGGAATTAATTATGGTGGGCAAAATTTTCACTCATGGGTTTTTTATTTTCATTCCTTGATCGAGTTCATTTATAAGACTTAGTTCCTCTTTTGGAAATCAGGTAACGGGTTAGAACCTTTAAGGTCTTGTTCTATTTTTTTGTTCTATCATTTTTCATTTGGGTTATCATTGAATTTTTGGAGAAAAAATATAATTCTGTGCAAATGGAATCCACCATACATTTGGCACATAGTTTTTCAAATTGTGCGCCCTTGCCTAGGTAACTGTACAATCATGTGGTGCCTTTAGATAGTGGCTAGTCACATGGTTAGTTCACAGTTTTTAAAATGTGTGGTATAACTATGTGGAATGTCTTACATGGATTGTAAGGGGTTTACAATTGTAGAATGGTTTGGAAAACCGTGCATCCTATCATGGGCATTAAAAATTGGATTTTTTATTTTTTCTCTTCATTTTAATTTTAACCCCAAACACCTCAAATCCCCCCTTCAGTATTCCTAACCATAGGCTCCCTCCACTATCACCTACTCCAACTCCATTAAATATATATTTTCTTGGAATATTTGTTGTGGATTTTTCATGATTCTTCTTGTAAGTCCTCTTTTCTTGTGGTTTCTTTCTTTTTATAGTTTTTTCTTCTTCTTTCATTGCCATTTAACTTCTCCAGTGGGTTGGGTGACATCTTTTAGCGCCAAATATTTTTTGGTATGGTTCTATCTTGATATTGTTGGTTTAATCTTTCCTTTATATGATTCAAATGAGGTGTGGTTGTGGTTTAGAACCATTTTCTATAAGTTTGTTCATTTAAGGTAGGTGGATACATGCACTGTAATTATTTGCTTATTTTAATATGCTTTATTTTCTTATTTTTTATTTTCTATGGATTATATATGAGTTTTGAAATGTGATTTTAAATGGATTCATGTTTTTTCTATGTTTTGAAATGGATTTGGTGTCTGTTTGGTTACAAAATGGATTTTTTTGCAGATATAGTGGTTTAATATGTGTTTTTATATTGTTTGGAATGTGTGTATGTGAATTGTTGTGATCCTTGTGACATGTACATTAAAAATTGAGAATAAAGGGAAACCTGGGTATCTGGGTTGGTGAAGTAGAACTATTATAGTAGATGACTTCAAATTGGTTCATCCTATATTCCTCTAGAAGGACTAAATTTTATAACACTAAAAAAATCATTATGATTATTGTAGACAACTAGGCCTATGGGATGTTACCTCTTAGTGGATCATGTCTGAGAACGTGGATTGTTGTGGGTAATATACCATGTTTCACTAAGATATGATGTACCTAGTGTACCATATTCGCTAGTACCTAGAGTTTTTTTTCCTATAAAATAGTTCTCTATTGTGATAATATAATTTCCATTAGAATATGGTGCACCATGTGTTTTATTTTAGAATCAAAGCCTTTTCATCCTTTAAAAAGATTCTTCATTTGAGATGTTTTTCATTAAAATGTATCCTAAAAAAATGTTTCAAATGTTCGTTTAATAAAATAATTAATGATAATTTTTATTATAATTTTTTGGAATGTAATATATTATACTGTGTGGAATCCGACTAGTCACAAGCTCACACCCTACTTACACCTTTGGGTGTAAGTAGACTCAGTTATGTTTGACTCGGGTAAAGGAAAGATGTACCGTGATGGTGGTTTGGTTTGCTAGTGGTCTTACCCTTGTAGATGTTTTTGGTGGTGGATTGAGGATGATGATCCTCTTATTTTATGCTGGTCTTTGGGATGGAATTATTATCACATTTTGTCGTTGTCCCTTTTTGTGTTTTGGTTAATGTTGTAAACTTGAATCTAAAATTTTTTATGCTATGTTTGGTTTTGATTATTCAGTTTTGGTTTATTTATTTTGGTAAGTTGTTTATGATAATTTAAAAGGGTGAAATCATTCCCTAGTTTCATTGTCAATAACCAGCCACTAGTTTTCAGCCTATGGGGATTGAGAATGCCCTTTAGGCCATGCCACAAACTGAGTTAGGTGTCGCATTGGATGGGAATTCATCTTGTTTCGTGGAATGGTTGTTGTCAATAAATGATAGAGTTAGTTAGGACTATTATTCATGTCCTCACTTAATGGTTCAAGGTACACAATAGTGAAAGTGTTTTTTATCCTTTATACATCATATGTTTAGGAGGTTGAGATTGTAGTGAAACATTTTTCTGAATATCTATTGTATATAGAATCCCAACTAATGAAACCCATATTTCACCCACCCTTTTATTTAATCTACATTTATCCTTAGTGTATAAAGGATTATATCAAGGGATTAATTCATGGAGGGGATGCGATCTAGTGTTTCATACCAATAAAAGGATTGGGTACCAATGCTAATACTGAAAGGTCACACAAATTTGAGTAAATAAGTCAAGATCCGCCAGCAAAAATTAAATGAGATACCCCATGTGTGTAGAGAGGATCCCACCCTCTATGAGTTATAGTCATCTACACATTAGGATATCAGCATGGATTTATGTGATGATTACATGTATTATAAATTCCTTTTCTATAAATATAGAAGGATTCATGAGAATTTATAAACGAAATTCCCTAGAATACCCTTCATGGGAGATAGAAATTTACATCATATTCTATTCTATATAAAACGTTTAATGTTCTAAATGAGTGGAATTATAAACACCCATGGGAAATAAATGAGGAATCGATACTGAATACCCCTTAGTTTTAGTTTAGGTTTGATCTAATTTTGAATTACGGTAAATTCCCTAGTTTTATCAACAGATTACTTGTTGTATGGTAAACTCTCACGATGTATGTTCCAGATTTATTGAGTAATATTTAATGTTAATGAATTTAAAACTTCAATAGCCAAGGAGATCATAGTTGATCAACAATGATGTTATTGTTGATTTTTTTAGTGATAAAAAATTATTTCAGATTATATAGGATAAGCACGATCATCTATATTCATGTTAGTTGATCCTTGTGTAAAAGGGGAGACATTTATCACTATAGATTATAGTGGTGGCCTCACAACCATCCATTTTTGGATAGAGTCCCATGTGGGTGATATGGACTTTATCAATATGTAAATTGGATGTTCTTAGGTGATGGAACTAAAGCGTTTTCTTGATTATGGGAATCATGTCATCCACTTCCCATGGTGGATGCTAGTATTATCATTATTATTATATTAAATATCAAGATGGGAACCCTAAATGGGAATCACACTAAATGGGAACATCACTTAGGTTGATTGTCAAACATATCTTTATGGATTTACCCAGTACATAAAAACTCATTTTATGTAGGGTTGGATGGTTTTTTCTTTAGGGTTTTCTATTTTCAATTAATCTTGTTTTGTGAGTGTTATCCTAGGGTGTGGAACTGATATATTAGTGTAATATAATTTTATGGGACCATATTCTGCGAATTGTTGTGTACTGGGCTTCTTAGTGAGTAGTTGTTGAGGGTTGATGACTTTAATTTTAGTTAGTGTTATTTCAGATCGACTCGCTGATGGATTTCAAGAAAAGGAAATGAAAACTAAAATATTATATCATCATTATATGATGTGAACCCTATTATATATTTGGATTTAAATGGAATATTCCTATAGACATTAATCTTGGTAATGAATGGATTTAATCTATTTTTTTCATGAGATATAATCATAGGTTCATGTAACATGAGTATAGGAGATGATGGGAAAACTACCATTGATTTGGGAGAAAATGAATCTTTGAATCTCACCTTGTGTTAGTGTGGAATATTGGGAATTTCTTAGTGGTGGAGTAAAGAATAGATGGGGCTTCCCCCATATAAAAACTATAATGAATATTATTTAATGGTTGGATGTTTATTCCTTCTAACAGTTTTACCCTTATTATAAGAATATTTTGATATATGTTTTTAGTTTTTTTTCATTTATAATTATATCATATAGTGAGACATCCTTTGGGTGAGAAATGGTTCAGGTGATGAGTCTTGGAAATAATTTCCTAAACTCGATGTATGTTTTCATTGTGGTCATTCTAAGAAATTTGGTAGAGCCAATAACATACGATACGAGGAAAGATATTATGATCTTATTTTGTGGTTTACAATGCTAATGTTTTCCCAAAAACCTAAAAATGATGGAAGTGTATTAAAAAGTGGGTTGTTTATTATGGAACTATTTCATGAGTTTCATTTTAATCAATTTCTTATGTTATTTTTTTAATTATAAAAATGTTATAAAAGTTGGAAGGGTGTAGTGACCTAGGTGTTTTTATTAATAAAAAAATTAATATGATGTCTTATAAGTCCTGATACTTTCATAGGTATAAAATATTAAATTTATTGTAGTAGAACACCTAAAAAATTCAAATTGTAATTTTAATCATCAACTATATTGTTAAACCTAGGATGACCTGATGTAGAGTTACATGCATTCCCAATCAAAAAGAATACTCTATTAATTTTATTATATTTTTTTTACCATGTGTGAATTTATTTTCCTGAATAATTACATTCAATATCAATGAATCATTTAGTGTAAAAAATATGAAAATGAATCCATTGGAAATGTGATTTTTTACCCTAAGAGTGATGTAAATTTTATTATCATCATGATCCACATGGGTTATATTTCTCAAGTAAAATTTTATTGTTTATATTAATTAATTTGTTGATTAATATAATCTCTCAGACACCATTATCGTCCTCATATTTAAACATATTTAATCCCTCTCACTAGGGTTAGCCATATAAACTCAAGATTGAGTAATGGAGTAAGAGGATGGTATTTTTTTATGGGATCAATAGCAAATTATCGAAAGAGTAAATCCTTTGAGGATGATTAAATTTTTTATAGAAACTAAAATTTTCTTAACTAATGATCAATACACACTTGATGTATAAGGTTTTTGTATTTTCATATGATCTATTCCTTAGGAACTACATATAAAATTTTTATTTTTATAATTCCATTCGTCAGGATTCAAACTAGGTTAATTATTTATTAATTTTTCCCAAATCCCATACATGAATATTAGACCCCAATTAATTAATTCCGAACCCTAGTTCGATATAAATTTTTCAGTAGATTAATTATATCAATAATTTGTTTATTTTTGTAAATTATTATTAATAGTGATTGATATAGATATCATAGGATGATTTTAATACCCCATTACCTACATCTTTCTCCCTCTCCTTATCTTCTCTTATCATGTAGATGTAAATGTATTATTGTCCATAGGGTCAGAAAATAATGGTGGTGCATGTAATGGAATCCTGGTGATGGAGGAGGCAACAATGTGGAAGTATAATGAAAGAAGAGAAAGTGGTATGGATTCTTAATGAGAGAGGATATGGTAGGGTTCCATATTGATCATATGGGGTTGGTTAGTATTATGGCAAGGTGGTAACCCAAGATTAGGGTGGAAGTTGACATCATCAGTGAGAAGTTTCCTTAGTAGAGGGCATCGTGGTGATGACCATAGAGGTAAAAGTAGAGTAATGCGAGAAGGAAATGGTGGATTTAACATATGGATATCTATATTTCAGGCATATATTTTATGGTATTTTAGTGCGTTTAATTTTTTATTTAATTGATTAATATTTTTAATATTTTTAATGTTTAAATTGTTTTAATATTTATGGTAGGAAAAATAAATCTTTGGAAAATGAACAAAATGTATGGAATTTAACTTCTATAAAAAAAATCACACCGTGATCCTCACTCATGGAGGGACACCAGATATTTGAGAATACATCATATTTGAAAAAATAGAGGACAAAAATTGAACATCATGTATTTAATTACATGAAATTAATTCTTCATGAAGCTGTTATCACTCAAGAAAAGGAATGACTCCATTACACATTATGGAAAGAATATACATGTCATGTAACTTAAATACACATCATGAATGATCATGGTAGAACATATATAAAAATCCATTGCTGAGTAGGATTACATGCCATGAAAAATTATTACACATCATAAATGTTTTGACGGAGAGAAAAATAATTATGTTGGCGGTAGTAGGTTTGACTAAAATCTTTTATATTCACTCCTCAGATGCACAACAAAGGGTATCCTAGAACAATGGATAGAGATCGATGCTAATGGAAAAATTCCACATAGGGTGATGACCTTGAACCCTAATTCTCCATCATTTTTCATTGACTTTCATCCCTATGTATCCATTCATATTTTCCCGTAATGCTTAGTATGACTGAGAAGTTTATTCTGTGTCGTGTGATGTGATTGTAGGGGTATGTTCCTTGTAGGTATTATTTCTATGTATTATTCTTGTTTTGGATTTTTGTGAACACTTTTTATCAATTATAATTCATATTATGTTTTTATTTCAATACAGCTGATGTGTTCATAGGATTATAATTTTTTGAGCATTAATTAATTGTCCTTTTTTAATGAACATTATGAAATATATGTTTGTTATGTTTAAATAGGGGTTTAGGTTCCCTAGATTTGTGATTTTGTATAGTAGATAACCATTCCAATGGTGAAATAATGGGATTAGTGAAGGGATCCCAGATTAAGGATCTATGATGACCTGATTCCGACACCAGACCTAAATAAGTACACTCTTAATTGAATCCCTAGCCACACACCATTAAATCACTAAACCAGATATGCTTGTCTTTTGATTTCAAACCACATCTTTGCTACACGTTATTTACTTCTTCATGCAATCACAAAAATTGAAATTTCAGTTTCTATAATTAATTAAGAACATATGAATCATCCCCGTGGGTTTGAAACTTGGCCTTTCCAAGTATAATAATCTTAGTTTTATTTTAAAGTTTTTTGAAATTATTAAAATTTTGTAGCCCCATATGAATTAATGACACCCTATAGGCTATCAAATTTTTAGGTAATTTTTATATGTGGTTTCTGGTATGTTTAAATTAATTAGGAGTCTTGATACTTGTTTTTATTTTAATTTGTTGTTTTACACTTTGTCATGTCATGCCATTATTTTAGGAAATAATTAATTGCATGACTACTCAACCTATGGAAATGGTAAATTTGAAGATATTTCATTGGGGAAAAATTTAGAGAAGAAATTACAAAGTAAAAGAAATGAAAAAAAGAATAGTCTGGAAAAGAACACAAAACCATTTATGGAAGGGATCAATTTCAACAAACTAGCCATGAGCTGGGTTAGAGAGAAGGAAAACATCTTCAAGAAAGAAAACAGGGGGAAAAGTGATGATCAATTATGGAAGAACCTCAAATATGGGATTTAATTAGAGAACTTTCACTCACCCTGTCACTACTCAACATTTCATTATCATTGCATAATTCATCCAACTAATCACATATTCACTAAAATTCTATAGGCTCCCTCATGAAGACCCCAGGTCGTACCTTGGGTATTTTCTGAAAATACATGACATGTTCCAATTTTCAAACATCACAATTGATGTTGTGATATTTTTATTATTAAGATTTTCATTGATGGAAAAACATGAGAGTGGATCCAAAGTACTCCACTTCATTCAATCACCACATGGGCGTATCTAGTAATAATGTTTTAACATGTTTTTCTACCCTAGAAATCCAAGGATCTTCGGGTAAGTTTTTTAAATTCTAAGAAATTTACTAATGAATATTTATATAGTTCATGGAAACAATTCAAGGGTTTAATAATATTATTACCTATTAATTTCTTAAAAATGTGATCATTGATTTAAAAATTCTATAAAGTATTGTTATATGGAAATCATTTGATAGTTGATGCTGTTGTAGGAGGTTCGCTTATGAAAAAGTCCCCATAAGAAATATTTGAGTTGTTGGATGAGATATCTATAAATAGTTTTTTGTGGTAGAAAGATGAATGGTGTGCACAAGGACAACACATGGTTATTAATAATTGGTTTTCCAACCAAAAGAATGTTAGGTAAATAAAACACGATGCAAAGATGGCCAATCAAAATTCCAAACATTTTTATTGTGAATATGTGAATTAATTGGATTATGATTGTCAGAATTATGTGAAGGGATAGAGGTAATAAAAACTAGAACAACGTAAATAAATCAAGGCCATGGTTTTTAGTTGGGATAAAAAGGTTTTCAACCTCAAAACCAAGGGATATCACTGACCAATCAAGTCTATTCACTAGAGGAAACCCTTTCATCCTTTATGACCACAATAATATTTGTATATGAAGATATGATATCATACTAAAGGGATCAGTGAACTATGATCAATGAATTTAAAATTTAATCCTAAAACGGACAAGATGTAAGTGAAACTTAGAATTTTAGTTCAGTTAGATTTATGAGAAACTTAGGCAAAGTGCTAGAGGAGAGCTTCTAAAA
Source organism: Viscum album (assembly GCA_963277665.1). NCBI lineage: Eukaryota > Viridiplantae > Streptophyta > Magnoliopsida > Santalales > Viscaceae > Viscum > Viscum album. Next base: position 1,803,992,181 of record OY728125.1, read on the forward strand.
TGTCCCAAACAGCATCTCCATGTTGATGTGAAAGCAATATTGCTTCAATGTGGAAATAAGACATAATGGGGTGGAATAAATTTTTTGATAATTAATGGAAAACAACCTATATAATTGAGTAAATAAAATCATAGAGATGTTGAGGAAAATAATGAAGGGGAAGAACATCCACCATGCCAAGAACCACTAATATTTCTGGATCATTGCAAGAAAGAAAATATTAATGAATGAAAACAAAATTTATTATAAAATTACAAAAATATACATATAAACATTTCATTTCATGAGGCAATCATAAACATGCATGTCTAGACAAAGTTCTTGATAGTGTTTTTGATGAACAAAAATAATATTGATGAATTATAGAACATTACATTAGAAGGATAAGGTTCATCAGTACTGTCAAGCATCCTAAAAAAGATATAGGGTGGTCCAGGTAGTTTTCCCATTCAAGTTACTATTGGTTTTAATTATTTTGGTATTTATTTATGTAATTTATGATTTAGTGTAAATATAATGTCGTTAAATCATTCAAGATCCTAGGATTGAGATTAACTGAACAAATTGAGTTATGCTTCAACTAAGTGACATGATAATGAGACTTCCTTGAGGACTAATTGATGAGGTCATCATCAAGGTAGACAATTTCTATTTTATAGAAAATTTTATAGTGAGAGACATAGATGAATAGAATATCCCAATAATCATGGGGAGAACCTTCCTAGATTTGGGAATGTATCTTATTGATATTCAAAATGGAGAAATGAGTATAAGAGTTTAAGGATCAAAAGATAAGTTCAATTTTCATAAGATAATGATGAAATTTAGATGACCTGGTGGATGAGTTCTCAGAATATAATATTCTGATAATTGAGAACACTATTTTCCATATAATAAGAGATAAATTATCTATTCTTGAATGTGATGATGAAAGTATAAAAAATATGAACAAAGGTATAATTTTTTTTTAAATAGATGAATATAGTAGATTAACATTCATCCAAGTGAAATTAAATGAAGGAGAATAGGTTTTTCCAGTCAGTGAACTCCAATTTTAATTTTCGAGAAGGTGGATGGGGCCCATGAAAAATGAGAATGTGTTCACAAATTGAAGAGTTAAATTAGTTTTATAGAATGTGATAGGACCCATATATATGGAGGAATCAAATATTCAACATTTCTTAGATCTAGATTAGGTAGCCTCTATCCTACTATCAACCACCTATAGCTAAGAGAGGTAAGGTAGAGCCACCAGTGGTAAACAATATACAATATGAGAGGCAAAAAATGTTTTTAGTATATTTCATTAATTATTTTCTTTTTTTAATAGAGTGTAATCATCCTTAAATATTTTTAATTTCATTTTTATAGAAGGGTTCTTTAACTTGTGTAGTTTAATTTTATATAGGACCATAAAGGTATATAGAAAGTAGAAAAAAGGTATTCAGGGAAGAAGCTAAATAAAAATTACACATCATGAAGGGAATTTAATCTTTGTGATATGTTATAGGAATAACATGTCTGACCCAAGATTGATGAGTCCATTTGAGTGGGGGAGTAAGTATTTTCATTTTTATAATTTTTTATTATAGCCTACAAAGTTTAATTATTTTTGATCTTTAACATCCCATTTCATTCACCCATTTGATATTTACTTTACTAAACTGAACTAGAAGACATAAATTGTCCATGATAATTACCATTAAATTAATTTTAAATATATTTTTCAAAATATTTTTATGTGAAAAATTGGAAAAACAATTAGTAGAGTTAATCATATTGATTAGGATTTGAAAAAATATGATTTAGCGGGGAATGTTGAACATTATAAATGAAATTATTCATATATTTTTTAATGAATTAAAATTAACATATTTTCATTATTCTTTTAGTTATTTGTGTTCATTACCATGATTAGTTATCCCAATCATTCATCTCATTAATGAGACAAAAACTACACTAATATTTTCTGTATTATCATTCACACATTTCTTGAGAAAATCATGCATGTTTTTATTTATAACTTAATTTTCATATTATCAAATCTATGACTGTATAGAGTCACTCTTAAAATGATTGAGGAAATATTTTTTATTAGCCCATATCCTAAGGTACAGTATGAATTAGTCCATTTTGAAGCCCATAAAATCCATGAACAACCATGTTAGGAAATGAGCCATGTTAAAAGTCTATTTAATTCATTAATAACTTCCTTTAAATGTTTTTCCAAATATTTAAAAGAACAACGGCGGGGGAGGAACTTTATAGGGTGTACTGGGACATAATTCATTGGGGAATATTTTGTTGTGTTATTTTTAGTATGACATGGGGGGATTCCCTGACATATTTTGTTTTATTTTATTATTGACCTCTATTTTTAGAAAAAAATTTGAAAAAAATTGAAAAAATAAAGAAAATTAAATTAAATTGGATTTTTCCTTGGGAGGATGAAAAATCTCCAATTTCCAGACCAACGTTCTATTAATTGTATGTGTTATGCTAGAGGACGTGATATTTTTCATGAAAATATCATTCAAAAATAATAATAAAACAAATAAAGGTTAGTAAATTCATTTTTCTTACATGAATCATGAGACCACATTGATATTTTTGGTGGGAAGAGAGAAATCACATATATATTGGGTGATTTTCTTTGATCTTATCTTTTGATACCATGTAAAATTATCTAGATTTAAAACTCCTTTTTTATATTTATTTGATTTACATCATTTACTTACATTCCTTGAAGCCTCATAGTCATTTTAAGCTTAATGGTGAATCCTTCATGATTAATTGTCATTCTTTCTTTACATGTTTTTTATGTTAGATACCTTTAAATCCTATGGTATGTGATATTTTATGAGGTATGTACTGAATTATATTTTTATTTATACCCAGATGATGAGTGGAAAAATTCAATGTGAGTTAAATTAAAAATGGCATGCATATCAATAATTAATTGAAAAATGAAAAAGGATTATTGAATAAATGTATATAATTCAATGAGAAAAGTAAAATAATTGATTAAATTTTTTATTTTAAATGTTAGGTGTCGAATGATTTTATGGTGCGTTACTTGAAAATTTAATTTTTAATTTCATCAAATTCCTTTTTTGAAATTGAATTTTAATCATGGTAAGGTAAACTTACTTTGTAGTATATTGAGATTCCATCCTTGAGGAAAAGAATGAATTTATGTGTGGGGGTATTTGATTTATATATTTCATTCTTATGTTATATGAAATTTTATTATGTTGATTTTTGTATTTGATTGAATAATCTTATAAATATTTATAATTTTTAATTTGGCTTATGATTTAATGTAGGAAACAACTAATATTTTACAAATGGGAAAAGTAGAGAATTTATTAACTAAAAGATACTTTATACCACGAGTTAAGGGGAGTGGTGTGAAATCAAGTTTTTGGGGATGAAGCACAACTAGAAAACTAGAGAAGAAAAACTACATGTCATGTATTTCCTTACACAGCATGAATTCATCAGGAAGCTAGTGCCACTCAAGACATGTTATGACACTAGTCAATTCTATAAAAAGAAGTTTCCTATTTTTAAAATTAAATACACATCAAGAATGATCAGGGTAGGAAAAATATGAAATGATGTTGTTGTGGAGGATTAAATTCCATGTAAATTATTACACATCGAGAATTTTTTGAAGAATGAAAAATTAAAGATGTTAGAGGATGAGGGTTTGATGAAAATCTATAATATTTACACCTTGACTACACAATAGATGGAAACCTGGACCAGTGGATAGAGAAAAATGTCGATGTTAGAGCGATACACCTAGAGTGATGATCTGGAGCCCGGATTTTCCAGTATTCTTCACTTCATTTATTCCTCAGGTATTCATACTACTCATTCTCATCATTCCAAGCATGATCAAGTATTTTCTTTTATGTCAGGTGATGTGATTGTAATGGGAAGTTTGTCATAGATATTGTTTCTATCTATTATTATTTTTTTGGATTGTTATGAATTTTTTTTATCATGTCCAATTCATCTTATTTTATTATTACATTACAATTTCTGTGTTCTTCATATTATCATTTTACTAAATCCATTAATTAGACTATTTTATTTATGACCATTATGTAATCTGGGTTAGTTATGATTAAATAATTTTTTGGGTTTCCTATTTTTTTATTCCGTTTAGTATATTCCCATTAAAATAGTGAAATCAGGTGATTAGTGTAGGTTACCTAGAGAAATGATCCCTACCAACCAAATTATGACACCAAACCTGAATAAATACATTATCAATTGAATCCCAAGGACATGAACATGAAAATCACTGAACATGACATGCCTCTATTCTGATATCAAACCCCATATTTATTAAAACTTATTTCATTCTTTGAACAACATAGAAAATTTAAATTTAAATTTATTTAATTATTTTAGAACATAGAGATCACCCTTGTGGGTTCGACACTCAGTCATTCCATATACTCTATTTTTAGTTTGGTTTTCTTGTTTTTATAAATTTTATAATTTTTTTATTCCCATAGTAATTAACAATGCCCTACGAGATGTCACATAATATAAAGAATATAATCCCCATATAGGATTATGTTATAGCTAATTTTTCATGTGGAATGTGGGATATCATAGAAATTTGGATACTCTAGGCCAGGCAGGTGATTGAATATGTTTAATCCCCCTCATCCCAATCCTATTAAGGAGGAAAATACATGATAAGGTGTTTATTTTATGTGTCTAATAAACAACAATTTTTTCTACTCATGGGGTATAATTAATAAAATATTTTCTACCTACCTTATCAATCAAAACATGTATCACACCAACATCGCTCGTTTTTTCATTTTTTAGTGTATTTCATAAAATATCAAGTTTTTTCCCATTTTTTTTAAAATAACTTTTATATCCAAAGTATTTATACATATTAATCATGATGGATATGACTATTCATTCATTTGATACCATGTTTAGAGTAAGATGTGAAGTTTTATAATTTAAAAAAAGGATTGAATATAGGGTTTCAAATTTATGAGTTTTTTGTTCACTAAGGGTAAGGAATTCCCCCTAGTATATCATGACCTATTTAGTTAAGAACTAGTTTCTTATGTATTACAAATAGAGTTAGATTAACTCCCTTTTCTATTGTGTGATGCTCCTTCCTATTGTGTGCTACCTCCATCTACTATGTTATTCGTGTGTGATAATCAGTGTTTAGTTCCTCTATCTATGAAATAATGTCCTCCCCAACTAGATTTGTATGATACAAAAGGAACTAGTATTCCAGTAGTGTTAATTACCCCCCCCGATTGATAATTTTCCCTTTATGGGGTGTCGATCCCTAGTGATGTTTCTGTGTGGTGTTGTGGGTTTTCTAATAGTTTATATTTCTATGGTAATATGGGATAATACCCACAAATTGATATCGATATTTTATAAGTTATATGTTACCCTATGGGTTTCTAGACTGGTGAAATAGAAACCGCAGTTGTGGAAGATAGAATATAGTACCCCATCACATGATTAATATATGTTAGTATAGAGTTGGTATTCCTTTATGATTTCCATTAGTGATATGGGAATTACAGTGGTTGGGTAGACAACATACTTCAAAACAATTGATTCTTTAAGAAACATAGGGTTTCCTTTGAGGTGGGACATACAGATGGTCTATAAAATTCAAAATAATTAGGATTAACATTTTATATAGGGTTCTTATATTCTTATGAGGTATGACCTTTAATAAGTTGTGTTTAGATAAAATAGACATATCTATTTCTTAAAGACTTCTAGTGGCTGAGGATATTTGGATATTTTCGTGTGTCTATCTAGGTTACTCTCATGTTCTGAGGGTTTTGAGATAACTAGTTTCATTTCTTCTACATTAAAATTGTGGTATCCTATGAACTATATTTATAATTACCACTACATGGGACATTTACCCACATATATTATGTATTTGGATCCGTCGCATGGTTTGAAGAGGGTCTTAGTAGAAATGGTCATAGTGTGGATTATTTGGATATAACACTTGGTAATTCATGGTGATACATGGAAGAGAATAATTTTATAGGATAGAAGTAGTACCCATTATTTCTAGATATCAATAATGGAGTTTTTTGATAAAGGAATATCTTTCTAGAGTATCATCTCTATAAAATTCCATTTCTGTTTAGATGTATAGTTCCATTGTTATTTTCACGTGTGTATTGTTCTAGTATTTGATAACACACACATGTGTTTTTATTGTTCAGTTATTAATATATATATATCATTGGTTATGTTTTTTCATTAGATATATGTGTTTTTTTTGTGGTCTGATATATTATAAGGCTACGCATATTGATTTCTCCAACATGATTCTAGTCACCCGCCCCTATATTCTTTGAGGTGGGTTTGGGATGGAATAATAAGATTAATGTTGTCTTAGACAGGGCTATGGTATGTTCGGCCATGTCACCATCCTAGAGTAAACTATACATATGAATTATTTTATGTGAATATGTAATGGATATTCATCATAACAATGAAAAATGTAAGGGTTACACTACTAGATCACTTTGTGCATAAAAGAACTTACTTCATCAAGGAAGTAAAAATATTTTTAATTCAAATAATCCCATGTAGAAAAGGTAATTATATGGGTCACATAATCTGAAACCATCTTATGTAAAATTAATACATTTTCCACTAGACTCTCTGGATAATATAGAACTAAAAAAAGTTTCACGTCATGAATCATGGGATTTTCATATATATAGAGGTTTTAAAAATAATTTCTTGAAGTATGAACACCTTTTTGTTATAATTTACATAATTCAATGGGTAAAAGTAATGTAGTTTTGACCATGAGATTTGGGAAAATATAAGGGAGTTCATAACATTATTTTTAGTGGTGTGCTTGATTAATCACTATTGGGACTAGGTCATGACCTCTGATTCTATGATTCAAAAAATTTCCTATTTTAGTAAAAATAAGAATCCCATGAAAATATTCAATATAATTTCATTTTCCATAAACACTAGGTAACCGTGTTTTCATATTTATAGGCCTTTAGTCACCCTTTGACATCATCTGGTGTTCATATTCAATTGAGAAATAACATTATGGTCTAATATTTATGAGTGTAATGTTTCACATTTGTGTGTTTTATACCCTCAGTGATAGTAATCAACTTATAAAAAATTAGCGGAAGGATTCCATGGTAATACTTACCGTTATGGTCGAGCCAATATAGAATCCTAGTTAGGGAAGGATGTGATAATCCACATATGCTAAAAATTATATTATATGGATCAATATGTTTAATAATGAAATTTGGATGGTTCCTAACAAATAAAGATAAATTTATATATACTATGAAAACAATTAATCTATTTCTCAATCAATGTAACCTTGGTCTCACCAATGGAAGGAAAAGATCCTTCACAAATTCCATCAGATCTGAGAGTTCAATGATAGAGTTCATGTAATGATATATATGGTGGCTTCAAAGGATAATATTATAGATCAATTTGAAAATAAATTTAAATATAAGATACCTAAGTGGTATATGATGTCTCTTGTTATTATATACCAGAGAGACTACATGAAGTTACTTTTCTCAATGGGATTGTACCAATGTAATATATGAAATTAAATATAATTTATTATTTATCCATGTGTAATGTGAATATTAAATAAATATATGAATGATAAAATACTCTAAAAATAGGAATATGAGTTATCCCTCATAGATGATCATCATAGATTTTTATGGTTTGTAATTATATCTTAATATCAGAATGATTATAATACTGCATACTTTATAAATCATAGTATAATGAGTTAGTGAGTAGAAACTTATTATTTCAAGTGAACCATGAAAGTATATCACATGGGATATCATATGGTCCATGATTCATATAAGGGTGTATTCTAAAGATGAATCTATAATACCTGAAGTTGGTATGATACTTATCCTTTAGACCTTCCAAATTTTATACTTTTATGATAAAAAATGAAGCTAAATTAATCATGGGGTTGTTTTGTATTTTGTTGATACTTTTGTCAATTGAGGCTAACCAATATAGGACTTATCCTCTTATATAACATTTGTGAGATCTGGGACCATTGATGAATTTAATAAATAAATTCATGTCTATTATCAATGTGATGACACATGATGTGATCAACTGATTGAATGAATGATCCGATATGTATTCATTTAAAATGGCCATCCCTTTTCGTAAAATTATTAATGTATGATTTTTCTTATAATAGATTGACATTTTCCATGCCTAATGGTCAATCAATGTCCTGAAAATAGGGATTATGTGACCATGGACACAATATATATAGATTCATCTTGTGGAAGTCATGTCCAAATGGAGATATGAATGTCTTTGATCATGAACATTCCCAAACCATTTATATATTTGGTGGATTTGATGTTTTTTAGAGGATTGTCATTTCTTAAATATATGGGGACATAAAATTACAATTTTTTTCACACTAAAAAGGTATATAGGGTCAATCATAAGGCCTCAAAATAAGTATTAAATTTTTTATTAAGTGTTCGTCTAATGTATTATAGATATTCTCATAATCGTGACCAAATGGGTTTGGTTGTATTCACAAAGTGTTTTGAAAATTTTCATATAGTTTGTGTGTCTTTAGTGATATAGCAATACTCTTGAGTACTTTTCAATAGGTCACCCACTATGAAATGGTGAATGTCACCATGTCATATTTAGTTTATTCTTATATTTATTGGTTCTACATCAAATTTACCATGATGAATGATAAATTATATCACTATAAAACCTCTTCTATACTTATTATCATGTTTATTTCACCTCATTGAATAATCATAAGAGGATGTTTTTAAGGAAAATTGTTTTTTGAATGAGTTATAAAATTGTATCAATAAATGATTATGAAGTTCAATGATTTGATCATTAAAAATAATATAATTCTAGAACTATATAGGGATCCTTAATTCAATTAAGTAGGCTTAAAATTTTTGTTTATTAGATATAACTTTTAACAATGGTTTTGATCCTCTTATATAAAAAACTGTATTAGATAATATTATCTTCACATTCATTCATGAGTGAGCACCCTGTTAGGGAAAATATTTCTTATAGGACCATCTACAAAGTATATTGTTGGTTGGATATCCTTATTAAAAATAAAAAATTAATTAGTTGTTGTAGAAAGAGTTAAATCAAACTCATTTCCAATGAATATAAAAAATCATTGACAATTAAGTACACTATTTGATGTTTTTTATTTTATCATTTCAATTCCACTCTCAGTCGACCATTTCATTGAGTTCAATAAGAAATAATAATATCCTTAAAAAGTAATCAGTTATATGTTATATAGTTATTATAATTAAAATCATGTATGTGATGTGGTTCTTTGTTATTTTGTTAGATGATCATGATGGGATGGTAGTGCCATGATATTATTCATTAGTGTGTGAGGGTGACAATGTTGGTGGGTAATATGAGGCAGGGTTTCATACAATATATACTCCATTGATATTATATTACTACAAATGAAAATAGATTTGGTAAATGAGCCATATTAAGTTTGTGTGGTAGATTAACTTGTGTAAGTTACTTGTCAGGTTGACTATTTATTTACCACATCATTAACATTCTTATAGAACATTCTCATTATATATTTTTGGGGATGATAAAACTGATTATATTAGTATAATCAAACCAATATTCTATATCTATTTTTTAGTTCTACATGATGGATTTGGTGACCAAGATGGACCTTACTATTTAATTATGTTTTGTTTTCAAGAGTTATAGAGTTTTTCATTAATAATTTATATTTTTTTGTTTTTATATAGATACATTTTATATATATATAATATTTTATTCATTATATAGTATCATCTAATTAATATTATATATTTTTATTTGGTGGATTTATCTAATTATACAGGAAACAATGATGTTAATCCCCCTAAGTGTGTGTTTTATTCCATAAATGTTAATATCTAACAACTTTCTTATTAGCGGTGGAATTCTTAGGTCATATTCTAATTTTTTATTAGTAAAAGAATGGTTTTAATGAGTATGTGTAATGAAAATTTTGATCTTTAATTTTCAATGTTGATGGAATCAAGGGGTGATCTAGAGACCACCAGGACATTGTGGTTATAAGTATATGTCTTAGAGTCCAGATATATAGAGAAAATAAATATTTTTGTATTTTTTGATTTTAGAAATTAAATTTCCTCTATTGGTGACTTCTATTTGATTTTCCTGGATATATTTAAAGATCAATGGGATGTAGGGAAATTTTATTTAAAGGTGAGTTGATTTGGAAGTAAAAATGGATGATATTTGAGGAATAAAAATTTAAACACGGGATGATATGGTGATTTTGATGAAAATTGGGGGAAGTACTCCCACATCAAGAATTAGTAGAGAAGATAAAATTTGAAGAACAACATTGATGATACAATTTTTATTATGATGTTTAACATTTAATGATAAAACCTTTTTGTTATTAGGGTTTTAGTATTTTGTGGTTATAATTGTGAGACAAATTTTTGAAAATATTTTGTATGTACCTCATCTCAAGGCAATGCACAGAGACATATGTTGAGGGATTAACACATGGATTAATATCAATTTTTTAAAAATCCCTAGTAATCAAAAAATGAGTATTGTTTACTCTATTAAATTGATACATCATCATTGTATTATATTTGGAGAATCACTTAGTGGTAATCAATATAAAATCATTATTCTCATTTCTGTAAATTGATCTATTAGACTGTATTTAACTGTGATAGGTTAAATTTATTTATAATAAAAGAACACAATCAAATTAAATATTTTATAAAAAATACCATTCCCCAATTTACCCCTACTCATAGGGTGTGTTTGGGATAGTTGGTTGAAACAATTTGTATCATGGACACATTATTATTCCTAATTAATCATTAAAATGAATATTATTGATATTTATAAATAAATAAATGAAAAGGGAGTTACATTTTTATATGTATTTTTATTTCTAAATCTATAGGAATGGAATGAGATCACATTTATAATCTATCAGGGTATATGTGTTCTCTATTCTCAAACATAGAATTCAAATTAGTGACCCCACCATGTCCTTATTGACTTAAATGAGCCCAAAATTGTTGAACATTGAAATAATATCATTAAAATATTTTTATAGATGTTTTTATAACGTGGTTTATATGAATTTGAGTTGTATTAGTTTTTTCAAAACCAAATTTATAATAACTATGCATCTTCTATAAAAAGGATAATAAGATGAAATATGTGAGTTTTTATGTGTCACATAAAAAATTGATGATTTGAAAATGAATACATTAGAGAGATTTTATAGTTTGATTAATATATTTTTTTATGGTTGTCTATTTTATCCATGGTATTGGTGGTGAAATTAAATATGTAGAGAATGTGTTGAAAATATCTTAGATATTTACACCATTTTACAATAAAATGTTATTGAAACATAGGGAGACTAATTTGGTATATATTCCATTAGTTGATATTTAAAGAATCTTGGTTGAATATGATATGAATTAAAATATAAAAGTAATAATATATCATTAATCAAAATAGGTGGTATTCAATGATATGAAGAATAATTTTATATATGATGTGGTATATGAGGATAATAGTGTATGTGAAGAATTTATATCACTTTTGGCAATAAAATTCAAGAGAGGAAAAAAACTCTTTAGATAAAGTTACCATGGGATTTCATTTATTTTCCTAAGGCCATACATTTCATTGCATGATATATAAAGAGTATATAATCTAAAAAGGTTGAGTTAGGGTACAATAAAAATTATATAAGATATTTTTCAACATTTTGGAACATTAAATCAAGAAACACTTCTAAAAAGTGGTTTCAATGGAAATTTTTTTCAAACTCAGGAAGGGAATCAAACTGAATGATTTTTTGAATTCAAGGAGAAACTTGAAGGTGATATTGAAGGGTTTAACAGAAACTAAAAGAGGATCATTACTATTGGTGGATTGTTAATAAAATATTCAGAAGATGTTAATTAATTCATGTATAATATCACACAATTAGATATGGTTTTGGGGGATCAATTGGATGATAATGAAAAATTTGGCGAAGTTTTTGAAATCATGATCAGAATTGATGAGTAGTCTAATTTGATTAATAACCATAATTGTTATATCAAAAATATGTAAAATAAAATTATATCTCATGAAGAGTATGTGGAAATTCATTTGATGAATCTAAAAAATCTATTCAAAATATTATGTTTTAAGATGAATATGCACATCACGATGTTATTGGATGAATATTTTAAAGAATTTGTAGAATGAGGCATGATAACTACTAAGACAGAGTTAAAATAACAAATAGATAACTATATAGGAAAAAATTTAATTTTTCTATAAAATTTAATCTTATAAATCTAACACATCTAATATGATGGATAAAGAGAAGAATAAAAATTTAAATATAACTCTCACACACTAGGGGATTATAAAAATTTGGGGAGCTATTATGAAGACTAAAATATGTAGTGATAAGGCTATAAGATATATATCATAATAATGTATTTATTTTTTCATTTATCTTTGTCACCCAATGACATATTATATATTTATTATGAAATTGAGGGATTAAAAAACTAAGAAACACATTCACTTATCTGCTCTAAATGATTAGGACTAATCTATCCAAACTAGGATTGAATAACACCCACTAGGAGACTTATTATAAAATTTATTACCCATAGGGGTCGGTGTCTTAATATCATTTTCTTATTTCAGAGACCCAAATAAACCCTGTACATGACCAGAAATTTTATTGGGATAAGAGCAATATCTGGAGTAGTTAGTAATCATAGTGTCCCAAATCCTATACATGGGGTAAATCCATTAAATTTTTTATTTTCTTTAAGGGGACCTGCCAAACCCTTTCGCATCACTTTTGTGAACTAACCCCTCCACACTCTACAAACTAACCAACCCTTCCTCTTCTACATATTTTCTCATATAATCAACATAAATTATCTTTTTACTCCTATCAAACAACTGACCCCTTTCCTCACTTTTTTTAAACATGTCCCTCTAACAAGACTTCACCCACAACCTTTTTTATAACACAAAAATCACCATTTATCCCCATAGGATCACTGACCATGAGTGTTTCATTCATCCCAATGTCAAATTGGACACTAACAACCGCTAGAACCCCCATATATGGGACTCCTCTCACTAACATATAAACTAACCACCATGTTGGTGAAAAATATAGGATGATAAAATATCATATGATTTAATGAATAAATTATTTTTATTATATTATTTTTTATCTCTTTTTCTTTGATCATATATATTATTATTTGTCGAAAAAAGAATGGAAATATTTTATATGGAATACCAATGAGAATGGATAAATGATGTTTGAAATATATCCCATTGGGAAATAAAATTACCATAATATATGAGAAGGAATATAAATATAATGCTCTTTTTAACGAAAATAATGTGATTCCATCATATGTATTATCACATTCATGTAATTATTATAAGTATGTGGTGCATGAATATGTTTACTTAAATAATTTTTCTTTGTTAATTCAATAATTGGATAATAAACCCTATGAAAAATTCCATGGAATAAAAAAAACACATTAAAACTTTATGAATTTTTGAAGAACAAATGCATCAGAAATAAATAAGGATGCCAAGGAATCAATAAATATTCAACTGATAAAGGATTATTTTAATAATACTTACTAAAATTAAATCATATACATTATTTAACAAAAGGTTTTAAAAAATAATTGATAATATTTATATTAATTTTATTAAATATAAATTCATATTTAAATTATAAAATTAAAATATTAATTATATTTTTTGATGATGAAGTATATGCAGACATAATTTTTGGAGGTATTTAAAGTATACCAGAGGATAATTTTTCCAAAAAAAGAGTCATTTAAAGGTAGTAAAAGTTCATTATTATTATATTTAGGAATGAGAATATGATATATTGATGAATAAAGAATTATTAGAGAAAAAACCACTCTAACACAAATCCAAAGTATGAAAATTGTATAGAACACTACTCAATTGTCATCGAAGGAACCGATGTCATTAAAGGAAAAAATTTAACATTTATTTATTAAGAAAAATATAATAGTGATATGGTGATTTTGTTTTAGATTCATTAGTGTAAACTATTTTCAACACCAATAATTTTTAGAACCAATCTGAGGATACATAATGATATAAAGTGTGTGGATATTACCTTATACTTACAATGTTTTCATCCTAGTTATCCCTAAAGGATCTAATTATATGGGTTCCACGTGGCCTCTGACACACTTCTACACATGCGAGGGAATATTAGACAATGGTGACAGTCTGGAACAAGGGGAGGTGTGAAAGAGTTATGAATTATCCCATCAGTTAAGATCAATTCAGTTAAATTAGTTAATGGGATTTTGCAAAGTGGAATCATTGAATGTTATCGTCCATTTATTTGGAATTGTATATCTTTGGTATTGGGAAGATGAATATTTTAAAAAAGCATGTATAAGTGAGAAGAAAAATATTGTGAAAGGGGTTCTCAAGTCATAAGGGTTGGTAAAATCCAAGTTAATGTTTAAATAAATAATTTTAATTTCTTATTAACATTAAATAATTATATTTTATTATGTTATAAGAATAATCTGTATTTTTCAATCAATAGGAAGAAGCATTATATCTTACCAAATTAAAATTTCATTAAAATTTTGATATCCAAAATGAATAAAAATATTTGAAAAAATGTACATCGTTTTTGAATCATCATGTAAAGAATTTCTAATGCCTAATTATTGCGATTTTTCTAACAATTCTTTATTAAATGAATAATAAAAAATACAAATTTTTATTAAAAAATTTATTTTCATTTCAATAATTTAATATATATATATATATTTATAAAAATGGGTTCAAATATCTTATTATTATTTTACTTTAACAATAACCTAGTTGTAGTATTTTTAATTAATTTAATAATTGATTTAGGTATAAAAATATTTATATACTAAAAATAATGTTTTTCTAAATACTATTTTTTGTCTCATTTTTTCAGCTTTTATTTTAAATTAAATTCGAAAATTTATGTGAATTTAGTTGGAAAACATCTATTCCATATTTTAAGCATTGTAATTAATAATATTTAATATGGTTAATTTAATTTTTTTTCATCATGAATAGAATCAACCATAAAAATCTATTTTTATAGTAATGAAAATAAATAACTTATTAGGGGGTTAAAATGTTTAGATAAGGTATAAAATGATCCAAAATAAGAATAATTTCTATTATATGTATATATTTACACACTATACCATATAGTATTACTAAATGGGCTATTGTTTATCCATTTTTATCAAATATTTAATTTATAATTTTTTTTAAATTCCATGTACATCCTCTTTGTCACCTATAAAAGGACACCCACTATCCTCTATTCACAACACATAATGATACTTATGAAATAGAAAAATACTTAACATATATAATATTTGAATCCAACCCAATGTATTATATTCCATTCTTCGACTAGAAAACCATTTTAGGAAGGCATTACGTATAAACCTAATGTGATTGCTTAATGAAGATAAATAGCTTTCCACCATGTGTTTTTATTTTATTTCTTCTCCCAAATCCTTAAAATATTTCTCAAAAAATAAAATAAAATAAAATCATTATATTACATATAATTATAAGTTAATATATTTATCGAATAACCTACAATTATCTACACTTATATCATATGGGAGAAAATACCATTGTTTATTTGTACGATGAACTACTCCCTTATGAATAGTCATAATTCATTTTTCATAAGCACCACTCCCAAATAGTTGAATTTATATATTTAAAATATATATATATATATGATATTAATGACATATTGTAACAACCCATGTACTTATAATATAATTTTTTTCTATTCTAGAATTAAACTGTTGTATTAATTATAAATTTATAAGGAAAAATGAAGTAGTTATAAAAATTATGGAATCTTTACTAATATAATATTAACATTATATATGAGAGTATAAATAAAATTTATTTATCTTATAAGTGAAATTATTATATATTTACATCATGTATTATGTAAACAAATGTCATGAAAATGATAAATTAAGAGTAGGATTTTTTGTGACATATAAAGTTTTATTTTCAATCTTAAAATTAATATAATCATTTAAAGGAAAATTTATCTTCATAAAATATAATAATAAATTAATATTTTTTTTCTTATTATTATAAGATAATTTTACGACACATTAATTTTTTTTTAAGATTCATAAAATTATTTATAATTTTAAAATTCTTATTTTATAAATAAAGGATGATTGTAATTAAAATTTAAATTTCACATGTGAATAAAATTATTTTCATAAAAATGATCTTATTTTTATATTATGAACATAAAAAAAATTCAATGTTGAATTTTTTGGATTTTTAACAAATAGTTGATTTGTTAGTGAATATTTAAATACAATAATTTACGATATTTAAATTATAATCTAAATACATGAATTAAAAAAATCAAGTTTGATGTAAGAATAATAATCTATAAATTTACTTAATTGTTTTAATATATTTAGTGATAAGTATCAAACTATTAATATTCTTGAGCCAAAGAAAATTAGTGAATATAATGATGAGAAAACACCCCCTCCTCCACTATAAATACCAACAATCACCACCTCTTCTCCTTACACCTAAAAACAATTTTTATTTTATAGCTTATACCCAATTACCATACCAAGACTCTTCCTGACATCCAATAACTTATATTCTCACTGAACAGCCAAAACCAAGTTCCTCAAAGAGGTTCCTAAGGAGAAGAATTCAAGATGTAAAATCCTCTTTCTTTTTGGTATATTTTATATTATTTTTATTTTATTTTCTTATCCTCTCATCAACTCAAATTTTACAAGTGTCATAGAAAAATATAGTATCTTATATATACTGTAATTTTATATTTTTAATGTAATAATTTATCATCAAACATCTCCCCTTCTTCTATTATTCTAAAAAATGAAAACATCATCTGAGATGTGTCTATTTACCCTGATCGTGAACAATGCATTTTCATTTTCCATTATCGACTTCAAGTCTAGTCATAAATCTATTATTATGGTTAAAAATTATTTTATTATACATTTTATAAGTTATTTAATGTTTTGGAATCGATGTATAAACATTTTAATAAAATGATATAAGTTCCTGATGGTTATAAAAACTGCCATAATATAATAAATCAACTTTATTAATGTTTTATCTAATGATCCCTTCTCATATTAGTATAAAAATGATAAATGGTATCATTTCAAATTCTATAAGCCTATTAATACCATTTCAATCAATTTATGTAGTTTATATTCCATTAAATAAGTTAATCCCTAATGAAACAACAATGGAAACAATGAAATAAATTTACCTGAAACCATGAATATAACGAAATATTATTAATAAATGGTTTGAGAAATACTAAAAAAAATCATATAATTAATTATAAATAATAATATGGTTCTATAGTATATTAATAAAACTCTCTAAACTATTACATATTAAATTTGAATAGGTTTTATGTGAGAAAAAACTAAGGTAATGGATTTTTATTTAAAAATACTCTTTTAAATTTTTATTTTTACAAAATTCAAAATAAATGTTTTTATAATATTTTTTTATTATGTTCTAGTTCTTGGGAATTGTTTATTATGAATGGTGGGACATATATATTCCTCTAGTACATTGGTTATGTTTATGTTGGAGGTTGACCGTATGGTTACTCCAAGTGTAACTATGATGGTTACAATATAAGGTAGTCGTGGGGGTTACATTGGAAAGTAGCTATGAGGGCGAAACTGTAAGGTAATTACAAGGGTAACACATAATATGGTATCTTTGGAAGTTAGAATATTATGTAAGTAATTACCAAAGTTACCTATATGGTTTTATTTATTTTTTCATTATTTTATGGAAATATTTTATTTTTCAAATTTAACTATATGATACTTTTTGGGTGATAAGAATGCCTATGTGAAAATGAATTTTATATGCTTATATGTAAATAGAGAATAAAGGTTTCTGCAATCTTATTATGTTTTTAATGATATTTTTAGGATCATCCTAGGTTTTAAAATGTTTTTCACAGATTTTAAGGATGTGTAAGAGAACGAAGAATCCAAGATGAATGCTTTGAAGACTTTTAATGAAAAGATGTCATATTTTATGAAAAAATATCATATTACAAAATATATGGATATTGTTTTAGTAATACCTACATTGTATTATTTTGGGTTGATATGTATGAATTATTTTCTAATTCTCTAAAAATATAAAATATTTTTTTTTTGAATTTTTTAAGTGAATTCTATTTGATTTAACTAGATTATGTAATGTTTAAGGCATGGATATTATAGTTTGCATCATATAACAATTTAGAGAACATTAATGGTTTGAATGATGTAAATAGAATACATATAAATTAAATGTTGATCTTATTGTTATGTCTAAATGATATATCGTTTGAATATTATCATGTTTCTTCATCTAAGATATTTCTATTTAGAATGGTTTTCCATAGAATAAATAGGGAAGCTAGAGTAGGAAGGCAATGAGAGGATGATGTCTTTCAGAATCTGCATCCCAGAATGGTGGGAATTGAAACTGATAATTTTATGACAGTAAAAGATTAGTTGATTCATGCTATAAATGGTAGTGGAATCCATGTGGGAGTAGAACGAGATCCACCACTAAGTAACATGACGACTGTGGAACATTTTATTAGGAAAAACCCACATGCATTTAGTGGATTTTCTAGCGTAGTGGTAGCTGAATGGAGGACTGAAGAAATTGAAAATATATTTGATGTCATGGGTGTTCAGATACTCAAACGTTTAGTCCTTATATTTATAATTTTCAAGTTAAATTTGACCAATATTGTTCAATGGTCATGAATATAAAGGATAACGATGTGATTGATGCCATATAATGGGTTGAATTTAAGAATTTAGTCCTTTTAAAATATTTTCCTAATGTGGTTCAACATAGAACGGAAAATAATTTACCATAATTGAAACAAAAGGAATAATATTTAGTGGTTGTATATTTAGAAAAATTCACATGATCGGAATGGTACCCTCCAAAACATATTGGGGATCTTGATAGTAATATCAACTAGTTTTACTATATATTTAAGACAAGATATCTAATACAATTAGCCTCATGTGAACTCAAAAGTTATAAGAAACATTAAAAATGTGTTTCTAGGGAAAAAATAGAATATAAAATTAATAATTTTTACTTTTATGAAAATCATAAGAAAATTTCTAGATGGAATGAAATTGGTAAAATTAAATCAAATAAATATAAATGTAGGAAAATCATGATTCCGGTTTGTGAAAAGTGTGGTAAAAACCATCCTGAGGAATGCCTTAAAAACACAGATGTTTTTTTAAAGTGGTAATCTTGGAAATATGGCTTGAGATTTCAATGAAAATGATCTTAAGATTAATTATAACAGGAAAACTAATTTTTTTTAAAGGTGGTGAGATGGGTCATTATGATAATAATTATAAAATTAAAGATATGAATGATGGAATGAAACTAGATTACAAGTAGAATGGTGTAGGAAAATTCATTGTGACTACATCATGAAATTTTTGGACATCGAATGAAGTGGTATCAGGTACTTTGCTTGTTTACTCAAATTTTTATAATTTTTTGTTTGATATGGGGTATAAAAATTCATTAATATCTAAATATGTTTCATGTAAATTGGAAATTTCACTTCAAGATATAAAACCATAACTTATTGTTAAAATACAAGGGGAAATATTGAAAAAAAAATGTATTATAAGAATCATCCTAATTTTTTGTGGAATGAAATTACCTTCAAACCTTGATATTTTTTTCTATTAGAGTTTGTTGTTATTCAATGGATGGATTTTCATTATTTTTATACTGATATGATTGATTGTAGATATAAAGAAGTTGTTTTTACAAAAGAGTTTTAGTTTTTATACTAGAATGAAAAAATAGAATCAATAACATATCGAGAATTTGTGAAACAATTAAAATATAGAAATGAATGTTTTCTTGAAAATATTGTTGGAAACAAGGAAAATTTTGGGATTAATGATGTACCACTATTATCAAATGGCTCAAGTGGAATTTAAGATTTGAATCATCAGTTTTAGATGTATTTTGATAAAGGCTTCATTCATCCTATCACTTCACCATGGGGTTATCCTATTGTTTTTAAATAACTATTGGTATAATAAATTTTTTATTGATTATAGATATTTAAATAAATTTACTATTTAGAATTAGTATCCATCTCATCATATCGATGACTTTTTTATCAGCTCTAGGGAGATTAGTATATTTCTGATATTGACATGATATTTGTGTACCAAAAGTTGAAGGTGAAGAAGAATGACATCCTAAAAATAGATTTTTATACTAGATATGGGAATTATGAGTTTGTTGTAATGATCTTTGGTTTGAAAAATTCGCATGCTCTATAGAATATTCTATGATTATTTGGATGTGTTTTTTTATTGATGATATTTTGGTTTTATAAAAGTTTTTGATGATCATGAAAAACATCTAGGTATTTTTTTTCAAACACATAATGAATTGGTTTTATATATAAAATTTATCAAATGTTATTTTTTGTTACAATTTTTTGTCTTTTCTTGGGGTCATTTCAAATAATGAAGATATACCAATTTATCCTCCCAAAACAAAAGTGGTTGATGAATGACCAAGATATAAAAATATTACATAGATTATTAGTTTTATTAGATTAGTATGATATTACCGACCGTTTGTAAAATACATAGCACGTTTATCTATCCTGATAACTAAGTTAACATCAAAAGCAGTAAAATTTATTTAGATAGAATAATGCAATGTCTGATTATTGAAACTAAAGAAGAGACTAGAGAAATCTCTATTTTTGACCTTCGCTTCAAAAAATGGTGATTTTGTATTCTATAGTGATTCTTTATTGATAGAACATGGTTGTGTTATAATGCAGAATGATTGGGTAATTTCTTATGATTTATTGAAACTAAAACCACATGACATAAATTTTCACAAAAATGATTTGGAATTAGTTGATCTGGTTTTTCTTTAGAAATAGTAAAACATAATTTATATGGAGATTTTTATGAAACATATACATACCATAAAATTTTAATTATAAATTTTATAAGAATGAATTGAACACAAGGCAAAGAATATAGATAGAACTTATAGATGAATATGATTAAACAATCAATTACAAACCAGGGAATGGGAACAATGTGGAAAACTATTTGAGTCAAAAACAACATGCTACATTAACAATGTTATATTTAGAACATGACCCATTGGATAATGATTTGTTGAATTTTTTCTAGGAAGTTGTTGGGGCATGAAATTCCTTTTTTATATTTTAGGTTTCAGTAGAGTCATCTCTATGAGATATAATTAAGAAAGTGCATAATAATACCCTTAGTTATAGAAAAATGTAGAATTGGTTAAGAAATGGAAATTTCCAAAATTTAATTATAATAAAGATTGTTCCTTGTTATTTATAAAGATATATTTTCTCCTTTTGATTCCTAACAAAAGAAATAATAATTATGTGATGCTCATAGTTCTCCATTATCATTTCATCCAGACTACACTATGATTTACAGAGACCTTCAAGAGTATTATGGGTGGGAAGTAATGAAAAGAGATAATACTGATATTACAATGAAATGTTTGAATTGTTAATAGTTAAACCATATAAATAGCTAAAAAAGTGTATTATTCATTCTTTTCTAGTTCTTTAGGGGAAATCAAAAAATATATTGATGGACTTTGTGGTGGGACTTCCAAATACTTCTTGAGCTAATAATTCAATTTGATTTATTGTTGTCCAGCTAACTAAGTCTTTAAATTTTAATTCTATTCAAGTGAATTCTTCTCTAAATCATATTTATTGACTATACCTCAAAGAGATTGTCAAGTTTCATGGATTTAAACTATGTATTATATCTAACCATGATCCTTGGTTTACTTATCACTTTTGGAATGACCTTTGGAAGTCACTGGGGACTAAATTAAATTTAGATACATCTTTCATCCTCAATATGATGGATATATTGATAAAATAATTCATAAATTGGATGAAATGTTACATTCTTGGTTAATGGATTACCAGGGATGTTGTGATCAATGCATTTCTTTAGTTTATTTTTCTTATAATAATAGTTTTCATCTACTATACAGATTGGTCCTTTATAGGAAATATATAGAAAGAAATGTCAAAATCCATAATTTTGGGTTGTTGTCATGTAAATTAAGTTTATTGAACTATAATTAGTAGACGAGATGGGAGAGAATGTGATGATGATCCAACAACACATTGTGATAGCTTACACCAAGTAGGAAAGTTATATGGATAATAGGATGAAATACTTTTATTTTGAGGGGGTTTTTCATATATTTTTCAATGTTTCTCTATTGAAGAGTATGATTCATTTTGAAAAGAAGGGGAAAATGTGTCCAAGGTTCATTGGGCCTAATAAAAGCCCAGATAAAGTTAGATCAGTAGCTTATAAGTGGCTCTGCCATCATATATTTCCTAGGTATAAAATGTATTTCATGTTTCAATGTTAATAATGTATGTACAAGAATCTTCTATATTTTTGGAGCCCAAATGTAATTCTTCTAGAAGATAATCTCTCTTATGAAGAGAAACCTCTTCAAATTCTTCATCTTTGAGAGAAGGTATTATGGAATAAGTTAATTCACCCAGTGAAGGTTTTTTTGAAAAACCACATAGTTGAAGCATCAACATGAAAATATGAACATGCTATGCGAGAATAGTATCCTCAGTTGGTTAATAATTGAATAAAAATTGTTAGGATGAGTTTTCCATAAGGTGGTGAGAATATAATAATCAAGTTACATAGAAAATAAGTTCCCTTCATTCTTGAATCAAATAGTTAATTTTATTATAAATTTATAATGAAATAATAGGTATTTATAGAAATTTAGGAATCTATACAAATAGAATATTAACATCATATATTAGAGTATAAATAAAAATTATGTATGTTATAAATGAAAATATGATATATTAATATCATATATTAAGTAAAAAACGTTTTGAAAATGAGAAATTGAATTTTCGTATTTCTGTGACACATAAAATTTTATGGGTAATTTTATAATTAAAATAATAATTTAAAAGAAAATACATCTTCATAAAAAAGAATAAAAAGTAAATAATTTTTTTCTTATCAATATAATTTAATTTTATGAAACCTTAGTTACTTTTTCAAAGTGTTAAAAAATCAGTTATAATTTTAAAATAAGTATTTTTCAAATAAATGTTATTTTGAATTAAAAATTAAATTTTTGATATATTGAAAATTTTTTCACAAAAATGATTTCATTTTTAAATTCTATACATTGAACAATGGTTATGGTGAATTTTTTGTAATTTTTTAAAATAATTGCATTTCTGTGAATAGTGAAAGTCAATAATTTATAGTATTTAAATAATAATCTGAATCCATGAATTAAAAACATCATTCATGATGTAATCACCCTAATCAAGAATTATTCATCATTATTTTAATATATTTTCTGATAATTATCAAACTTTTCATAGTCTTGAGTCAAAAATAATAAATTAATTAACATAATAATCAGAAAAAACTATGCTCCTCCACTCTGAATACCACCCCTCACCACCTCATATCGTCACACCTCAAATACTTGTATACTGGTTAATTTATACCCAATTAAATTTCCAACACTCATTCCCATATATAGTACCTATTGGTCTCACAAAAAGGCCAAAACCAAGTCCCTTAAAGATGTTCCCAAGGAGAACAGTTCAAGAGGTAAAATCCAATCTTTTTTCTATTCTATTTTGTTTATTTTCTCATTATCTCCTCAAATACCCTTATCTAAGTTGAATGAAAACACCAGTAACACACACACACACACACACACACACATATATATATATATATATGAATTTTATCATGTTAAGGGAACAATCCATCATAAATCCTCTCTCATGCTCCTCTTATGATAAAAAATGAAAACATCGTTCATCATGTGTCGATTTACCATCATTGTGGATGATATGTTTTCATTTTCATTTAAAACCATTAAGTATGGTAATAAATCGATTATTATTGGGGAATAAAAATACTGTACATGATGAGTTGGTCCTGAATTTAGAATCATCATCTCAATTTCCACTACATTGTGATGAATTTTATATTATGAATCTACTTACTTTTATATGGTGTACATACTTCCTATTTGACGTATTAAAAATTTATATAAAATTATTCATTACAGTTAATGTTTCAAATATATTTTACTCATTCAAGGGTTTATTATTTAAAAGATACTAATATGGTATGAATTTATTTTACAATATCATTGTTGGTATTTCTCTTATTTTCATTGAAGAAATATTATAATATGTGTTTTTGAAACTCAATATATTTTACAATCATCTATATAGTTTAGGATTTTCAACATTTTCATCCAAAATTACCTCTATTTGGAACATGAAACATAAAAATAATTAATTTAAATAAATGTTTACCTTATTTTAATTTTTGATCATCTGTATTTTTTCCCATGTCTCTATTTTTCAAAATTGACTTACAAAAGATATTTTTATTAATTATCTGATTTATTAAAGATTAATTATTATATCCTTATATTTTTACATTTTTTTAATGTATCTTTTTAATGTTTTATAGAGATTTTATTTTTCAACATTCTAAATAAGAATTCAAAAGGAATGTTTCTTTTAAAAAATACGGTGTTAATGAACATTTCACCACCATAGAAGTTCTATGCTTTTTATATTCTTCTATATGATTTAAATGGTTTTAAAAAGAAATAATTAAAAGGAAATATTATTTTAAATTCATTAATTCTATTTTATTTTTTTAATACATGATTTTATCTATTTAATGGCCATATCCCATCTTTTGATTAATTTGTTCTCCAATATTATTCTCTTTTAACATTAACTTTACTGTGACAACTATTTAATGTAAATTATATTAATATTAAATAAACGTATTGTTTTTATCATGGATAAGTTTAATTATCATACCGTGTTTATTTTCTATATATAGAATTTTATTATGTCTTTTTTGAGATTGACTGGTGAGAACCACGATAAATTTCAATTATATACACAATATAGATATTGTTTGGTAATGATTATTATTTTTGAATTTAATTGATCATTTAAAATATTTGGGATGAAATTAACATGTAGTGATGGGTGGTGTTTGGTTATATATATATATATATATATCCCCTTGATGAATTGACAACTCTCATTAGACAAACCAGTATGTTATCCTTATTTTTAACACCCCAATGATATAAAATAAATAATTTTTTTTGATAGTGTATGTGCCACACAACACCGATCTTAAGCATCCCAGAGAATATATTTTTTAAATTTAATCTATTAAATATCAAGTAGGGCATGAAACCCTAATTCTCAATGATCCATAATATATTATACTTTTATAACCTATGTATTAAAATTAAATGGTATGAATGACTAAAAATATTCATAGATAACTAATTTTATTTCTTCTTTGATGTAAAATAAGAAACATTTTTAAAAACTATTTTCTAAAAAACAATATTTGTTTCTAAAATTTAGTTTAGTCACTCTTTATGCATGTAATATAAAAAATATTTTCACAAAAAATTAAATTTATTTGATGAAATAAACTTAATATTTTAAATAACCAAATAAAAAATATTTTATGATGAATTTTTGTGATTTTTATAAAAAGATTTATTATTTAATGAAAAGTGAAAATACTGTTGTTTATAGATGTTTTTATAAAATAATTAACAGTGTTAAATTACATTTCAAAGTGTTTTAACAGTAAAATTAGTAAATTAATATTACAATTTAACTAGTTTAGGTCATTTTTATCAATTTCTTATTGTATTTACATATGAAAATCATCATTACTTATGATACTTTTCACTTTGAAAACCTACATTTTCTTTTCTTCTACAGGTATAATTAATAAATTATTTTTTTTACAATTATTAGAATTGAATTTAGAAAAAAGTATTCTATATTCTGAATCAAAATATTTTATATTTTATAATAATTTAAACATAATATTTTACAATTAATAATTGTAAATAAATTAAAACATAATTATCATGATTAAGGCAAATACTAATTTACCAAGGGCTCAACTAACAAGATAAAGGTTACAATGACATACCATGTTTTCCAAAACCCATATTCTTGTAATATTTTGACCATTTCACCTATAATGGTCAAGAAGGATACACTTTTGAGGCCTGTAACAATATAAAAACATGGGTTTAGTTTAGTCATTTTAAAAATTCAATGTGGTAACCTCTAACAAACTTATAAAAGGACTACCTTTCTCCTCCACTATTAACAACCCCAAATCCATTTTTCCAGTCAATAAATTCCTAAATCACTTCCATACTCACAATAAAAAAAATCCTATATCCCTTATATTGATCATAAATCATACCTAGGTTGGAATTTATTGCAAACCAAAAGAAGTTTCTCAAAGAAGAGGAAATGTTCTTAAAAGAGCATTTTCATTTATTTTCTTCTTCCACCTTCATAAAATAATATCTAAAAACTATATTATAATTAAATAATTATTTATCTATACTGATATTTTATTATGTTAATGGTATAACCTATTTTCATAACCTATTCCATCAAATGGGAAACAAATATGTTAATCATTAGTACAACAAACTACTACCTCATGAACCAATGTAATTTTTTTTCATCACCATATTTAATGGATCTATATAAATATTGATTTAACTAATTTTTATGATATTTATGATATTATTATAATTTTTGATTTTTTATATAGCATAAAAATTATTAATTTTCATGTTGTTTAAAATACAATAACATCACTAGTGTGTATGGAGGACTACTACCTCACAATGTGACGTGAATCTTTTTTAACATAGACTTTACATAGTAACCAATATGGGTAAATTTAACTAATATTTTTGATATATACTTCAAAATATTTATTATAGGAGATCATTATATCAACCATCACATCATTATTTCTATCATTAATTAATTATATCATAGCTCATGTATATGTGTGGCATATCGTCTCCACGAAGCGATGCAATTCATTTTCCAGGTTCGAATTTAAAAATTGGTTTTAAAAATTTATCAAAAGAAAATAATTACAATTTTAAAAATAGTATCATTATGTAGGTAATGTATATATATCCTATACACTTGAATTGGAACATTCTTGACAAAACATGGATGAGAAAAAGAGGTAACTAACACTCGAAATATTGAAAATAGTAAAAGATTAATAATGAACAATGGATAAGTTTTTATAATAATATCATATAAAATATAATATTTATTTATATGGTTCTTTTAAAAATTAATTTATTTTTTAAAAAATTATATGAAAAGTTAAATCATGTTCAACAAAAATGAAGTGTGAAATAAAGGAATTCATCTCAATTTCCATTCTTTGAGTCATTTTTTTCATACAATTTCTTATATATTATTTTAATAATGTCTATTTAACATGTCATATAATGATTCCATAATTATTCATTTTATTTTATGTTGTAAATTTAATTATTTAAACTGATGTGATTTGGAATTAAAAGGTACATAATGGTAAATAATTTCATAATTCACTTTCTTTACATTGGGTTATATTACTTCTTCATTTTCATTGATATTATTAGATTATGTGTGTAAAGAATTTATAATATCTTATATTGTATATAAATTTTTTTTATTTGGATTTAAATTTTATAAACATAATCTATTAATTAATTAATTCTTTACTTCAAAATTATAATCATTTTAAGGGATTTCTTCTAAATTTCACATTATTAAGGAATATTATAATGTGATTCTGAAAATTTATCATGCATGTTTTATATAATTATCCACTTACATATAATATTATGAAATTATCCTAATTCATGGAATTTTCTATTTTAATTTGAATTATTTCAACCAAGTGGATTTGTATTGAAAATTTATATGAGGTAAGAGACATTGTCACAATTTCACTTCATTGAGGAATATTTTATTATTGTTAACCTAATTTATTTTATATAATGTACATATTTCTACTTTTTTATGTAACATGATTATTAAATAAAAATTCATTGAATTTTATGTTTAAATTTTATTTATTTCATCCCTGGGGATTTGGAGTTAAAATTACAATGTAATAAAGAATTTTGATAACTCAATTTCTTTTCATTGGGTTATATTACTTCTTCATGGCCTTTAATATTTCACTAATTTTTTTGAGTAAACATATTGGAACATCCTATGTTCTATTTACACATTTTATGTGTTTTTACATATGATACACATAATCAATCCATTCATTAATTATCACTTTAATGGTAAGATCATTATAGTGGGTTTCATCTGAATTTTAATTTCATTTAGATATATTTGTTAATATACACCTATTCACTTTTATCTTCTGTATACAATTCTTCATTGATGAATTTAAATAAATGAACTATTTATTCATGATGATTAAGGTTTATATTTATGTTAATTATTCACAGGGTTACAATTTTTAAAGTTACCAATGAAGTAAATGTTATTATACAATCTCATATTATTTTGTGATTGTCATATTTCTTTTGAAACTATCACTTTCTAATGATCATCTTCTATTTGACATTGGATTTTTATTAAATATTGTTATTTTTTTTATGTTTATGATTATTATATAAACCTTACACCATGTTTAAAAATGGTCATTATATTGAAATTTATATTATTGATTTGGGAAATATTTATAAATCTGTATCTTTTACCCAATACATATATTTTATGATAAATAATATTAAATCATGATTTAAATCAATTACTAAATTTATGAGTATTAATTTAGACATGAATATTAGAGTGATTCCATGTTATAGATAACCACCCAGTGTATCAGGGGTCACTTGAGATGAATTAGTTGGATATCCTTTGTTATATGGGTTTCTGGTGTGTACTAGAAAAATAGTTTTAAACTATATTGGGAAGGGTCTTGAAAGTAAAAGTTATTATTATTCATGAAATAATTATGTCCAATGATTATGAATTTCATTGATCAAGTATTCAGTTATAATTATCCATGATATTTTCATAATTATATTATCTCTAGATGAATTTCATTCTTATTTTATTAAATAAATGGACTGCCTTTTATTTTATATACATTAACGCATTCATTATAACCCATGAAGATACAATGGAAATATAATTGATTAAATTTCATGTTTTTTAGTTATTTACATTTATAAATTGATTGTACAAGTCAAATAATTTAAATAGAATGTGTGTTCAGTTATTTTCCATACCAAGATTTTTATTATTGACTCATGATATAATCTTTTGTACATAACCATTACTATGAATTTATGTCACCCTTAATTTTTTTCCATTTTTAAAAATCCATGATGTGTTCAAGGAAGGATATACAAGTATATTTTAGAGATAATACTAACATTATATAAATAGAATTTTGAATTACTGGTCTCATATGTAATATTGTAATCTTGTATAGATCTCTCTTACCAATACTACTATACTATTTGTTCCTCTACGGTGTGATTCATTATATCTTATTTTAATGGAATAATGTTGGAGACATACTCTTTATTACTAGAGTTAGGTTCGTTATAATTGGTATATGATCATGTGTAGTAGAAAAATATCGAATTATATATAGAAAAACATATATTAGGGAACATAACAATATAATTTTGATTGAGGATAAGTATATAAGCACATATTAATGTATTGGTACTATATAGAGTATGTGGGTTTTCCAAAAAAATCTTCTTCATTAAGAGACTACATGTGGACATGGTTCTAGAAAAAATTTACCTAGTTGTAATAACCTAAAAATGTGGATCATGATTGAGTGGATAATTACCTGTTATGTGAAAATAGGCCATTCAATGTACCTCATTTGACACTCCCAAGATATATTAATAATATAATTAACATTTTTATTACAATGCATTATAATGGATTCAAAAAAATGATGAAAACGAATGGCCTTGGATAAAACTAAGGTGTATTCGATTGAAAACATGGTCTCCTGATTTGGAAATACTATAAAGGATTCTTCTTGAAATTTTGTTTCCCACTTTGATAATTATTTATCACACTAGGATTTTCAGTTTTTGTCAACGTCTTGAACTTGAAGGAATTTTGTACACACTGAATCTGAATGACAATGCGGGTACTATGAGAAACCAAACTAGATGATGATATGATTATAATATTTTATGATTATTCCTAATTATTATTATTTAAATGTGATTAGAAAATATACCTTAACCAAAAATCCAAACTCAATAATAAACGGAAGGATGATGTTCGATAACAGATCGAGTGATAGTGACCATAGAGGAATGAAGACTAGATTTCCATAATATTAGAAATGTAGAAATATAAACCTAGTAAATTGTATAAAATGAATTTTAAAATGTTTTATGTGTTGAAAATATGGGAATAAATAAATAAATTTATAATGAAAAATAAAGATTATGATGGAAAGAAACAAATATCATCCTAGGGATCCATTTATAATTCAATTTCTTAATTATGGGTAACCATGGAATTATTTGAGTGAGTTCTATCTTATAAATTTCATACTCAAGACCAAGGAGGGAATTATGTTCAGAATAAATATGATTATGTATTTATGTATTGAGAATAAATAATTATGCTTTTTATGCTTTTTTATTGGTATATGCGTTGTAAGTACTATAAATCATCTAAGGATTGTGTAAAATTTCAAAAACATATATGTATTTATTAATTTAAGAGTTTTGGATTCCATCATGATTTTTTTTGGATTATGGTTCATCATAAGTTCAAGGTCATAAAAACTATTTAAATTTTATATGTTATAGGATTCCACTGTGATTAGGGATTTTTTGGGAGAAAATTATGGAAATACCAAAATTTATTTTATTATATGTTTTTTGAAAATAAAGTATTTATGGGAGAATGTGTTACTTTTTTGGAATATGTTTAAAGGTATTGTTATTCATTAGGGTTTATATTATCAATTTTTGTTTCTATGGGTTATTAAAATTTTTAAACATTAAAGGAATTATATTATTATAGTTTTAGATAAATAAAACCCCCATTTGGAGTAACAACCTATCTCATCCCGTAAGACAACAGGTCTTGAACTAACAACTAAAGGATAATAAAGGTTTAGTGCCTATAGTTGGCCTATGTGATGTCCTGATTAATTTTTATTTATTTTTATTCATATTACATGATAGATAAATATTAATTTACATCAAGTGGTGTTATTGTTATGGATTATAGATTAATGTATTATATTGTATAATTTGTTCTAACCAAATTAGTTTTGGACAATAATTAGGGATGCATGGAATGATTTTTTAGTGTTTTATGGATATTATTGTATGTTAAAAGTTAATTTCATTTCTTCATAAATATAATAATTAATTTTTGGATATTAATGTTTGTGATTAAGTGATGAATTGACAAAATATAAAAGAACAACCAATTTTTGTCCTTATGATAGTAAAATAAAATCATATCAAGTAAGTATATTTCCTTAAATTCATAGATTTAAAAATAATTCCACAATATTATTAAAAATATCCTAAAAAATATTATTGTATTACCTTTATATAATTAAAATCAAATGTTCCTCTAAACCATTAAATATCTAAGGATTTAAGGTCCTTAACATTCCATTTATCATTCTTCTTTTTGTGATCAATTCCCCCTATTAGTCTCTATAATTATTTATAATTTTCTTCCATGTAGATATCATCACGTTCTATGAATTTTATCAAAATTATAAATCTAGTAATTTTTTACATATGACATTTATAGTTCCCTTTCTCCCTTATTTATTGGATATTTTATTAACCCTTTTTACGATGAGGGTTTTTAATAATGAAATTTTTTAATATAAAACCCCATATTTAATAGCGCAAATCAAATTAGGAGGATGGAATTTATTTAATGTGGGCTACAATTTCACACCCAACAATTATAAATTGATAACATTATATTTAGTAACATGTGTGACACTCCCTAATTAGCTTAAGTAACCAATGAAATATGTTCCCTTAAATTTGATTGGTTCGATTTATTATAGAAAACAAAAGCCTGAGTCATAATGAATCAAAATATAATATAATTTTATAAATAATCTATAATAATTTTAGATTATTAATATTACAAACTAAACAAGAAAAAATATGATTTTATTTCAAAAAAATATATTTTTTTAAAAGCCGGTTTTGTTGGGCTTTGCACACATAAATAAAAATTAATATTTACAATTTTTAGAAAGTTTATTTTATAAAACAAACTTAATTTTTTAAATAATCACACCAAATTTATCAAATGATGAATATATTGGTTTTTTCTAAATTGTATTATTTTTTGATGAATAATACAAAATACTGATTTTTATTTAAAACTGTGTTTTAATTTAAAAACATGGAAATGATAAATAATATTTTAAATTGGTTTTAAAGTATCATTAGTAAAATTAAATTAAAAACTAAATATTTTACTATATTTTAATAAATTATATTTATATATATATAATTATTTTATTAAAACCTTTTATACTTATGAGATTCTTCCTTTTGAATCCCCGTTTTTCATTTCTTATGTGGGTATGATTTTATGTTGGATTCACCCACTTCAAATAATTGAAATTGGAAAAATGGATTCCATATTTTTAATCAGATTAATTTATATTATATAATACATTTTTATTATGTTTTAACCAATATTTATTGCAAATTAATTAAACATTAATTACACCAGTTAATGAAAAAACTATTATACCAATGGATTAAACAAATATGATAAGCATTAAAATGATGATGAAACTTTTTCCACACCCATTATATATACATATTTATATATTATAACTCCATGGGTCTAGAAGAATCCATTTTGGAGAATTTTATAATGAAAAAAGTGTTGGTGTACTTGATTTTTTTTAATAAAATACCATGTGTATCATATCACCCACATATAAAACGCCACCCGTACCCTCCGCTCTTCACACTCCCAAATCCTTATGTATTAGTAAATACAAAAATAAATAATTTAATTACTCCAATAAAAACATCCTATTATTATTAGTTTGATTAGGGATTCCACTTAGGATGGATTTTTTTGAAAACAAAAATAAGATTCATGATGAAGAGGTAACATTCTTAATTGAGAATTTTCATTTTACCTCATCTCCCACCTCCATAAAATATTTATTTAATCAATATAATATAAAAATATAGTATAAACCATATAACAATATGTTATTAATTTATTGTAATAACCTAGGTCCACTATCTATTATATTAAACATGAAACTAAATTATTGATAATAAATTTGGAGTACTACAATCCCATAAACCGATGTAATTCGTTTTCCATCACAACAACTTGAGGCTAGATATAATTATACATTTAACACACTCACACACACACACGTATATATATATATATATATGATATTTATGATATTATTATACATATGGAATTATTATATCACATATACCTTCTTAGTATCCTTGCATTTTAAAATATGATAACATCTCTCGTGTGTACAACAGAATTCCCCCTTGCAAAGAGATGAATTTTGTTTCACATACACTATATATAGTAAGTAATAAGGATAAATTTAATACATATATGTGATATATATATGTAATTATATTGAATCATAAATATGAATAAATTACACACTTAATTATCATTTCACACGTTAATGGAGTGATATCATCACTCTTATATAAGTATGGCCCACTTTCTCCATGAGGAGATGCAATTAATTTTCCATGTTCAAATTTAAGTAATGTCATAAATATTTATCTAATGAAAAAATTACTTATAAAAGTTTAATATAAATATTTATATGATATATATATCTTATACATATGAACATGGACATTTATGAGAAAACACGCATGAAAAATGAGGCAATTGACACCAAAAACAATGAAAATAATGCTTTATTAATAATGATTGGGTGATAAGATATTGCAATTGGATCATATATTAGATTATAAATATAAATATAGTTCTGTTATAAATTAATTTCATTCTTAAAACCATTATTCATGTGGTCAAATCATATTCAACCAATAGGATATGTTATATATGGTACTTTCACCCAATTTCCCTTTACAGATGTGTATTTTGCTGTTTTCACGGAATTTCATTTATATGGTGTAAATAATTCACAATGAAAAATTAATATTAGGATTAAATAACAATTCATGTTATTTTAAGTTTAAATTAGAATAATATAACCCTAATTGATTGTGAAATAAATTTTACCAAGTAGTAAAGAGTATAATAAAAAAAATCTTTTCATATTGCCATATTACTTATTCATTGAATTTGATATACTTATATTATGTGTGTAATGAATTATTCATATCATATTTTTATTTTAAGTTTTTTATATGGATTAATTTTTTTTATACATTATATTTTCCTTGATTAATTCTCACTCCAATGTTATGATCATTGTAAAGGTATTTCATAATAATTTTCCATCATTGAGGCATATTATATTCTTAGTCATCTTATTTAATTTATATGGTGTATATGCTTACCCATTTAAATGTAATATAATGAATAATTCACACATTACTTTATATTTTGTTTAAATTATAACTTTTTTCATCCAAGGGTATTTGAAATAAAAATTACCAAGTGGTAAGGGACTGTATCTCAATTTCTTTTCATTGAGGTGCATTTTATTTTTGTCCACATAAGTTTATAAAATGTAAAATATAATTCCCATTTGAAATTTTATATCATTATTTCTAAACAAATAATTATATTTAAATATTAATTTATAATTATTTCATCCATGGTTATTAGGATATAAAATTACCTACTTTAAAATAATTACAAAAATCAGTTTTTTCAATAGGTAATATTACTTATTTATTGTATTTGATATTCAAATTTTATATATTTATTGACTTTTGAATGTGATATAATGTACTTCAACTTGATTTATTTAGATTTAGATATATAAAAAAATTTATCCACTAATTTATTATCACTTTAATAATATGATCATTGTAAGTGATTTATTCTAAATTTCTATTTCGTTGAGACTTTTTTGCACCTATTCACTAGTATGTTTTTTATATAATACCCCATTTAGGTATTTAAATGGAATACATTTTTATTCAGTGTGATTAATATTTTTTAATGTTTAAACTTAAAGGGGTTATAATTTTAAATTTATGAAGAGGTAAAAGTTAATAAAAAATCAATATTTATTTTGATATTATTATCATTATTTTGAAATAATAACTTCTTTGTGATAATATTTCATTGGAAATTACATTTATAAATAAAAATCCATATTCTTTAATGATGGATATTATTATTTTGAAAAATCATAAACAATTTTTACATAATTTTTTTACTTTGAAATAAATTACATTGATTAGAGAAATATTGATAAATATGCTTCCTTTACTCAAAACTGATACATGATGGTAAAGAATAATAATTCCTGAATTAACTATATTATTTGAGATATGAGTTTTTATTTTTAAGTTAATAAATAGGTAGTTTTGGTTATATATAACAAATCAATGCTCAGGTAGTCTCATGAGATGAATATGTTGGATTGCTTCAATTAAATGGAATTCTGGTGTATACCTACTCATAAATTTAAACAATCTTGTAAATGTTATTTATAGATGAATTTATCATGACTACAAATATCTTGAGTAACAATAATTATGAATTTATTTTGTCGTGAATTATTTTATTAATTTCAATGGGATTTTTGAAATAATTTTTTCCCTATATTCATTTCATCTCTATTTATTGATTAAATGGATTTTTTTTGATATATACGTTGAAATATTAATTAGACATTATCCAATTATAATAATAATGGTATTTATTTAATTTAATGTTTATTATTTATTTTTAATCCATATTTAGTATGAAAAAAATTATTTAAAAGGAAGATGGGTAATGTTATTTACCTTTAAATGATTTTTATTATTGATTCACGATATCTTCCTATATACAAACCCTTACTTAGATTTGGAGCTCACCCTTATTTTGTTTCCTTTACAAATAATCTATGATCTGTACTAGGAATTATATTTTGGGATATTTGATAGAAAAAATATTTACAATAATTTTAAAACGAATTTAAATGTTATAAATCCCATCAATGTGTTATTTTAATGGAAATTGACATATTCTTATAATTTTAGTGGTATTTGGATGTTAATAAAAACAAATGGCCCCCATTGGATTTTAAATATTTTAAATTACTTATATAATTCATCCATAACATTTTCTATACTATTATAAATTGCGAAATTATTTATTTTTTGGATTCTATACATCATGGGATTCATTTCATTCTACCAGACACGAAGATAAATCCTCTATTTAAAAGCCCAAAACTGGCTTAGATGTTTGGGAATGAAAAATATGCACAGATTTAGATATTGTTTATGTAGTAACCATTGATCCTTAATTTTCATACCAAATGAGCTGAAAAATTGGAGGGGATATGTGTAAGACATTTATTAAAAACATTCATGAAAGAGTACATGGGTGAATTGATGTTTTTGAAGACCATTAATGCATGGGAAACCCGAGATATGAAATATAGAGAGTTTTCCTAGATAGAATAAATTCTTTGAGTACAACAGACATAATTATCTCTAGACATGAAAAAATATGATAAAATTTTGTGGGGAAACATGCAATAAATTTATGAAAAAATTTTATAAAGGAGTCCACATGTGAATTGATGATTTAATGGGACTAAAATAGGTTATCATTCAAAGAGAAATTCTAGAATATTAAAGGATTATAGTTCCTCCTTCCCAAAGCATTAAGATCCACCCCATACCATCTAGATGACCATTTAAGATGAGGTCTCCTCAAAGGATCCATGCTTCACCTTCTTATTCATCCCCGATTTCTTATTATTACTTTTTAAATTTTTTATTCGTCCCCATTCATATCAATTACACTAACTATGGTGCTGTAAACATTTGAGTTATTGGGGAAGGTTTAGTTATTATATATTGTAATGGTTGAGTTATCGGACTTAATTGAATGAAATCTATTCCTCTCTTTTGTGACTTTGTTTTCAATTTTATATTGAATTTTTTATTATCTTGTGTGATCGTATTTGGTGTTTGATTTCATTATTGATTTTTTATTTGGTCAATAATTTTTATCTCCCACTACTAGGTTCTGGTGTATATATGATTGAATATACTAGGGCTTAGTGGTGATATAGTTAATGATCGTAAGTATGTGTGAGAGGGATAATGGATGTTTTTAGTTTTTTGGGATAATCATGGGTCGATTGAGTATTTCCCATGACAATTGAGTTTTTTTCAAAGAAACTTTTCACACATGGAAGGAGAGTAGAGAAAAAATAAATTTTGTTAAGGTTTTCTATCACTATTACCATTTGACAAAGTGAGTGAGGGTAAATGATCATGGAATCTCACTTTAATCAACAAAGAAAAAAAGGGCTGACTAATAGAGGACAAGGATAATATTGTAATTGGAAAACTAACCCAAAACTGATCGCCCTTATCATATCACAATTTTTAATCACATAAGTTTCCAATTTAATTTTAATAATTTATTTAATTTATATCTTATATTTAATTTCTTTTAAAATGAAAAAAATTATAAAACACAAATATTTTCCTCTAAGTGAAAAACTGTTTTGTGTGGACTCCTCTTCGAGATAATACATAGGGTTAATCACAATACTAAACTTATATAATACAAAAAACTATTTTTCTATGCCCCTTGGTGGGCTCACATCAAACATGGAATCATTTACAGGAAGAAAGTTCAAGATAAAATCTTTAAAAAATATTTTAAAAACTGAATGACTTGTAACTCAAAAGAACAATAAGTTGGATTTGATCTAGAAATTGAATGAACATTAACCCACCAAAAAAATAAATATAGTAGGAAAATTGGTGGAAATAAACCACTAAAATTAAAGTGTAACTATTATTTTTTACTCTGAACTTGAATGAATGGATGACAATACCAATCAAACCTTGTGTGATATCTTCACAGCCCAATTTTATTAGCAATGTAACCAACTCTTTATCCATGATATAGAAAATTATTTTGAACTATGCATTAACTTGATCAATGTGAAACCTAAATATCATGGTATTTCAGGTGAATACCCAAATAAACACATATAAGAGTTAAACTATGTCTTCTATAGCTTCAAACCCTAAGGAGTTGTATAAAAGTAGGTAAAGTGGAGGGTATTTCCTTTCTCACCTGAGATAGAGGAAAAGGATTGGTCATATAATTTGTAACCCAGAAAGGTCCAAGACTAGGAATATCGGAAAATAGGATCCATGAAATGGTTTTTTACATCAATAAGCACATTTATCTAAAAAGATATCTATTCTATTCACCAATTAATCAGATAGAGACATTATGAATACTAGAAGTGATTGAGGAAGCATTGTGCCAGCTTCCCACATTAGACTATAGGGGAACAACACATCCTAGTTTTCTTCTACAAAGGACTAATCAATAATGATCAGAACTTTATAGAGAAATAATCTATAGGATCATTGATTGAACTGTCACTACTGAATGGAAAAGGTATGATTGAAAAGATTGTGCAAAACTCACATACAGGAACTAGAGGAATCCCTAAGAAAAATACATCTAATTCTTTGTCACCCTTACATAAAGAAACAATAAAATAAATTCATAGTTTGATGAGAAAACTTGTTGTGAACCATGTGATAAGATAATTAGGCCCAAATTAGGTATGTGGTTTATGGTTTTCTACTTATCATTACACTGATCAATGCCCATAAGTGCAGGGGACTGAATGTTGTGTTTCTTCCTATCAACATAGGATATTCCACCCAAATCAGCCATGTAAACCCTATACCCAACTAGGATATTGATTCCGACATACCTAAGACAAACCATCAATAACATTACCTGAACCCCAATTCATTCCAACAATCTTATAAACAACCCTTCCCACAACAAAAATCCATTCATCCACCACCATTCCAAATAAATACAGATGAGAATCCTTCCAAAAGTTCACTAATAAGTTAACAGTAGTAACTACGAACCTATGTTGTAGGGATGAAAGTTAAGATTGATAAGCTATCTGATCAATTTTGGAGTTTTATGGAAATTATAAAAAACAATCATGGAAAAATAACTACCCAGACAATCCCAAACCAAAAAGAGAATATCAACATGATACCAACATAAAGTGGAAGAGAATGTCAACCACTAGCCTCCCATGAACCTGAAACAATACCACATATTCTATGGGATAATGAAGTTTAAAATTATAAAAATTATGTTAAAATTCATCAATATTAAGAAAAGAAATAGGAGAAGAAGAAGAATAGTATGAGAAGGAAAGAAACATGATTTTAAAGGAAACAAAGAGATAAGAAAGAGTTACACCCACAATTTCCATGAAGGATAATTGAATTAATGATATTATATGAAGAAGAGATTAAAACAAAATTATTTAAATCTTCTAGAAAGTGGAAATTAATCTCCACCTTCTTGAATCCATCAAGAAATTCTAGGAAATGAAATTATTTGAAAGATATTTGCTGTAAGAAAAGAAGACTTTAAAATAATTAGAGGATCCCCATGGGAAGAAGTGTCTTAGCCCTTATCACACCACAATATCCAACTAAATGTCAAGATCCAGGATTGTTATAAATTATATGAACCGTTGTTTCTTTAAATATTGCTAATGTTTGTGCGATCTAGGTTCTTTAATTAATTCACTTTCTTAATCAGTATAAACTTATATGAATATGGGATACTTAAAGCCCGAAAGAGTGGTGGTCCAGCATTCAAACATATCAACAATTTTTCAAGAAGGAGTTCCAAAATATGTCATGGTGAATTTAAAATATAACTTATTCCAAAAAGACTTCTATTTTATAAATATTGAAGAATATAGGATACCATAAAACTCACTCATAATTTTGGGGAGACCTTTATTGATGATAGACAAAACCATCATCATTGTCCATGAAAGGATACTCTCCATGAAATTTGGAGATAAAATTGTCCACTTCATCATTTTTTATTCGATAAAGCACCCATTTGGATGATCACTCCCTCTTTTAACTCTCCCATGAATTTGGTACTAAACCAATTTAATAATCAATAATATTCCATAAATTTATATACTTAGGAGATAATTTCTCCATTGAAAATATCAATAAACATGTGAATTCTAAAAACACTAGATATTTCTATTTTATGTGGGAATAAGAGTTCACATAGGATTTCATTAATGATTTTATAAGTAATGAGGAAGATGATATGGTTTCCTATGTGAAATAGTTCAAGAAATTAGAAATGAGGAACCATAATTTAATTACATCCCTTGAAAAGACCCCAGATCTGGAATTAAAACAACTCCCCGTTAATTTTAAATATGTGTACCTCATAGAGGAAGATAGATTACCAATAATAATTGATAATAATATATCTAAACCCCAAGAAAAATCATTGATTAATATTTTGAGAGAGAGTGTAAAATACATTGGGTGTATATTAGGTTATATACTTGGAATGAATCGAAAAATATTCTCACATAGAATTCATTTATAGGGAGATAACAAACCTATCTGACAAGCCCAAAGGAGGGTGAATCCCACCTTGGTGGAGGTTGTGAAGAAGGATATTGATAATATCTTGGAATCTTAGATAATATATCCCATTCAAGATTCATATTGGGTTATCCCCATTCATATAGTTATAAAAAAATTGTCCTAATGATTGTGAGGAACGAATAGAATAAATTATTCTCTGTGAGAATTCAGAAGTGCTTTAGACTGTTCATAGATTTTTGGAAGCTGTATCAGATCAATTAGAAAGATTATTTTATCATCATATTCATTGAATAGATGTTAGAGATATTGGAAGGTATAACTCTTTTATACTTTTTGGATGGATTTTAAGGTTAGTTCCAGTTACCGATTTCTACCAAGGATCAAGAAATGATTACCTTGACATGTCAATTTGAAACATATTCATATAAAATAATTCCCTTGGGATTATATAATGATCCAGGTTAATTTCCTAGGTTCATGGAATGTATATTTTCTGATCACATTAAAAATTTTATGGAGATTTTTATAAATAATTTGACAATGTTTAGATATTCTTAAGACCATTTTTAAAAAAATATGGAAATTTTTTTGAAAACCTGAATTGAAAAAATATTATTTTAAATTTTTTAAAGTTTCATTTTGATGATTAAAATAGAAATTTTCATTAGGAATGTCATTTAATAAAAACTAGTTGAAGTGGATAAATAAAAAATTGAAGTTATAAATTCATTTCCTTGCCCTATTAGTGTGAAAAAATTTAGATCATTTTAAGGACATGCATGATTCTACGGGAGGTTTATCAAATATTTCAATAAGATTAATCTCCCTATCTCTAGATTACTTTTTAAATATCCTTTTTCGATTTCAATAGTTCATATAGGGATTTCAATGATGAGATTAAGAGGATATTTATTTCACCACCCATGATGCAACCACTAAATTTAGGAGATTCGTTCAAGCAATATTGTGATACATCCAACCAAGAAGATAGAGTAGTACTTTGTCAATGAATTGAGGGAAGGTAACAAGTTATTTCATATTCCTAAACAACAATAGATGAGACCAAATTAAATTACAATACCACATAAAATGAGTTTTTAGTAGTTTTCTCTTCTTTAGAAATATTTAGATCATATATTATTGGAACTAAAATTAGATTTTTTTTCTGATCATGCAACACTTTGGTACTTGATGAAAAAGGGATATGCTAATACAAGGCTACAGAGATGGATGATACTACTATATTAGATCAACATAGAAATAAAAGAAAATAAGGGAGCTAATAACTAAGTTTTTGAACAATTAAGTATACTTTCTAACACTCTTGTAGCTAAAATTCTAGAGAAAGATCCACTAAAT
Organism: Viscum album; assembly: GCA_963277665.1. Classification (NCBI taxonomy): domain Eukaryota; kingdom Viridiplantae; phylum Streptophyta; class Magnoliopsida; order Santalales; family Viscaceae; genus Viscum; species Viscum album. The sequence continues at coordinate 1,804,034,370 of OY728125.1, forward strand.
GATCTCCTTCCATGAGAGAAGTTATACATGATTGAAGGATAAGTATCTTGGTATGTTGACATGGTAAATTATCTAGTAAAAAATATAGGTCCCATATCGTTAAAATTCTCACCAAATTCAAAAATTGATAGCTAAATCTAGATATTACATTTGGGCTGATCCATTTATTTGGAATATTTTCAATGACCAATTGATAAAGAGATGTTTGAATGAGGGTGAAATCAGTTCTGTCATTGATTTTTTTCACAATTAAGCTTTTTGAGGACACTTTGGTCCTCAAATATTATAAAGGAAGCTTTTATAATCTATACATTATTGGACAACCCCTTTTAAATTTTCTCATGAATTTTTCAAATTGTGTGAAAAATACTAGTTTTCTGAAAATATTTCATATAGACAAGAAATTCTATAACAACAAATTAATTTTTATGAGAATTTTTAAGTATGGGGGATTGATTTTATGGCACCTTTCCCAATTTCATTTGGAAATTATTATATATTTCTTTCAGTTGTTTATGTTTCCAAACGGGTGGAATAAAAAAAAACTATGACTGATGATGCTAAAGTTTTATTTGATTTTTTTAAGGTTAACATATTTTTTTGGTTCAGAGAGCCTAGATCCATCATCAGTGATTAGGGGAATCAATTTTTCAATAGGATAGTAGATTATAATCTAAAGAAGTATGGGGTGAATCTTAAAACATCAACTCTCTATCATCCATTGATGAATGGGCAGGATGAAGGGTCCAATTGGGTAATCAAAGGAATGTTGGAAAATACTATTAATCCAAACATGAAGGATTGGAGCCAAAGTTTAGAAGAAAAATGATATAATTATAGTAAATCTTAGAAAACCATGATTGGAATGATTCCATATAGGATGATTCATGGGAAAAAGCTTTACCTACCTATGCAATTAGAGCACAAGGTATATTGGGATATGAGTAAGATGGATTTGGATCTTGAAACTATTGGGAAATAGAAATGATTGTAGTTATAGGAGAAGTAATAAATTATAAGGGGATGCATTTTAAAATTCTATAATTTAAAAATATAGAACAATATTTTCTCATTATAAGTTGATCTCACCAATATGCTTCCATACTGGAGGCAAAGTGATTTTATTCAACCCAATAATAAAGAAAATTCCAAGTAAACATCATTCTGGAAGGGCATGTTCATTTATAGTCACTTATGTATATCCGTTTTGTGTTGTTAATATTTTTAAGGATGGAGAGTTTGATCCATTCATTGATAATCGGCAAAGGATAAAGAAATTTCTTGGGACCCCGCTATCAGAGCTAGTGGTGGAGATCACACTCCTCCAACCTGTTTATCAGTAAACTCCATCAGGTATTAATTATCCATTACACATTTATTCATGTTTTGATTCAATTTAAAATATACTTACATGTTAAATCCACTTGAATTAATTGAAGAAACTACATCATTTTAGTATGGTATATTTAACCTTTTTAGTTTATGATTTTCAGTTGTTGTTTGTTTTTCTATTTTTCTAGAAAAAAATTTATTGTGTGTTTTTAAGATATTTGTGTGTTTCTTTATAAAATTTGTGTTATTTCTAATATTTTGATATGAAATGAATATCATTTCCATCTTTGAAACCCATGTCAATGAGTGAACCAATATATTCTATGAAACTAATGCTAAATTAATGCTAAAAAATGACTTTGTTTCTTGTTCAAATATTTGGGGAATTTCTTGAAAATTCCTATGATTTTTTAATCCCATGCCACAGTTAAATTTCTTTATATTTGAAATCAATTTATCTTGAGTATTATAAACCAATTTTTTAATATTATTTACATTAACCTCAATACTTGAGTGAACCAATCCATGCTTTATTTAACCAAAATTTTATTTATTCTTATCTAACCATGAGGATTTGAGATAATTTTGTTTTAAATGATTGAGGAATATATTTTGTTTCAAAGACACCATTTGAAAGAAAATACTTTCAATATATCCTACCTTATATATTCAATCCTTTTATCCCTTATAATCCAGGAAAAACCTATTAGGTTATCCACATTAAAAGCTAATTTTTCTTATCCAATCTAGTCTTGATGTGAAATTTCATGATCTTATGAAACATAAGTGTGGGGGAAGGTGTATTGTATTGTGATACCTCATTTTCTGATACATTAAGAGGAAATAAAATAACTAATAGATTATTTTTTTACTAAATAATTCATTCTGTTGAAATCTATTCCATTCTAGAGCTTTCTTGATAAAATAAGTTGTCTTTTTCTGGAGCATCCAAAGGAGAAACAAATTTGTTCCTATCTGGTGATATCATGAAAAATTATGATTGATAAAATTAAAATTTCTTTTATTGAAAGGATAAATATTTTTCCCTTTACTTTATATTTCAAGATAGTGGAGCTTATTTTCTACAAATATGAGTGAGGAGGATAACATACTTGAGTGAAAATTAGAATCTTGTAATTTTTCATCAAAAAGCTCTAAGCCATCCTCATTCGGCCTCAGATTTTTTAACATCAAAATCCTACCAACTAAAATCCACAGAAAAAACCTTTAAAGTGATCATGATAAACACATTTCCTTCAATTACATTGGGTGGATATATAGGAATTGATCAATCTTATGGTGACTCTTTCATGGGTTTGGCTGAGAAAAACTTTCTTCAAAATTTACATTTGTGAGATGAGAGAAACTTTAAGTGAGGTATGTGTTTTATTGTGAATGGGATGAGAAATGAAGTTGGAATGTATTTAATTATCTAAATGTAGAACTTAGAATAATGGTTTTTGATGAGGAATGATATTTTTTTGTTTCTTGGTGTGGATTTGGTGGATCATAGGGATATGTGTTTTGAATTTTCATTGAGTTGATTTTGTTGCTTACATTTTTAAGAGTCCAAGTTCTATGTATTAGGTAATCGATAGAGAAAATATATTCAATAATTTTATAGAAAATGTTAATGTTTTAAATTCCACCAATGTTTTATTTTGATGTAAATTTTAACATTTTATGATTTTAGTGGTATTTTGAACTAAATCATTAAAATTTCCAATTTTGGATTTTAACTATTCTAAATTATTTATATATTTTGGAAATAAATTTTTTTATACTAATACAAATTGTGAAATAATTTATTTTAAAGATTATATACATCATGGGATTTATTTCATTTTTTCTAGACTCAATGCTAAATTTTCCATTTGGAAACCCTGAACTATCTCATAAGTTTTTCAAGAAAAATATGCACAGATATGAAGATTTTTCATGTGGGGACCGGAGATTATGAATTTACCAACAAAATGTACTGAAATTTGGAGGATGTATGAAAAATTAATTTATTAGAAACTTTTATGAATGAATACATGCATGAATTTACATTTTGGAGGGCCACAAATCAATATAAATATAAAGATATGAAATATGGAGAGTCTTCCTGGACAGAATAAATTCAATGAGTAAAACAGATTAACTCTCTGTCAACATGGGAAAATATTTGGAAATTTTTAAGGGATACGAGAAAGATATTTATGAACAACATTTAAGAAGGATTCCAGACACAAATTGGATATTTAATAGGGATAACATGTGGTATCATTTGAAAAGAATTTCTAGAATATAAAAGGAGGAGAGATCCAAATTTCTATAGAATTCCAATCCATCCCACCATCGAGGAGGAGATCACCACCAAGGAACCACACATCACCATCTTCATCATCCCTCATTTATTATTCTTTGTTTTTTTATTCCTTCCTCATCCACATTAATCTCGATTACCATTACCATGGTGGGATAAACATTTTAGTTATTGGGGAAGGGTTCATTTTTCTATTTTGTAATGCTTGAGTTCATGGACTTAATGGAATGAAATCTCTTTCTCTCTACTATGACAATGTTTTGAATTTTATATAGCAGTTTTTATTATTGAGTGAAATTGTATTTGGTTTTTTTATTCAATTATTGATTTTTTCATTGGTCAATTATCATTATCTCCCTCTACTAGGTTCTGATTTATATAAGATGGAATATAGTAGGGATTAGTGGATAAGTACTCGATGATCATCAGTACATGATAGAGGTATAATGCATGTTCTTAATATTTTGGGATAAACAAAACCCATTAAATTATTTTCCAATTTAATTGAGGATATTATGTGTAACAATCTCACACATGGAAGAATAGTAGACCAAGTTGAGATCTTGATAAGGTTTTCTCTCACCATTACCTTTTGTCAAAGGGAGTGAGAGGAAAAGATCATGGAATATTATTTTGATCAAATTAGTAGAATATGATTCAATAAAACAAAACAAGGATAGAATTCCAATTCAAAACTGATTCTGATATGATCACCCTTCTCATATCATCATTTTTAATCACTTATGTTTCCGATTTCATTTCAATCATTTTCTTAATTAATTTCTTTTATTCATTTCTTCCAAAACCATACTATTCCAAAACACTACATTTTTCCTCTAAGGGAGAAAATGTTTTGTGTACAAGAGAATACCTAAGGGTAATCAATAGAATAAACTTAGGTAATATAGGAAAATTATTTTACCATGCCCCAAGATAGTAATGCATCAAACATAGTGATGTTGTTGGGGAGGAATTGCAACATAGCAACACAGAAAAATATTTTCAAAACTGAATGGCCCAAAACTAAAACAAAAAATTAATTGAATTTGATTCATAAATTAAATGAACATTAACCTAACTAAGATAAAATATATATAACATGAATCTTTGTGGAAACAAACCTCTTATATTTAAGTAAAACTTATAGTGTTCACTCTGAAACTAAAAGAATGATTGGTAATACTAAACAAATCTTGTGTGAAATCTATGCACCTAAATTTCCTAATAAATATAACTAAATCATTGTCCTTGCCATAGAAAATGATTTTGAACTGCACGTTATCATTATCCAAGTGCTAAAGAATTCAATAAATTATAGGTGAAGACACAAAGGGACACATCAAGGAGTTCATCTTTGTATGCTCCAGATTCAAACCTCAATGAATTACAGAATAATAGGTAAAATTGATGACATTTCCATTTTCGCTAGAGGGAGTGACAATGGAATGGTTATACAATTTGGAACCTGGAGAGGTCCAATAATGGGAATATATACAAAGATGAATCATGAAAATGTTTTTCCCCACATCCAGGAGAACGACTATCTGAATAGAGATCTATGATTTTATATAAACAATTAGATAAACACTTTTTGAGTATTAGGAGAGATTAAATAATATTTCTCCTAGTTTACCACATCAAACTGTGGAGGAACAACACTTCCATGTTTTTTTTCTACCAAGTTGAAATCAATAGTGATCCAAATTTTCTAGATTTCTTATCTGGACGATCATTTATTGAAAAGTCATCAACAGATTCGAAAGATCAGATTGAAAAGATTGAATAAAATTCACAAAAATTTAGTATTAGAGGTATGGGAACTAGAGTAATCCTTTAGGTAAATACTTATAATTCATCATAACCATTATTTGAAAAAACACTTAATAAAATGGCTAGTTTGATTAGACATCTTTCTATGAACCATGTGAAGGAACAACAAGAGAAGAATCAGGTATGTAGTTTATTCTCTTGTACTTATCATTGTAGTGATAAATGTATAGTAGTGTAGGTGACTGAATGTTGTGTTGTTTCATATCAGAAAGGGAAATTCCAGCCAAATCAACCATGTTAACCCTAGACCCAACTAGTATATGGTTTCCAAGAGACCCAAGACTGACCTCCTTTTCAAAATCAATAACATAACCTCCATGCATTCCAAAAATCCTATAAATAACTTATAACAACAACAATCATTTTTGGACCACTATTAAAATTAAATAAAAATTAGCATACTTCCACAAGTACTCCAATAATTGAAGGCCAGAAGCTACAATCCAAAGATGTAGGGTTGGAAGATAAGAATGATAAGATGTCCCATCAATTCAAGATTTTTATTGAAATTATAACATATATTCATGGAAAATACAAGCCCAGACAATTCAAAACCCAATGTAGAATTTCAACATGATAATAATCATAAGTGGAAGAGAATGTACACCACCAGACTCACATGAACCTGAAACAATTCCATCTGTTCTGACGAAGAATGATGTTGAAAATTATATAAATTCTATAAAAAATCACCATGAATAAGAAAAGAAGTTGGATGATAAAAAGAATAGGCTATGAAAAAATGAAACAAAATTTTAAAGGGAAAAAAGCCATAAATAATACTTACCCCCAATATTTCAATCAAGGGTGATTAAATCAAAGATATTTTATGAATAAGAGATTCAAAAAAATTCTGGACACCTTCCAAAAAGTAGAAATTAATACCCCCTAAATGAATATGTCATAAAAAATAAAATATATGAAAAATATTTATATTATATTTACACAAATAAGAGAATATTTACATGTATTGATTGTATTAACATTGAAATAAGTGTCTCATCCCTAATCACATCACATTTTCCTACCAAATGTCAAGCTCGAGAGACATTTTCCATTACATACACAATTGGTTATTTAAATTTATCTAATTATTTCAGTGATCAAGATAATTATATTAATATATTTCATCACTAAATATACACATATTTTTAGATGGTAGACTTGAATCACAGAAGAGTGGTCATCCATCTTTCCAACAGATTGATAGTTTCTTAGTAGGAGTTCTGGAAGATGTCTTGGTAAAATTCAAAGTTCTCTTATTCCTAGTTGACTTATACATGTTTAATATGGAAGAATATATGAACCTGTTACACTCACCCATCATTTTAGGGATACATTTCTTTAATAAATCCAAAACAACCATCAATTTCCATGATGGGACACTAAACATGGAATTTAGAGATAACACAGTCCACTTCAACATTTTTTCATCCATAGGTCACCCATTGGATGATAAATCCCTCATTTCTCACTCCCTTGAAGTTATAAATGAATTAATTTAAGAATCAGATGTGTTCCATGAATTCCTATACATATGAGTGGATTATTCCATTGAAAATATCAATGAATTTTTGAATTCCCAAAACACCAGAGATGATTATTTAATCTAGGAATAAGTGGTAAAATATGATTTAATTGATGAATTTTTATGTGATAAAGAAGATGATATGGTTTATTATGTGAAATAAGTCTTGGATTTGGAAATAATTAAGCTTAATTTAACTTTATCCCTTGAGGATACCTTATATATGGAATTAAAACCACTCCCCGTAGATTTGAAATATGTTCACCTCATGGAGGGGGATAAATTTCCAGTAATAATTTCTAATTATATGTTTAAAACCCAAGAAGAATCATTTACTAAGATTTTTATAGGGAATATACTTGACAAATGGTGATTATTAAGTCATATCCCTATAACAATCAAAAAAATATTCTCACATATAATTCATTTAGATAGAGATTCCAAAACTCTCAGACATCCCCAAAAGAGGTTGAATCCCATACTAATGGAGGTTATAAAGAAGGAGATTAAGAAGATCTTAAAAGTTGGGATCTTCTATCCCATTTCAGATTCAATTTGGTTTTTTCCGATTGAAGTAGTTGCAAAAAATGTACAAACCGCTACGAGGAATGAAAAAAAGAAATAACCCCTTTGAGAATTTAGAATAGCTAGTGAGTGTGCCTATATTTTATGAAGTTGAATTAGGTCATGAAGAGAGACCATTTCCCTATCACATTCATTGATTATGTATTAGAGATACAGGAGTGTAAAACGCATTATTACATTTTTATGGATTTTTTTTATATCTAGGCACCCATTTATCCCAAGCATCAAGAAAAACTACCTTTTCATGTCCCTTTAGAACTTTTGTATAAAAAAGTATTCCATTTGGATAATGTAATTATCCATGAAAATTTTATAGGTTCTTGGTATGTATATTTTATGATCACATTGAAAATTTATTGGATGTTTTTTTAAACAATTTAAACGAGTTTTGAGATTCGTTTGATCATTTGTCAAAATATTTGGAAAAACGTTTTGAAAACCAACATTGAAAAAAAGGTGTTTTAAATTTTGAAAAGTTTAATTTTTTTTTCATTTCATTTAAAATAAATAAATTTAAGTGGCTAAATAAAAATTTGAAGTGATAAATTCATTTCCTTCTCCTACTAGTGTGAAACATGTTAAAACATTTTTAGGACATACAGGATTCTACAAGAGGTTTATCAAACATTTTAGTAAGATTTATCTCCCTAACTCTAAATAACAAATTAATCATGCTGGCATTGATTTCAAAGGGGAATATAGGGAATTATTTTATATGTTGAAGAGCAGATTTATTTTTGCACCCATGATGTTGCCACCAAATGGGAAAGAACCATTTGAACAACTTTTTGATGCATCCAACCACAAATTTTGAGGAGTGATTTCTTAGTGAATTGATTTAAGGTCTCAAGTCATTGAATATTCCTCAAGAAAAATAGATGAATCCCAATTCAATTACACTGACATAGAATAAGAGAATTTAGAAGTTTTATTTTCCTTAGAATGTTTTAGATCATATCTTCCTGGAACAGAAATCCTAGTGTTTTCTAATAATGAAACCCTTAAGTATATTATAAAGTAGAAATATGATAAACCAAGTCCAGTGATATAGATGATACTAACATAGGAGTTCAATATAGAAATAAATGAATAAAAGGGATATGAGAACGAACTGGATGATCATGTAAGGAGACATCCCAACATAGATGAAGCTGAAGTTCTAGAAAAAGTCCCACTAAATGATCTCCTTACAGGAGTGTAGTTGTACTTGATTGAATGATAACTTCCTTTTAATTCTCACATAGTCAATTATCTGGTAACATATCAGGTTCCATATAATTTTATTTTTCACAAAATTAAAAAATAATGTCTGAATATAGATATTTTATTTGGTATGATTCATTACTTTAGAGGATTTATAATGACCAAGGCATAAGTAGACGTTTTCCTAAGAGTGAAATTGTTTTTTCATTGATTTTTGTCACAATTTAGCTTGTGGATGCCACTTTTATCCACAATGGATTGATAAGAATGTTTTTATAATTTGTTATTTTTTGGCTCACAATTTTTAAATATTCTCATGAATTTTGAAAATGGTGTGAAAAATGTCAGTTTTCTAGAAATATTTCACAAAGATAAGAAATTCCACAAAAACCACATAATTTTTGTGATATTTATGAAACCTAGGGGATATATTTTATAGTCCTTTTCCCAATTCCATTTGAAAAATCCTATATCCTTCTTGAAGTTGAGTATGATTCTAAATGGGTTGAAGAAAAATCAATCAAGACTGATGATGCTATTGTTGTTTGTAATTTTGTATGGGAAAACATATTTTGAAAGTTTGAAGTGCCGAAAACTATCATCAATGATCAGGGTGCTTAATTTTTCTATAGGATTATGGATGATATTTTGAAGAAGTATAGGGTGTATCATAAATCATAAATTCTTTATCATCAATAGATTAATGGGAAAGCAAATATTTCCAATAGGGAAATCAAAGGAATTATGGGAAAGATTGTTAATCCAAATAGGAAGGATTGGAGATAATTGTTGGAATTTACATTATGTTCATATATGATAGCCTAATGATCCATGATTGTAATGAGTCAATATAGGTTGATTTATGGGAAATGATGACACCTACCTATGGAATTAGAGAGTAAGGTATATTGGGTTGTGGGTAAGATACATTTGGATTTTAAAAGAACTAGGAAAGAGAGAAGATTATAGTTACAGGAGTTGCTGGTAATTATAAGGAAAGAATTTTAAAATTCTAGGATTAACAAATAGAGAACAAGAGTCGATCATGACAAGCTATTCCAACCCAAATACTTCCATCCTAGAGATAATGTTCTTTTATTCAACTCGAGACTCAAGATAATTCTAGGTAAACATCATTCTAGATAGGGAGGTCCATTTATAGTTACTCATGTATATATTTTCGGTTTTGTATAGACTGTGAAGGATGGAGAATAAAATCCATTAAATATTAATGGGAATTGTCTGAATAAATTCTTTGGGACCCTACCATTCAATACATTGGAGGATATCACACTCCTCCATCCTATTTATCAAAAAAATTCACTAGGTTGTACCTATCCTTTATACTTTCTCTCCTAATATGATTTATTTTCAAATCCTATTACATTTTAAATCTATTTGAATTTATCAAGGACACTAAATCATATTTTTTTGGGGGAGGTAACCTTTTTATTTTTGGATTTTTATTTATTGTTTATTTTTATGTTTTTATAAAAAAATTGATGTGTTTTTTTCATATGTTTGTGTGTTTCTTTTAAAAATTTATTGTGTTTTTAAATCTTTTTATCTGAAATTATTATCATTGTGATCATTGAAATCCATGATAATTATTTAACCAATTTAATACACGAAAAGTGCATAAATTGATGTTGAAAATGACTTTGTTTCAAGTTCAAATATTTGGGTAATTTCATGAAAATACCTCTTCTTTTTGAATCTCGTTGCATAGTTCATAGTATAAATATTTGAAATCACATTCTCATGATAATTATATACCATTTTTTATATTCTTTACATTCACCTAAATTATTTAGGGAATATCTTCATGATTTTCATCCATGATTTTATCTATTTATATCAAAACTTAATGGTTTGTGATACTTTTTTTTTGTGATTTATTGAGAAATTTATTTTACTTTCCAAGCCCCATTTTCAATAAAATTATTTTTATTCTATCTTACCATGTATATTTAATCTTTTTATCCCTTATATGAAATGAACATTCTGTTAGGTAATTTATATTACAAGCCAGTTTTCTTTATCCAATGTGATCTTAAAGTAAAGATTCGTGATCTTGTTCCATGTAAGTGTGGTGGGAAAAATATTTTATTATGATACCTTATTTAATGATACTTTGGGTGGAAATAAATATTTTAATATATTATATTTCTACTTAAGAATCTATTATACTGAAATTTTTTACTTTCTATAGTTTTCATGATCAATGAATTTATTGCTTTTTGGAGCTTACAAAGGAGAAAAAAGGTGTTCCTATATGAAGCATTCAAGAAATGTTTTGATTGATAAATTTAACATTTCTGTTGTTGAAAGGAAAAATGACGTTCCCATTCCTTCATATTTCATGATTATGGATCTGATTTTTGACAAATGGGAGTGTGGAGGAGACTATACTTGATTGAAAATTAGAATCTTTCAATTTTTCTTCCAAATGATACAAGACCTCCTCATTTGGACTCAGAATGTTTAAAATCTAAATCCTATAAACCGAAATCCATAAAACAAACTCGTAATGTCCTCATGATAAAAACATTTCCTTGACTCCCATTGGGGGGAGGTGTAGAAATTTATCAAGCCTATGATGACTATTTCATTAGTTTGGATGAGAAAATCATTGTTGAAAATTGAAATTTTTTATATTATGGAAACTTCATATGAGGTGGGTGTTTTGTGTGCATGGGATGAGAAATTAAGTGTAAATATATTAAATTATAAAAATGGATAACTTTAAATAATGGTTTTTTATGAGGCATGATATTTTTTTATTAGTGTGGATTTTGGTGAATCTAAGGGGTATGGTTTTGAATTTTCATTGATTTAATTTGGGTGCTTACTTATTCTGGAGTCTTATTGATAAGTGTGGGGAAATTGATAGATAAATATTTTTAATAAATCTAAATCTAATTTTAATTTTTTAAATCCCACCAATGTGTTATTTTAATATAAATAGTAATATTTTATGATTTTTTTGTATTTTGATCTTAACCGTAAACATGACCCATTTTGGATTTTAACAGTTTTAAATTATTTATGTATTTTGGATATAATTTTTTCTATATGGATTAAAATTGTGAAAATATTTATTTTTAATATTCTATACATCATGGGATTCATTTCATTCTTTTGAACATAATGCTAAATCTTACATTTTGAAGCCCAAAACTAGCACACAAGTTTGGATATGAAAAATGTGCACAGATCTAAAGATGTTTTTTGTGACAACCAAAGATCCTAAATTTAACCAACCAAATGCACTGAAATTTATAGGGGAGACACGAAAGACATTTATTAACAAATTTCATGGTGACTTCCGTGTGTGAATAAAAATTTGTACGTCCATTCAAGAATATAAAACCAACGATATTAAATATGGAATATTCCTTGATGGAATATAATCTTGGAGGAAAGCTAACCTAACTATATATAAACATATCCAAATATGATGAAAGTTTTAGAGAATAAACACAAGATATTTATGAATAACTCTCATGAGGGAGAACATGTGTAAATCAGCCATTGATTGGGGATAACACATGGTAACATTCAATGGGATATTCTAGCCTATAAAAGGGGAAGAGCACCTACTTCCCAAATAATTTAAATCCATACCATACCATCTAGTCAACCACCGAGGAGGAGATCTTCACCAAGGGTCGATAATTAATCATATTTTTCTTCAATGATTTTCTATTCTTAGTTTTTAATGCCTTCTTCTTCCCCATTCATCTCGATTACCTTTACCATGGTGGGGGTAAACATTTAAGTGATTGGGGAAGGGTTGTGTTTTCTATTTTATAACAATTGAGTTCTTGGACATAATTGAATGAAATATATTTCTATCTTATGAGATGTTATTTTCAACATCATATAGTGGTATTTATTATCAAGATTGATCATATTTTGTTTTTGATTCTATTATTGATTTTTTCTTTTTTCAGTGATCATTATATCCCACTGCTAGGTTCTGGTTTATATAAGATGGAATAGATTAGGGATTAGTGGTAAAGTACTCGATGATCATCAGTATATATAAGAGGGGTAATGGATGTTCTTAATTGTTTGGAATAAACAAGAACTGATCAGGTATTTCCCAAGTTAATTGAGGATATACAATGCAACTTTCTCATACATGGAAAGAGAGTATTCCAAAATAAAATCTTGGAAAGATTTTCTATCACAATTACCATTTGACCAAGGGAGTGAGAAGAAACGATTGTGGAATCTCCCCTTAATCAATATAGTAGAAGAGGATTGAATAAAATAGAATAATTATAGAATTTAAATTGGAATATTTACCATGACATGATCACCCTTATCATATCAAATTTTTAATCATTTTTGTCTCTAATTTCATTTAAATAATTTTATTAATTTATCTGTTTTGTTTCTTTTTTTTCAAACTAAACAATTAAAAAAACACTACATGTTTCTTATATATGTCAAACTTTTTATTGTGAACTCTTATTTAACAAAATACTTAGGGTTAATCACTAGAATACAATTAGTTATTATAAAAAAACATATCTACACCCCATGATAGGTGTGTGTCAAACTTGGCACCCTTATCGGGGAGGTAGTGCAACATAACAAATTAAAAAAAAATATTTTCAAAACTGAATGACCCAAAACTCAAATAAAATATTAATTTAATTTTATATCCAAATTGAAATAGCTTTAACCCAACTAAGAAAAAAACATAAGAGGGGAATTTATGAAAATAAACCTTTCAGATTAAAGTAAAACTACTAATTTTCACTTAGAACCTGAAATGATTACTATAAATCCCAACAAACAATTGTGCGACATCTATGCTCTTTAATTTTCTAATCAAATAAACCAAGTCCTTGTTAATTACATATAATTTTTTTTGAAATGTTCATTAACCTTATCCAAGTTATACCTAAATATCACAACCTTGTATGTGAAGACTCAAATCGATGTATCCAAGAGTTTACCTTTATCTACACTAGATTCAAACCTTGAGGGGTTGTGGAAGAAGAAGTATGGTTTAGGGAATCTACCTTCTAACTTGAGGGAGAATCAAAGGAATGGTTATACAATTAGAAACTAGAAGACGTCAAACACTAGGGAGATATGCAACGATGCTTCGTACAAAGGGTTGTTACTGAATCGAAGAGCATGACTATCCAAAAAAAGATCTATTTTATTCTCCAATCAACTAAAGAGACAATTTATGAGTACTTAATTCTATTTAAGAATCTTTTTTCTAGCTTCCCACATCAAACTATGGAAGAACACTACTTTTGTATTTTCTTCTTCCAAGGAAAACTTGAAAATGATCATAATTTTGTAGATACCTCATATAGAGGATCCTTCATTGATATGTTCTCAATGGATTCCAGTGATTTGATTGTAATTATTTTGAAAAAATAATAACAATTCCACACTAGAGGTATGGGAATTAGAGGAATCCATGAGATAAAGACTTATGGTACTTCCTTGTTTTTACTTGAAGAAACAATTAGGGATATTATTAGTTTGATGTGATAACTTTATGTGAAATAAGTGAAGGAACAATAATGCCTAGATCATGTATGTGGGTTGTGCTCTTCTAATTATCAATTCAATGATAAATCTCTCGAAGTGAAGGGGGCTGAAATTTGGGGTACAACCTATCAACAAAAAAATTCTAGCCAAATCATCCACGTCAACCCCAAACCCAACCATGATATGGATTCCAACAGACCCAAGATAGACCTAGTTTTCAATAGTAATAATAGAATCCCCCTCTATTCAAATAATCGTATAAACAATAATTCCATCAAAAAAAATACTTTCAAGTACCACCATTACAAATAAATATATCTCATCATCCTTCCATAGGTGATGATCTACTACTAAGAATCAAATTTGTAGGGTAGAAAGAAAATATTTATAAGCTAGCTGATCAATTTAGGATTTTTATAGACATTATAACAAATAATCAAGGAAAAATACCAGCCCATACAATCCCAAACCCATAGGATATAGTCAACATGGTAAAAATAATATTTTGAAGAGAACATACACCACAAGCCTACCTTTATGCCAAAACAATAAAACATATTATGATGTAGAACAAAGTTAAGGAATATAAAAATTCTATGAAAATTCACCAATTAGATAAAAATAAACGGGATTATAGGAAGAATATGATAAGAAAGAAACAAAAACAATTGAAAAGAAATAAAAGTGAGAATAAAGACTTACACACACCATTTTCAAGAAGGATAATTTAATCAAATAGATTGTATAAAAAATATAATCAAAAAAAAATTATAGAGACCTTTTAGAAAGTAATAATATAATATCCCCTACTTGAATCCATCAGAAAATTTCCAATGTATGTAAAATTTTTGAAGGATTTTTACACCAAGAAGAGAATTATTCAAGGTAGTGAGAGGTTAAACTTGTGAAGAATTTTCTCCTCCTTATCAAACCACATTTTCAAACCAAATGTTAATATCTAGGGATGTTTTACATTCCATGCACCATTGGTTATTTAAATTTACTTAATGATTTTTGTGATCTAGGTTCTTCAATTGATATACTACCTCACTCAGTATACACTTTTTTGAATACGGTAGACTTGAAGCCCATAAGAGTGGTGGTTTAGCTTGAAAATTGATCAATAGTTTTTTTGTAGGAGTTCTGGAATATGTTATGGTGAAATTCAAATATCGTTTCTTCACATTTGACTTCTATGTGATGAATATGGAAGACGATAGGATCCCTTCAAACCAACTAATCCTTTTGGAGAGACCTTTTCTGAAGATGACCAAAACCATCATGAATTTTCATTAAGGGATACACCCCATGGAATTATAAGATAGCATTATCCACTCCACCATTTTTGAATCCATGAGGCACCCATCGGATGATCACTCCATATTTGGACGCACCTATGAAGTTGGTACTAAACTAATTGAATAATCAGGTATGTTACATGAATTCTTAAAAATAGCAGAGAATTTTTTCATTTAGAATTTCAATGAACTTGGGAATGCCCAAAACATAGAAGATTCTCATTTCATGTTGGAAGAAGAGGTAAAATGTTATTTTCAATATTATTTGTTAATTGGTGGGAAAGATGATATAGTTTCTTGTGTAAAGGAGTTCTATCCTTAATAAATGAGGAAAATTAATTTAATTTCATCCCATGAGAATGTCATCACCAGTCTAAGAGGGGCCTGTTCCATGACTACCCCAAGCCCACATATAATAGGCTAAGGGATGGTGACTAAAACTGAGTAGGTATATCCCAAAAATGGGAGGCACTGGCCTTAAGTACCTATACACACACACACACACACACACACACAAAAATCTCCAATCCAAAAATGTTGAAATGTAAAAACACTAAGTAAACAATGCATGAAAACATTATATCCCACATAAAGACCACAACAGTGAATGTACAATAAAGTTAACTGGGAGAGAATACAATCCAACCAAAAAGTGTCTGTAACCACAAGTCCAACCATCAAGAAAAGAGGGATTGAGAATGATGCATAAACCACAAGAACAAACCTTATCTGTCTGGCCTCGCCAAGAACCACCTGGTCCTAGTCTACCAAAAACTCCAATAAATGTTAGATCATCTGTACAATACATGACAATTGAAGGAAAATCTCACGCCGGGGTAAGAATGCCAATACTCATTAGGACACCCAAAAACCAAAAAAGAAAATACCAAAAAGTAAATACCATAAAAAAATACCCCCAAGGAAATACCACAAAGGAAATACCACCAAGGAAATTCCATTAAGGAAATAATATGAAGAAAATACTACCAAGGATATTTTATGAAGAAAATGACATGAATGAAATATCACCAAGGATATATTATGGAAGAAATACCATGATGGAAATACCACTAATGATATACTAGTTAATTCCACACAGGTATATATAAACAACACAAATAACAATAATTATCTAGATATACTCAATCAAATAAGACACACAGTCTAAAAAAGATACATAGTCCCCATAAGACACATAGTCCCCATAAGAATAATAGTCTTTATAATACACATAATCTTCATAAGACACACAGTGTCCATAAGAAACACAATCTATATAAGACACATAGTCGCTAGGTCACAACCAGCCACAAAATTGTTTGCTTGAAGCAAGCTCATTTCGGGATAACTCACTACTCAAGCCATTAGGTCATATGAAAACTACCCAAAAACCCACATAGGATATTTATAAATTTCTGTTTCATCATAAGGTTCCTAATTCCAATAAAGGCTCATCAAATGGACACACCATTTGAAAGATATGGGGGTTTGAAGTTTTGAAGGATGGAGGGTCACTGGGCACATGGACCTACTCACTATCAGCCCACTAACCGTGGCGGTCCACCACCACGGTCCACCGTGTCCCCAACTGCTTCTGCTACATGGTAGCATGATCGAATCTAGATCATGGTTGACCTCCATGGTCGACTCTGGCCCTGTTTCGGCCCGGTCTCCCTAGGTCTTACCCGCTCGACCATAAGCATCAGGCCCCGAACCACATAGACTAACCTGGTTGGCCTAGTTCGCCTCACCTGGGCCCATCTCCCTCCACTTAGGCCCCACCCGTCACCCCTGTCTCGACCTGTCACACCTGGCATAGAGTCTTTGAGCACGAGACTCCTTGCTTGGACACACCTATTTCACAAGCCCCATCCCATGCATCTTCCACTGCATTCCATGACCACCACAAGCGGTCATGCTCCTACATCCTATGACCCACCCGTTGTTTTCGTTACCTTCTGTGTCTACCATCATCACCTTCTGCGGCCTCTTTCACCTCCCGCCATCACACTGTTTCATGTCGCTTCACTAGTGGTCCCTTTTTCGGATCCCCGAGACACCTCTGATGCCCCAAATTTGAAACGATCACAGATATGAGGCTCTCGGGTCCTGATCTTCACATATCTAGCCCCCTGTTCTTGATTTGTCTCAAATATGGGGGTCTGATCATGTTCGGAACCACATGAAAAGTTGAACTATGGCCACATGTGTCCAATGGTGAATAATTAAAAGAACATGGGAGAGAAAAAAATGTATAAAAACATGAGTAATGAACTTTATCCTTTGTTCATGTTATCCTCAATCTGTTTCCATTAGAAGGATAAATAAATAGGAATTTAAAATAAACTCCTATTAAAAACCCCACAAACAATATCACACCCCCCAAGAATGACTGATCTGGTGACCATTCTATTTATTGATTTTATAGTGTTTGATATAGAATCTATGAACGAGGAAGAAAAACTAAAAATAACATGCCCTACCTCAATTCAGATCAGTTGCTAACGATGGACGGTCATCATTTCGTCGTTGTTGGTTGTGTTCCCTCGAATTGGTTGCGTGTTGATCATCGATCCACGATCTATCATCATTCACTAAAAGATAATACCCCGAACGCTCCCTATATATTCTTAGGAATTCCTAGGGTTATGTTTCTGAACATGGTATTTCTATATAAGGATACTTTTAAAGGAAATATTCACTACATCAACAATGTAATTTTTGTTTATGTTATATAATGATGATTTCGTCCTTTTTGAGGTTTTTCATAGAAGACGCATGACGACTAAAATTAATTCACACCTAGGGAAAACAACACATTAATAACACAACGATGGTCTCCAATTTTCAATCTGAGTCACCGTTCATGAGTTATTATGATTAAAAATAAAATAATGTTATTTCATTATTTTATTTACGGTTACATCCTTGGTGGATCTTTATACAGATGACCGACTCTGTCCAAATTTAGGTCGCTTCTAGGGTATAGAAATCATTCTGAGATCAATGATACTCTTTGATTTAGGATTTGTGAACATGTTTAAGAGTTATTACACTTTTTTAGGAAATCCACATTCGAGTTCAAATAAATGATAAATATTTGTCATAAAAATATTTTGGGAACACTAGCCTCAAAATCACATGTCGTCTCATCACCTGATCTCAAAATTATCCCATGTAATTTATAAAAACAATACACTAAAATTCCATGAAGATACATTCTCCCCAACTTAGGGTCTTACGTCCACGAAATCCAAAACAAGGGATACTAATACAGACGAGGGTACAGAGCACGAATCTGACCCTCCTGATTCTTTTTGATCTCTTGGAGATTCATATGCTACTGTTGAAGGTTCCACAAATGAATCAATCACCCACTAAAGATAATACCAACTCCAACCAAAGTCTAACAAGAAATACCTTATCATGTCATCTAGAACCAGAATTGTTTGCTCATTTTTTCATCCTTATGTGGGTCAAACGCTATGCTCAAGCGTAACTGGGTCCTAGACACCTCCGGCAATCCCTTCTACAAATATAATGTTAATGGAGCATCATGATATGAAATAATCATTGATGTAACTCCATGGAGTCGAACTATCTCTTCCTTATAGAGGTGTCCCGTTCTCTCTACTGATCTTTTCTCCCTAATATCTAGGATGTGGGCCGACATGGTGAGTCGTTCAATGATCACTCAAATGAAATCTTACATCTGGGATGTACATGGTATTCCTATCATTATGTCCATCAATATCTCATCCCACTTCCATTCGGTCACCTCAAGGGGTTGGGCTAAACACGCTAGAACCTTGTTCTCAGCCTTCACCTGTTGACTAGTGATTCATCTAGAGACGATCTCTGGAACTCCATTCTTCACCTCCGGCCACCAAAATATACATCAGAGGTCCTATTACATCATTTCTACACCTTTATGTACCGTGAAAGGGTATTTATGGTACTCCCTAAAAACCCCATTCTACAACGCCATTGTTACTATTGTGCACCCTCTGAAAAAAATGACATGCTCCCCACATTTTGAATGTCAATCAAGGGAATTCCCTATAGACATCTGAGCATGTAAAGTCTCCCTGTTGGTATCCCAAAGTTATGCATCCCTAAATCATTGTATGATTGTAGGGGGGGAAAACATCGAGTAGAGGTAAGATGCTCCAACTCCATCCATGAAGGATAATTGCAATGAGGCCAACTGCTCTGATTCCTCATTCAACAATTTCGAACTAGATCTCATGATGAGAGAATATTCCACCACATTCCCCTTCCTAGGAGTATAGAAACTCTCAATGTCATAGTCTTATAGGAACTGTTTTTATCACGTCTGCCTCATGTTCAGATCCCTCTGAGAGAAGATATACTTGAGACTCTTGTTGTTAGAGTAGATGATAAACCGCTCACCCATCAGGTAGTGTCACCACATCTTCAATGAAAAGACTATCATTGCTAACTCAAGATCACAAAACACATAGTTATACTCACGTGGTCGCAAATGAAATTAACCACAAGAAAACACCACATTTTTCTACATCAAGACAGAACCAATCTCGATTCCTAATGCATCGTAGAACACAATGTACTCAGCACCCTCCTCTAGAAATCTCAATATAGGAGCCATCTTCAATCTCTTCCTAAACTACAGAAAACTCTCTTAGAACTCTTCTGTCCACATGAAAAGCTATCCCATTAATGTCAAATCTTTCAAGGATGATGCTACTATGGAAAATTCATGTAATAACCTCTGATATTACCTATCCAAGCTAAGGGAACTCTGCACTATAGTAACACTCTTGGGTGGCTCCCAAGCAAGCACCACCTCAATATTTATTGAATCCACTACAACTCCTCTGGGATGATGTGTCCTAGAAAATGGACCTCTCAAAACCAGTACGGAAAATTTGAGAGCTTCTTGTAAAGATGGTTCTCTCAGAGTGTGTTAATGAACATCATCAAGTGTATTGTGTGCTCCGCTTCAGACACCGAGTACACTAGGATTTCATCAATGAAGACCACTATGAAATTATCCAATTAAGGTTGAAAGATCCATTTCATAAATCCCATGACTACTCTTGGGTATTCTTTCACACCAAATAGCATCACCATATAATCATAATGACCATAATGACCCTTGAAGGCTGTCTTTGGTATATCCCCTTCTCATACATGTAGTTAGTGATATCCTGATCTAAAGTTGATCTTTGAGAAACATCTCGCCACCTTCAACTAATCAAAGGGGTTATTGATCCCCATTAGTGGATACATACTCTTCATGTTCACCTGGTTCAATTTTCAGTAACCCAAACATAACCTCAAGCTCCCATAAGCCTTCTTGGAAAACAAAACCAAGGATTCCCAGGGTGAAACACTGGGTCTCAAAAATCCCTTCCTCTACAAGTCCTCCAAAAGCACCCTCAGTTCACGAAGATCTACAGAAGCTATACAATATGAAAGTGAATATATCAATTTCATCTAGAGGTTTAGATAAATTAATAAGTCCACATTCTTGTGGGGAGGTAAACCTGGAACATCTTCAAGAAAGATGCCCTCATACTCTTCCACCACTACAGGAAACCGAGGACTCATATCTTCAACTACACCAAGGTTGAGTCTAGCTAAAAATGAGTAATCGGATGCACCCTCATATGTGTGAGTCTATACTGTGTTTTATGTTTATCCTTTTTCACCAAAAATAGTAATCCTGGTTCCATCACCACATATAAACAACATTCTATGCCTAAAATTGTCAATTTGAGCATTAACTGTTGATAAAAATTTCATACCAAGAATAAAGTCATAAGGCCTCAACACTACTACCTAGATATCCCAATCAAAACTCTTGCCACTAAGAGTCATTCCACACCATCGACACTAGTGCATGATCATTGGGTCTCATCCAGTAGGATTCTCCAAGCATGACGGATGAGTCAAAAGTTTAACCGGAATCTTGGACTCTCAAATAATATTCATGGAATCAAAAACATAACAATCACCAATGTCTATTAAAACTACAGCTAAGGTGTAAAAGAAATAGATCATACCTTTTATCATCTCTGGAGCCTCAGGTTCATATGCCTATATCACCTACAACGGGCCCTATCCCTATCCACTAGGTCCCTAAACCTGGTGTGGACCACCTCATAGTGCTCCCCTAGCTCCTCTGCCATGCCTGATTCCCTTCTAATATGTTTTATCCTATAATTTTATCTACCTCAGTTTCCCATCCATCGTATCTCTGTCAGTCGTATGAATGATTAGAAAATCATTGGCAAGAAGTCCTCTGCCATCACATGATAATAATTGCCACTCTCTAGGATGACCGGACCCACCCTATAAGCCATGAGCTATAGATCCCCTATCTTGGGATGTCCTCTTGAAACATATGGCAAGTCGAAGTGCATAAGACCAAGGTATTCTACTATTTCCAAGGTTTCTACCTCTTATCTCCCACTACTAACAATCACTAGCTTGGTCCACATAGCCAAGTAACTTTCGACCACAAGATAATTATCTAGAACCCCAACATATGTAGGAATGTATCAAGAGATAATGTTCGCTCTAATTTCCCTATGAAGCCTTCGATTGAAGGTATGATCCTTGAAGCACTATTTGTGTATCAAATCCATCGATTACATGGAAATGTTATTATATCTCAATGAATACCCAGATACCGACAAGTTGTCCTTTTGGAGTTGTAGAAGCTCCTGGACATGCATATCCTTTAACTTATAAGGTGATAAATCATCTCCCAAAAGGTTCTCAATATCTATCCATGGAAGAACTGCCTCATCGCATGATCAGGTAACCAAACCCCACCATCACCCTACTGATCCTCTTGGAAGGCTCTTCGTCGGACCACCATATGATCTTCTTATGTCATGACTAGATGAAAAACTCAGGTCACTACCTCAAGCCAGTACTTAGCACCTGAGGGGCAGGCTCACCTTAGAACCTGATGGGTCTCTATTGCTGAAACATGATAAGTGTGCTTAACCTATGCTCCTCATCTGCGGGTACATTGGGTACGATGTTCTTCTCTATAGGATTTGGTGTAGATAGTGCACCACCTATAGGTGAAAACTCTAGTACAAATCTATGTACCAATGTCTCATCATCCAGTGGAATAATAAAAAACTATCTATATAGAGGCATCTTGAAGTAAAACAAGATCTACCAGAGTCAATTGAGTATATCTAGAGAGCTAACTCAAGAACGACATAGAAAACACAACCCTTAATATATGATTCAAGTACCATTTTATTTTCCCTACAACCTGTTTTTTCATGTACTGAGTCAAAAAGTAGGTATTTAAAGTCTTGGTGTTTGGATATGTCGTCTGTCGCAATAATACTGGAACCCCGGACCTAAAAACCGAACTCGAAACACATAACATTGTTTCCTCAAACCAATCTCACAGACCCCAGGTCTTAAAGTATAACTGACCTACCTTGGATACCACTATGTCACAACCTATTCTAGAGGGAACTACGTCGTGACTACACCAAGCCTGCCTCTAATAGGCCAGGGGCTGGTGATTAGAACCGAGTAGTAATATCCCAAAAATGGGAAGCATTAACCTTAAGTACCTCTATGCACACACAAAAATCCAATAAAAAAATAATGAAATTTAAAAACACTAAATAAACAATTCTTGCAATAACTATATCCCACGACCAGAGTAAAAAAGTGAAAGTATGGTAAAGTATATAGGGATAGAATAAAAGCCCATTGAAAATATTATATACCACAAGTCCAAACTGCAAGAAAAGCGGTACTGGGACTACTATCTAAACTATAGGAAAACACCTCATCTGCCTGACCTTGCTAAGAGAAAACTAGTCCTAGTCTACCTTAGACTTTGCCAATGAGTTGATCATTTTCACAAGACATGAAACATGTGGGAAAATCCCGTGCATGAGTGAGTATATCAATACTCAATAGGATACCCCAACACCACAAAGAAAAATATCAAAAATGGAATACCATGAATGAAATACCACCAAGGAAATACCAAGAAGTAAATACCACAAAGGAAATACCACCAAGTAAATTCCATGAAGGAAATAAAATGAAGGAAATACAACCAAGGTTATAATATGAAGGAAATACCAAGAAAGAAATACCACCAAGGATATACTATGATGAAAATAACACAAAGGAAAAAACCACCAAGACTATTCTAGTCATCTCCACACAGGTATATGTCAACAACGCATATAACAAGAATTATCTGGCTATAATCAATCTAATAAAACACATAGTATCAATAATACACAATGTCTTTATAAGACACATAGTATATAGGTCTCAACCAGTAACAGAAATGTGTGCTCAAAGAACGATCATTTCAGGAGAACTCATTCCCCAATCCATTAGATCATATGAAAAATACCACAAACCCCACTTAGGATATCTCAAAATGACCTTTTCATCATAATGGTCCCACCGCCAAACACGACTCGTCAAACACACCCACCATTTAAAAGTTTTGGTGGTTTGAAGATTCAATGGACGAGGGGTCACTAGGCTTGTGGACTGACTCACAGTCTGTCCACCGACCGTGGAAGTCAACCATCTGAACCTTCTGCCATGTGGTTGTTGTGGGTGCACAACTTCTGGATCAAATGTGGCTCATATTTGACCACCACGATCAACTGGGGACCAGTTCTAGCATATTCACCCCAGGTACGACTCGTTCGTCCAGGCCCGCCAGGGCTCAACCCACATGGCATAACACGGTTAGCCCAGCCCATGCCCCCTGGGCTCATCCTTCTCTTCCTGGGCCTAACACATCACCCCTGGTCCATCCAGTCGCACATGTCCCTACCGTTCACATGCGAGCCTCCTCGCCTAGACACACCTTGTCCATGGCTCATGTCTTACGCAGTTGCTACTGCATTCTATGGCCACCATCACCATGTCCCATAACCCATCCATCGCCACAGCCACCTTCCGTAGCCACTACCACCTTTGGTTTCTGCACCTCCTCGCATCGCCTCGCCAGACTGACATGATAGTGGTCCCTTCCACAGACCACTGAGCCACATCTGAGGCCCAAAATTTGAAACAGTCGCATATCTGGGCTCCCCAGGTCCTGATCTTCACATATTTGACCCCTGTTCTCGGTTTTCCTTCAATCTAGGGGTTCAATCACATTCAGACCAACTCGGATTGTTGAACCATGTCCATTTGGGTCCAACGTCAAATAACACGAATAATGTTGGAGATAAATGCACAAATAACTACTTGAGGAATGCACCTTGATCTTTTTTCATGTGGTCCTCAATCTGTTTCCATTAGAAGGATAATTGATGAGAAAATTAAAATAAACTCCCATTAATAAACCCCACTAATAATATTCCATCCCACCACAATGACCAATCCACGTACCTATCTATGTTTTTATTGGCCTACGGTTATTTTTTCATCTATGAATTTGGAAGAAAAACTCAAAACAAGATGCCCTACCTTGATTCGTATCAGTCATTGATGAAGGATGACAGTTATGTTGTCATCGTTTGTGAGGTTCTTTAAAATCAACTATGTGTTGATTGTCAATCAATGATCCATTATCATTCTCCAAAGGAAAATACCACAATATCTCCCTTGTAATTCTCTAGTGTTACTAACGTTATAGAGATAACCCTGATATTTCTATATAGGGATACATTTCAAGGAAATTCTCTTTGCAATAATAAAATATTTTTTAGTTAAATTATTTTATAACAATTAGATCCTTTTCATGTTTTTCAAAAAAATACTCATGCTAAATAAAGTTAGGTCTCACTTAGGGAAAACACCACATTAAAAACTCAATGGTGTTCTCATATTTTCAATCTGAGTCACTGTTTGTGAGTTATTAGAATTTGAAAATAAATTAAAATGTTTTAATTATTTCTTTATGGTTATGTCCTTTGTGGATTTTTCTACAAATGTCCAACTCTGAACAAAGAAAGGCTGTTCTTAGGGTAAAAACACAATTATGATAACAAATATGGCCTTATATTTTTTATCCAAGAAACCATTTAAAAATTATTACACATTATCAAGAAAACTGCGCACCCATGTAATTAAAATTTTAATAATTTTCTAACAATAGTTTCAGGCACACTAGGCCTTAGAATCACACTCCATCTCAGCACATGACAATGAAATTAACCGATTTAATTTATAAAAATAATACAAAGAAATCCAGGATGTCATATTCTCTCAACCTTATGGTTTTATGTCCTTGAAGAGCCAAAACAAGGGCTACTAAAATTAATGAGGGTAATGAGTACGAATATGAGCCTCCCAATCCAGTGTTCTCTCCTAATGATTCCTATGATACCACCAATGGCACCATAAATAAATCAATCAATCAAAAAGGATCCTCCAAAAATAGTCAAAATTCCTACATGCAATCCCTTAGCATGTCATCCAAAACCTGAATTGTCTAATTAGTCGGGCCACCCATCGGTGGGTGAAATGATGCGTTCAAGCATAACTGATTCCCAAATGTCTCTTGTAATCTCTTACATAACCAATATGTAAAGAAATTATCATGATTTTAAGTAATCATAGTTGGAACTCTATGGAGTTGAACTATCTTGGGAATGTAGAGGCATCCCAACCTCTCTACTGAATTCTTCTCCCAGATAGCTATGAAGTGGGATGACTTTGTGGTTCGATCAATGATCACCTAGATGGAATCATGTATCCCCAACATACATGGTAAAACATTCATGAATTCCATAAATATCTCATCACACTTCTATTTTGATACCTTAAGTGGTTGGGATAAGCCTACTGGAACCCATTGTGAAGAATTCACTTAATGACAAGTGATGCATCAAGAGACAAACTCTACGACTCATTTCTTTATCCCTAGCCACAAAAACTAACTTTGGAAGTCCTATTACATCTTTCCAATCCCTGCATATACAGAAAAATAGGATTTATGGAACTCCCTCTAAACCTCCTCCCACAACACCACTGGTACTATTATGCACCCTATAATAAGAACAACAGGCTCCCCACCTTTCGAATATCCATCAGGGGAATGCCCTATGGATATCTTAGCATATTAAGTCTTAAAATTGGTATCCCCAATATGTTCCTTCCTAAATAACTATAAGAGTGTAGGGGTGACAACCATTGATTAGAGTTAAGATTCTACATATCCATCCATGGAGGATAACTGCAACGAGGACAAATGCTCAGATTTCTTGTTCAGAAACTACGAACTTGATCTCGTACTGTGATCATTTTCCACCACATTCCCCATCCCAAGAGTATATTAAATCTCAAATACATAGTCCAGGAGGAACTCAATCCATCGCCTCTATATCATGTTTAGATCCTTCTATGAGAAGATATACTTGATACTCTTGTGGTCAAAGTAGACAATAAATCGCTAGCTCATCAAGTAGTGTCACCACATATTCAATGCAAATACTACCGCTGCTAACTCAAGATCATGGGTCATGATGTTCTACTCATGTAGTCTCAAATAGATTAAACCATAGTCAATCACTTCATATTTATGAATTAAGACACAACCAATCCTAGTTCCTAATTCATCATAGAACATTGCGTACTCAGCACCCTCCTCTTGCAATCTCAGGATGAGACCGCTCGTCAATCTCTGCCTAAAATGCTAAAAACTCTCCTAGAACTTTTCGGTCCACACAAAAGGTTGTCCCTTTCATTTCAAAGATTTCAAGGATGTGGCTACTCTACAAAAGTCGGGTAAAAACCTTCGATAGTAGCCATTAAAACCAATGAAAGTCTACACCTCAGTAATACACTTTGGTGGATCCCATGAAAGAAATGCCTCAATATTTTCTTGATCGACTAAAAATCCATCCTCCAAGATGACGTGTCCTAGAAATTAGACATCTCAAATCCAGAGTTGAATCTTTCAGAGCTTCCCATAAAGTTGGTTCTCTCAGAGTGCATCCAGGACTATCCTCAAGTGTCTCACATGCTCCTCTTCAGATGTCGAGTACACTAGGATGTCATCAATGAAGACCACCACAAACCGGTCTATGTATGGCTAAAATATTTGGTTCATGAGTCCCATGAACACTGATAGGGAATTATTCATGAAAAACAGAATTTCCATGTACTCATAGTGATTGTAACAACACCTAAAGTTCATGTTCAGTATATCCTCATCCCTTACTCGTACCTGGTGATAGCCTAATATGTGGTTGATCTTTAAGAACAATCGTTCCACCTTCATCTGTAAAAGAGGTCTTTAATCTTTGGTATTAGATACCTATTCCTCATAGTAACCTTGTTCAAGTGCCGATAACCCACACATAACCCCAATCTACCAAATTTCTTCTTAACAAACAAAACTGGGGATGCCTAGGGTGAAACACTAAGTCTCATTAAGCCCTTCCTATACAAGTCTTTCAACTAAACAATTATTTCACAATGCTCTGTCAGGTCCATATGATATGAAAGTTCATATATCGATACCATCTCAGGGTGTTGATCAATGCAGAATTCCATCTCCCTATGGGGAGTTAAGCTCGTAACATCTTCAGGAATGACGTCCTCATACTCCACCACTACATGAAACTGAGGAATAATATCTTCCACAACACTAAGGGTGAGACTATCCAATTGATGAGTATTAGGCTACACCCTCCTATGTGTGATCCCATCTTACACATCATATGTTTCCTTTTTAAATAAAAAAGGCAAAATGGATCCATAAATACAGATACACTACACTCTATGCCTAAAATAGTCAATCTGAGCACGAACTATGGATAATCAGCCCATAAAAAGAATTATTTCATAAGGCATCAACTCCACTACCAAGAGATCCACACCATAACTCTCACCTATATGAGTCAGAATGCTCTATTAGCACGAGCTCATGATCATTGGGTCTCCTCTAGTAGAAGTCTCTAAGATTGAGGGTCAACAAAATGGTTCATCCAAAATCTCCATGTCTAAAAAAATAATTCTCTAAATAAAATAATGACTAGAACCTATTTCTGTTAAAACTAAATATAAGGTGGAAAAGTCAAAGATGATACCTCTTATCATCCCTGGAGCCTAAGGGTAATTAGCCTCCATCACCTACAGCTTGTCGCGTCACTATCCATCATCTCTTTAAGCCTACCATGGACCACCTCTTCTTACACCCTTTACTCTCCACGTATTATTCCCTCAGGATATATCTTCTCCTATCACTTTCTCTACCTCGGTGGCCTATCCACCGTCTCTCTGTCAGCATTATGATGAGTTGGAAAATCTATGGTGAGATGTATGCTACTGTTTCATGAAAAGAAATGCCTTTATCTAGGCCCAATGGACTCACCCAATGATACTTGAGCAACAAATACATTGTCTTGGGACCTCCTCTAGAAATTTACCACACAACCAATTCTCTGAGAAATGCATCAAATCCCTAATGCCAAGGTCTCTGATTCTGATCTCCCTTTGCTGACAATAACTGGTTGTATCTGTATAGCCAAGAAACTTTCAACCACCAGATATTTCTCAAGCACCCAAACATAAGTTGTAATGGAAATAAGGATAAAACTTTCTTAGATGTCCTTATAAAGACCTTAGTCAAAGGTGTGAGACATGAATAAATGGTTATGTATCGTATTCATTGATTTCCTAGAATGGTTGGTATGTCTCGATGAATACTCATATACTGATATGTCATCCTTTCGGAGCTATAGAATCTCCTGGATACGCATAGACCATATCATATAAGGTTATAACTACTCTATAAAAAGGTTCTCAAACTATTTACAATGAAGAGTCACCTCATTGAAATATTGAGTAAGCAAACCACACCATCTCCCTACTGAGACACATAGAAGTCTCTCTGTCAGTACTACCATATGATCTTCTAGTGTCTTGACTAGAAGGAAAACACAGGTCGCCGCCTCAATCCATTCCTCACCTGCGTGAGGGACGAGCTCTCCTAGGAACCTAAGGGGTCTCTATCGCTGATACTCGAGATGCATGATTATCCTACACTTCTCATCTTCTAGTACTATATGTACTATGTTATACTCTACAGGTGGAGGTATAGCTGGTGCACCACCTGTAGGTGTTATCTCTAATACAAATCCATGTACTGATGTCACGTTACCCAATGGATCATCATCGTGATCACATAGTATAATCCTACCGGTCTATGTACATATAGTCATATTGATGTAAAATAAGATGTACCATGGTCAATTGAGTATATCTGGATAGTTTACTGAAGATGGACATGGAAAACACAACCATTACTATATGATTCATGCACTCTTTTTTCCCTATAACTTGTTTTTTCATATACCATGTTGAAAATAAGGTATTCAAAGTCCTAGTGTATGGATAAATCGGTCATCACACCAACATTAGATTCCCTAGCCTAAAAATTAATCTCAAAACACTTAACACTATTTCCCAAAACCAATATCACTGACTCCGAGTCCTAAAGTAGAACCAATCACCCTTTGATACAACTCTGTCACGAGCAGTCCCATAGGGGTCCATACAATGACTACCCTATGCTCGGCTCCAATAGGCTATGGGCTAGTGAATAACATCGATTAGGTATATCACACAAATGGGAGGAATTATATTTAAGTATTTATACATGCACTTACATATCCAAACAACAAATGTAGAAACACAAAAACTATAAGAAAACAATGAATGAAACCACTATATCTGACAACGAAAGTAAAATTGTGAAACTACAGTAAAGTAAATATGGACAGAATACAATCCTCCCAAAAAGAGTCTATAACAACAAGTTCAACCTGCATGAAAATAGGTACTTGGATTGTTTTCTAAACCGAAAGAACACACCTCATATGTCCGACCTCAATAAGTGCCTCCCAGTTCTGGTCCACCTATGCCTTTATCAATCTGTTGATCATTTATGAAAGACATGAAACTTGTGGAAAAATCATGTGTAGGGGTGAGTATAACAATACTCAATAGGACTCCCAAAACCACAATGTAAAATACCAAAAAATAAATACCACAAAGGATATACAACCAGTAAATACCAAAAAGGAAGTACTACGAATGAAATAACACCATGGAAATACCACTAAGAAAATACCTTAAATGAAATACTACCAATGATATAATACAAAAGAAATACCATTTGGAAAATATCACCAAGGATATACTATGAATAAAATTCCATGAAGGAAATTTCCCCCAATAATATACAAGTTAGCTCCACATAGGTATATTTAAAAAACACATATAACAAGAATTATCATGATATAGTCAATCCCATAAGACACACAGTCTCAATAACACATATTATCTCCATAAGACACATAGTCTGCATAAGACATACAGTCTATAGGTCATAGACAACCATAAATTTTCGACTTGATGCGTGCTCATTCTTGGAGAGCTCACTCCTGAGAACATTAGGTCTTATACACATTACCACAAAATCACACTTAGTATTTCATCAAATGACTGTCTCATCTTAAGGGTACCAATTCCATAGACAACTCTTCAAATAGACGCACCGTTTGAAAGTTATGGGGGTTTAAATTTTTAATGGATGGGGGTCACTAGGACCATAGACCGACTCATAGTCGGTCCACTGACTGTGGCCTAGTTTTGGCCTGGTTTCCCGGGGTCTGACCCAACTCAGTTCCGACCCGCTTGGTCCGACCTGCCTGGTAATTTCTCACCTGAACCGACCTAGTCAGTCCAGCTAGCTCTGTTTGGACCTAGAACATCAGCTTAGTCCTGATCAATTGTGCTTGTCTAACCCGTGACACCTGGACCAACCCACTTCACTTAAGTCTATCCCACCCCACCTTGGGTTGGTCCATCATCTCTGGACCGCCCTGCCATACTTGGCCCGTTTTACATGCACACGTGCCTCCTCACATTGTCCTATCTGCTCTGTGACATGTATCCCACATGGCCACATTCGTGTTCTGTGGCCCCCACATGCGGCCACCTCCATCGAATCTCATGGCCCAACCATCACCGCTATAGCCTTCACTAGCTTCCGTTGTGGCCACTACCACCGCATAAACTGCCTTCAGTCTGTGCATCTCCTCACTCCACCTCGGCAGACCACATCACTGCCTCACCGGTCCTCCACGCTAGTTTTCTCTTTTACGAACCACCCAGCCACCTATGATGCATAAAATTTTAAATTCTTGGAGATATGGGCTCCTTGGTTCCCGATATTCTCAAATTCAGCCCCTATTCTTGGTTTTACTATAATATGGGGGTCAAATCATGTTTTGAGAAACCTGGAAAGTTGAAATGTGGCCATGGTGGTCCAACAATTATGAACACAAATAACGGGGAGAAAAAATTATGAAGAAAAACTTGAATAATGAACCTTTTCCTTTTTTCATGTCGGAATCAATCCATTTTTATTTGAAGTATAAATGAATAGGAATTAAAAATAAACTCTAGTTTAGGAACCCCACAAATAAAATCCCTTCCCTAAATAATGACCAATACACCAACCAATCAGTTTGTTGATCGGACCATGTTCATCTAAGAATATATTAATGGGGAAGAACAACTCAAAACAACACACACTGCCTCAATTCGTCTCAATCGCTGATGAAGGACGATAGTTGCATCGTTGTTATTTGCGAGGTTCCTCCAAATCGGTTGTGTGTTGATCATCAATCCACAATCCATCATCATTATCCAAATGAAAATCCTCTAATATTTCCCTAGTGATTATATGGAATTCAACAGGTTATACGGCTAACCCTGGGATTTCTACATAAGGATACTTTTAAAGAGAATTTTTTCGGCATTGACAAAATAATTTTTTATTTAAATTATGTAATGATGATTATTTCCTTTTCAATTTTTTCAAAATAAGACCCGTTCTAACTAACGTTAAGTCTCACCTAAGGATGTCACCATATTATGAAATCAACAGTAGTATTAAATTTTCATTTTAAGTCACCATCCATGAGTTATTAGGATTTTAATATAAAATAATTTTATTTAATTATTTTGTTTATAGTTATGTCCTTGGTGACTTTTTCTACAGATAACCTGCACCGACCAAAATTAGGTTCTTCCTATGGTAAAGCCTTCAATCTATGATCAATGGTTTCCTTGAATTTCTGATCTGAGTAACCATTTAAAATTTATTCCACTTTTCCTGGAAAACAGCGCAAACGTGTTATTAAATGTTTAATATTTTTTAAAAAATATTTCTGGACACAT
Organism: Viscum album; assembly: GCA_963277665.1. Taxonomy (NCBI): domain Eukaryota; kingdom Viridiplantae; phylum Streptophyta; class Magnoliopsida; order Santalales; family Viscaceae; genus Viscum; species Viscum album. The sequence goes on from OY728125.1 coordinate 1,804,067,188, forward strand.
TGTGACATAGAATCATACACTGTCTCAGCGCCTAGTCTTGAAACAAACCCATGTAATTTCTAAAAATATTACATGAAAATCATGAGATGTTCCTGAGAATCCCTTGGATCTGGAATTAAAACCACTCCCCATCGATTTTAAATAGGTGTACATCATAGAGGGACACAAATTACCAGAAATAATTGCTAGTAATTTGTTTAAAACCCAATATAAATCATATATTGACATTTTGAGAGAGAATTTAAAATCCATAGGGTGGTGATTAGTTTACATACCTAGAATAAAACCAAAAATATGATCACATAGAATTCATCTTGAGGGAGATTAAAAACCTCTCAGGCAACCCCAAATGAGGTTGAATCCCACTTTGATTGAGTATGTGAAGAATAATATTAACAATATATTAGAATATTGGATCATATATCCCATTTTAGATTCATATTTGGCTCTCCCCATTCATGTAGTTCAAAAAAACTAGCCTAACCACTGTAATGTGTGAAGAATGAATTAATCCCTATGATAATTCAGAACAGTTGGAGTGTGTGTGTAGATTTTAAAAATTTGAATCAGATCACTTAGAAATACCATTTACTCATCCAATTCATTGACATTATGTTAGATAGATTAGTAGGGAGAAAAAATTATTACTTTTGTGATGGATTTTAAGGTTATTTCAAGGTACATATTTCTCTTGAGGATCAAGAAAAGTATACCTTTACAAGTCCCATTAGAACTTGTACATATAATCTGATTCCATTTAGATAATTTAATTCTCCAGGTACATTTCAATGGTCAATGGTAATTATATTTCATGTTCACATTGAAAATTTCTTGGATGTTTTTTAGAGAATATCACAGTGTTTAGAGATTATTTTGACCATTATTTGAAAAATCAAGAATTTTTTTAGAACGTGAAATGAAAAAAAATACTGTTTTAAATTTCATAAAGTTCCATTTCATTGTTGAGAGAAGAATTATCATTGGGCATGTAATTTAAAAAAAATAATTAAAGTGTTTAATCAAAAATTGAAGTGATAAATTCATTTCCCTACCCTACTTATGTGATACATGTTAGATTATTTTTAGAATATGCATGATTATGCAAGAGGGTTATGATATATTTTAGTAATATTTCTCTCCATGTGTCATGATTAACATTGAAATATATTGATTTTTATTTCAATGGTTTATGTATAGAATCCATTTATGTGTGTAATATGATATTTATTTCACCACCCTTGATGCAACCACAAAATTTGGAGGATCCATTCGAGCTACTTTGTGATGAATCCAACCAAGTAGTCAGAGAAATCCTTTCTCAATGAGTTGATGGTAAGCCACACATTATTTCATATGGATCAAGAATCATTAATGTGGTCCAATTGAATTAAAACACCAGAAAAAAAGTAGTTTTTATCAGCTGTCTTTTCATGAGAAATAGTTAGATCATATCTTATTGAACTAAAATCACAATTTTTTCTAATCATGTTTTCCTTAGGTACATGATGAAGAAGGAAGATAAACCAAATCTATTGAGGTGGATGATAGTAATATAGTATTTCAACATAAAAATCAAAGAAAATAAGGGAGTTGAGAACCAAGTTGACGGTCACTTAAGTAGACTTCCAAACACTACTGAAGCCTAAATTCTTGACAAAGATCCATTGAATGATCACCTTCCTAGAGAATAGTTGTACATGATTGAAGGGGAAGTTCAATAGTATGCTGGTATGGTCAATTATCTGGTAACATCTCAGGCCCCATCTCATTTCAATTATCTCCAAATTCAGAAACAAAAAGACGAATCTAGATATTACTTTCGGGATGATCCATTTCTTTGGAATATTTACAATGACAAATTGATAAGATGATGTTTTACCGAGAGTGAAATTGGTTTTGGTTTTGATTTGTTTAACACTTTATCATGTGTATTCCACTTTATACCTCAATTGGAATCATGTAAGGTTTTAGAATTTATAATTTATTAGCCCTCCCTTTTTAAATATGCTCATTAATTTTTCAAATGGTGTTAAAAATGTCTGTTTATGGACATATTTCAAAGGGACATGAAATTCCCCAACAACCACATAATTTTTTTTTTGATATTTTCAATGTCTATAGGATATATTTTACGGGCCCTTTCCCAATTTTATTTGGAAATTATTATATCTTTCTTGCAATTTATTTTTTTAAAATGGGTGGAAGAAAAATTAATCTAGATAGAAAATGGTAATGTTTTTTTATTTTGTTAGGGATAACATATTATGTATGTTTTGAGTTACTAGAGCCATAATAAATTACTAGGTGACTCAATTTTTTACTAGGACAGTGGAGGATTCACTGAAGAAGTATGGGGTGAATCATAAAACTTCTATTTCCAATCATCCACAAACTTATAGGAATGTTGAAGTGTCCAATAGGGAAATCAAAGGAATTTTGGAGAAGACTGTTAATACAAACATGATGTATTGGAGCCAAGTGTTGGAATTTACATTATGGTATTATAGGAAATCTTACAAAACACTGATTGGAATGAGTCTATATATGCTGATTTATGGGAAAATTCATCACCTACCTATGGAATTGGAGTATAAGGTGTATCGGACACTGAGGGAGATGAATTTGGATCTTGAAAAAATTGGTAGAGAGAGAATATTTCAGTTGTAGAAGATATATGAAATTATAAGGTAAGCATTTGAAAATTCAAATATTTTCAATAAGGGAACAAGAGTGGCTCATGATAATATAATCCAACCCAAATACTTCCATCCTCAAGAAAAATTGATATTTTTCAACTCAAGACTCAAGATAATTCCAGGTAAACATCGTTCTAGATGGGAGGACTTTTTATAGTTACTAATGTATATAATTTTGGTTCTCTATAGATTGTGAAGGATGGGGAGATGGGGTCATTCATTTTTAATGGGCATAGATTAAATAAATTCCTTGGGACCCTAGCATCAAAGCTAGTGGAAGATGTCACACTCATCCAACCTATTTATCAATAAAATACATTATGTAATACATCCCATTTACAATTTGTTCCCTAATATGATTCATTTTTAAATTGGATTACATTTTAAATCCATTTAAATACATTGAGGACACAACATCATTTAAGTACGAGGGAGGAGAACATTTTGGTTTATTATTTTCATTTTTTGTTTATTTTTCTATTTTTCTAAAAACTATTTTTGGTATTGATTTCATATTTTTATTCTCACATTTTTAAAATTTAGCATGATTTTTAATGATTTGTGCTAAAATGATTAAAATTTATATTAATGAAACCCATATCAATGAGTTAAACAATATATTCAATTAAGCTAGGCCGAAATTAATGGTGAAAATTACTTTGATTCAAGTTCAAATATTTGGGAAATATCTGGAAAAGTCTTCTGATTTTTGAACCCCATTCTATTGTTCACTATATTTATTTTTGAAATCACCTTCCTGTTTTGATTATAATTTTTTTTCATATTCTTTACATTCACCTCGCTTCTTGAGAGAACCAATCCATGATTACTTTAAACAAAATTTTATTTATTCCTGCCAAAACTTGTGGGTTTGTGATACTTGTGTTTAAAATTATTGAATCATTTATTTGGTTTCAAATCCCCATTTTTCAAAAGAATGATTTTTATTAGGTCTTTCCCTATATTTTTATTCCTTTTAGATAATAGAATCCATGAACAACAAGTTAGGTTTTCCAAATTACAATCTATTTTATCCAATCCATCATGAACATGATGTAAAATTACATGGTCTTATTGAACATAAGTCTGGAGAATCTATATTATATTATGATACCTCATTTTATAATAATTTTATTATAAATAAAATATAAAAGTTATGATTTTGTTTCTAAATAATTCATTCAATTGAAATATGTGACTTTCAAGAGCTTTCATGTTAATAGAAGTTGTGTCTTTATAGAGCTTCCAAAGGAGAAAGAAATTTGTTCTTATCTGGAGCATTCAAGAAAGATTATGATTCATAAAATTAAAAATTTTGATGTTGAAAGGATACATGGTATTCCCATTCTTTTAGATTCATTGATGATGGAGCTAATATTTTTTAAATGGGAGTGATGAGGAGACCAAACATTGGTGAAAATTAGAATCTAAAAATTTTGCTTCAAAGAGAGCCAATCCCTACCCATTCAGTCTTATAATTTTTAACATTTAAATACATACAATCATAATCGACATAAAAAACCTGAAAAGTCTTCATGATAAACATATTTCCTTGAATAAAATTGGGTGGATATGTGGGAGTTTATCAAGCCTATGGAGTCTCTTTCATGGGTTTGGATGAGAAAAGCCCTATTAAAATTTGACATTTGTGAGATGAGATAAAATTAATGTGATATAGGTTTTTTGCATGTGTGGTATGATAAATGAATTGTAAATATATTAAATTATCTAAATTAAGTACTTTAAGTAATGGGTTTTCCTGAGGCATGATATCTTTTTGTTTCTTGGTGAGGATTTGGTAGATCTCATGGGCATGTGTTTTGAATTTTCTTTGATTTTATTTTGATTCTCACTTGTCCATATGTCCAAGTTATATTTTTGGAGAAATTAATAAGGAAAATTATTTCAATAATTTTATATCAAATTTAATTTTTTAAAATTCCACCAATGTGTTATTTTAATGATACTTGTCACATTTTATGATTTTTGTGGTATTTTGAGCTTAATTGAAAAAATGGCCCATTTTTTATTTTAATAGTTTTAAATTATTTATTTATTTAATCTATAAAATTTTGTATACTAATATGAATTGGGAAATTATTTATTTTTAGGATTATATACATCATGGTACTCAATTCAGTTTTTTGTACCCAAAGCTAAATCCTCTATTTGGAAGCCCAAAACCATATCACATGTTTGTCCATGGAAACTGTGATTAAGTATTGATATTTTTTAAATGGAGAACATTGATCCTAAATGTACTAAAAAAATGTGATGAAATGTGGAGGGGAGATGAGAAATAAATCTATTAACAAATTTCATGGGGGATTCCAAGCACGAATTGTCATTTTGAAGTCCATTATTGAATGGGAAACCAGATATATGAAAAATGGGATGTCTACCAAGATGGAATAAATATTCAGAGTATAATAGACATAACACTCTCAAGAAAATGAAACATATGCATAAATATTTAGGGGAGATAGTAATGATATTTATAAATATCATTTGTTAAGGATTTCATGTGTTAATTATCCATTTAATTGGGTTTACACACAGTAACTTTTGAAACGAAATTTTAACCTATGAAAGGAGGATACATGCTTCTTCATAGAGCTTTATAATCCATCCCATATCTTCCAGTTGACCACTGAGGAAGAAATATATACCAAGTATTCATTAATGAACATCTTCTCCCTCCTCCTTTTCAATTCGTTATTTTTCAATTCCTTTATATTCCCCATTCATCTCGAATACCCTTACCGTGGTGGGGTAAACATTTGAGTGATTGGGGAAGGGTTGAATTATCTAATTTTTAATACTTGAATTCTTGGAATTAATTGAATGAAATATATTTCACTCTTTTTATATGTAATTTTCAATTTCATATATATTCTTTTATTACAAATTTCAATCATACTTTTTTTTATTTTGTTATTCATTTTTTCTTCGCCCAATGATCATTATCTTCCTCTTCTTGGTTCTGGTTTATATACGATGGAATGGACAAGGTATTAGTAGTGAAGTACTTGAAGATCATCAGTATGTGTGAGGGGGTAATGTAAGTTCTTAATTATTTGGGATAAATAATAATAGATCAGGAATTACCCAAGTCAATTGAAGATATTCAATGAAACTCTCTCAAACATGGAAGGAGAGTAGACCAAACTTAGATCTTCGTAATTTTCTCTCCCACTATTACCATTTGAACAATGTAATGAGTGGAAAAATCATGTAATATCTCTTTAATTGACATAATATAAGAGGATTGAATAAAATAGAACAAGGATAGAATTTTAGTTCAAAAACTAACCCTGACCTGATCACCCTTCTCATACCATAGTTTTTAATCACACAAGTTTCCAATTCTATTCCAATAATTTTCTTAATATATTTCATTTATTTCATTTCTTTCATAACTAAACAAATCCAAAACACTAAATTTCTCTTCTAAGTGTATTTTTTGTGTTCACTCTTCTTTGGGAGAATACTAAGGGTTATTCACTATACTACACTGAGGTAATATAAAAAAATTGTTTTCAATTCCCCACTACAAGAGTGCATCAATATGATAGTGGTAAATTTTATATTCTCTTGAAAATGGTGAAATTTGTGTTATCAAATGAAATATGTGAATAATATACATATCTAATTTACCATGACTAATAAATTATTTTGACCATCATGATGATATTATTTTTTTTCTCATTCAAATTTAATAATGTATGAAACTGCCTCTAGGTAACTGTTGGAGTTGGTATTCTAGAACCAACTACTTTGTACTTTATTCATTAAATAAAAGCCTTATCACATCTTGATTGTTCTTCTGCGTGACATTTCATGTGATAATTTCCTAAGGACAGCTGTTGCATTAAAGGGTCGTAGCGGATCCCTGCTATGATGAGAACCCGAAAGTGCTATAACACTATTCTTGAATGAATGTTCTATGGCCGGATGATATTATTTGAGGGACACAAATAAAACAGGTCATTAGGGGTGAGGACTCATAAAAATTTGAGGCACCTTCTCATGGTGTGCTCCCTTGGTAATATCCAGGAGGATATTATGAGAACGAGACCCGCCAGTAGGAAATCCACATTTCATAGTGTCATTGGATGTTCCTATCTACGGACGTGTGTATTGATTCTTAGACTTTAAGATTATTATTAATGGGTATTATAAATCACGCACATAGATGTATTGACGAAAACTGTGATGACACACTGTTCGCAGCGAGGTAGGATACGTTGGGTGCGTCACGAGTAATACCGCATTAATAGATAATGCGAGAAAGGATTTGTCCCTTCTGTTCCATAACAGAAGTAGATATCTTAGGCCATTTGATGGAATTGATATAGCCTAAATAAATCCATGTCCATGGTAAGGTATGGGCAAGTTCAATTCCGGGAAGTCAAAGAAAGAATAATCAAGCGCATGGGTTGATGGCACTAGCATGAAACCCGCTTGATTGGAGATATCGATACAAAGGGATTATATTACACGGTAAGTGTTCGTAGGAGGTGACACGTCATTGCGGCGTTAACTTCTTTCTCTATGCCTGCCTTGGCGTGTTGTTAGACGCTAACCTTGGACTTTAGGAAGGATCAGCCTAATTCCACTGAGAAAGAGGCCTAGAGGGTCACACACTGAGTGTGTCCATGTATCTCAGTTAAATATTAATTTAACAAGTTAAATAAATATTATTTCCGACTGTGGTTTAATAATTATTTAAGGATGTCTGATCGCATTTATTTTAACACTAGTTATTCGAGAGAATATATTGTAGATAAAACAATATATTTATTAGTGAGTAATGCAGTTACACTTATTTAAGAAATAAATAGTCATTACTCAAGGTCTAATAAATGTGGTGGAGAAAAATGGAAAATAAAAGTACACGTCGTGTATATTAAATATACACGCTGTGTAGTTTTATGGAAAACAAGTACACGCCGTGTATCAATTATTACACGCCGTGTAGTTTTTCCAATTGGGATTTTGAGGATTTAATATTGTTTTATTAAATGATATTTATTGTAATCAGCATGGGCGCATGTCAAGGAATTAATAATTCGACATGGGGGTTTTCAATAAGAGTTAATGAAATAAATAAAACGCGTAACGCATTTATTTATTGTCATAACTCTATTAACCTCAAACCTGATTATAAATATCCTCGCAACCCCAACATTTTTTAGTGAGCCATTGTTGTGCACAATGGATTTGGAAATACTCTCAAGCCAAGAGAGAATTCCCTTTCCACCAAGAACGCCCTCAAGTTACGAGAGCAAGATCCTCCACCGGATCAAGACAGTCGAAGGCAGACATCGCAAGCGAAGGTTCTTCCGTGCTAGCACCCAGAGATCTCTTCGGCGACATCCGGAGATACGTGACACACGTATGGATCACCGCTAGAGGAATCCTACACTTGGATTCTATGACGCAACGATGGATCACCGAATCGTGACCGGATACATCAATGAAGAATGAATTCCAACGAGGTAATTCCTATGCATCAATTAAATTAATTTTAATCAACATAAGATGATCCTCCTCATGGGTTCCGGGACTCATCTTTTCTTTTCGTTCTTCGTTCTATTCCGAGGATTCGGCATTTTATATCGTAGCGGATCTCGGATTGAACATTGTTTAACGAAAAATTAAGTTTGGAAAACCCACCAATGCGCTTCCGCTGCACCCGGAACCTACAAGTGGTATCAGAGAGGGGTCATATCATTGGTTATAATTATTTAGTTTTTTGTTGGTGATTTACGCATTTAATAATTTAGTTATTTCAATTCATGTTTAATCGTTCTGGAAATCTGAATATCGAGATCTATTCCTCCTCTCTTGTTTCTCGTTCACCTCATAGAAACATATTTTTTCTTTTAATTTTGATTAAAATAAAATAGAGGAACTCATTCGGAGGAGCCAAATGTTTTTGGCCGTATAACACCAGAATACACGGCGTGTATTCGGAAGTACACACTGTGTAGTCTAGGTTCAATGCATTGACTGATCCGCCAAATCAGGTTGTGTATTGGATTCTTTCTAAGAATTTAAGACACCGTGTGTTGACCAGAAACAGGTGGCACACGGTTTCTAGAATACATGTCGTGTGGTCCAATGAACATGTCGTGTAGTCCTTTCGGGTTAGGGTTGGGTCGTGTACTCCGTACACAGCCTGCCCAGCTGGAAACTGTGTAACACGGAAACTACACGACGTGTGTCCCATTGTACACGGCGTGTACTCCGAAAATTTCCGAAGAACATTAACACACCCTATCCCCGGGCATGTACTTCAGATGGACGGTGAAGAAAAAGTACACACCATGTAGTCGGAACTACACGTCGTGTACTCACACAAATTAAGCAGATTTATTAGAATTTATTATTATATTATACAAACCCTTGAGACGTGTACCATGGTGCAAGTGTAAAGCTGAGGCACAACACGTGATAGGTGTTTTATATATATGTGTTTACTTTAACATCTGTGTAATAAATGGGAATTCGCCGGGTTGCCTCCAAGATACAAGTTGTGTACAAGGATAATTTTAAATGAATTTATTTGTTTAAAATTATGATGGATGAGAATCTCAAGGAAATTCAGAAAAGGGATTTAAGATAAAAGGATTGATTAATTAAAGATAATTAATTGATTCGAGCGTGATTTATCTTAAACAAGAACGATTAAATAATTGAATTCTAGTTTTATTTATGCGTAAATATCGTTGCATGTATGGATGAGCATGAGCTAGACCGAGACCTTTGTATGTGAATGGTTTCTTTTAATTTATTTATTTAATGGAAATTTGTTGTCCTGCGAGCCATCTCCTCATTACTATGTAGGGCTTGCGTTCCCAAGGATTCTTTTATGTAAAAACCCCTTTTTTCCCCTCACCTGCGTGTGAGATAAATGCATATGTAATTGATGGAGCTCCCAATCTAGTGGAGGCGGCTCAAGTCAGGAGCCAAGATAAAACCAATCCAAGGAGATACAAAGGTGGACAGGTGGAAAGCTGTAAACACGAACCCGAAAGGTTCAAGGTGTTTCTCCCCTAGGTCTTGGGTTAGTTTATCAACCGCTAGATAAAATAACCAATAGAAAATCTCATGATCATACCATTTATTTTATTTCTGTCAGTTGCATGGTTTATTTATTGTGGGTGTGTTGTCACGATCACACAATTAATGAATTAAACGAGCATGCAATATGGAACTAAAATAAAATTGGCTTATACGTAAATATTATCTTAGACATGGTTAATCACTTAAGTATATCCCACTTAATAATAACAAGCATGTAATCAAAGATAATAAAATTGCAATTTACGTATAAGGATAAAATCCCTCAAAATAAATATTAAGTCTACATAGCCTTCCATAATCTTGGTTAGAATCTAACCATAGTTCAAAGTGCTTGACCAACCCTAGTTGGGGTGCTTTCAATTATCGGGGAATTCTAATTCAAGGTTTTGGGTTGACTTGACTTGGTTCGCATCAAGGGTTGACTGCCACAGCAGGACTTGGTGTGACCAAGAGGCAAAGGTTGAGTAAATCCAAAAAGGATTTCAGGATTGGGGAGTCCACTCAGCGGATCAAGGAACTGCGAGTTAATGCAGTTGGCATTTGGAATGCCTACCTAAAACCCTTCAAGTTTCTTGACCAACCCTACTTGGGGTAATGTGAAGGGTAATATGGATCCTTGCCACTAGAATATTCACGCAATAGAATATTCTGAAGTCAATGGTGAGGGATATTGGATTTCGATAAAATAGTGGGAGACTAATAAGTATTAATTTATTTATTTGTATCATTTTTATAATAAAGTACTAAACCTTTGCTCATCTTAAATTGTAGAAACAGCAAGAAAATGACTTCAAACATATCATTGCGCACCATACTCGAAAAATAAAACCTTCTCACCGGCACCAATTTCCAAGAGTGGCAGAGGCGTTTACGCGTCGTCCTTCACCACGAAAGGAAATTATATGTGCTGGAAGAGCCTATTCCAGTTGCACCTGGGAAAGAGGCTAGTGATGAGGAATTATCTCTCTACATGAAACACTAGGAGTACGCCACAGATGTCCAGTGTTTCATGCTATCGTCCATGTCTAATGAGATCTTGAAGCAACATGAAAACATGGATGCGTATAGAATGATGTCTCACCTTAAAGTCTCTACCAAGAGAAGGCAAGACAGGAGAGGTATGAGATCTCCAATGCTTTTTTTACCACGAAGCTTGGAGAGTCTGCGCCAGCTGGGCCTCATGTGGTTATGCTTATTGGCTACATTGAACACTTGGACATCTTAGAGATTAAATTCCCAGATGAGTTGCGTACAGATCTCATCCTATAATCATTGCCCAAGACCTTCTCTAGCTTCATTGTCAACTATAACATGAGCGGAAATGAGAAGAGTCTATCAGAGCTTCTGACCTTGATTCGCCAGGTAGATAAGGACATGGGGCGTGACAAACCCGCGGTCCTTATGGTGAACAAGAAAAGGAAGGAGAAGGCAAAGGGGCCAAAGACTTATAAATGGTATGAAGCCCCCGAGGACCGTCCCTCCAAGAAGGGGAAGATCCAGAGGCAGGGCAAGGAATGGGAAGCAGTGTGTTTTGCATGTGGCAAGCAGGGCCACTGGAAGAGGAACTGTATCCAGAAGCGTGGGGACGCTAAAGGTGCATTCGTTATCGAGTGCAATCTTTCTATATCTACACATTGGGTATTAGATATAGCTTGTGGGGATCACATCTGTATTCAAATGCAGGAACCATGTAGATTTAGAAAGATCGCCAGAGGAGAGGTGGATCTTTAAGCTGCCAATGGCGCAAGGCTGGCTGCGTTGGCTATTGGCGACTATCACCTCTCATTGCCAACTGGCATGATTTTGGTTTTACAAAACTGTTATTTTGTGCCTAGTGTTACCAAGAACATAATTTCTGTATCTTGTTTGGATACGGATGGATTTATTTTCAAGATTGGAAATAAGGGTTGTCTCTTTTATAAGAACAACGTATGTTATGGTATGGAACATTTGAATAATGGTTTGTATCTATTAAATTATGAAAACCAAGTGTTGGAAATCGATAAGGAAACAAACTCACATGACTCATACATCACCCAGTTATGGAATCACCACCTTGGTCATGTGAACGAGAAGCGCTTGACAAAGCTCTGCCAAGATGGCTATTTAGACTCTACTGAGCTAAAACCACTTGATAGATGTCACACTTGTTTACAAGGAAAAATGACCAAGCCGCCTTTTGGTGGACAAGGTGAAAGGGCCACAGAGCTTCTAGGATTGGTACACACAGATGTGTGTGGACCATTTCCAGTAGAAGCTAGAGGTTGATATTCTTACTTTATTACTTTTACTGATGATTTGAGTAGATATGGCTATGTCTACTTAATGAGGTATAAGTCAGAGTCCTTAGAGAAATTTAAGGAATTCAAGAATGAAGTAGAGAATCAACTTGGTAAGAAGATAAAGAAGCTTCGATCGGATCGAGGTGGAGAATATCTGAACCAAGAGTTCATCGATCTTCTACGGGAGCCCGGGATTCTATCTCAGCTCACTGCTCCTTATACACCACAGTGGAATAGTGTTAGTGAAAGGAGGAACCGCACCTTGTCGGACATGGTGAGGTCGATGATGAGTCATGCAGATCTTCCATTATCCTTTTGCGGATATGCATTTCACACTGCAGTATACACATTAAACCGAGTACCAACTAAGGCAGAAAATGGAATTCCATCCGAGTTATGGAATGGAAGGAAACCCACTTTGTCGCACACACGTGTATGAGGATGCGAGGCGTTTGTTAAGGCCTTCTCAGGCAACAAACTAGAACCCCGGGGCACGAAGTGTATCTTTATAGGATATCCCAAGGAAACAAAAGTATATTACCTATATAACCCCCAAGACAAGAAAGTGGTTGTCGCCAGACAAGCCGTCTTTCTTGAGAGGGAGCACATCCTCAAGAAGGATAGTGGGAGCAAGATTGACTTCGACGAAGTTGATGCTCAAGATACACAAGAGTTGGTACAGGAACAAGTTCCACAGGTCCCCGTGGAAGAGTTTCCAGAAACACAAGTACTGCGTAGGAGCTCAAGTGAGGTAAGGGAACCAGAGAGACTTGGTTTCCCAGTCACCGAGGATGGTGAATCGTTATTGTTGGACAATGATGAACCTCTCTCCTACAAGGAAGCAGTAGAAATCTCAGAAGCTGCAAGATGGATAGAAGCTATGAATTCTGGGATGGATTCCATGTATCAGAACTAAGATTGGGTTCTAGTCGATGAGCCAGTTGATGTAAAGCCTGTTGGATGCAAATGCGTATTCAAAAGAAAGCTGGACATGGAAGGTCAAGTTAGCACCTATAAAGCAAGGCTAGTGGCCAAAGGATTCAGACAGCGTCAAGGAATTGACTATGATGAAACCTTCTCGCTAGTTGCCATGTTAAAATCCATAAGAATAATACTTTCCATAGCATCTTACCATGACTATGAGATTTGGAAGATGGATGTCAAAACAACATTCCTTAATGGGAACCTTCAGGAAGATGTCTATATGACAAAACCAGAAGGGTTTGTGACACCAGGTGAAGCCAAACGAGATTGCAAGTTGCAGAAATCCATTTATGGATTAAAGCAAGCATCCAGGTCATGGAACATTCGATTTGATGAAGCCATAAAGGAATTTGGTTTAATTAAGAATGAATGTGAGACATGTGTTTATAAGCGGTTTAATGGGAATGCGGTCATCATCCTAGTGGTATATGTTGATGACATATTGCTTATTGGAAACGACGTACCAACCATACAGTCAGTTAAGGACTGGTTGAACAAGTGTTTCTCCATGAAGGACTTAGGAGAAGCATCCTACATTCTAGGGATCAAGATCATTCATGATATATCCAAGACGCTGCTTGGACTAAGTCAGGGTACATGCATTGACTAGATACTAAAGAGATTTAGTATGGAAAAATCCAAGAGGGGATTGGTTCCAGTGTCACATGGCTTACATCTTTCTAAGAAAATGTGTCCCCAGACACAAAAGGAGAAAGATAGGATGAGAAAGATCCCATATTCTTCGGCTATAGGATCCATCATGTATGCCATGTTATGTACCAGGCTTGATGTTTCCTATGCACTGAGCATGGTAGGCAGATATCAAGCAGATCCAGGAGAACAGCATTGGACTGCTGTTAAGACTATCCTTAAGTATCTAAGAAGAACTAAGCATATGTTCCTAGTGTATGGAGGAGACGAGGAGCTTGTCATCAGAGGGTATGCTGGTGCTGGTTTTCAAATAGATCAGAATGATCTGAAGTCACAATCTAGATATGTTTTCTGTCTCAATGGAGGATCTGTGAGTTGGAAGAGTTCAAAGCAGCTAGTTGTCGCCGATTCTACAGCGGAGTCCGAGTATATAGAGGCTTCTGATGCAGCCAAAAAAGCCGTTTGGATTCAGAACTTTTTCCAGGAGCTTGATGTGGTGCCTAGCAGTAAAGATCCCATTACATTGTATTGTGATAATACTGCAGCGGTGGCTCTTGAAAAAGAACCAAGGTCACATCAACGAACAAAGCACATACTCCGTAAGTATCACCTCTTGAGGGATTTCTATCAAAGGGGTGAATTTGCAGTGAGCAGAGTGTCTACGGAAGAGAACATGGCGGACCCCATGACTAAAGGCCTATCTCAGCAGAAGCATGAATATCATGTGAGAGCTAGCGTGTTAAAGGTTGTTAGCAGCTGGCTCTAGTCCAAGTGGGAGTCTGTTGGAGTTGGTGGTCTAGAACCAACTACTTTGTACATTATTCATTAAATAAAAGCCTTATCACATCTTGATTGTTCTTCTGCATGACATGTCATGTGAAAATGTCCTAAGGACAGCTGTTTCATTAAAGGGTCGTAGCGGATCCCTGCTATGATGAGAACACAAAAGTGCCATAACATTGTTCTTGAATGTACGTTCTATGGCCGGATGATATTATTTGAGGGACACAAATAATACAGGTCATAAGGGGTGAGGACTCATAAAACTTTGAGGCACCTTCTCATGGTGCACGCCCTTGGTAATATCCAGGAGGATATTATGAGAACGAGACCCGCCAGTAGGAAATCCACATTTCATAGTGTAATCGGATGTTCCTATCTACGGATGTGTGTATTGATCCTTAGACATTAAGATTATTATTAATGGGTATTACAACTCGCACACTTAGATGTATTGAAAAAAACTGTGACGATACACTGTTCGCAGCGAGGTAGGATACGTTGGGTGCGTCACGAGTAATACTGCATTAATAGATAATGCGAGAAAGGATTTGTCCCTTCCGTTCCATAACGGAAGTAGATATCTCAGGCCCATTGATGGAATTGATATAGCCTAAATAAATCCATGGCCATGGTAAGGTATGGGCAAGTTCAATTTCGGGAAGTCAAAGAAAGAATAATCAAGCACATGGGTTGATGGCACTAGCATGCAACCCGCTTGATTTGAGATATCGAGACAAAGGGATTATATTACATGGTAAGCGTTCGTAGGAGGTGACACATCATTGCGGTGTTAACTTCTTTATCTATTGGTGCCTTGGCGTGTTTCTAGACGCTAACCTTGGAATTTAGGCAGGCTCAGCCTAATGCCACTGAGAAAGAGGCCTAGAGGGTCACACACTAAGTGTGTCCATGTATCTCAGTTAAATAGTAATTTAACAAGTTAAATAAATATTATTCCCGACTATGGTTTAATAATTATTTAAGGATGTCTGATCGCATTTATTTTGACACTAACTATTCGAGAGAATATACTGTGGATAAAATAATATATTTTTTAGCGAGTAATACAGTTACATTTATTTAAGAAATAAATAGTCATTACTCAAGGTCTAATAAATGTGGTGGAGAAAAATGGAAAATAAAAGTACACGCCGTGTATATTAAATATACACGCTGTGTAGTTTTATGGAAAACAAGTACACGCCGTGTATTAATTATTACACGCCGTGTAGTTTTTCCAATTGGGATTTTGAGGATTTAATATTGTTTTATTAAATGATATTTATTATAATCAGCATGGGCGCATGTCAAGGAATTAATAATTCGACATGGGGGTTTTCAATAAGAGTTAATGAAATAAATAAAACGCGTAATGCGTTTATTTATTGTCATAACTCTATTAACCTCAAACCTGATTATAAATATCCTCGCAACCCCAACATTTTTTGGTGAGCCATTGTTGTGCACAACGGATTTGGAAATACTCTCAAGCCAAGAGTGAATTCCCTTTCCACCAAGAACGCCCTAAAGTTACGAGAGCAAGATCCTCCACCGGATCAAGGCGGTCGAAGGCGGACATCGCAAGTGAAGGTTCTTCCGCGCTAGCACCCGGAGATCTGTTCGACAACGTCTGGAGATACGTGACACACGTGTAGATCACCACTAGAGGAATCCTACACTTGGATTCTACGACGCAACAATGGATCACCGAATCGTGACCGGACACATCAACGAAGAAAGAATTCCAACGAGGTAATTCTTATGCATCAATTAAATTAATTATAATCAACATATGATGATCCTCCTCAAGGGTTCTGGGACTCATCTTTTCTTTTCTTTCTTCATTCTATTTCGATGATTCGGCGTTTTATATCGTGACGGATCTCGGATTGAACATTGTTTAACGAAAAATTAAGTTGGGAAAACCCACCAACGCGCTTCCGCTGCGCCCGGAACCTACAGTAACTTGAGTCAGGTTTGTTATATTATTTAATCGGGTTATTGGAGTTTTACTACCCTTAGATTAATTTTTCTTATCTAGAGGCCTTGATAGTAGAGATATCATGATATTTGAGATCATGTAATCTAATAGTATGTATTTACTACATTGATAATTCTTTTTTATCCATGATATTATTTCATTTTATATTATCCATGGATTGATTTCATGCTATAATTTTTTATTTAATGGATTTTTTTAGTTTTTTCCCTATTTATATTGAGTAGGGATTATTGATTAATTATGGATTCAATTGTAGGAAACACATAATGATTTTCATTTATCAAAATTATATTTTTTCATACGATAAGAATAAGTATACTATGAATAAAATAAAAAACGAGTGAATGTTTCTTATATTTATTTTATATTTATAATGTAATATGTGAATCATTTATGTATCTATTTCTTCATGGAAACTAAACAAATCATTCAATAAAGATAAGAACACATATATACCATTTTAATAATGTAGTAAATGACTCTATATTATACGATTTGGAGTGTTTAGAGTTAATTTTAGAGGAAGGTTAGTATAAAACATGTGAAGTACATTTTAATTGAACATGGATGACATGAGAGTTAAGATAATGATGTATAATATTTTTTAACCTTTACTACTATAAGAATTGTATTTTATGGATTAATAGTAATAATGATAATGATCAAACTCGGTATTTGTCATTATTTTGTGTTCGATCTTAATAGAAGAAAAGGAATCAACAACAATATAAAATGTAGAGATTTCCATACTATGCATTCCAATATACCTGCTATTATAATTGAGTAGATCATGGCCATATTAGGGATTCTTACTGTAATTATTAATATTATTAATTCTTCAAGGGAGAACGATATTGTTCCATATAATGACTCCCTTATGTTGGATTACTATATGAAACATAAGAATCTGTATTTTAGTGGAACTAATAATCCATTATTAATAGATAGAAAGATTAAGTCCCTAAAAATATATATTCCTTGCTTTCAGAAGTAATGAAAGTGAAAAGGTTATTTCAGTAGTGTATTGTTAGAATAAAGATGGATATTAATGGTTTTAATTGATTCAAAACACTAAAGAGGATAACAATTTCAAAAACATGAAATGGAGATAATTTAAAGTGATTTTCATTGAAAAAATATCCCTTTGTAATATAGATTTATAATTTAGAGGAAGTTTTTCACATTACATCTGGTGGAAGAAGAATATATGCTAGACTGTAAAGAGAACTTTATATTAATATCCAAGCATGATTCCAAGTACCCATGTAATCATAGTAAGGATGATTTATCATTTCATTTATGGGATTATGAGGACCCTCTAGAGGTAACTAGTTTCTTAAAAAATCATTATATGAAGATATAGTATCAAGTTCCATTAATAAGTATAATTACTTTACTAGATCATATAAATTAAAGGGAAAACATGGAAAAAATAGAATTAATGAACACCAAGTTGAGGGGAATGGTTTAAATAAACTAAATATAATTAAGAAATTTCTATCACTTAAATATTATGGAATGAAATTTTTTTTGAAATTCATACAATAATGGGAGTTTCTTATATATATGATGAAAAGTTTTATCCATATAATGACTATATGTAAATGAAAGATGCATATATTATATAGTATTAAAATGTAATGAAATGGGGAATTATTCAATCCAATTCCAGATGTGTGAAGGGAATCAACCAAAGAAGAGGCCAAGGGGAGATGTCCAATCTCATAAAATCAATAAAGTAATGGTTGAAGTTCCTTATGATATTGTGGATGGTACACTAATCATGGTATCAAATTCAGTCATTACATTATTTGATTTTTTTAATTTTGTACAAAATTATACAGTATATGTTTCCTAATAAAATCAGATATTTCCCTAACACCAAATGAAGTGAATCATGAGTCAAAACTCATAGTGATAATCTCACCACAATAAGGATTTATTTAGTTAGTTCCCATTATAAAACATAAATTTGAACTATTTTTAGACATAATTATTATAATTATGGTTGATTTTGATATAAATGGTTGTATGGAATTGCTTTCATAATATGAAAGTAAAATATATCACAATAAAGATCATGTCTCCTCTACCTCACATTGATGACTTATTCAATAAATATTGGAGAGATTAATGTTTTCCAAATATCAACCTTTGTTTTGGGTATCATAAATTGTATGTAAAGAAGGAATGTATCATGAAGACATAATTTAATATGATGTATAAACATTGACAATTTTTTAATATGTCTATTTTTATTGACTAATGAACCCTCTATTTTTTATGGTTTAATTAATATAGTGTTTAAGAAATATCTTCGTAATTGTTTATATTATTTATTGATGATAAAATTTTTTATTATAAAAGATATGATGACTGTGAGAATCACGTGCATATCATTATTGAGAGTCTTTCAAGAAAGGAGTTATAATTTAAACCGACCAAGTGTTAATTATAGATTCAGTAGTTTAATTTTCCTGAATATATTTTCTCCATGTATAGAATCTCCATTAATCCATCAAAAGAAAAGGAAATCAAAGAATGATCTACACTAATGAAAAAAACAGAGGTATACAGTTTCATTGGTCTGTAAGGTTAATATAAAAGTCTTGTTTATTAGTTTTCATAATAGGATAACATATAAACCAAGCATACATGTAATAGGTTTATGTCCACCTGGAAAAAGGAATGTGAATAATTTTTAGATGAATTAAAGAGGATATGGTTCAATTAACCTATTTTGATTATTCCAAAAGGAAATGATGTATTTTAGATTTTTTTATGCTTCAAAAATGGGATTGGTTGTATACTAATATAGAATGATAAATTTATCTCCTAAGAATCATGGTAGTTATAGACTCATGAATTGAACTATCCCTCACATGATCATTAATTGGAAGCCATAATATTTTTTTTTGAAAATATTGATACATTATCTATATGTTGAAATATATGAGATATACACTAATTATAAGAGTCTAAAACACATTTTTAAATGAAGGTTCTGAACATGGGTAATATAAAATGGATTAAGACACTGAAATATTATAATTTATCAATACAATACCACAAAATGAGGTAAAATAAGTTAGTGGATGCCTTGAAAAAGAAAGAAACATAGATTTGTATCCAAAATGAGAATTTAAAGGGATTTACATGTAATTATTAAAGACAGGACTAGAAATTATAATTCAAGGGGAAACATCGCTCCATTATTCAATGATTTATAAACCATATTTTTTATAGAATATAAGAAGTTTTCATCCTGATGACTGGAATTATCATAATAAAGTTATTTTTTTAATGATATTAAATTTGTAGAAGTTATATTTTAAGATGTATTCCTTAAATTAGGAATGATTCTTTATGGTGCATCTATACACAAAGAGAAAAGGTATCTTTTCGAAGATTTATATAGCTAAAATTTTCCAATATATTTTTTTAGAACAAATATATATTTGGATTTTAAGGAACAATTTTAGTTTGATAGCATGAAATGAGAATTTATTGATAATGTATTAAGATTTTAGGTTAGTCAGTAGGTAATGGATGAAAGATAGTATACTAGATGATTAATTAAACCTATTCGCATTTTTATATGGAAATGGGATGAAATTAGTAAATAAAGTATACCTAGATTACCAAAGACTCCTATAATGAATGATGGAATATTGGTTATTGTTGATCACCTTACCATATATTCATAATTCCTCAGTATAGAAGAAGATTTACCACTTTAGCACCTCACAAGAATCTATATTAATTATGTTCTTATACTTCATGGAACACCATATTCTATTATTTGTTATTACGGATCACAAAATACATCCAAATTCTATAAAATTATTCAGAGGGATCTTGATTTGAGCATCATTTGAGCACCACCAATAATCTTCTAACTAATAGTTAGTCTGAATCAAATGGTCAAACATTGGAAGAAGTGTTGAGGTCATGATTATTTGAATTTAAATTTATGTGATATCAGTAATTTCTTTGGTAAGAGATTTAACATAACAATATCATCTGTTAAAGTATTAAATTTGATCTATATGAAGCATTATATGGAATGATATGTTTCCCTCCAATATTTTAGGATGAAGTTGGTTAATGAAAGAATGTAGAAACAAAAAATGGAAAGTATATAATGGAAATGTTAAATACTACTCATAATCATATTATATAATCTCAAAAAAATCAAAGAGTTATATTGATAACTGAATATAATATTTAAATTTCAAGTGGGAGACCACGTTTTCATGAATGTATATCCATGGAAGCTTTTATAATATTCATTAAGAAATGAAAAAATTATTATGTACATCAGACTCTGGGAAATATTTGAAATAATTAATGTCATGGATTATGTATTGGAAATCCCATTAACCCTCTCTAATATGAATGATGGATTCCATAACTATTTGTTAAATAATTTTATGCCAAACCCAATGCATGTTATCAAAATAGAAGAAATAGAAACAGATCCTAATATATCATAATATAAAGATCCTATCCATATTGTTTACGTTGGATATCATGCATTGTGGAATCATATGAATCGATGATTAAAGGCAATTTAAAGAATTCATAAAACAAAGGAAGTGATGTGGGAACCTAAAGATATTATGAATAAGAATGAACCACTTCTGTTTAGAAAGTAATGACCATGAAAATTTAGAGGATTAAATTTTTATAGGATGGAAGAGTGTAACAAAAAATGTAATGTTATTATAAATCCTTTTTATTTCTTAGTAATATTCATTATTTATTTGTTAATGAGTTATATGAATATTTGTAATTTTATAGTTAAAAGGAAAAAGATTTAGTTCTAACCAAATTAAATTAATACAAGAGTCATGATTACTAAATTATTGAATTTTTATTTTAAAATATGAATAGAATTTTTCAATTCATCATATCAACGTAAACTGATTTTTAATTTTTGGAATTTTTTAAAATAATTGATTTTTCAATGAATAATGAAAGTAATGACTGTTTTTAGAAATAATTATATCATTTAAGTAATATAAATAGGTAATTTTTTAAAAAAATGTGTTCACTTTTTTTCAATTATATTATTAATAATCCAATTATAGTCCATGGAATTAATTTTAAACTTGTATTTGATATGAAAATTTGTTATTCTTAAAAATTCATTTTTCTATAAAATTGTTTTATTTTGTTTTTTAGTTTAATTTTAAAATAAATTCAAACAATTCTATAAAATTAATTTGATAAAATTTATTTCATATTTTTAATCATAATAATTAATATTTTGTAATAATATCATTATTCTTCCCCAAATTGAATAATAAAAACAATAAAAATTTGTTACCACATTTTTTGTTAAAACTAGTTTATCCTAGGTTAAAATAATGATATATGAGTTAAGATGACCTAAATAATTACCTGATATCTATTTAATTTCAATATTTAGTGTTTATATTAACTAGTCTTATATAATGGTTTATTTTTTAGCAATTTTTCTTAAGATAGACATTAATTTATTTTATTCTTAATTAAAATAAAAATGTGTGTCATCTCACCAACTTATTAAAGGACACTCCATTTCCACTCCTATACATAGATAAAGATCCTCTTAATTCGGCCAATACCTAAAAAATATATTTATTAAATCATTCATATGTCTTATATTACATGGTTTTATCCAAAGAAAATCCTAGAAAGTATTTATCTATAAACCTAAAGAGTTTTTCTGAATAGAGATATAGTTCTTCACCATGAATTTATGTTCCATTTCTTCTTCCACCTCCTTAAAATTTTATTTAGAAATGATGAAACTATATAAATGTATATTATGTATAATAAGACATAATTATATTACTTTAATAACCTATATCTATATCATCTTCCAAAAAAATGGTATATTAAATTATTGATCTACTGTAAAGAGAACTACCACCACACGAACTGATGTAATTAGTTTTCCATCACTACCTCCCACTATTGGATAAAATAATGAAGTTAATATATATATATATTAATAATGAACTACTTATCATTATATAAATATAACTCATGACATATTCTCTAACCTAACAGTTCATTGAAAAATTATAACGACATTCATGCATATGTGTGGACAACCACCTATACAAATCGATATGATTTATTTCAACAAAAAATAACATGGATGGTATATATAAGTTTTTTTAAGTAAATGATATTATATTTATTATATAATGATCATTATTTTAATATAAAATAATACTTACCTTCATTCCATGTTTATCATCGAAAAAATGAAATGTTACTCATGCAGACATAACAACTATCATCTCCATGATTGTAACATAGATCATTTCTCATAACCACAATGATTGATTGTTTTTAAAAGTACAATAAAAAATATAATGATATAATTATTATTTTGGAGATTATGGATCAAAGACAATTTTTACCATAGTCATCCTATAAATTTCCTATTAAACATACGAACCAAAAAACATTAAAAACATCTAACATGAACGTAATTGATTAAATAATTAAAAATTACATGGTAATAAATAAAATAAAAGATTTAATAAAATTATGAAAGGTTATTATGAAGATAAATAAATAACATAGGTGTTTTATTCAGAAGGATATGTAACATATGTGATGATCTGGACCTAAGGTAAGTGATTTTTCCACAATTTTCATTCCACTGAGATATAATGGGTATTATGAATGTATTTACTTTTATGTTATTTATATACTTCCCTATCAAGGTATTTAACATTAATATCAATTAAATAATGATGATTACTATTTAAAGTTTCGTTCAATCATTTAGGTATTTAAAAATTTAATGTTACCAAAGTGGTAGGAATCTATTTTATGATCTCAATTTTGGGATTGTCTTTATTTTCATTGAAGTAATCACAAAATAAAATCTTCATAATATATATCTACTTTCTTATCAAAAGTAAATTAATTTTTTTGAAAAAAAATATCTTATTTTTTCTCTCTTGGAAACAGTTCTTGGAAAAACTAATGTTTACAACAAAATTCAATCATATTTACATTTGTGATATGGTACACTTTTTCCCCACATCCACATTTTTCACAATTGTTTTAAAAATATTAATTTTTAAAAATCAAATTATTTGTTGAGGACATTTTATGAAATCATTGACATTTCAAATAGTTTTAAGAGAATCTTTATAATGATTTCATAAAAGTTAAATTTTCATCAATCATTATAAACTGTCAAAAGGAATGTTTTCTTTTAATGTATACAACATCAGTAGACTTTGTTCAATGATAAAATTTTATTCCATTGTATTATTATATAAGTTTACAATGGTTTTAAAAAAAAATTATTAGAAGATATTTTAAACATTTAACTTCTATTTTTTTTAATTCATTAAAATAAAATATTTTATATATCTGATAGACATCTCTCGTCTGTTGAATAATTTTTTGGTCATTATATTTCTCTTGAAACATTCACTTTCATGTAATCATTTTTCCTTGGATATGAAATTTATCTTAAATATACAAATTCATTGTATGATGGATATTATTATTTTTTAAACAATACATCAAGTCTATATATAGTGTTTTACTATAAATGTTAAATATTTTCTTGGATGAACCATAATAAATCTTTGTTCTTTACTCAATATAGTTATATATTGATAAAGAATATAGTTTAATAATTGAATTGAATATTTTTTATTTTTTAAATTTATTTTACATGAAGTGATGAGTGGGGTCCTGTTTTAAATAGACCCATTATGTATTGACATTTTCTGATGAGACAAACTATATTCCTATCAATGATTAAATGATTTTTTGGTGTATGCCTACCCATAGATTATACCATCTTGTTATGGTGAATTGATGGTAGGGATATCATAATGTCTTAGATCATGAATTTTTATAGTATGAATTTTCTTTATTGAGGATATATATACCATTAAAATTAGATTGTTTCATTTCATATTATCAATGGATGCATTTTGTATAAAATTTATTGATTAACTATATTGTGTATTTTTTGTTTAACTATCCATATTTATTATGATTTATTATTTCATTATATGTTTTATTATATGTAATTCTTAATAATATTATATCCTTTATAATTATTTTTTTATTTCCTATAGAAATGAAGAGGTATATTATGAAAACAATCATATATAAAATAATTTTTTTTGTGAAATATATTATTTATTTAAAATAAAACATGGTAATAATCTATGTATATGTTTAATCATTACTAATAAATTGATCACCCCTTTAATATAAGATCATTTGTATATATACTAATATATTAAAGTACAAATTAGATCTATGTTACTTGAGTTGGAATTGATTAAATGTTTTTTATATATTTCTTTCACATGCATGTTGCATCTGACTGTCCATATTACCACTAAAATACTTCTCGGAGGACCTGTTTCTTTTCATTGGATGTATCCAACTGAAAGAAATATGTTCACATTAATGTCTTATATCCGAAACAAAAATCAGCCCGATGGTTCTATCATGAATGGTTACTTGGCTCAAGAATGTATGGATTTCTGCTCGATGTATTTGTCTGATCTTACTACAAGACTAAACAGACCAATGAGAAATGAAGAAGAATAGTATGAGAAAATTGAACCCAGTTATCCATCACTTCCTCAAATAGGAAGAATTACTGGATCATATACATTGAAGACATTAACCCATGAAGAGCGGGAGATGGTACATCGCACAATTTTGTTCAACTGTGATTTGTTCGATGACTATATCAGGTAAATGAATTGATTTTGTATATCTTACATTTATATCTGTTAAACTGTTCATATTTTTTTATCTACAGGGAACATAAAACAATGATAAATAGGAAGCATCGTTCTTTATCTTTGAGAAGGAGAGAGACATTTCATAGAAAAGAGTTTTCTTCTTGGTTAAAATTGAAGGCAAAAAAAATAATGTTTAAAATAATTATATCAATATTTAATTAATTTTAATAGTAATTTATATTGCAGGTATTGAGTTTGTCTACTGACTCTGTCTTTGAGGAAATAAGAGCTTTGGCTTTTGGTCCTAATACTGTGGTTCGTGACTGTAAATCAATTGTTATCAATGGGTAAAAATTTATTGTCACTGAATGAGAAAAGAACATGACAACACAACATGATGGTGTTATGGTTACTTCCACAACAGAATATTATTCCAGTGCATCAGATAGTAGACCGCAATCTGAAAATGTGGGTTTTTATGGAGTCGTTGAGAAAATAATAATATTGGATTATTACTCTCATGGACGAGTCACAATGATGAAATGCCATTGGTTTGATTCGATGACGAGACATGCACATTTATTGATGATTGTGGATTTTGAGTAATTAATATGACTCACACTCTTGCTACTAAAGAACCATATGTGTTGGCATTAATGGATAAACAAGTTTTTTTGTCAAAGACCAAAATTGACCTGAATTTGGTGTCAATGTTGAAGTAATTCCAAGAAATATTTTTGATGATGGTGATGAGGGAATTGACACTGTCCCTAGTTCCATTAGAACCCATACATTTATTTCTTTTGATGACTCCAATAGCTCAATTGTCAGAGTTGATTGTGAACCTGAAGTTGTGGTTGAAAATATAAAGAATCATTCATCAATGTTCTCAATTCTTTTGGTTTACCTCGAGTTGGATTGTTAAGGTTGTTAATATTCAAATTGATTTAGTATTGATCACAAATATGTTTTAGCTGACTTGACCGTTATGTGAATTTTCAATGTTTATTGGTTGCAGTTTTATTTCAATTGCATTTTCTAATTTGTAATTGAACTATATTCAAACATAGTCAAAAAATATTTCTAACTTGGTGAACATTACAACTTGTATGATTTATTAAATCCATTCAAGCTTTCTAAAACAATTGATAGATGACTTGACCATTATGTGAATTTTCAATGTTTATTGGTCGCAGTTTTATTTGAATTTCATTTTCTAATTTGGAATTGAACTGTATTTAAACATACTCAAACAATATTTATAACTTGGTGAACATTACAACTTGTATGATTTATTAAATCCATTCAAGATATTCTAAAATAATTGATAGCTGACTTGACCATTATGTGAATTTTCAATGTTTATTGGTTGTAGTTTTATTTGAATTTCATTTTCTAATTTGGAATTGAACTGTATTCAAACATAGTCAAACAATATTTCTAAATTGGTGAACATTACAACATGTATGATTTATTAAATCCATTTAAGATCTTCGAAAACAATTGATAGCTAAATTACTAATGAATCCCCCTATTCCCTCATATATTTAGTTTTTTGGGTTATACATTAGTTTCCATTTTCTAATTAATTACATATTTGTTTTCAAAAGCAGGAAATGAAGCCAATTGGAGAGAGATGAAGGAAAAAAATGATGGAGAACAATCGTGGAATGACGGAGTTGGGAATTCCATCATTAGTTCCTGTAGTGAGTACTTTATTTAAAATTGATATATTTTAAGAATATATAATGACATGTGATTAATTTTTTCGTAAACATTTTTGTAGGATCCACATATATGTCGACAGTTATTCGACGAGGAGCCTAGTACTGGTCCTAGTACTCAGGACGGTGGTACGAGGAGGGTTCGTACCAGAGGTGGACGAGAAGCTGCGAGTACCCGAATAGACCCTTCCCATCGATAGTTATTCGACGAGGAGCCTAGTACTGGTCCTAGTACTCAGGCCTGTGGTACGAGGAGGGTTCGTACCAGAGGTGGACGAGAAGCTGCGAGTACCCGAATAGACCCTGCCCCTCCCAATTACATGTCATCCTTCCCCCATTCTGATCTCGGTGTGTCTTTAGGGACACATGGGATATTTAGGCCTCCCATGTTTTCGCTACCTTCTGCATCTTCTGGCCCATCATTTTCACTTCCCATGATGATTCCCACTCCCTAGTCAGCATCCTTTCAGAATGATATCCCATCTTCTTTTCCTTCTACTTCTTTCTCTCCAAGCTTCTATATTCCATCATCTTCGACTACTGTTCCACCACATGGTGTTCCATCAGTTTCTGTGGATCTAGTGGCGCTCAACGATCAGACCGGAACAGGTATATTTATAGAAGCCTAACAAATTTTTATAGCAATATTTATTTTCATTATAACATTTTTTGACAAAATATTTGTTTTCATTTCATGATAGATACATCTACTGACAGGAGGCATGGGTGGGGGCATACACGCATGCGTTCGGTGTGGAATAACCGCACACAGGTTATGGTGGATTATAATGAAGACAACCAGATGGTTGAGAAAACAGGGCAGCAATGTCGGAGTTTTTTTGGCGACGCTTGCCCAATACTCCGACATCATTCCCGTCAGCCCGATATCATGGATACATTTTCCACATGAGGCCAAGGATAGAGCTTGGTCAGAGATATGGGTAAAAAATATGTTCTATTTAATGCCATGAATTATTTTTTTATTTATATGAATTAATATTTTTATGTCATCTTTGATTTAATTTTCCTGATGGTGAGGGTGCACGACCGGAACGTCTAAAGGATTTAGGCGAGATTTGGAGAGCCTAAAATCATGAGTTGTATATTGGATGGGTTACTAGAGTTAGCACTGAGTTAGAGGCCGTACCAGTGGTGGATGATTGTCCTATAGAGCAGTATCTTCAGATGATTACTCATTGGATGAGTACCCAGTTTAAAGTATTAATAACATTTGAGGTATTTAAATAATAAAATTCATGTTTTGCATTAATACTATCTATTGCATTTTCTAATTTTATTTAGGAATCATCTGGAAAAAATAAAAAGAACATTGATGCAAATAAATACCTCCACACACTAGGACGCACTACGATTCCTGATCATGAGAGGAAGCCGGTATGAAAATTCTTTATAAGTTTTTTTACGACTTACAATTTCTTTTGTTTCCACAATTATTTAATAGTTTTCTAAAGTTTTCATATAACTTTAGTTTTCAATGTCATTATAGAGTCAAATACAAAATATTGAAGTATGTGTGCCTCAAGTAAAACTGTTTTTCTTGAGTTGACGGAAAAAGGATGGAAGTGTCGTCAAGCAGCTGATTTTTAGTTTTAATCTGTTGAATTTATATTTTAATATCTATTTTGTAACTTAATGATATATTTATATTTGTAACAGGCTACTTTAAAGGCCCTCGATGCCCAAGAACCAGACAATTTTGGGCCAACAGATCACTTACATCATGTGTTGGGAGAGGAGCATTCTCGCAGAGTACGCTGCCGACCTAGGATAGCCCCGACGAGGTATTGACCCTCCTTAAGTAAGAGTTGTATTGACACCGAGCTGCAGCAAGTTAGGGAACGGGCAGAATAGGATGAGAAAAGGGCCAAAAAGATGGCATAATAGTATGCTAAGGAAAATAGTGCGTTTATGAAATTTATTGAAGTTCTACGTCCAACACTTCTAGCAGAGGCCATCCCTGCTTTTGATGAATATATGTCGTCAATACGTTCTATATATGGTGCACCGGGTGGCAGTTCTAGTGGTGGTCGGGACGATGTCCATCTTGACGATGATGATGGCGAGGAGTCTGATGCGGAAGTGGAGGTAGAGGAGGAGGGCGAGGCGGGTGGCGAGGGCGAGGGTGAGGAGGATGGCACTGAGAAGGGTGAGGACAATGATGGGGACGAGGAAGAGGGTGATAATGATGGTTATGATGGTGATGGTGATGTGGGAAAAATTGATCCATTGCATTTTTGACTAATATTACTGAGATTTGATATTTAATCTATTCTAGTTGTTGATTTTATCTAGAATTTTAGTATAGTATTGGAGTTGAATTATTTTTATATATTAACTGTTTTTATAGATGTTGTTTTCCTTTAGTGGTTGTGTGTTTGGGAACACCCCTCCTTCCTGGACCCTGGACAAACCCCCACCATCCTCCTTGGACCCCGAACACCCCCCCCCCCCCGGACAGCCCCCTGGACAGCCGCCCACCCTCTTTCTTGGACCCCAGAAAACCCCCCGAACACCCCCCAGACAGCCCCCCCCCCACCCTCCTCCCTTGACCCCGGACAGCCCCCTGGACAGCCCTCCCACCCTCTTCCTTGGACCCCGAACAACCCCAAGAACACCCCCCAGACACCCCCCAGAAAGCCCCCTGAATAGCCCCCAGACATCCCCCACACCCTCCCCCCTGGACCCCGCACAACCCCCCAGATAGCCCCCAGGCAACCCCCCGGACAGTCCCCCACCCTCTTCCTTAGACCCCAGACAACCCCCCGAACACCCCCCAGACATCCCCCGAACAGCCCCCTGAATAGCCCCCGGACAGCCCCTCCACCTACCTCCCTGGACCCTGGATAGCCCCCAGACAGCCCCCCCCCCCACCCTCTTCTTTGGACCCCAGACAACCCCCCGAACACCCCCCACACATCCCCCCCCCCCCCCCCCGCACAGCCCCCCACCCTACTCCTTGGTCCCCAGACAGCCCCCCAAACAGCCACGGGACAGCCCCCGGACAGCCCCCCCCCCCCACCCTCCTTGATTTCATTTAATACTAGAAAATCTATAATATATATATTATTTATTTTCATCATGATAATCAATGTAAATCAGATTTACACATCTAATCAATATAATAGATTCTTGGTATGTTATAAAAGAGATGTATTCATTGGGCATGACATTGTTAGCTCTGAAATGTTTCATAGCATGATAAACTATAATCTAATCCATACTAAGAATGATATAAAAATATTTTATATGAATTTCCACAAGATTTTATGTAAATACCATTCCACTAATAGACACATGAAGATTCTCATAAAATGGACAACAGTTTAACCACATACGGAAAACCGACCAAATGCATTTGGTTTCCATTGAAACATTAGGAGAATTATCCATGGGTCATATGTGACACGTATGAATCAACCCCTCCTCAATCTGAGATGCGGTGTGGCTAGAACCACTCAAAGTGTCTGTCTTCTGTTTCAAAAGGATGTCATTTTAATTGAAAAACATCAACTGGCATACGGAAAAATGACCAAATGCATTCATATTGTGTCGATATATTAGCACAATGATCCATGGATCATATTCGATGTATAAGAGTCAACCCCGCCTCAATCCAAGGTGCGATGTGGCCGCCACCACTCAAAGTGTCTATCTTTTGTTTCAAAAGGATGTCATTTTAAGTGAAAAACATCAACTGGCATACGGAAAACCGACCAAACGCATTCAGATTGTGTCGATACTTTAGAACAACGATCCATGGGTCATATGTGACGTGTACGAGTCAACCCTTCCTTAATCTGAGGCACAGTGTGGCCGTAATCACTCTACGTGGCTCTCTTTTGTTTAAAATGGACAACATTTTATGTATATATGGAAAACTGAACAAACGAATTCGGTTTCCATTGAAAATTTAGGAGAACTATTCATGAGTCATATGTGATGTGTACGAATCAACCCCGCCTCAATCTGTGACGCGGTGTGGCCGACACCACTCAAAGTGTCAATCTTTTGTTTCAAAAGGACATCATTTTAATTGAAAAACATCAACTGGCATACGGAAATCTGACCAAATGCATTCGGATTGTATCGATACTTTATCACAACAATCCATGGGTCATATGTAACGTGTACAAGTAAACCTTGCCTCAATCTGAGGGGAGGTGTGGCTGGCACCACTAAAAGTGTCTGTCTTTTGTTTCGAAAGGACGTCATTTTAAGTGAAAAACATCAACTGGCATACGGTAAACCGAACAAACGCATTCGGATTGTGTCTATAATTTAGCACAACGATCCATGGGACATATGTGATGTGTATGAGTCAACCCCGCCTTAATCCGAGGCACGGTGTGGCCACAATCACTCTATGTGGATCTCTTTTGGTTAAAATGGACAACATTTTATGTACATACGGAAAACCATCCAAACACTTTCGATTCCTGTTGAAACATTAGGAGAACTATTCATGGGTCATATGTGACATGTACGAATCAACTCCACTTCAATCTGAGACACGGTGTGGCCAGCACCACTCAAAGTGTCTGTCTTTTGTTTCGAAAGGACATTATTTTAATTGAAAAACATCAACTGGCATACGGAAAACATACCAAACACATTCGGATTGTGTTGATACTTTAGTAAAATGATCCATGGGTCATATTTGATGTGTACGAGTCAACATATCCTCAATAAGAGGCGCGGTGTGGCCGCCACCACTCAAAGTGTCTGTCTTTTGTTTCAAAAGGACGTCATTTTAATTGAAAAACATCAACTGGAATACGGAAAACTGACCAAACGCATTCGGACTGTGTCGATAATTTAGCACAACGATCAACGGGTCATATGTGATGTGTACGAGTCAACCCCACCTTAATCTGAGGCATGATGTGGTCGGAATCACTATAAGTGGCTCTCTTTTGTTTAAAATGGACAACATTTTAAGTACATACAGAAAACCAACCAAACGCATTCGGTTTCTATTGAACCTTTAGGAGAACGATTCATGGGTCATATGTGATTTGTACGAATCAACCTCTCCTCAATATGAGATGCAGTGTGGCTGGCACCACTCAAAGTGTTTGTCTTTTGTTTCAAAAGGACGTCATTTTAATTGAAAAACATCAACTGGCATACGGAAAACGTACCAAACGCATTCGGATTGTGTAGATACTTTAGAACAACGATACATGGGTCATATTTGACGTTTATAAGTCAACCCCACCTCAATCCGAGGTGCAGTGTCGCCGAAACCATTCACAGTGTCTCTCTTTTGTTTAAAATGGACATGATTATAAGTGAAAAGAACAACTGACATATGCAAAACTGACCAAACATATTTGAAATGTGTTGATACTTTAGGACAACAATCCATGGGTCATATGTGACGTGAATGAGTCAACCCCTCCTTAATCTGAGGCATGGTGTGGTCAGAATCACTCTAAGTGTCTCTCTTTTGTTTAAAATGGACAACATTTTAAGTAAATACGGAAAACCGACCAAACACATTCGGTTTCTATTGAAACATTAGAAGAATGATTCATGGGTCATATGTGACATGTACGAGCCAAACTGGGCTCAAATAGAGTCACATTGTGTCCTGGATCAGTCTAAGTGTATCTCATTTTTTTAAAAATGGACACCATTTTATGTAAATATGGAAAACCGACCAAACGCATTTGGTTTCCGTTGAAACTTTAGGAGAACGATCCATGAGTCATATGTGATATGTACGAATCAACCCCGCCTCAATCTAAGATGCGGTGTGGCCGACACCACTCAATGTGTTTGTCTTTTATTTCAAAAGGACGTCATTTTAATTGAAAAACATCAACTGACATACGAAAAACCGAGAAAATGATTTCAGAATATGCTGATACTTTAGGAAAATGATCGATGGATCATTTGTGATGTGTAAGAGTTAAACTCGCCTCAATATGAGGCACAGTGTGGCGAGATAACTCCTTGTGTATGTATTTTGTTTAAAATGGACCGGATTATAAGTGAAAAGAACAACTGACATACAAAAAACTGATCAAACACATTCGAAATGTGTTTATTCTTTAGGACAACTATCCATGGGTCATACGTGACGTGTAAAACTCAACCCAGCCTTAATCTGAGGCACGGTGTGGATGGAATCACATTAAGTGGCTCTCTTTTGTTTAAAATGGACAATATTTTAAGTACATACGGAAAACCGACCAAACGGATTATGATTGTGTTGATACTTTAGTACAACAATACGTGGGTCATATGTGATGTGTACGAGTCAACTCCACCTCAATACAATGTGCGGTGTGGCCGAAACCATTCATAGTGTCTCTCTTTTGTTTAAAATGGACAGGATTATAAGTGAAAAGATCAAATGGCATACGAAAAACTGACCAAACGCATTCGAAATGTGTTGATGCTTTAGGAAAATGATCCATGGGTCATATGTGCCATGTACGAGTCAAACCCACCTTAATCCGAGGCATGGTGTTGCCGACACCATTCAAAGTGTCTCTCTTTTGTTTAAAATGGACATGATTATAAGTGAAAAGAACAAATGACATACGAAAAACCAACCAAATGCATTCGGATTGTGTTGATTATTTAGGTCAACTATCCATGTGTCTTATGTGATGTGTACGAGTTAACCTGGGCTCAATTTAAGGCATAGTGTGGCCGGGATCACTCTAAGTGGCTCCCTTTTGTTTAAAATGGAAAACATTTTATGTACATACGGAAAACCGGCCAAACACATTCAGTTTTTATTGAATATTTAGGAGAATGATCCATGGGTCATATGTGATGTGGACGAGTCAACCCTGACTTAATCCGAGAAGCGGTGTGGCTGCCACTACTCAAAGTGTCTGTCTTTTATTTCAAAAGGATATCATTTTAAGTGAAAAACATCAACTGGAATAGGAAAAACTGACCAAACGCATTCAAATTGTGTCCCTAATTTCGAAAAACGATCCATGGGTCATATGTGATGTGTAAAAGTCAACCCCACCTCAATACGAGGTGCGGTGTGGCCAACACCACTCTAACTGTGTCTATTTTGTTTAAAATTGACAGGATTATAATTGAAAAGAACAACTGGCATACAGAAAACTAACCAAATTCATTCGGAATCTGTTGATAATTTATCACAACGATTCATGGGTCATATGTGACCTGTACGAGCCAAACCAGGCTCAATCTGAGTCATGGTGTGGCCGGGATTAGTCCATGTGTCTCTCTTTTGTTTAAAATGGACAACATTTTAAGTACACACGGAAACCGACCAAACGCAATTGGTTTACATTGAAACTTTAGGAGAATGATCCATGGGTCATATGTGACATGTAAAAATCAACTTCTCCTCAATCTGAGGCGTGGTGTGGCCAGAACCACTCAAAGTGTCTGTCTTTTGTTTCAAAAGGACATCATTTTAAGTGAAAAACATCAACTGACATACGGAAAACCGAGAAAATGCTTTCAGAATATGTTGATACTTTTGGACAACGATTGATGGGTCATTTGTGATGTGTAAGAGTTAACCTCGCCTCAATCCGAGGAATGGTGTGGCCGGTATCACTCCAGGTGTATGTATTTTGTTTAAAATGGACATCATTTCAGGTAAAAATATATGGTATACAAAAAACCGATCAAATAATGAATTGAATTCCGGATTCCACATATAATTGTCATCTAAATTTTAAATTGAATTCTAATTGAATTATGTGTGTTTATAATTACATTATGAATTTTAATTTAATTATGGATGTGTATAGTTCCAGGATGCATTATATGTTAAAAGTGTATGAATTTGTTTTCTATATGTATGTGTTAGTTGGTTATTGCAGGTACAATAATTCTATATGTATGTGTTAGTTTATTGTAGGTACAATAATTGGATTAAAAATGGGAGGTAATGCACAAAATGAGGCCTGATTTCCAAATTGCAGAGCTGCTCTGCAAATTGCAGGCTGCTGGACAAATTGCACAGCATAGGCTATGCCAACGGTTTGAAACCGTTGGCATAGCATATCTGATTCTTTTTTACCAACATTTCAACGAAACATTGGTAAAAAACCTTTCCCAACAGTTTCTAAACCATTGGGAAAGAGGATAATCCTTGGGATTTCCCAACGGTTTAAGCCAAACCGTTGGGAAAAACTATCCCAATGGTTTGGCACAACCATTGGGATAGGTTAGGATTTTCCCAACCTATACCAACGGTTCACAGTAAACCATTGGGAAAAGCTTTCCCAATGGATTACTTACCTAATATTTGCAGAACTGTTGGTATAACATATACCAATGGTTCTGCAGCCTTTCCCAACGATTCAGAATCGTTGGGAAAGACTGTATTTCCAGTAGTGAGTGCAATTTAGATAATGATGAATATGATATATCATTCTCATATGAGGATCATTTTTTGGAAATATTTTATTAATGAAAGAATGTATCAACGATAAATAAATATGGAATATGTTGGAAAGAATTAAAAAGTGGAAAAAATTCCCATAAATCTATTAGTTACATCGATGTTTGAGAGGAACCCGTTAAATTATGATGGTCATTCACCTCTCTCGACTTAAGGCGGGTTTTAAAATTCATTCTCTTCATATGTATTTAATATTTAAAATTTATAAATATTACATTGAAATTATTATCCATCAGGTTTATCAATAATTGAGAATATCATTATAAAATTTTAATTCACTCAATCAAGTGATATATGAGCTTAACAAGTGTATTCATAGAAGAATTATTAGATCGAGGGAGGATCTACCATTTAAGGGGTATTTTTATATAGTAAAAGCATGAATAGATGATCTATAGAGATGTGGTAGGTAGAGACCAATATGAATGTAGATATTGATTTCTAGAGTTCAACTAATAGTATTTTTGTACAAAAGAAGTTGAGAGGAATACACGATAAGAATAAAATTCTTTCTCGATATCATGTATTCTAAAACACATATTGCTCATGGAGTCATATACTGATGGAAGTGATTTTTCAATAGTTTAATTTATAGATATTGGATGTTCATGAATCTCATGTGTATTTATAGTAAACCCAAAGAGGTAAAATATTGTAACATAAGGTTGTTAGTGATGAGAATGATGGAACATAACCATTATGATTGAGGGTGATACCGTGTTTATTGGAAATAAAGGATAGTTAATACTTGTTATCAAGTTATTTGACATTGTCTAATGACTAATGAGTTCTGGATGAGGAGTGGAATGTTTTAAAGAGGTTTTGGGGAAGATGAAGTTAAATATATTGTGGGAGTGGGATAACCATGATGTGGTTAGAGGAATATGAGGATCATTTTTTGGATATGGGAATTTTGATGCACTTTGTGTTTAGTTTAAATCCTTACTACCCATTGGATTGTGATATATTCTATATTAATGGTCATAGTATAGGTTAAAATGGGGATTACATATTTTTTAGATGAATTTTGGTCATGGTGAGTATGTATAAAAAATGACAAAGTATTGGATATAACAACATTACATTGAAGTAAAAAAGGTATGAAATATTTTCACATTTAATTGATTTTTGAGGGGTTTAGCAGAAATATGAGTCTATTTGGTGTTTTCTAAAAACCCTAGGTTGGGTAGTACCTTAAATGCACATTCATGCGATGAATATGATTCATGATGTGAATATGTCAATAAGAAGTTATCACCATTTGTATTTAGAGAGTGAATGTCACGACCCATCCCCCAAGGCCCATGTTGTGACTACCCCAAGCCTGCCTTCCATAGGCCAGAGGATGACGTCAAGCACAAAAGTCATAATTCCTTAAAACTAGGAAGGAATTACCTTTATAACCTGTAACACACACAGAAGCAAGAACAAAAATAGATATGAAACACTAAGTGAACTATCTAACAAAAGAGTGCTGAATGAAAAAGGGGCCAGAATACAAGCCCAACTGGAAAGTACAAGTACAACTGTGATACAATACAACTGAAGAAAAGGGAATGTCAGCAGTTGGGTCATCCTTTTAGGTTCCTAACTGAAGGGTAGGTACTAATTTCCTCTTGATAACTCCTTGTTTGTCCATCTCCTCCGTTTACTGACTCGCCGTATAGTCCACCTCCGAGTATCGTTCCGTCCTGGTACTCTTAGCCTCAGTTAGCGTTGTCCTTTGTCTACATCCAACACAACAAGGAGCTGTCATAGAACATGCAAGGGTGAGTATAACGATACTTAGTAGGGACCCCGATACCCTTAAGGTCTCACAAAAATCCACCAAGGATAAACCACAAAGTATGGAATCAACAGATAACAATACTTAGGTATATGCCCATACATATACCTAAGTTATCAAGTAATCCATCTCAATCATGAGGAAAAGATAGAAAAACTGACTCAGCTCAAACTAGGATTTTATTCTAGAGGGTAGTACCAAGTAACATCCCCAGTCACATTTTCAAAACTTCGACAGCTGGAGAACTCATCCTCTATCGAGTACAGTGGGCCTGTCACGACACCAAGTGCGCTTCCCACTAACCTTGGAATACTGAGGTACTCCTCCTATCGAGTACCGTAGATCTGTTGTGTCACCAAGCACGCACCCCACTGTGGGTCTGTCGTGTCACCAAGCGCACTCCCCTTCATAGCCTACTAAGGTACTTCACCGGTAGAGTACCATGGGTCTGCCGCGACACCAAGGCACTCCCCACTGTGGGTCTTCCACGACACCAAGGTTCTCCCCACTGTACAAGTCGAGTCTCTCCGAGTCGAAATGGTCAATAGTCATTAGGTATCATCTAGCTACTAGGTCTCTGCACTACTCTCACTCATCTCCGGGAGGATCTTCTCCATGAGATACTGGTCGATACTGTATCTTTCACGAATCCCCATGATGAAGTATCTCAAAGTTCCACCGTGTCGTAGGGGTCTCAACGCAATAGACAGTGCGTCAATCAAACACTCGTTCTGTGAGTTATTATCCTTTTAGTTCCGGGGGTCCGGTTGGATTCGTGCTCAATCCAACCTGACCATACCTCAACTATACCCAATACTCTAGTAGGGTATACTAAAAGGGTCCATCTCGCTCCAAGATTTCCAACGCTATGGACAGTTCGTCAAAAGGACGTCTGGTGCCAAAGATATGGCCGAAAGAGTGTAAATGGTCTTAGTGGGCCTAGGTCCAGTCCAACCTGGTGAAACCGACCCAGCTCGACCTGGCATGGGTTGATCAGGCCCAACCTGGCATGGTTCGACCCGGTTCAGGTTGACCTGACCCGACCCACTGGGTCAGGCCCGATCATTGATGCGGATCGGTCCGTCGGGGGTGCGGAAAGCTGCGAGGCCCGCAAGGGGCCACGGAGCCCACTAGTACTATGGAGCGGTTTGGCCGTAGGGGTACCGCGAAGGCATGGGGCCGGTTCGGCCACGGGGGTGTCGTGAAGGCGCGGGCCATTTCGGCCGGAGTTCTATGGGGGCGAGGGGCCTGTTCGGCTGGGGCGCGTGGGGGTGTGGGCCTGTTGGGCCAGGGCACCGCGGGGGTCATGGGAGAGATCGGGCAGGCACCTCGCAGGGTGCGGGCCGGTTTGGCTGGGGCACCATGGGGGGGGGGGTGTGGGCCGGTTCGGCTAGGGTGCCTCGCGGGGCACAAGCCTGTTCAGCTGGGCGCCATGGGGGGTGCGAGCCAGTTCATCCGGGCACCATGGGGGGCGCGGGACGCTTCGGCGGGGCGTCGTGGGGGGAAAGAGCTGGTTTAGCCGGAGCGCCTTGGGGGGCGAAGCCGGATCAGCACGGCGGTGGTTCGGAGGTGATGTGGAGTAGTGGAGGCCGCGGGTGGTGGAGTTCCATTGCCTTTGTCTCCATCCTCTATTTTGAAGAGTGCACCAAATAAGAACGAGGTAGGGGTCGGGCCATGGTGGTTTGGCCCGCACCCTCTGTGATTTGGGTGGTAGCATTTGGCTCAACAAGAAAGAAGAATGATTAACTTCAAATTTTACAACCACCACAACAATTCATTCCCAAACAACAAAAGAGAACATGGAAAGCATTATCATGCAAATAAACCCCTACCTCGGGTTGATACGTCGACAAAGTTGAGGGGATGAAGACGAATCATTGGGAAAAGACGAACGTCGGTTCGCCGTAGTCGAAGACGTCCTACATCAGAGGAAGTCTCGAAGAAGAAGGTCGAAGGAGGTAAACATTCATCATTTGGAGAGAAAGTTATTCATTCGCTTTCTTCATTCGAAGAAGAAGTTATTCCTTGGAGAGATTTTCTCTCAAACTCCTCCTCTCCCCAATTCCAACAAAATGCAATGTGTGCCAAAATAATTGATTATTCAATCAATTATTTTGTTTTCAGAATTCAAAAATCTTAATTAATTATGGTGGATGGCATAATTATTCAAGAGAAGGGTTGGAAATAATTAAAGGGGGTGGTGGCACTATTAAGTGGGGAGCTCTAGAGGATTCTCCCCACTTAATAGGGAGTTTCAAAAGGTTTTAAACTTGGGTGGTCCCCACCACCACTTCCTCTCATGGTAGGTTAGTTCAGGTGGTCCCCACCACCATAAATTCTAATGGGAGGTTTAGTTCGGGTGGTCCCTGCCTGAAATATCCACCTGGAAGCTCAAAATAAAATAATATAAAGTTTATTTTATTTTATTATTTCCACGAAAAACCCAAATATTATCTTTCACCCTTGACCAACTATTGTCGAGCTGAAAGTCTTCTTAAGAGAAAAAAGGCGCTGTGAGTTCAACAGAGCCTTCTGATTTCAATTTTGAGCACCGGTTACAATGTTAGAATAACCCGCTTGCACATTTACAGAATTTACCCTAACAAAAGTTTAAAAATTCATTCTGGGCACTCTGGACCTCGTAATCATGTGCCGTCAATTTTAGCAGACTCATAAAATTCCAATTTATTTTCAAAAAAAACTACTTGTAAATTCTGGGTCTTTACATTCTCCCCACCTCAGGATTTATATCCCCGTAATCCACAACTCAAACTAAGGGAACACATGGGGGTACTGAGAACACATCTGAGCCTCTCACTCCCATGTGCTCTCCTAGAGGTTCTCATGCTTCCAGTGAACACACTCCAAAGGTATCGACCGTCCACAATTGACACACCTCTGTTGATCCTCAATATTTACTAGAACCTCCATAAAAGTTCCCCCATCATTGACGTCCATCTCGCCAAGGTCGATGATGTGGGAAGGGTCGTGCACGTATCTCCTTGGCTAGGATACATGGAAGATTCCGTGCACCCGATGCAACTGAGGTAGAAGAGATAATAGGTATTCCACCTCTACAACTCTGTTGAGGACTTGAAAAGGTTCGATGAACCTCGGAGATAACTTGCCGCCTCAACCAAATCACTGCAAACATTGTTGAGGTGTGACCGGTAGAAAAACATTGTCCCCATCCTCAAACTCTAGAGGTCTGTGTCTCCTGTCAGCATACGACTTCTGCCTGCTTTTTGCAGTCTTCATCCACTCCTGGATGAGCTGCACCTTCTCTGTGGAAGCACGTACCATCCCTGGTTCCACTAGTACTGACTCCCCTGGGTCATTCCAATACAAGGTTGATCTACAAGGTTTCCCATACAACGCCTCAAAAGGTATCATCCCAATGGTGGAGTGATAGTTTTTGTTGTACGTAAACTCTAACAAGGGAAAGTGATCATCCCAACTGAAACCAAGGTTGAGGACACAAGAACGCAACATTTCCTCAAGGATCTAAATGGTCCGCTCTGTCTGACCATCCGTCTGAGGATGGAAGGTCGTGCTCAAATGAATTTTCATCCTGAAAGGCTCATGCAACCCCTTCCATAACCGAGAAGTAAAACGTATATCACGATTAGAGAAAATTGTCATGGGTACTTCATGTAGCCCCACAATCTCTTGCACATAGATTCATCTCAGTCTCTCTACTGAACCCTACTCTCTGATCGGTAGGAAGTGGGCGACTTGGTGAGTTGGTCGATGATCACCCAAATCGATTCATGTCTCCTGGATATACGTGGAAGTCCTGTCACAAAGTCCATGGATATCCCATCCCACTTACACTCTGGGACCTCTAAAGGATGAACCAAGCCCTATGGTACCTGATTCTCCACCTTCTCTTGCTAACAAGTGAGGCATCAAGAGACAAACTCTACAACTTCTTTCTTCATTCCTATCCACCAGTTCGGTCATCAGAGTTCCTGGTACATCTTCTCCACTCTTGGATATACCATTAGAGGGGATTTGTGGAACTCCATCAACACTTCTTCTGAAGTGACATTGGTAACATGGTACATCCTTTAAAGAGGACGACATGATCCTTACCTTCAGAAAATCCATCAGGTGCATGTCCTATGAATATCTGAGCACGTCGTGTCTCGCAGTCAGCATCCCCATATTACACCTCCCTGACTTGCTAAAGAAGTGGGGGAGTGACTGTAAGAGACTGTAGAAAGGCTTCTCCATCTCTATCCACAAAAGATATCTACAAAGATGCCAGCTGCTCTATCGTCTCTACTAGCATCTATATACTAGATCTCTAACTGAGTGCATCTACAACAATGTTTCCTTTCCCAAGAGTATAGACTATATCAAAGTCATAGTCCTGGAGGAACTCAATCCATCATTGCAGTCTTAGGTTCAGGTCATTCTGGGAGAAGATATAACTAAGAATCTTGTGATCAGAGTACATTGTTAAATTCTCACCCATTAGATAGTGTTTCCACATCTTCAAGACAAAAACCACTAATAATAACTCCAGGTCATGGGTAGTGTATTTTTGGTCATGATGTCTGAGCTATCGAAAATCATATGCTATCACTACTCACTCCTGCATCAAGACACATCCATGTCTAATACCTAGTGCGTCGTAGTAGAATATGTACCCTACGCCCTTTTATAGAAGCCTCAAGATGGCGGCACTAGTCAGCCTCTGCCTTAGCTCCTAAAAACTATGCTGGAATTTCTCTGACCAAACAAATGGTTTCCCCTTCTTCTGTTAAGGCTGATAGTGGTGCTGTAACTTTGGAGAAATCTGGCACAAATCTTCGGTAGTATCCAACCAAACCCAGAAAACTCCGTACCTCCGTCACACTCCTGGGTGGCTTACATGAACATACCACCTCAATCTTTTCTGGATCCACTATAGCTCCAACCTCTGAGATGACATATCCAAGAAAGTGAACCTGTTGAAGAAAGAAATGGCACTTCGAGAGCTTACCATAAATATGGTGCTCCCGGAGTGTGTCCAGTACTACCCAAAAATTGTAGACATGATCCTACTTAGTAGTCGAGTAGATTAGAATGTTGTCCCTGAAGACTACTACGAAGTAATCAAGGTACGGCTGAAATATCCAGTTCATGAGTCCCATGAAAACTACTGGAGAGTTGGTTATGGTGAATGGAATAACCAAAAACTTGTAGTGGTCATACTAACACCTGAAGGATGTATTCTGCACATCCTCGTCTCTTACTCTGAGCTAGTGATAGCCTAATATAAGGTCAATCTTTGAGAACCATCATGATTCCATCAACTAATTGAAGAGTCCATCAATCCTCGGGAGTGGGTACTTCTTCTTCACGGTCACCTGATTCAGGCCCCGATAGTTAACACAATGTCTCAAGCTCCGATACACCTTTTTGACAAATAGAATCAGGGCTACCCAAGGTAAAACACTAGGCTGGATGAATCCATTCTCCTGCAAGTCCTCCAGTTGTACTATTAGCTCTCGATGCTCCGCGGGAGCCATCCGATATGATGGGGTATATATCGGTGCCGTCCCGGGGTACAAGTCAATGTAAAAGGCCACCTGTCTGTTAGGAGGTAGACCTGGGACATCATCAGAGAAAACATCTGCATACTGGTCCACCACTATAGGATAATTTGGACTCTCCACATCAACAAGTCCAAGGGTAATGCTAGCCAACTAATGAGTAATGGGATTCAATCTCCTCTAGGTAAGTCCATCCTGCACTACAAAGGCTCCCTTATCGCCGGTGAAGGTAAACCTAGTCCCATCCATGCAGACACACCGCACTTTGCGCCTAATACAGTATAATTGAGCATGGACTGTATATAACCAATCCATACCACAAATGATGTTTTAAGGTCTCGACACTGCTACTTTGAGATCACAGCCGAAGCTCTCACCTCCTAGAGTAAGCTCACTATGCCGGCACCAGTGCATAATTGTCAAATCTGCTCATGTAGGAGTCTCTAGCTGTAAGGATCCGGCCAACGGCTCCGTAGGAATCTCTGAGCTCTAAACGAGGGAAGTGGAAACGAAATAATTACTAGAACATGTATCTATAAGTACTACAGCTAAGGTGTACTAGACACAAATCATACCTCGTATCATCTCTAGAGCACTGTGATCATAGGCTTCAGCTGCCTGGAGCTGAGCTCTCCTCTGTCCACCTAATCCCTACGGTCGGGGTGGAACTCCTAGTGGTGGTGGTGGTAACATCTCAAAATGTCTCCCACTACCAGCTACATGACCAGCTCCTCTTCCACGTCCACCTACTCCCCGTGGAATACCTTGATCGAATATCTGTCTCTGCCTGGGCGGTCCTTCGACTGTCTGCTGATCATCCGTACGGCAGGTCAGACAATCACGAGCCATATGACCCTTCCCACTGCATATGAAACAGTACCTTCTAATAGTATGTATGTATCCTCCTCGGGTGCCCCACACAACATACTCTAAATCATGCGGGCGTCCACCTATAGGTCTAGTCCTCTTAGACCTCTCAAACATCTGTCTGCTGCCAGCTGTAGAAGACTCTGCTATGTGATTACTGGTAGTGGTTCTCGCTGCTGGTGACTGCTCATCAAGGAAACTCTCCCCCTATAAGGATCTTTCTAACATCCCCACCTATGTCAGGATGCTGAGTGAGATCACCAAAACCCTGATCTCCCACCTGATCCCCTACTCTAAGGTTCGAGACCTAAATAATGGATCTTGCACCATATTATTGGCGTAGCGTGAGAGGTCTGTGAACCTCGATAAGTACTGAGCTATAGAAATGCTGCCCTACTGCAGATGTAGTAGCTCTTGAATGCGAACAGTGAGAAGAGTTGTTGGGAAAGACTCTACCCAAAACTGGATCTCGAAGTCTACCTAGAGAAGCATCACCTTCTCATGGACTTGGAGCATCAAGCTCCACCATCTGCATGTTGCTGCCTGTAGAGGGCTGGCGACATGGATTGCCATAAAATCAGCTGGTGTCCCTACTGATCAGAAAACTCTCACCATGGACTCCAGCCTTTCCTCGGCCACTTGTGGGTCCATCTCTCCCCTGGACCTGGGTGGCCTCTTGCGTTGGAACTCTTGAAACGTGCACATTCGGCATGCATCGTCTACTGTTGGGGCTGGTGGAATCGGTGACCCAATGTGGAAAGGTATCACTGGTGCATCTGCTGATGCCTCTACTGGGAGAGGGCCCTGTACTAAGGCCTCATTTCTTGGT
This sequence comes from Viscum album, assembly GCA_963277665.1. NCBI lineage: Eukaryota > Viridiplantae > Streptophyta > Magnoliopsida > Santalales > Viscaceae > Viscum > Viscum album. The sequence goes on from OY728125.1 coordinate 1,804,111,596, forward strand.
GGGCTATCAGTGCGTATAACTCTCGGAACTCTAGCCAGCTGTCTGCATGGAGGCATCCTGAAAAGAAACAGGTGTGCTGCGATTAAAAGTTATACCTGGTGAGTAGACCAAGTGATCTGACTTAAAGAAAACTTTTGAAAAAACACACGCAATCATTGTTTTCGTGCACAGAATCGGAAATCAGAAGTCAAGGTCCTGGGGTATGGATACATCGGCCGCCACACCAACATTGGACTCCTTGAACTGAAAACCACACTCACTACACTTAACACTATTGCATCACAAAAAATATCAGAGTCCTAAGTTCTGCGGTTGAACCGACACCTCTAATACTAATTTGTCATGACCCATCCCCCAGGGCCTATGCTGGGACTACACCAAGCCTTCCTTCCATAGGCCAGGTGCTGGAGACTAGCACCAAAGGCGTAATTCCCTAAAACTGGGAAGACATTGTATTTATAACCTGTAACACACACACAAACAAGCATAAAACTGGATATGAAATAGTAAGTAAACTATATTACAAAAGAGTGCTGAATGATAAAGGGGATAGAGTACAATGCCAACTAGAATGTACAAGTAAATCTATGATAAAATAAAACTGAAGAAAATGGAAAGTCAACTACGGGGTCATCCTCCGAGGTTTCTACCTAAAAGGTAGGTATAGATCACCTCCTCAGCACTCCTCATCTATCTATCTCCTCCTTGTACCGACTCGCTGTATGGTCCACCTCCGAGAACTATCTTGTCCTGGTACTCTTGGCCTTAGTCAGTGCTGTCTGTCATCTGCATCCAACACAACAAGGTTAAGGCATAGCCCATGCTGGGGTGACTATAACGATACTTAGTAGGGACTCCGAGACCCTCAAGGTCTCACAAAGATCCACCAAGGATAAAACACAAAGTATGAAATCAACAGATAACCCTACTTAGGTATATTCCCATACATATACCTAAGTTATCATATAATCCATCTCAATCATGAGGATGAAATAGAAAAACTGACTTAGATCAAACCAAGATCTTATTCTAGGGGGTAGTATCAAGTAACATCCCCAGTCACATTATCAAAACCTCGGCTGGTGGACAACTCCTCCTCTATCGAGTACAGTGGGCTAGTCGCGACACCAAGGGCACTTCCCACTAACCTTGGACTATTGAGGTACTCTTCCTGTCCAGTTTTGTGGATCTGCTGCGTCACCAAGTACGCTCCCCATCGTGGGTTTGCCGCATCACCAAGTGCGCTCCCCCGCATAGCCTGCTGAGGTAATCCTCTTGTTGTGTACCAATGGTCTGCCATGACCCCAAGGCGCTCCCCACTATGGTTCTTCCGCGACACCAAGGCACTCCCCACTGGACTAGTCGAGTCACTCCAAGTCAAAACGGTCAGTAGTCATCAGGTCTCATCTAGCTACTAGGTCTCTGTACTATGCTCACTCGTCTCCAGGAGGATCTGCTCCACGAGCTACTGGTCCATACTCCAACTATCATGAAGTCCCATGAAGAGGTATCTCAAAGTTTAATCATTTCGTAGGGGTATCAATGTAACAGACAGTGCATCAATCGGATGCCCGATCTGTGAGTTATTAGCCTTTTAGATCAGGGGGACCAGTTGGATTCGTGCTCGATCCAACCTGACAGTACCTCAACTAGACCCAAAACTCTAGTAGGGTATACTCAAAGTGACCGTATCGATCCAGGATTTCCAGCGCCACTGACGATCTGTCAAACAGATGTCTGGTGCCAAAGATATGGCCGAAAGAGCGTAAATGGTTGTAGTGGGCCCAAGTCCGGTCTGACCTGGTCGAATTGACCTGACCTGACCTGGAAGGGGTTGAACTGGTTCAGGTCGACCCTGCCCGACGTGGAATGGGTCGGCCCAGTTCTGGTCGACCCAGCCCGACCCACTAGGTCAGGACCGACTCGTGATGCGGCCCGGTCCGCTGGGGGTCTGGTAAGCTGCGAGGGTCGCAGAGCCCATGGGTGTCGCGGAGCGGCTCAGCCACGGGGTTCCGCAACGGCATGGGGCCAGTTCTGCCGTGAGGGTTCTGCGAGGGCGTGGGATGGTACGGCCGGAGCACTGCGGGAGCGCTGGGCTAGTTTGGCCGGGGCGCCGTAGGGGCGCGGTCCGGTTCAGACGGGGTGCTGCGAGGGGGGCGGGCCGATCCGGCCGGGTGCCATGAGGGGCGCAGGTCGATTCGGCCATGGCGCCACAGGGGGGCATGGGCTAGTTCGACCGATTCAGCCAGGCACCGTGGGGGGCCTGGGCCGGTTCGGCTGGGCACCGTGGGGGGTTCAGGCTGGTTCGGCCGGACTGTCGCAGAGGGAAAAGGTTGCTCGACACGGTGGGGACCTATAGCAGCGGAGGCCGCGAGGGGCGGAGCATCATTTACTTTGTCACCTTCCTCTATTTCAAAGAGTAAACCAAAAAAACGGTGGAGGGGTCGGACCATGTTGTTTTGGCCCGCAGCCTCCCCATTTAGGGTGGTAGCTTTTGGCTCAACAAGAAAGAAGAACAATGAACATCAAATTTTACTACCTCCACAAATATTATTTCCCAACATGAAAAATAAAAAAAAGGAAAGAATTATCATGAAAATAAACCCCCTACCTCAGGTTGATACGTCGATGAAGTCGCCGGGAAGAAGGCGAATCGTTGGAAAAAAATGACGTCGGTTCGTCGTAGTCGAAGACGTCCTATGTCGGAGGATGTCTCGAGGAAGAAGGTTAAAGGAGGTTGGTGTTCTTCGTTTGGGGAAGAAGTACTTCATTGGCCTTATTCATTCGAAGATGAAGTTCTTCATTGGAGATCTTTTCTCTCAAACTCATCCTCTCCCCAATTCCACCAAAATGCAATGTGTGCCAAAATAATAGATTATGTAATCTATTATTTTGTTGGAAGAATAAAAAAATCATAATTAATTATGGTGGATGGCATAATTAATCAAGATAATGGTTGGCATTTATTAAAGGGGATGGTTGAACCATTAAGTGGGGAGATCATTAGTTTTTTCCCCACTTAATAGGGAGTTTAAAGAGGTTTTATCCTCGGGTGGCCCCCACCACCACTTCCTCTCATGGGAGGTTAGTTCAGGTGGTCCCCACCATCATAACCTCTCATGGGAGGTTTAGTTCGGGTGGTCCCCACCTGAAATATCCACATGTAAGCTCAAAATAAAATAAAATGAAGTTTATTTTATTTTTTTATTTCTATGAAGAACCGAAAAATTATATTTCACCCTCAACCAACTGTTGTCGAGGTGAACATCTTATTAATCAAAAACCGGCATTGCGAGTTCAATAGAGCCCTCAAATTTCAATTCTGAGAACTGTTTCAAATGTTAGAAAACCCCACTCGCACGTTTACTGAACGTACCTGAACAAAAGTTCAGAAATTTATTCCGGGCACTCCGGACCTCAGAATCACGTTCCATCAATTTTCACGGACTCATAAAATTACCATTTATATAAAAACAATTACATTGAAATTATGAGTATTTACAGTGAAAATAATTATTCACATTAATAGAATTCATGTCATGAATTCATCTATCATCCTTTTCTAACCTAGGTGATGACTTCTCCATTGTACATGCAATGTGGGATATTCACATTATTAGTCAAGGATTCACAGCATGAATCCTTCATGATCAGTGGGTTTTATTATAGTAAATTCTTGAATAATGTTCATTCATTGTTAACATCCTCCCTCAAACACTGGGTATATTATAGGATATTTTTGGGTAATTCTCTCTTATATGGATCAATCTGTTCAACATGTTTGATCTAGGGTGTGGTTGGTTACTCTTATTTTAGTAACTATTTTGTTCTCTTCTCATTGGTTAATTTTCTAATGACTTGGTAAGATTATTTATGTAGTATAGGTAGATTATTTTGATCAAGATATGATGATACATACATCAATAATATTTTCCTTTAGTTTATTATATCCCAGATGTCATCCCTGGATTTTGTTGTGGTGAGGTGTGGTAGTTCTTTAAGTTATGCGTTGATATATCATCCCCACTAACCATTATATTAGATATTTTGATTCTATTTTTTGGTAATTGAATCTAGGGTCATCTTATTTTATCTCAATATCCTTCTAGTTTTGGTGGATCCTGTGTGGGTGGTGTGTTACCTGATCCCATGGTAGGTTGTTCCATCACTATCCTGTATTGGATGAAAAATTATTTCTCATAGCTTTATAATTATTTTATAAATTATTTGTATTGGTTTTTTGTTGGTTTATTTTTTTGTGTAAATGGGTTTTTTAGAAAATATGGGTTTCCCCTAATTTTGGTAAAAGAAAGATGATTTTCAATTAATTTGAAAGTGGATTTAAAATATTTTATTCAAAGAAGGATTGCATTGAAAAAGGGTGTCCGATACTGCATTGTGAAATATGAAATAAATTTTAAATGATATAAAAAACAAATCATAGGGGAAACATGGTTACATAAGTGGAAGGTGTAGTAGTAGGACTCATCTTTTGATACTATAAGGGACTTCACATTCTGGGGTGTTCTTCCATTCCATGGTAAAGATGAATTTGGATCTGGGATTTGATTGACATCCGATAAGGGTTGACATTAAAGGTTGTTCCTATATTTAAAATTCCTTGATTCATGGTTTCATACGACTTATAGTGTTCACTAGTTATATAGATATGTGAGTTCCCAAGAAAACATTTATATATGTTATCCTTAGAGTTTTTAATATTTCACATTTAATTTTTGTTGATTTTATTTGATATTTAATTTTTTTATATATGTGAAATTATTTTAAAATTGATCATTGAAACTATTTTACCTATATTTTCATTAGAACTACTGAAAAGGGTATATTTTTATGTTGATTTTGATATAAAAATGTTAAATAGTTCATCATGCCCTATTTTCATTAATTTGAGAATTTTATGATTTTCGTTAAGAGACATGATATAGAACACCTGGGTGGGACACTACTGAGCCTAGTTAGGTCACACCCTATACACCCCATCTGTTTTATGTAGACATTGTACCATATTTTTATCCATGAAAATGAAACATTTTTCATTAAGATAGTGACGTTTTTTTCATCTAGGTACGAATAGTTGGTGGTTATATGATGCGATTTTTCTAGAATATAACACATAGTATGTGTTTCTAGTTTTTGTTTCCCTTTAGATGTTATCCTTGTACTTTGGAGTTTTATATTTTTTATTTTGAGGTAGAACACTCCTTTTCTTATTTCATTGGTTATTAAATATATATATTTTAGAATTATTTAGTGGTTTCTTTATGATATATGTTTATATATAATATGTATCTCATTTTAGGTTGAGTGAAATAATTTCCTTTAGTTTTTTACAGCCTGTGGGGATCATGAATTCCCATTTGGAATATTGTTGTTTAGGTCGGGTACCCATTTTAAAGGGTATCACAGATCGGATCGTTGCATATTGAAATTAGCTAACTAATTTTTGAATAATTTAACTTGTTTTAGAATGACTATTAGACATGATATATGATAATTGGAATATGAGAGGTTGGTTTTCATGAGTTCCCAACCAGCTCATTCCATAAAAATCCTCAAGTAACCATTTTTTCTTAGGATGTACTTATCTAGTATTGGGTTTTGATCAAAATCATATTTTCTTAAAATATTTTTATTGCCTAAACCAAGACTATTATTTTTTTATTGTAATTTTCTTCTCATTCTAGTGTGTAGTGAAATTACATAGGGATGTTTTCTGAGGTTTCTGTAGGATAGTTCACTCAGAAATTATTCTCAAGGGAATCCAACTATGGATTATTATATTCTAGAATTTATCATTTGTTTAGTTCATTCCATGGAATATAATGTTCCATGAGTGTATATCTCATTCACAGAGGGAAAATAGGAGTTGGAGGTGACAGAGACATATATTGAGAGTTTATACACAATAATTTCTCATACGTTTGGTGTATTATTGATTATAAAGTGGTAATGTAATAGATATATAAGATCTATTAGTTCTTAAACATCTTATATAAAACTTAAGATATCAATATGATGTGTGAAATGTTCAGATCCAGGGTTCCAGTAAGCAGTGGTGGGATTATTTGAAGTAGGAAAATTGGAACATAGGATTTGATAAGATGGGTTTCATAACACTATTATTTTAGAATATTTCCCCAGGGTATCTAATGATACCGGAATTCATGGATATCCTATCATTATATCAAGGAGATCACTTGATCATGGATTACACCAACCATTTTGTTGAGATAGTTTATTTTTATTTTGAGTTATAGATAAATGATTGGATAAGATAAAAAACACTTGTATGGTTTACAATAAAATATATAATCATAGCTATATATGCTAAATTTTATAACCTATGATGATATGGTGGAAAGAGTTATAATGAAAGAGATGAATAAAATGAGAGATATTAACAATACTATAACTTATCTTCAACCTATTTCCAACATATGTGGAGAACATGTGAAGAAAGGGAGGTGGAAAGGTAATTACATGTGTAGTTTAGGTGGTTCTATACCATTTCCACCCTCTAATCCTATAATATTATCTATTACTGTTCCCCTAAAATTCATTCAATGTGACATAGTCAGGAATAATAGGAAAAATTTCCCCATAACCATCATTATATGTACTTCTTATGGTCGTAGAGGTCACCTACATGGGTTCTACCATGATATTACTTCACCTTGTTATAGTATTGGATCTTTAGCTCTAAAGGAAACTGTGTAATAGTTAGATGATTCAATGTGACCAGGGGTCTGGACATAATCTTCAAGAGTGAAGTATCTTATTGAATTAGATATGTTTTTAGAGGAATTTTATGATGAGATAGCGTTGTTGAGTGGTTTTATTTTTATTTCACCATCTAAAAGAACTACATTCTTTGAAATTGGTTCATCAAACTTGTTCATATATTCCTATTAAATTTATATGATTTATCTTACAATGACACTGTTTTTATTTGATATGGAAGTAATGAAACCTCTTGGAAATAGTAAATATTATTTTTTTAATGTCTACCTTGTTCTCATTCTATAGTTGATGAAGACCTTGTTTGGTATTTCTAGGTTCTCGATCTAAATATATTCATCATCATCATCAATATATATTGGATAGTTTCTCACCGTGATAAGAGTAATTATTATCATTTTGTTTTTTATTATTTATTTCTGATGAGAGAAATAGAGTGTTTTAGGGAACATTGGATTTGATGTCCGGTCATACATGGACCTCCCACCTAGAGCTCAAGAAGTTTGTTTTCATTAATTGTAGTTTAGCCTGATGATGTTCCTTCAAATGTTGATCTTCTATTGGTTTTTCAAACTTCTCTGAAGTCATCCCATCTGAATTTTTTGGTGTTCCTACTAAGAGTGAGGTATATTTGATGATTGATTGTGTTCTATGTATTCATACTATCATGATCTCCTCATATCTTGGGAACCTATAAAGATCAAGAGATCTCGGTCCAATTTGATTATTTGATAGAGAATGTTTTTTATCCCCCTAGAGTTTCTGAGTGGGGATCCTTAATTATCCTTCCAAATATGGATTATGTTTTAATATAAATTTTTTTGGAAAATTTAAAGTATGATCAATTGACGATTATAATTAAGTACTATTTTCCCCATATGGATGACTTATTTGATCAATTAATGGGGAAAAGTGCTTATCTAAGATTGGCCTTGGTCTAGTTATCATAAAATCAATCTTCATGAGTTTGATATCTAGAATTCCACATTCATAATAAGGTATGTCCATTATGAATATATTGTTAAACCTTTTTTTGATTAATTATCCTCTGGTTTTTATGGATTTTATTAATTAGATAACCCATTTTTATATGTATACAATTTTCAATGTATTTTTGGATTAGATTATGCTTTAGTTGAGACTATATCTAGAACATGGACATTATATAAATATCATTTTATATATATTGAGGAGTCGAAAAATTTGTCTAAATATTTTGACATGTTATTTCTAGATCTAATGGTTGATGTTGTTGGGGAACATGATTTTTTTGGATGGAATTTCTTTTGGTCCTGATAAGGTGAAGGCTATATTATTATCGGACGAACCATATAACATCTTTGTGATATACATCCTTCTTGGATGGAATAGATAATATCAAATTTCTATCAAGGATTTATTAATGCTTGTGTCACCATTAACATGTTCTACCATAAATGGAGTGAATTTCACATGGGATAATAAATTTCATACTTCTATTGATGATTTGAGATGAATTCAAGCATGTGATATTATTTTGATAATAACTAATTAGGGTAAGGTGTGTGTGTTATAATGTGATGATTCTGGAGATAGTATGGATTTTGTGATTATACAGGAAGGTTACATTCAGACCTATAGATGTCATCATCATTGGCCACATGTGAAGAATTACCCCATACATGATTCGAAGATTATTAGAGTTATGCATGGACATGAATATTGGTAGAACTACTTTTTGGGGAGAGGATCATGATTTTTATGATTATTAGGGTTTGATATTTATCTTTCTAATAATTACTTGAATATCATATAGATATAATGGTTAAAATACCTCCAAAATTTTGACATCAACATCACCCACTCCAAAGGAGAGGGGAATGTTGTTACAAATGCAATCAGTCATAATGATTCACCATAAGTTATTTTGAAATAAAAAATGAATGAAACATTATGGTTATTTTCTATAATTTTTTTTGAATATAATGTTAGATGATTTAGGTATGGTTTTCACTAGTGTTCAGTTTTTCATCAACCTCATTGAGTATATTTTATAGGATATGAAACATGATTATTACTTCCCAGAAATCAAGGAAATAATTTAAGGCAGGGAGACCATTGTTTGGTGGTTTTCACCATTATGATATTCTTATATTCATTATGGATTATTTTTTCATCCCCTCATTTATGAGGTTTTTAGTTTTGTATGACCGTCACAGTTTTTCTTGGGTCTTTTATTGAAGATATACAAAGATTCATTATGACATCAGAGTGAGTTTCTAGAGGCTAGGTACTATGTTTGTAATTGTTGAATATGTTTCATGTTGTTAAACATATCATTAGATTAGTATAGAGAACATGATGACATTGGGTACACTCCATCCTCTTCATGTGCTAGTTAGGATATGGGATGATGTGTCTTTGTATTTGTTGTTGTATTTTCATGTACATCCTGAAGATATAATGCTATCATAACGATGATCGATCGTTAGCTAAAATTATATAATTTATCATGATTAGGGACACAACCATAGTTAATGATCTGTGTAATCTATATTTGTAAGAGATTGTGGAGTTTTTTGGGGTTACTTATACAATTATGGTTCCTCATATCATTTCTTAGGATATGTATTATATGATTAATTATATGTTCTAGAAGAGTCCCTAAGAGGAGATTATATCTCTATTATGGTTGACTATGACTTATAATATAGTTAAGAATAGTTTGATAGAACTTTCTATTCAAAATACAAGTTGATAAGCTCAATTTTCATTTCGTGGAATTTCATCGATTTTGGAAAAAAAATTTGGATCAGTTGAGTTTTCTTATAAAAACAATAATTAGCTTTCTATATGAATGGATCCCTTTGTGGATTAGTATGGTCACATGTCATGTTCACCTATTTGTTTATAAAAGGTAGGAGAGGACATTCTTGTGTGACTAAATCTCATTTTAGAGACATAATGGATGATATAGGATATACATGAATGCTTGGTTACACCAAAAAGTTAGCATAAATTCTATGAGGATCATTGACATAATTAATTGGAGTATTCCATTTATGACCAGGTTTTCATGTTGGTTTTTCGATGGGTGGGTCACCATCATATTTGGAAATATTAAAACATTTTTCCAAGGTATATTTGAACATTTTAAACTACATAGTGGCATGGGAAAGTTCATTATCATTTTTCACTTCCAAACATGATGTTTTACACATATCTCATATAATGAAATTCCATCACGGTCCTTGTAATATTCCAAGATTAGAATATATTTAATTGGGGAAATTTTTTTGGGAGAAACTAGTGGATATATTTTCTTTTCACTTGAAGGTCATGTATTCGAAGACTCTCTGTTGGAAAAATTATTCTAGAGGTAAAGATTATATTCTCATCAAATATGGGAGTGTGAATCTTATATGAGGGAGTAGTAGTTTCACCTTGTTCCAATGAATTATTATTCAACATGACTTCTTATGGAATGAAATTACTATGTTGGTGAGATTTTAAAATCTAAAAAAGTATATGCTCCCTTTTTTTTATTTATGTTCTTGTTTATGGGTTTGAATGGAATGTGGGTCATGAATTAATTTTTTTACAGATCATGGGGTGGGAAAATCCAACAAGGAACATTCACATGGTGAATATGATTAATGAAAATAATATATCACAAAGATGATTCTATGATTATGGGTTAAATTTTGAAACTCTTTCAGTATTTGAACTTATTTCACATTGGGAATTCAGTGATCTTTTTTTTTAACATGGGTAATTCATTTTCTAGTATAGATGCAACAATGTATATTTATATCACGAGTCAAGGATTCATGATTTAAATACTTTATCAATAGTGGGGTTTGTTATAATCGATACCGATTCCATATTAATTCAATTTTTATCCTCCACCATCAATACCTAGGAATCTCACATGAAATTTTAGGCGATTTCCACTCCCACATATTACTATGTTTGGTGAATTTGATCTTCAACATGGTTGCTAATATACTTTTTCAATGCATTTTTTCTCCACTCATTGATATTCTTCCCACGTATTGGGAAGTAGTGTTTCACTATGGTTCTGGAGTCTTTATTTGGCTATGATGATATATAATTATGTGAAATTTCCCTTCATGTTTTTCTATTAGAAGTTCATACCCTATTTTATATTTGGTTCAATGGTTGTGTTCCATGTGTTATGTTATTATCTAACCTCCCCACCTACACTTTTGTTTATTTAATTCAATTTTGAGGCACATGAATTGATCATATGCATATGCTTTTTGATATTGAATTCCATCTAGTTTTTTTGGATCTATATATGTTGCATGCTACCTGTATTTAGTGTATGTGGTTCCATCAATATATTATTCAATATGAACTGTTGTCTCTTAGTTTTAAAATTTATTTATAAATGAAAAGGTTTGATTTTAGGTTTGTTGAATTAGTCATGTAATGTTTTTTTAATCAAGATAGATATCCCCTCTACTTGGAAATAAAAATGTTATTTACAAGGAATTTAAAAATGGATTGAAAAATAGGTAATCAAATCAGGTTTTGAAAGAAAAAAATTGTGTTTGATATTGAATTTTAAACTATGCAAGAACTTTTAAATTAATTGAAAAAATAACATACATGGGAGGCTTTGGAAATTATGTGGAATCTGTAGTATTTACATTCATATGTTGATATCATAAGGGATTTTACATTCTATGGTGTTTTTATTTATCCATGATCTAGATGAATTTGGATCATGGACTAGAATGACATGTGATGATTGTTCATTTATAGGGATGTTCCTCTATTACCTAGACCATGTCTCAAGGGTTATAAAGACTTCTAATTATAACTATTCATATTAATGTATTATTTCTCTAGTTAAACTAATAATAAATTGTCTTTAAGGTGTTTACCATTGTCAATTCCCACCATATTATTTTTATTTTATATGCATATTTTTTATAAATGTGAAATTTTTTATGATTTTTTCATTGAACCAATTTTAATTAATATTTTTAGAAATTTTAAATAGGTAAAATTTTTACCATGATTTTTATATAAAAATGATAAATTATTTATCATGCCATGTTTTCAGTAAATTAAGACTTTTTAAAATGTTTTAAAGATAATTTCTATGGAGAACTTAGGTGGTGACCTACTGATCAAATTTACGTCACACCCTACAAACCTATTTGGTGGTGTGTAGAACAATTATAGTCTATTGATATTGAAAATGACAAGATACCACAGCGAGGCAGAGCATTTTACAGCAGCAGGGTATGAGTAGCTAGTAGTGAGATGGTGGTATGTTTTCTACATATCAAATGGAGTATTTGTTTTTCAATTTTTAGTTATCCTTTGTTTTTCTTTATTATACGTTGGAGTTTTATACTACTATTTTTCATTTATATCGCTGCGATTATTAATTCTTTGGTTATTCCATGTTTTTATTTTAGAATTATTATATAGTTTCTTTCTAATACATGGATAAATATTTGATGTATCTCATTTCATGTTTCTAATATTTATTCCCTATATTTTTTGTTTGATTCTTGCATTCTTGGAGCCAGCCTGTGGTTATGGGGAATTCAACTCAGGTTTGTAGCGGGTCAGGACATATACTAATTTCAGAGGGATTCCTGGGATGGTTTGTTACACACCAACAACTATTACATATTTTTTTTGTGAAAAAAATTATTTTTTACCTAGAAAGTGTAAAAATGGGTGAACTATAGGCCAATGAGGTACTCATGTATGATTATCCAAAATAGGGACATTGAGTTTGGTTATATTGTAGAAGATGTATTTCGGAGTACTATATTTTCTAGAATAAAAAAGAAACGAAAAAAATATCACTGTTTTAGCCTTGAATAATTTAATTTCAAATTAATATGAATTATTTCATGGTTAAGATATGAAACACCATGATATTTTGAGAAACATTATGTTCGATATTGTATACAACATGCAATAATGAGAAAAAACAAACAGTGTAATGTTACTAATTAAATATTACTATTATATTCTATCTATTGAATTGACTGGTATGAATAATACTTACCAAAATATGAAATACATATACATTACAAACTCAATAAAAATGAATTGATTAATTCATAAGTAATAAGTACACAATTATCATTAGAATTATTTTATGCTTCAGAAATACATTTTTACAGAAATGATTTTTATTTCATTCTCTGATAAAATATTATAAAAACTATTCATGAATATATATAAATAATTATTTTATAAAAATAATATATTTTTTAAATAATCATATAATTATTATCTTAGGGTGATATTTTCATATTTTTTGAAAAGGTTTATTTTCTAGTAAATGATAAAAAATATAGAATTTTATTGAAAACTATATTTTTGTTTTATGAATATAAAAACAACAATTTTTAAATAATTATTTCAAACCAAAATATGTATATATATTATGAATAACTATATTCTATTAATTGGAATAAATTTTGAAAATTAATTTGGTATAAAAACATTTTTATACATAGAAGATAATTGTCTGAAAACAAGTTTCATTGAGTATAGATTTTTTATTTCATATTACACACACACTTATAATAATTCAATATGATAAAATTAATTCCATATTTTGAATTATGAGGCTCCAATTTTGTAAATAAATCTCTTTTATTTTTTTCAATATGAATAGTAACTATGGTAAAATGTATAACATCAGTTAAGGGTAAATCATGTAAACTAGGATATAAATATATTATAATATTATAATATTTAATGTTAATTCTTATTGGATACAGGTAATTCATATCTTAACACTATATTTTCTAAATTGATATCTTTAGTGGACACATGTCCATTAAAATTACCAATATAGTATTTAAATCACAGAAAGATACAAATTTTCACTCTCCTAGTTATATATATATATTATGTATCACATAGAGATAAAAGTGTGCCATGGGTGAATATAAATGTAAAAAAACTTAATAATATAATTTTATTCATGATGATAATATGTTAATAATTTTTGTTGATTATATAATTAAATTATGTTCTTATGCAATGATAATAAAATATTTATTAAATTATGGAGAAAAGAAAAGAATTGTATTAAAATTATCAATAGTGATATGATATGCATGATTTATACTATTACATGAACTTTTCTGATGAATATGACAGAGACATGATATTTAAATGAACTATATTCTAAATCCTACTTTTTCTATATGTATTTTAAGTTATATTAATTGAACACTCCCAAAATTTAAAGTAATGAAAAATTATCAAAGTAATATTTTATTAAATTATTTAAACGATTATTAAAATAATGAAATATGAATAGTGGAATCTATGGTATAAATTTTAATATATTTTTCTATTATGTGTTAGTAGTTACCATATATGTAATAAGATACACCTTTAATAGTGAAAACTATTTTACCACATTTAATACTAAAATAGGATAATTATGGTTTCAAATAAATTGATAAAGTTTAAAACACCACATAAACCTGTAAAAATATTATTTTTTATCATTAAACCATTAATATTATTGGATCAAATAAATTCCTATTTGGATGCATTTTTTTGAGACTGAATATAATATAATTTAATCTCTCATGAATTTCCAAAACTGCATCTGACCTCAATTATATGCATGAACTTATTCCCTAACTTATTTAACCCACATCAAGACTTATATATTTAAAAAAACCCTAATGTAATACCTTATTAACATCCTTATAACCTTTATAGATGTGATGGTAATCTGAAAAACTACCCCTAGGTCCTATAAGATGAGATCTAATGGAATTCTGGTGAAGATTAGGTAATGGTCTCTTCCAATTCTTTCCTATTTAATTACTCCACTACCTTTTATTAATGTGGTGTAAAAACTATAAAATAATAGATAATGTATAATAAATATACTAAAATGATATTATGATTATATGAAAACCATATTATATTAATTTATCATCCCATGCATAGTAAAAACATCGCTTGTGCTTATGTATGACTAACCATCTCCACGTAACGGTGTCATTTGATTCTTATAATCCATGTCACTTAGTTGATTATATACATAGAAATAAAGAATATATATGATATTTATTACATATATATTATTCTATAATTATTATACCATATATACCCTCTTACCTTCTAAATAGGTGGAAACTGATAATGTCTCTCATGCATACGTGTGTACCACCACCTCCACAAAGCGATGTGATTTGTTTTTCATTTACATTCAACATGGATGGTAATAATTATGGATTTGAGAAATATATAATATTTTTTATATAATAATTATTCATTAAATTATAATTATTATTACATTTCTTTTTCTCCATCTGTCGAAAAAATAAAATAATTTTTATATTTACAAACAACATACCATCTCCATGAACAGTTTAATTCATTTATCTATCTATAACTACTATTTCTTAAAATAAATATGTTTATAATTAATGTATTTGATATTTATGTCATGGTTAAAATTTTGGTGATGATGAAACCTTGATCAATGTACAAGTTTTGAAACTACTAAACCAAAACATTCATGAAAAAATGATGCAGTTATCAATGCCAATAGTAAATTTTTAATGAATTATTAATAAGAAGTAATAAATTGTTATATATAAATAATATATGGCATGATATATATGAATAATGTTATTTAATAGAATTATAATATTAATATATTTATTATACAGTATGTTCAAACATATATGAAGGAAGTGAGACATGATGTAAGGGTTTCCCATCAAAATTTTAAAGAAGTGATATATAAACCATATTCACCACTTATTTCAATAATGTGGCGTATATACTAACCCTTTAATATATTATAAAATTAATATAATTTTCTTCATATTATTTATAATTTCATTCTATTTTATTCTTAATGGGTGTTTTGATTGAAATAATACTCATGTAATAAGTGTTTATCTCACAACATCATCATTATACCTGATTATTTATGTTTAATTCTACACTAGGGGAATATTTCTATCAAATATAATTTTTTCTGAAAATATGATTGAATTTTTTTATTACATTCTCAAAATTATTTATATTAAATATTTTAAATATGTTTTACATTATAAAAAATTCGTTGAAATCAATATTGTTGTTGTTTTCTGAAAAAAGGAACATTTTAAAAATATCAAAAAAGTCTGAAATGAATATTTTTTTAGCATATATGAAATGAATGTATTTTAATAAATAAAAACAATTATTTGATTTGAATCTTTTATTTAAAGTTTACATGGTTCATTTTGAGGAAAATGCTTTCCTTCGTATTCTTGATTTTGTTAAATACATGATATGAAGGTGATATGGGTAATTCCCCCATGAATTATTCAATTATATTTTTAATGTATTTTAATATATTTCAACACTATTTAATTAATATTATTATTTACTATTTTTATTTTATTATGTTACCATTCGCCATATTTTTAGGGATGGTGGATGATTAGTTCGACTAGGAAAGAATTGATATTCTGTATACAAGTTATTCTAAATCATATTGTTATTTATTTTAAGATATTTTAATATATAGTGTTATTTATTCATATGAGGATTGAAACAAAATTATTAATTATTTGGTGGTGCCTGGAATTATATAGACTCTCGATGCATCAGTAGATCTCATGAGACAAACTAGATTTGGTATTTGGATGAGGTCTTACTCATTTATATACGATGTCTTATCCGAAGGACCTGACATTTTGTTTATGTTATCAAGCATTATGAATTCTATAATTGCGAGACAATTATTTATTTCTATTTTATTATTAAATTTGTTATAATATTCATTTGTAATTTTCAAGCAAATATGATTATTTTTATGAAATTACTTTTTCATTAATTATTCCTGATATATTATTATTTATGTTTATCTTATAGATTAAATGAAATGTTTTTTTGTTATTTACCTTGAAATATTGGTTATTCTTTATTCATTAATGATATATTATATTGTACTCATACTCTTACTGAGCATTATATCTCATCATTTCGTATGTTTCATTTCCCTATGATTCCAAAATGTGTATTATGATTAATATTGATTGATTTTCTAAAGGTAATAATCATGAAGTTAAAGAAAAAAATATATTTTATTTTATGTTATAATTTATAATTATAGATTTATGTATATATCTATTTTTACAAGACTAAAAATATATTTAGTCTTTTAGGATATGATTACTTGAATCTAGTGACAATTTAATAATGTAACCACCAACTATGTTCTACTAGGGTCAGGTCTTTACAATCGATATCATATAAGATTAGTAGAAACCATGGGTACTAGATTTAGGAAATAATTGATTAGAAAAATAACCATATAACATAAATTGTGAATATTCCCAATGAAACAAGGTTTAGATTATGAGATTAATTAAACATAAATTTTAAATTTCTGTTAAGGGTTTCACTAGTTTTGAGAACAAAAATTATGATTGAAAATATTATAATCAAATCATTTGTATTAAATTGTTTAGAAATGAAACCTACTATAAGTAATGGAAACTGTATCAATTATTTTAATTCTTTTATGTATTTCCCTCATTGGAAATATAATGAATTTAGAGTTTGAGCTAAAGTTAGAGATGAAAAAATTATAAATATATTGGTGTTGTTGAATCACTTGATGACTGATAACCAAGATCTTACGTAGCAGTCATCTAATCCACAACCTGTTGTATCAATGTTATAATAAATCATGAATCCTCAAACTCTATTATTGAATGAGGCTAAAAATATATTTGTATCTAAGTATTGGATATGTTTCTTGTAGAATATTTATCACTTTGTAGATAAACAAAATTGAGAAGGTTTTTTTTGGAATTTTATCGTCTATAAGGGGATATAGATGATTTTTTTTCATTGATTAAAAACTCTAAGAATGATGATGATATAAAAAACATGAGGTGGAAGGATATCATTGTTCTCTTCTTTGAAAAATATGTTCCTCACATGAAATGAGAATATTTGGAGATACAACTATTGATTCATGGATAAAATGTTGATAAAAATGTTTCTACATTTAAATCCAATATATAAATATTATAAATGCATTATAAAGACTTTATAGGTATTTTAATGAGGAGTATTTACCATTTATTTGATGGTTTAATGAATATTTTTAAGCGAATTAGTCTCCAAAACATTCTCATCATACAAGGATATAGTAACTCTTGCTATCAGGATTGAGAATTAATTCACCATGTCCAATGGTTATAAGGAAAATAAAGGGAAGAAGAGGATTATAGAGAAAATAATTTATAAGGGTAAGAAGATAAATAATGATTTTCCCATATGTGATAATTGTGGGAAAAAAACCCAGTACTTTAATGAATGAAATGAGTTTTTTCTTAATGTGTGGAGAGAATGGAAATTTTTCATTTGATTAAAATGTAAGGAACAATCCCCTAATATTCAGTGTTTCAACTATAATGAGATAGCTCACTATGATAATGAATTCATTGAAAATTAATGGAATATGCTTTAGAAGAAGTCAAGGGATCAAGGTTATGATTATGATATTATTAAAGTTAATGTTTAATGATTAAAGTGTTTCTTATTTCGATTCATTAATTATTTTATAGAATTATTTTTTCAACTATATTATTGTTATATGAATCATGAAAGAATATATTGAATTATAGTGATAAAAAACAATAAATTTTGTTGTAAGGTTATATTTTTGGAAAATAAATGATTAAGGGAATGATAACCTTTAATGTGTTACTGATATTGAGTTAATAATGATTAGTTTGGATAAAGATAATATTAACATTGAAAATGTAAATAAGGTTGTATTGTAGACCTTAAAAATGATTATCAAGTCATAGAGAAAGATATTTATGATGTAAATTTATTAATTTTTTAATTTAAGGGATACATTACATGATGATAAAGTTAATGGTGATTCATATTATTTGTATATGGGATTATGTTATTAACATGTTTTGAATGTAAAATTATTAAAAAAAATTATATTTCTTAGTGATAAATTTTTGTTCTGAGTTTTGGGGTTTCAATATGATCATAAATATTTTGGAAGATCCTTATGGTTAACATCTTATAGATAAGAGTGAGTTAATATTTGAATATTATTCTTCAAGGATAAAGGACGATTTATCATGTTTCATGAATTTTTTTCCATTTTCATTATGGTAAATTTTTAGAGACATATGGAATTAATTATGAATCATATTATTTATGAAATGTACTTGAGTAATAAATTTTATTTTCCCAAAATAACAAATTCTTATAAAAAAAGATGAAGTGGAAAGAGATTAATGCTTAACCAAATGATGAGATTGTTCTTATGACATAGATATAAATCGTGTAGGATAATTTTTTTGAGTGATTCATTTGGATAGTAAAATTATTTCATTAATTTAAGAAAATAACCATGAAATAAAAAAAAATTATCCATTTAGTTTTATTACTGGGAAATCAACGGTCTTTTATCCTCTCATAGATTTAAGATTTCATAATGGTTAAAATTTTTATGACAATATTATATATAACGACCCATACTTTACATATATTGTTATTACTTCATATTTGAAGCACACTTATTACAATATATAACAAAACCGTGAAAGGACCATATAGTTATAGTGTCTCTAGAAACTGGGAAACATAAACAACTAGTTCATAAATCATCTACATTGTCTCCCATTTATTTCATCATATCTAGAGTCCCTTTTTTCCATATCCTAATTAATAGCCTTCTTCTTGACCTGGGGAAAAGAAAACATACAAAATGGTGAACTCAAATGCTCAGTAAGGGTAAACAAAAGAAATATCAATCATAAGAAAATAACATTTTGGAAATCTTAACCTGCAAAAGAGATCATAATATCATATCATGGGACAAATCATAGTAGTGAAATGTAATCCCTATAATCATAACTTAAAACATGAAACTTTGTGTCATACACACATAATCATAGAGAATCATTTCTTGTTAGTCATGACTCACTGCCAAGACTATCTTAGCGGACAAAGCCCATTTCTGAACCGAGTTCACTCCTCGTTTTAGTCCTATATCACTGAACCAGTTTAACCATCCGTTCCAGCCATGTCTATCTAATGAGAAATAAATCTTTACCCAATGCATTGGAGGGAGATATAGGTCCCACCCATCCCATAAAGAAACCATTCTTATGTGTGACACAAAATCATAAATCATACACCATAGCATAACCCATGTAATAAAAATGAGATTCTTAATCATCATGCCATCATAACACAATCCATATAAGATAAAAGGACATCATAAAAATAATTCCATCATAACATAATCAAAACAATGTAAAAATAGGGATAGAAACATAACCCTATATTATCTTAGATGGAAAATAATTTTGATAAAACACTTGAACTCCATTCTTGAGGAAAATATACTTTCTACTTCAAAATTTTTTTCCTTTCTTAACATGTCATATAATTTTAAACTAAAAGAAGTTGATTAAAAATGAACTTTAAAACTTGAAAATGAATATTTATGGAAATAATTTTCTAAAAATCCATTCATCCCGTATAAGTTAAAAAAACATTCTTCTCCTACTTTGGCCGAAAAAGACAAAAAGAACCTCGTACGAAAAATGACAAAAGATTCCTTTCATATATTTTACTAAAAACTCACCGCAGGGTAAAATTGGATTTAAAAAATTTTAGTAGGATATAAATAATATTACATATTGAGGAAACATGGATGGGGTGATAAATGCACCCCAGTAAATACCAAAGTATAAACAATCTCAGATAAAAATGAGATTGTGAGATTTTCCCTTACCTTAGGCCCGATTTTGCTTCGTACATGTCTGAACCTCCTGTATAATGATAATGTTATTGAATTATTCCATAATTGTACTCATTGTTATGATATCATATATGGTCATATTATTAGCTTTTTATTAGTAATATTGCATTGTTACTTGTTATTCAGGTGTTTATTTCTTTTTGTTCTTATGCGTGTTTTGTCAAATAAATTCTTATTCATCTTTTTAGTTTATAGATAAATCATTTCTAGAATGTTATTAGTGTAATATATATCATATTTATTCATTAAATTTATTTATATAATCATTATGCAATGAAGATCATGTAGAACGAGTCGCATCACATCCTGGAGACGGTAGGCCGTACGTACGCACGAGCGATGATATTGTTCCCATGATCGTGGAATTGTATTTAAGTGTATGTATTCGATTTCAGAATCAATATCAATTTAAAATAATCATGTAAAAATATTAGTTACACCATTATACCCATCCAAGTAAGGTGGTGGTGGAAAACAGATTACACCACGGTATGGAGACGATATTCCATACGTACGCACGCGCGATGATTTCGTTATCCGTAGGATGGATAGAAGGTGAAATAGGTTTGTTTAATATTTATAATAATATATAAGTATATGAATGATACTGATGTTATTACTTTATAATTAAACAACTAATGAATAATAAGTTGAAGAAGAAAGAAATTAGAAAGGATCAGTAATGGATATTACCTCTTCTTTGATGTGCCTCTTCTTAACCTCCTCTTAGGGCACTAGGGATGGTCTTTTAAGAATACCAGGACCTCTAGGATGTTTCTAGGGAAGTGGAGAAGTTAATTTTTAAGGTTTTGGCCACGATTTATGGCTAAAAGTGGTGTGATGAGGAGATGGAGGAGGTGCCCTTTTATAAGGGAGGAGAGGGGCACCTTTGAAAAAACTAAAAATATTATTTTATTATAAAGTCATATTCGGTTTTTAATAGCTTCAAATGGATTTATTTCGAAGCTATGGTGGGGATGGGTCGAAAGCCTATCATCCAATAGAATTTGGACAAGTTTAGGTTACTATTTTAACAGTATCATTTAGATTTAGGTTTAAGTTCAATAATTTTACTTTTACCGTGTCTTCTTGTTTTCTTACACTATAAGGTTAATAAACATACTATAACTAGACAAACGAACCACAAGTTGTTTATTATTAATATATATAACCTTATATAAGTCATTTGGAAAAACCTTATATTTTTAGGAATAAAATAACAATTAATAATATAATATTTTTTTTTAAAACTATTTATGTCAATTTTGACACTATTTGGAAATTGATTTTTGTGAAAATCAAAACAAAATTATTAGTTCAAAAAAGTTAATTAAATCCATACTAACATTTCATATTAACATATAAAATTAGTTTAATTCATGAAAATTCTCAAATTACATTTATTTGGGTATTTATAATATCAATTATGTTAATATTGTTTTAATAAGGTAATTACTGCATCATCATTATGTCAAAAATAAATTAATTTATTTAATGTCTAATAATTATAAATAAAATTCCATTATATAGGAAATATTTTTATATTTATAATTAATATTTATATTCGAATTTATCTTATGTATAACCCTATATTAAAAATAGTTTAGTTATTAAACTTTGATTTTAACTATTTTAACACTTCTTTAAATAAAATAATATTAAATGTCATAATCTAATCCAAGTGGACCTAAAGGGTATTATTTTATCCATAAGGTTGTTTTTGGTTGAATTACACTTATCCAATAGAATTAGGACATGTGTTAGGGTAATAATAATATCATTTTTACCCTTAATTTCCCTATTTACTTTTAACTGTGGTAAATAAAAGTAAAAATTTACTATTCACCAAAGATTATATTCATCTCATTGAACCACATTTTACATACTAACATCAATCATGTCTCTCGGATTTTTGAAATTCCATTCAAAAAAGTGGTAAAATTATGTTTTATGTAAATTTGCAAATTCTCCTAGGAGGTGGGTAAAAGACGATCAAAAGTTCAATAAAATTTTTATATATCTAAAATTATTATAAAATTACTCCAATGAATTACATAGAACTTATATAGGTATTATGTATCAATTTTGACCTAAAATAAATTTAAATATAATAAATAATTATTTAAATGAAAAGTCGGTTTTTAAATAGTAACCCAGTGTTTTCACTATTCAACAAAAATTGAATGTTTTCAGAAAAATACCAAAATTTCACCCTAGGATAATTTCGACATTCAGAATCAAAAAATGAAGTCCATTTTGAAATATAAAATTTATAAAATTTCAAAAAGTTGTTATTACTATTCATAACGGCTAGTTTTAAAAATATTTTAATAGCATATCGTTGTTTAGTGAAACTCGGTATTGCGTACAATGCAAGCTATCGAGGAAGGTCGCAATTGCATGTAAAGCAAACCAAGCTAGTGTTGTGTGTGGTGAATGATTGCTTTGATTATGTACAAAACAAAATATTTCTCATAAAAATATTTGGTGTTACATTATATATCACTCTCTATTGATAATTGGGATCTACTTTTTTCTTCCATGTCTATATTTGGAAACCTATTCACTTTGGGACCTTCATATTTTCCTTTTTCTCTTCTTAATAGAATGCTTTATTACCCCTTTTTACGATGTGGGTTTTCTTTAATGGAATTTTTAAATTAAAATACTATAACTACTGAGAACAACTTAAAATTTTAATTCTGAAACTTCTTCATGCGGGGGAATATAACACCATGTGATTTTTAGAAACACCATTTTCGATAGCATATACAACACACAACACTGAGTTTAAATAGTCCAAGAAATATTATTGTTTAATTATGGCCATTATTTTGTAGCCATTGAATTAGTGTGTATAAATAGTGTTTACCAAATTAAAAATTATCTACAAAACGCAGAGTCAATACAAATGCATTGAATGATTTTTAAAAAATAAGTTCACAAATTTCAGTAATGTTATTTTACACTTCGGAAATAAGATTTCCTGAAAAATGATTTTTTTCATTTTGTTAGAGAATAGTATAATTAATATAATTTAATTATACAAATCATGATTCATAAAAATAAAAAAATTGAAATTGTCTTATTAATATTAAATTATCACAAAATTTTCACATTTTTATGAAAAGATCTGTTTTTGCAAAAAATATTGAAAATATCAATTTTTATTTAAAATGATAATTTTTTCATGAATTTACCAAGATAAATTGTATTAAAATTATTTAAAACTAAAATTACTTATATTATATTATTAATTGTTCAATTATGTTTCTTGGACTCAATTTTTTTGATTTAATTTGGAGTAAACATATTTTTATACATAAATAGTCATTTATCTAAAAACTTTTTATCATTATACTTTACATTTTGATTTAAATTAAATTATTACCCATATAGGTGTTTAGTTTTATAAAATTCAAAACATATATTTAATTAATGGAGTCAAATTTGGTAACTGGGAACTATTTATTTTTGGTCAAGAGGATTAGAAACTATGGTAAAATTTATCACCTCAGCAAAGTATAAATCCGGTTTTACTAGGTTAAAACCAAGTGGAAAGGTAAAAATAATTAATTTTATTAATTATTTGGTGAATTGAATTATTCCATTATAACTTTATAATGTAAAATTATATGTATAATTGACACATTTCAATGAAAAGGGATAATATAATATTTAAAACTAATAATGTTACAAGATGTTACACTCTCAGTTTTAAATGTCTATCATGTCTCCACATATGGATAGAAGAACTTTATGAAAAATTTTAAATTTCAATTTTTTGAATAATGAAATAATATTAATTATTCAAATTTTTTGTTCTAATTTTTTGTGATTATATATTTACCTTAAATTATTATGAAAAGATAATAGAGTATTTATTAAATTAATAAAAAAATAATTGACATTAAAAATAGTAAAATATATATAATCTCGGTAATTTGTAGTTTTCAATGAATTATTTAGACAAATGTGAAATATTATTTATATTTAAATCAATTATATATGAAATAAAATGTTTTTTGTTTGTATTTTAATTAAAATTACATAGATAGTATCAATAATGATATTTCTAATAACTTATCAAAATAAAGTTTTTTTAAAATATTTATCAATCATTAAATTAGTGAATGGGGAGAAGGGGTAATAAATGGACATAAATTTCATAAATTTTCTATTTATGAGTCAATAGTTACTATATATGTACAATTATGGCTTGTTAGGGGTAAAAAATATTTTATCGCACTTAATGTTAAAATAAGTTAATTAAGGGGTTAAACCAAATGATATGGTTTTGGAAACTACATAAACCTAGAAAAATTTTATTGGTTGGTCATATTTCAACCATATTTTTTCCCATCCTAATAACTATCCATTTTTATTAATTTATCTTTTGAATTTATATATTATAATTTAATATTTCATAAAAATCTAAATGGTCCCCTCATCTTATTTATAAAATTGAACCTCTTTCCAGAAATAATAACACCATGTTGACACTTTTATATACACTAAACATGGTGGGAAATATATTTTGAACGTTATGAAAACATTATAGAGGTTTTTTCATCCCAAAATACCAACCATATGTCTCTTAAGAATAGATCTAAAGAAATTCTACCAAAGAGGGGGTAATCATCTTTTTCAAGTCAAGCAAGTTTACTTCCTCTTCTACTTCATCATCATATATTGTACCAATAATATAATAATCAATCCTATATAAATAATATAATTATATTTTCTATTATTTTATAACAATATCCCTTATATTTTCTATCCGACTTAAACAGAATACATTTCTCCTGTATATGTACGTCCTACTGTCTCCACATAGTGGTGTAATGATTTTTCATGACCATTTCATATGGTTGGTTATAAATATGGTTCATATATATATATATATATGATATTTATGATTACAATATTCGTTTGGAATTATAATATCATATACACCCTCTTACCTTTCAATATATGGTAAAACGATAACATATATCTTGTGTATGTTTGGACTACCGACTTAATGAATCGATGTGATACTTTTCTAATTATATTTTACTGGAATGGTAATATGGATTTATTTAATGATTATAAGTTATTTATATGATATATTAATAACTAAATAAAATATAATTATTATTTACCTCTCTTTAATTCAATATGTTGGAAAATTAAATTAATATCCACATCTTATTGTTTCCATGAATGGTGTAATTAACTGTTCTAACTATACATTTTATAGATGAATATAAATATTTATAAAACAAATATATATGATATTGATATAATGATTTAAATTATGTATATTATTTGATAATGGTAAATGTAGAAGGATCAATACTACTAGAAAAAATATATGAAAACATATCAGTTATCACCATGAACAATTATTTAAATAATGAATTATTAATAAATTGTTAATAAAAGGTTATACTTAAATTATATATTGACTAATATATATGAATATAGTTATTTAATTGATCTATTATATATATATTTATTATACAGGAGGTTAGATCAAATATGGATGATTCAAGACAAGATGTTTGGGTTTCATGTATCACTTTTAGTTCAGTTAGACAAAATCCATATTCACTAGTTATTTCATTTTCATAGTTTGTATACTTTCTTCGTGTGTTTTAATATTTTATTTAAAGTTATTCCTTTCATAGTTCTTATTATTTAAATGATATCCAAGTTGAAAGGGTTTGCTTCACAGCCTCATTATTAGTCAAGATTGTTTATACTTAAGTCCCCCCTGGGTGAATAATTTTCTCCCATATTTATGTTTTATAATAATATTTCTAGTTTTTTAAAAAACAAATGTACAAATAATTTATTAATTACATTTTTACTAATTGTAAACCTTTTAAAATATGATTTGAAATAAATATTCTTGTCATTTTTTAAACAAGATACTATTTTGAATGTTTTACAAAGGACTCAAAGGAATATTTTTAACATATATAGAATGAAAAAAAGTTCCCACCACCATGGATTATATTTTTATTGAATTTTAATTTACATGTTTATAAGGATATTTTTAATGAAAATTACTTACTTTATATTTAATAAGTATTTATATTTTTTATTTTATGGTGAAAAGTTTATTTTCCTAAAAACATTTACAATTATATATTTAAATTATTTTCATATATTTCAACATAATTTTTTAATATTATGTTTTAATGTGGTTATTATATTATTTTACAATCCACAATATTTGAATGGATCATTTATGATCGATTTTGATAATGATATTATTCATATTTATTATGCTTTGTTATTATACTATGGTTATTATTGATTTTCTAGAATGTTTATTAGGTTGTGTTATCTATTATTATGAAGAATTATTTGGGATTATAATGTGATGGGTGGATCCAAGAAGTACATATCCCTTCAATTCATCGATTGGTCTGTTAAGTCAAACTATATTGGGTATTTGGATTAGTCCTTACACATTTATGTATTATGTTTTGGAATGAGGCCTTGAATATTTGTATACGATATCTAGAATTATGAATTTCCTCATTGTGAGATTTTCATTGATTTTGATTTTATTATTTGATTAGTTATAATATCCATGGTTACGTTTCAATCTAATTTAATTATTTTTATGGAATTATTTTATCAGCATTTATTACATTCATATTAATCTTCATGTTCATGTTATGGAATAAATGCCATATGTTCTTAGTTATTTACCTTCTCATATTAATTATGAAATATTCATTAATGATATTTTCCCTTGTACACATACTATTACTGACAATAAGAACTCACCCCATTTTTCTATTTCTTTTCCCTGAGATTCAATGAGGTTTATTGTTATTGATATGTAGGGATATGCTAAAGAAAATATTTGTGTAATCAAATAAAATATAATGTTTTATTTTATATTTCTAGTATTAATTTTTGATTCAAGTATGTATATGGTTTACTAATACAACTAATCTATTATGTTATTCAAGATTTGATTTCATGTTATTTTTAATAATGTAACCACTGACTATATGCTACTATGTTTATAGTCTTTTTAGTAGGAAATTATTATATACATATTTATGGTAAGAATTTTTTTAAAATTCAAAATGGCCAAACTTATTGGGATATTGACGTTTAATTTTCAGGGTTTGTGGAATCATTGGGGGACCTATACATATCTTCATTTTAGTGGTTATAATCAAATATTGTTGAGTATAGTTAAATATAAGAATAAATTATTTATAGAGATTTGTATATTGGGGGATAAATGATCTGTATATTTTTCTTCAATTTGGTAATAATATATGGATTTTTGTAAAAATTTGAGGCTTAAACATTGTAATAAAATATGAAATAATTTGTAATTTCAAATATGATATATTTGAAGAATAAAATTTTGGGATTTGTATAGTATTTATATTCAAAATATAATAAATTGGAAGAATGTTCTAATATATAATTAGGAGAGAAATGATTCATGGAAGAACAACATTGAAAATCATAATTTGATTATGAAAATTAATGTATAATGATAACAGACTCACAGGTTTAGTGATTAATCATCTTATAATTATAATTTTGGGAAACTATTGTATTGATATTTCTTATTACTATTTATATAATATTTTTATAGAGAGAAAAAGTTAGGGGATTGTCCATTGGATCCATAATGATTTTTTTCGAATCTTTTGTAATTAAGAAAGTGAGTAGTTCTACCTTTACAACATTTACATGTCATTGATGTATTCTCCTTGTAGTATCCCATAGTAATGAATCATTTGAAGTCATTTTGATTATGAATTTAATTTCAATACATGTTTTTTTTGGATTTTGGTTTGATTATAATAATTTCATATCGATCATGTCAATGTGTGAATAAGATTCAAAAAAAGACAAGGATAAAAATATCACACCCTAATTCACCCCCTATTATATTGTTTTTTACCTTTGGTTGGAACATATATTTTTATAGATAAAACCATTTGTCTTAAAAAATATTTTCCTCAAATTCTCAAACAACATTCTATCATCTCTTCCACCATTATTTTAACATGGAACTATTACCAACAGATTACAAAGAATTAAGTCTTCCTCTTACTTTCATCATGAACAATCATGTCTACATGTACTATAAATTTCACATGTATGGTGTGTGGATATAAATTATACAATTTATCAAATACAATAATACACTTCCATGAAAAAGAAATATCAATATAAAATACTAATCCACAATGATAAATTATAAAAAATATTAAAACCAAAACATTTGATTTATCCTATATTTCAAAAACCAAAATACTTTTTTGTACGAAATCCATAATTAAAACCGACATAAAAAAATTCAAATGAAAATTAAAAATAATCTATAAAAATTATATTTTCTTCCTCAAAATACATATTCCTGAAAATATTATTTTCCCAATTCTAAAAATAGGACTCGTTCTCACACATTAGTGAAAAATATTTGATATCCTCATTTTTGAATAAAATTACTCAAAAAATTAAAAAATATAAATTTCCCTAAAATAAATTCGCTAGTTTCAATACCTAATATCAATCATATAGAAATCATAATTTTTGACATTTTCATTGGTATATAGTTTTATCAAGGTGTTAATCCTTATTTATACATCCAAAACTCATTGCATAATGAATAGTTACTTAGGTTTAGTTTACGCCAACCTATTATTTATCTAAACACATACTCTATAAGACATCAATACCCATAGATGAATCAAATAGTTTTCAAGAACAATGTATCACTGAAATGTATTTTAATACATGCACATAGCCAAGGTGAAAAATCATAAATTCCATACTCAAGAGACACATTTCTATCCATTCCATTCCTAAGGTATATTTTAAAGAAAATAATTTAACATGAATTCCAAAAATTTTATTAAAACAAAAATAACCTTATGAACCAATAAGAAACCAATTAAAATCATTTTAAATTCCAAATTAATCATGTTAATTTTATTGATTTGTTTATTTAACTAGTTAATTGAAAATTACACATTTTAATTCCAATATACTTTTCAAAAAAATGGTTATATAAACAAAACTTTTATTATTATTATATTATTATGTAAAAAATATATCGATTTTTAAAACAAAATCATTTTTTTAGAATTATTAGTACACAAAAACCATAATCCTTATATAGATATAATAAATTAACTAATTCCTTAAAGATATTGGATCTACCTAACTAGTTATATTACATGTGAAAATCACACATTCCATTATTAATGATCACAACATGGAATTTATTCATTTGAATCCCTTAAAAGATGAACAATGTTTTATAATTTATATTCATTAGGATTGGATTTTTGAAGGATTAAAATGTTATTATAATTAGATAAGGTTATTTTATAGAATAAGTGAACGAGTAGAATCCTAAACATATATTTGGCTTCAATTCAACCAATATTTGAAATAAAATCCTTATTTGTTTGTGGAGAAACTGGAAATTCACACATATGAGTCCCTAAAATCATCACAGGCTAGAAGACAATGAAAATACATGTTATAGTAATTAGAACATGGGTTTTACCAACAAATTATTTTTAAAATCCATGATATGAATAGTTTTATTAAATGATTAATCGAATTATATATCTAACCATGAAAAATTTTCTACGTTGAAAAACCATACTCTGCAGTTAGATTATGTGGTTATCCTAAAACTATTTCTAACACAATAAGGGCTAATGGTTTATTTTTTCCACATATAATAGGTACACATGACTAGGATAACATAATTCCTAACCATATTCCTCTTCATACATATAAAAAAACTAAATTTTAGAAAAATATATTCATATAAAAATATTAAATAAGCATATAAAATCATTGGTGACACGATTCTACCCACTATATGTCTTCTTGACCCTAAAAAAGTCACTATGGTTAGATTTCTATGTATGTCTTTGGTCATTAATGTCACATCACAACCTACCTCTCCTATTATTCATATTATATGATCCTTTACTACCATTATTTAAAAACCAAAGGAATACCCCATCCCTAAAGGATCTTTTACCTGAAATACAAATCCAAAATTAGTGTCTCTATATAAGAAGCTTCACGTTCTAACTCGTCCACCTAACAAATCAATACATTAATAGTGTATAATTAATACTTTTCAAATTTAGTAATATATTTAAATAATATGAAACATAATATAAGGTTATTGGAAGGGTAGTTAATAGAATCTTCTATAATATAAATAATGATTTCAAAAAAAGAAACATACCATTGAATCCACTTCCTAACTTCCAATGATACTTTTACCTAATCTATGTGTGAATATTGTGAACACATAATATTTAACATAAAATATAAATCATTTTTATTAATATTTAATGAAATAATTAAATTTCATTTCATATAAAATAAGACTATAAAAATTAAAATAAATTATTTAATTATTTCATATACCTAATTGGGTCTAACAAGAGTCTTCTCACCCATATTAACCAAAAAATTGATATAGAATTGACTAGACCAAGAAAACCTCTAATGGTTCCATATGAATCAATGAAAAATAAATACTTATAAACAAAGAATCCATAAATAAAATATAATCCACCCACGACCTTCAATAATTAAAAAAACAAGCTAACAACAGATATTCTCTACCTAATATTATACAAATCAAAATATTTTATTTTCAAAAAATCACTTTTTAGGGTTAAGTGGGAACACTTAAAAACTGACTCCCTCAAAAGTATTATATATAATAGAAACATGTTTCACACACTATAAGATATCACATTACCATTAAATTATGAAATTAGTCTATTAAAAGACTTTTCCGGGAATAATTGCAATTGAAGGGTACCAAACTTTATTCTTGGGTCCTCCTTAATGATGTCTTCAAAGTGGTTAACCAACTTGTCCAATGTCTGAATAAACTCTTCCAAATTTATTTTCCATTAATTTAATTCTATAATCAGATTGAGTTATTTATTTTTTAACCACCCCTTCTACACTTCATTTATATCCCTTGGTAGTTATCTCTCAATTATTTTGTTTGCTTCTTCTGGTGGATCCTTAACTAGTACGTCCTTATCTAAAAAAATTACTCTAAGTGTATGACTAAGTCTCACTAATTTGCATGTTTTTATATCTCTCACACCCTTTTCATGAGTATGAGACTCTTAGTGGACCTTTTCTCCATTGTTTTAGGAACGTAGGAGTAGCATTTCCTTCATTTGGGATTCTTCCCTTCAGTTAGGATGCAACTGTCGGAGTCACGGTTCTGTTTTTGGCCTTTCTTTCTTCCAAGGCTGTGAATTCATCTATTATATCATCCATCAGTGCTATCTCTTAATAATTACCTATAAATCTCTTCATTTAAATCTCCCATTATTCTTTTTAATATTCATTTCCATGAAACACAAATGTCTCCCCCCGAATATCGATGTAATATAAGTATATCTAACCGCGATGATATACATTAGATAATTATGATTCCTAATAATCTCTTTTATATAACTATTTTTGATATCATAAACCAGAAATGTTTCCCATAATTTAAGTAAGTGAACTAGTTTAATTAGAAAATTTTCTGAAACTAAAAAACCATCACACTTTTTTAGTGATCTCGATAACCCAATGATGAAGTATATGGAATTATATTCTTATTTAAATGTATTAATTTTTAAAGGCCCAAATAACAGTAATTATTATTGATTATCCTCCATTAAATTTTGAATAAAATAATAAGAAGAAAATTAGAAAACATTGCACTTCATTCATTACCAAAAAAATTAGTTTATGGTGTCAGGTTATATCATGGTATCTTCAAGATTCACTTCCTAAACATAATAGTGAAAATATATTAAAACAGTGATTATATGGTCAACAAAAATCACCATTCATTATTTTAAATAATGCAATGAATCCATCATAATTGACCAACTCTTTAAAAAAAACCTATAATATAAGGAATCACATATTATCCTTGAATCCTTTTTGAACAATTAAACTCCTTTCACATATTCCACCAATATAGACATTACATCAATGATTGAGATAAGTACGCCATTTTTATCTACATCACCTCCATATGAAAGAATTCAAATAAAATCATTAGATATCACCTCTCTCTTATATCCTTTACTCTCTATATTTTTGTTCTCTTTCTTAATAAATTTTATAATTAATTTCATTTTTATACTATATAAATGGGGTCCAATTTTTTTTAAACACTTTAACCACATATACAGATTTGGGTGGAGAAGGGGAATATAAAGAAAAGATACATCCGGACTATATTATCTATATCTATAAAGAATATATAATTGAAAATTTTATTCCCAAAAATATTCAGAGTATAATAAAACATATTCTATGTCAGATGTAGTGTATTTCTTCTCATAATGTCTTAACTACATATTCTTATATGCCTCACAATTACTTTTATGCATCTGAAACATTACATCAATTTTTCAATTGACATCCTAAACCCAAACATAGTGAATCCAAATAATATATATACCAAAATCCAAATTAAATAATAATTAATACTCTTGATAAATTTTACCTTCTCTTCAATTCATTTATTTCCTCACAAAACATCAAATCACACTTAAATTTTACTATGCTTGATGTCAATTATGCCGGTAGAGAAGATAATTTGGAAAATTCCTATGTAAATCATAGATAATATCCATTAAACTCCCTAAAAATATATATCTTAAACACATTCATCCATTATTACTATTAAATAAATATCTCAAACTTTTTAAAGTCGACAAAGATCCCCTTATATGATTCAATATGACCAAGGAACCACTTCTACCAAATCTGAAAATGGAGATGATAAAAATTTCATGTGATATCTTCTGATATTTTATCTCTAAAACAATTTATCTATCACTCCAAGATCATCATCAAGCCATATATTAATAAGGATGTCATTCATATATACAACTCTAAATTTTCCCATGCGACATTATAGAATCTTATTCATCACTTATATAAATACATAAATTTTATTAGTAACTTAAAAATTGTATGAATTAAAAAATTGTAATGATAATATATAAATAGAAATAATTTTAAATTTATCCTCTCCATTTACCCTTAACTAATGTAAAATTACCAAAATTTTAATCTTATAAAACCAATTATCTCCCTTCAACATGTCAAGAAAATCACTAAATTCAGGTAAGGGATGTTTTTTTGAATGCCATGGTTTATTTTTAGATATTTAAAATAGATATTCTCATTCAAACATATGATTTATTTTTAAACAAAATTAGTTCATCGTATAGTGAAAAACTAATTAAAAGGAATCCCTTTAAATCAAGATCACCTACTTATACTTAATCTATTAAAATTTTGTTGGTTCTATATAATAATATCATAATGATGAAGGTCTCATGCATTATATTAATTCCATGTAAAACTCTATATCACTTTTTGGAGGAAATACAGAGAATTACCCATGAAGAACATCTTTTGATTGATTCAGAACCCCTAAAAATAGATGTGAATTCTTCTTTTTCCATGAACCCATGAAAAATACCAACTGATTAATAAGATAAGGTCGCTACATTTATTTCAATTTCCCCCTTAAAACTTTTTCTAAATAATAAAATCTCTATTAAAAGTGTAAATATTACCATTTGGTACTATTAAGTGTTCTTGTAAATAATAGTAGTCAATCAGAGTTTTAAATTGAGTCATTTAATCCATCATAATAACTATGTCGTAAATTTTAATATATGGAGAAAAATACCATGATATTTTTATTTTTAATATCATGATCGATCAAGAGGGGAACTTGAATCCTCAATTTGTCATTTTCCCCATGTAGATTATAAATTTTCATCAACTATGGATGAAGTAACACATGAATCCCTAATAGATAAATTAATCAAATTATGATAAAAAATTAATTAATTATTACTAAGTAATAAACAAATAATTGTATTTGATATAAATGTAGTACATAGAATGGTAGATGGCCCCAAATCATCCTTTCCCACATATTTACTATACAACATGGATGAGATAAATCCATTAAAAGCATATAAATAAATAAGGGATAGTAGATCATAGAAAATAAAAAATTCATAATAAGTAAATATATGGGATCATCTTAACCCTTGAAGATTAATTATAGGTAAAGAAAACATAAAATGATAAAGAATGTCATGAAAGGAAAACATCATGAAATATTTAAAATATGAAATTATAATTTTGTCTTGTGATATGAGGGTGAAATGAATTCATTATTTTTTAAGTCTTTATATAGAAATGAAATATAGTTATTTAAAATATTTTCATTGTTTATATATCCAATAGATATATTTTTGTTCTGAATTGTATAATACTAAAAATAAAATAATACCACTAGCAACAAAACTAAAATATGATATTAAAATACTGTAAATATGTAAATAATTACTTGTTATATTCAAATATTAATAATATTTTTATTAAAATGTGATATGATGTCTATATAAAAATGATATTAATTTTTTTCATCAATGGAGAATTAAAATCTCATCTTTTTATATAAATAGAAAATTTAAATGGAATCTATTAACTTGTATTAAATATAAAATTAATAATTTATTAAAAGAACTAATTTTTTAATATTTTATATTTTATCCTCGTACATTAAATTGAATAACATTAAAATATTAGATAATAACTAATACAATAACATTTATTAAATGAAAATTTGATATTGGGTAATGTTAAAAACGCATAATATTTTAAAAAGACTTGTTTCAATAAAATAATTTTTTCATTATATTATTTATTTTCATTATAAAAATAATTTAAAAATATTATAATTTTAATTAGATAATTAAAAAATATGTTGTTTACAAGTTAAATATAAACCTATGAATTTGTTTTGAAATTTTTCTAATAACATTGATTTTTATTTTAATATAGAAAATAATGTTTTTATAAATAACATAACATTTTTTATATATACAAGGATAATAAATTTATAAAAACTTTATCTATGAAAAAATATTTATTTTATAAATGAACAGATAATTTAAAAAAAATTGTTCTAATTCATAATCTCATATTTGAAATTTTATAATTTAAGTTCTATTTTTGAGAAATTGATTTAAGAACAATATACATTTAGAATTTAAAAATTAATTTTTATCAAATTAATAAATTTTTCTAAATTAAATGGTATTAAATTTAGAATCATTATTTGAAACTTAAATAACAAGGACCATTTTATTTCTTATTATAAATGATAAATTACATTGCAAAAACTTGTTACTATGGTGAGAAACCGAATAATAAATATAAATAACCGAACAATTATAGGGACACACATTTTAAAATCATATATTAGTTCAGTAGTTGAGGTGTGGATAGACCTTTTCTCTTATCCATTATGTTATTTCTCAAATTATTTTGAAATGTTTCTATATATTGACTTACCAATATAGATAGGTTTTCTGTATTAACAAAAAGATCACCAATTATCACATATAAATGGGGAAATCCTCTCTTAACTTACCGTCACACCCATACCCAAGTAGTTTAGAATAAAATATTCCCAAAAATATCTTAAACAGAGAAATATACCTTAAAAAGGATCTTTTCTTATCAATATAAAATCTTGAAATGGTTTAACCCCCTTTACAATGAAGATAATCAAGGAAGTGTTTTAGAAGCTCTTAACAACTCTTTCTCTTTAATTTTTTCATTTGTACATTTATTATTTATCAAAAAAATAAAAATCTCAAAATTATAACATGAGTATACATATTATACTATTAATTTTAAAATATATGTCTCTAAAATTGACTTTATTGAATAATTATTATATTTATAACATATTAATGATTCTTAAATTATAAAATATATCATTCAATTCTCTCATTCTTTATAAACCAAAATATCTAACTTTTTTTTCTTGTGGACAGCCGCATCCATACGATGATTAATTATCATTTTTTACATATTCAACACCTTACATGGATGTTCATGATGTTGGGTTTAATAAATAATTATAATGCTTTAGATATATTTAAGGTTCTGTTATGTTAAATTATATTACCTATTAAGGATATGATCAACAAATGATTTTTGTTATTTCAATCATTTAAAGTAATTGTACTAAGAGGAAAAGCATTGATTTACATTATGTTGTATTTTCATATAAATTTTATAGTCTTCTACATCCTATATAATTATTATATATCACAACTAAAGATATTAATTGACATAATTATGCTACTATTGTGATGTTATTGTAACTATATCTCCACATAATCATCGATAATTATGGCATGTTCTTATTTGGTTTTTTTGGCAACCTACTTGTAAAATGATATGAAATTATATCATGAATGTCAATGAAAACAAAAATAATTTTATATTATGATTTAAATATCTAAATAATTATTTTTTTCCTAAAAATATACATTAAGTTTTCAAAAATTACATAAGAAAACACCATTTATAGGATAAAAATGATAAAGAATGTTCCTTATCGATTTCAAATTTTTAGATAAAGACTAAATTATTCATAAAAATCAATTTAAAAATCATAAATAATTATAATTCATTAATTAAATTAAATATTATGAACATTAAATGATTAAGTTATACAAATAATGAATACTGAAAACACTCCTACAAAAATAGTTTTAATAGATCAAGATTAACCACACCCAAAATTGAAAATAGTTATTGACTAACTAATATAAATGGAAATAAAAAATATATATACATTTAATAAAAAATTATATGTATATATAAAATTATAATATAGTTTATTATTATATTTAGTTTTTCTATATAGGATCATAGAGGTGAATCAACTATGCAGGGGAATAAGGTAAATGCTTATTTCTCTCAAATTTAATTTCTTGATACATACCTATTAATATGACCGATAATACATTTCATATGATGTGATTATAACCTGACCAATATAATTTATTATGTTAATTAGTTTTTTGAAGATATATTTCATGTGGTTTCATTAAATTTCCTTTGATTCAAAAGATATACAACTTGAACGTGATTTTGACTAAAATATGAATAAACCTGTAAGGGTTTCATTTCCAAACATATTTTCAAGTAAATATTTTTTTGAAACATAATAAATCTAAAGAATGTAAATTATTTATAAAAATATAATAACATCAATTTATATTAATGGTTTTTTATATTTTCCCTTGATATTTCATTTCCCCTTTACCCATATTTGACTCGAATTTATTCTTTTATGTGGAACAGACCTTGTATCTTATTCTTGATTGAGTACCACCCTTTTTTGAATTTTGGAATTGAATTTTAAATTTTAAAAACATTATTAACAATTAATTAATAAATTTTTAATTCCATTTCCAACAAAATTATCTTATTTAACATTTTTAAATATATTTTCAACATTTCTATAGGGGTTATTTTTAATAAAATATAAAAACATATTTTTATCATTTTTTAAACATATCATTCCATTTCATTTTTGATTTTATATGAAGAATTATCTCTATGTTTTTATGGGTTCTAAATGGTTTTTTATTCTAAATTTAAATAATACCACTTAAAATTATATAAAGTGAATAAGGATATTTTTTTCTCCAACATGATTTTTATGAAACTGCTAAAAATAATATTTTATCCTTGTCACTATCTCTTGACAAATATTATTCTTGACCAATGATATTATTTTAATTTTACCACCCAAATATTTTTCTCTGGAGGACTTTTCTAATATCCCTCTTCTTTGTATAAATGAAATATCAATTCTATTTTGATTCATAATCATCTTTGGTGTATCAATTTAATTTATATTCCAATTCCTTTACTTAGTTAATACCCAATTTTGACTCATTTGATTGAAGGGTGGTCACATAAATTCCACTCATCATTTTATTTGGGGAAATTATTGAGTTAAAATTATAGCTATTATCTATATAGTGTAAATACCATATGCTTTATTATATCAATTGATTTTTAGTTACCTAGAATATTACTACCTATATATTGATATCCATTTATTTTCCATCTGTTTATCGTATTATGATTATTGATGAATTATTTATGGGATTCCATATGTAATAAATAAGAAACCCATTTTCATTCCAATTGTTCATTAAAATGTGTTTAATGAGACCCATTTTATTCCCCTAGGTTCTTTATTCAATAAAAGTGTGTGATTTTCATTTTATTTTTTATTAAAACAACATCATTCCTATTGGATCATTTTGATGTTATAAGTGGATTATTTTTATTTTTACCTTATAAGTATGGATTATGATTGGTTTCATCCTATATATACATCCAATGAATTAGATTAATGTTTATATGTCATGAGTTAAATATTCTAAATTCAAATTTTTTATCATTAGAATGTGAATTGATAGTGTAACTAATGAGCGATTTGTACCCTATAATAAATTTTGTTCTAGTGTTGAAATATTCTTCAACTTTTCAGCATCTTTCCCATGATTTTGTTATGATATCATAGATCATGTTTATTAATCGATGATTTAGAACTATTTTAATTCATGTATTTTTTTATACTAGGACATGTACCATGATTTATGATTTATGATTTTTTGGTATAAATTCTTTGATGTATATTTATTATATCATTATTTTCAACTTTTGTTTACTTATGATATTCGATTATCACTACTATAATTAGATATATTTGCGACGAGATCTCGTCGCAAATAGGCTTTAGTGATGGGGCCCCATCGCAAATAGCCCATTGCAGAAAACTGCATCGCAAATATTAATTTTTGTGATAGACCTGTCGCAAATAAGACTCTGATTATATAAATTATATATAAATAAACCTTTTGTGATTGGTCCGTCGCAAATAGTATTTGTGATGGGGAATGACCACATCGTAAATAAGCCTCCGATTAAATACATTATATATATACAAAAATCTTTAGCGACGGGCCCGTCGAAAATACTACCAATAAAAAATTTAATTTAATTTATTTGTGACAGGATCTCATCGCAAAAGGTTACATCACAAATACTAACCATAATAAAAAAATATTTAATAAAATTATGATTAATGAAAAAATTATATTAATATAATTAGAATAATAAAAAAATAAAAAAATAATATTATTAGTAAAATAAAAAAAATTTAAAAATATAATATTAAAAAAAATATTTAATAAAATTAAGATTAATAAAAAATTAATATTAATATTATTAAAATAATAAAAAAAATAAAAAATTATTTTAATTCTCAATTTTTAAAAAAAAATATAAAAAAATCATAAAATGTTATTATTATTTGTAAAATAAACAAATATTAAAAAATAAAAGTCTAATAATAAATAAAAAAATATTAAAAAATAAAAAAATTAAATTATACAATATTTGCACCAATATAAAAGACATAAACTGTAAATAATTCATATTACAATAAATGTTGTATTCAAATGTATTTAACATAGAAAACAAATCACTGGAGGATTCGTCTTATGGAAGAGGTGGAGAAGCTGTAGGAGATGGTGGAAGAAACTCCATCCCTAAACTACAAGTCAGACCGTGCATGTACTCCATCTACACGTGATGCTACTACTACTGCGGCTGCTGCCATTGACACATATCTTCCTTGTGCTACTGCTGCTGCTGCCGACACATCTCTTTATGCTGCTTCTGCAAACTCTCTATAAGCTTAGACTGAGTTCGCAACTGCTCCTGATACTGTGAGGCAGAAGATGATGCCGCTCCACGAGCTCATGTCGAGGTGGATGCCGATATCGTAGTAGTACCACAATAAGTACCAAGAGTCAAATTAGAGCTGATACCAACTACTCAACCCTTCTCAAAGACATACTATGTCACCTGCATCCATGCCTCCTCATCAAAAATGTGGGCACTGGTCTGCATAGTCGTCTCATTCTGACTCTCAGCCTATGTCTGAGAGGTCACAGCCTCATATGACTCCTTTAATTCGAATTTTAAATTAAAATGGTGAAAATATTATATGTAGTTAATTTTCAAACTGAAAAAAATAATACTAATCACAATGTAATGCTGGTGATCACCTTTAATCTCTCTAGTTGGTGGATCACTATACATCCCCTGATAAACGTCAAACTCCATAATATTGGGATACTCGAATGTCTACAGAAATATAAAATAAACTATTTATATTTAATTTTATATAAAATATTTACAAAATATAATTACTAGATGCTCTCTATGCATACTGAATGTACGGCTACCAGCTTGATGTGTCACTTTCTGTCTCCCCCGATTCTACCGTCCCACTGAAAATCTCCTCTGAAATCCACCACCTAACTAGGGTAAACATAATCATTCCCAAACATGAGATGTAATGTACTCTGGTCGGTGGGCTCTACACGACTCATCATATTCTGTCACTCCAGAATTTTTAATGGTTGTTTTCTCAAATTGTGTAAAAGAAGATGGAAATGACCACACATAAACACATTCCACGTTGTGTGGATACGTCATGCATGCTATCATCGATGGGATACCATATACCCTACAAATAATTTATAATATCAAGTTATTAATAAAATAAATTTCAAAATATATATTCTTTATTTATGTACCAACCAATGATCAAACATGTCGCGCCACACATCAACAAGAATTTGTTTCCATGTGATCCATGTCAGAAAAAAATAATAGCACAAGATAGCACTCCCATGTCCAATAGTTACATGCGCAAAACTATGAAAAATGAATAACTAATCAAACAATTAGTATATATATAAATAAATTAATGAAATCTAACTAAAATATACAGGTTACCATACCTCTGTGTGCATGGATAGAAGCCAAGATGTGGACGTCACTCAGGGATAGGGTCAGGAATCATCAGTTATGCAAGATCGTGCCCCCTCCATGTACCCCCTGAACCGTCAGTAGGTTGAGGGTAAGATGGTCCAAAATCCCCCTCATCCAAAGGTAGATCAGCCTCATATAACTCTCAAAATAGACCAGGATTGATCTT
Source organism: Viscum album (assembly GCA_963277665.1). Taxonomy (NCBI): domain Eukaryota; kingdom Viridiplantae; phylum Streptophyta; class Magnoliopsida; order Santalales; family Viscaceae; genus Viscum; species Viscum album. Next base: position 1,804,153,142 of record OY728125.1, read on the forward strand.
CAACACAAAATGATTGTTTTTAGAAGATCGTTAAAAATAACTAATATATATATATATATATATATTTTATGATTATAACAAGCATTTAACTGTGTCAATGTCTATCTTCATCCTCATCTTCATAGATGTCATTGTCAATGTCATTATCTTCCTCCTCAGTATCATCAATATCCATATGAGTTTCAGTTTCATCATCTCTTGTCATTTCAAATTCATTTGTAACATCATTAACAGATTCTTCATTAACAATCCTTAATTGTGGAGTGTCATCATCGATATTCATGTCACTTTGATAAAAAAGATGGATTTTGAGAAGTCTCTTGAAATTTTTTAATTCCTTCCACTTCAACGGAACCACAATCGGTTTAAGTAATCTGATTTTCCCAAGATTTTATTTTTATTATGCTCCACCAATCACCCATGTCTCTTGAAGTAGCACAATACTTTACGTAATAAATTTTATGTGTCTGTTGAGCTAGTAAAAATGGTTCAATTACTACAAGAAGACTTTTATCTTTAATATCGACGATTCCATGAGTCAGATGAACACACTAGCCTCTCTCTGTATCCAACCATTGATATTTAAACATCATTATGTAATTCTGTCCAAGATAACACAACTCAATAATTTCATCCAGAATTCCATAAAAGTCAACGTTAGTTTCTCTGTGATGCAATTCTCCCATGAAAACTCCAATGTTCATTGTTTTTTTTAATTCCCCATATGGATGTGTATGAAATCGAAAACCTTTCACCACATATGCGTTATAAGATTTAACAATTTTGGATGGTGGGTTACTCCATATACACAGTCGTTTATCAATTTCATCAGTATGTTGAGACACTTGAAAATTTATAAAATAATTATCAATATAATAAATGAGAAAAAAATTGATATTAAACCATTAATAATTTATGTTACCAGTTTTTGAAACCATTGAGAAATTTGTTTTGTCTGCGTTCTTCAAGAGTAGTTGCTATAATATATGGACGTTTTTTCTTGATATGATTATCATATAACCTACAAATAAAATAAGTTTACACACTGTAACATAAATTATAGAATACATGATAGAAGAACTCACAGTACAAATGATGTCATTTCTTCACAGATGAGCAGAACATATGTATGAGCTCTGTGATGTTCATCATCTGAAATCCATCGTTCATAAAATCCACCAAAACCAAGATTTGGCTGATTAAAAATTGATAATTTATTTTCCATTTCATCATTAACATTCCCCTTGTTTCATCCCAGGTGATTTTGTTTTGAGGGATATTGAGATTCAAAATAATGAGAGCAGAAAAAAGGAATTTCCTCTTGAAAATAAGCATCAGCAATTGAGCCTTCAACTGATTCTTTGTTACATAATTTTTTCTTCAATTTCTGTATGCATCTCTCAAATGGGTACATCCATCAGAACTATTCTAGACCTCCACATTTTGCTTCATGTGGTAAATGTAACATCATATGTTCTATTGAGTCTAATAAAGTCAACAGAAGGATTTTTTCAAGTTCATATATAATTACAGCAATACCTTCTTCTAGTTTTCTTAGCGCATCATAATCTATTTTCGCTGCACAAATGTCTCAAAAAAATATTATATGTCTGTTATCGAATCCCAAATCATAGAATTCATCAACCTCTAATTCCAATCGACATAAGTCTTTATATTATAACATGACAATCATGACTGTTAAATCTTGTAATATAACCATTCTTAACACAACTTCCCAAATTGGATTTATATCCATCTAAAAGTCTCAAATCCTCAATCCATTGATAAAATAGTAAGAAACAAACTTTGGACAGTGTAAACTACATTTGGCTTCATCAACCACTGTGATCTAAAATTTTCAAAAAGTTCATGTACTGGTCGACTGCAAATTTGGGCAAGATCTAATCGTGCCTTTATAGTATATTTGGTCTTACTCGGTGTATCAAAAAATGTATGAAATAAATTATCAAAATATTTCTTCTCAATATTCATGACATCCAACATGTGGCAGACCAACAAATCAAACCAATATGAAAGATCCCAAAAAATACATTTTTTTGTCCAATTATTTTCTTTCCCAAAGGCATGAACTTTATGTTGGTTTACTGTTGTCCCAAATGTGATGAGATTTAATGAAAATACTACTTATTTTAACTCCGTACCTGAGATTAATTTTTGAGGTTCATCCCTTTCAATTGTACCATTCATGAAATGAGATTTTTTTCCTCCAAAAGGCATGATCATTTGGAATAAATCTTCGGTGAAAGTCAAAATAGAAAATGTTTTTTTAATTGACAAGTATAAAGGATTTGTTGCCTTTTATACAGTGAGAAAATGATTTCATATCATGTGTACTCTAGCCAGATAACATGCCATATGCCAAAAATTTACTAATAGTCTACATCAATGCAGCTTTTAATATAAAATTTTGTTTTTTAGCAACATCATATGTACTAACACCATCACTCCACAATGTATTTAACTCACCAATCAATGGTTTCAAATAAAAATCAACATTATTTTTTGGATGTCCTGGGATTAATAAGGTCAAAAACATATAGGGATCTTTCATCAACATCAATGGAGGTAAATTGTACGGAGTTATAAAGACATGCCAACATTAATACTGACTATCATAAGAACCAAATGGATAAAAACCATCAGAAGAAATACCAATTCGCACTTTTTGAGATTCTAAAGCAAAAGACAAATGTAGATGGTCAAAATGTTTCCATGAATCACCATTAGATGGATGATTCAAGCTTTTATCAGTTGAAATCATGGTTTTCTTCCATGACATCATTGAAGCTGTGTTCTGAGACATAAATAAATGTTTCAACCTGGGTGTAAGGGGGAAATATCTCAACATTTTTACTATAATCTATTCAAAGTTCCCTAGTTAATCTTCTTTATACCTCGATTGTCCACATGTGGGACAACTATCCAATGAAACATTTTCACCAGAATATAAGATGCAATCATTTGGACATGCATGAATCATTCGATAACTAAGGACAAGATTACTAACCAGCCTCTTTCTCTAATAGTAATTTGTAGGCAACACATTTCCTTCAGGTACAAGTGTTTTTAACCAAAGAAAATACATGATCAAAACAATTATTTGACATTGTATTATCTGATTTAATAGACATTAATTTTGCAACTGCTTCTAATTTTATTATCTTGCAACCAGGATATAATGCATCCTTAGTAGACCTCAAAAACTCATAAAATTCGGATTGTGTGAAATCAAGAGTTAAATCTATATCATTTTGAGTTTCAGTTAGTTGAATAGACGGACCTGAAACATCAGGTACTAAATTTTGTAACTATGATGGATTCAGAATCAAGTTATTAGTAACTTCTTCTGGACTGGTGTTCACCGTGTTGATACCAAAAAACATAACCTGGTTGAAAACCAAACTGCAATAGAAGTCCCCCAACCTTTTCAAATGTGTCAAAACGTTCTCAGAGAAATTTTTTAACAAAGACACTTTAATGTGCCTTCTGAAACATATTCTTGTTTTGATGATACAAATGATAAGAAAGCTTCAACACCCTCAATATATATAGGATTTAAACTAGAACCATTTGGATTTCTACTCTGATTTATCCAAGAGTCATCATCTAATAATTATTGTTGTCGACTTCCTTGTTGCATATTTTTCTACAAAATATAAAAGCATTACTATTTTTGAATAATTTGAAATTATAAAAACACTATCTGAATAAAAAAGATAAAAAATTACAACTAATTATTAATAACTACAATTACTTATGAGCGACACAATTTCCAGTGGATTGACGTCTACTATTTTGTCGGATGTCTCATTTACTTGCAACTTTTGCACATATAAATCAAAATGAATAATCTGCTTGGAGGTACGCATATTCTTTCTCGTATGCATGAGAATGAATACGCGTACATCAGAGCAGATTCTTCATTTTGATTTCTGTGTGAGAAAGTTTCAAGTAAATGATCCGTCGGAAAAAAGAGCCTCTTTTCGTCGAGGAATCCTCTTCTTGAAACTATCACCACCTGAACACATTATAAATAATGTGGTCCTATGAACTCATATTCAAACTCGTGTATACGAGATTGGATATGCATACGTAGGAGCATACTTTTCATAATGTTTTGAGTTGGTAAAATTTGAAAGGAGAAGAGTCATCGAGAAAAAGAAGTGTCGTCAATCCACTTGAAATTATTCCAAGTTATTACAAGTTATTACAATTTATTACAATTTATTTTATTCCTATTTATTCATATTTATTACTATTTATTCATATTTATTCCTATTTATTTCTATTTATTCCTATTTATTTCTAATTATTACTAATTATTGCTGATTATTCCTAATTATTACTAATTAGTCCTAATTATTCCTAATTATTCCTAATTATTTTTAATTATTACTAATTATTCTTAATTATTACTAATTATTACTAATTATTACTAATTATTACTAATTATTCATATTTATTACAAATTATTACAAAATTTTCTTATTTATTTCTAGTTATTCCTAATTATTTATCAATAATTATTCATATTTATTCCTAATTATTACTAATTATTCTTAATTATTACTAATTGTTCGTATTTATTCATATTTATTCATATTTATTCATATTTATTCTTAATTATTTCTAATTAATCATATTTATTCTTAATTATAACTAATTATTCATATTTATTTCTATTTATTCTTATTTATTCATATTTATTTCTAATTATTCCTATTTATTCCTATTTATTCCTAATTATTCCTAATTATTCATAATTATTCCTACTTGTTTCTAATTACTCCTAATTACTGCTAATTATTCCTAATTATTCTCAATTATTCTTAGTTATTACTAATTATTACTAATTATTCCTAATTATTTCTAATTATTTATTATTATTTTAATTATTCCTAATTATTGCTAATTATTACTATTTATTCATATTTATTCCCATTTATTCCTAATTATTCTTATTTATTACTAATTATTCTTAATTATTACTAATTATTCCTAATTATTCATATTTATTCTTTATTATTCCTAATGATTACTAATTATTCTTAATTAATACTATTTAATCAAATTTATTCCTAATAATTACTATTTATTCCTAATTGTTACTAATTATTAATAATTAATCTTATTTATTCCTAATTGTTGCTAATTATTCCAAATTATTCCTAATTATTCTGAATTATTATTATTTATTCTTAAGTGTTCTTAATTTTTCTTAATTATTAATAATTATTCTTAATTATTCCTAATCATTCCTATTTATTCTTATTTATTCTTATTTATTCCTATTTATTCTTATTTGTTCCTATTTCATCCTATTTATTTCTATTTATTCTTATTTATTTTTAATTATATCTAATTATTCCTAATTATTTCTATTTATTAATAATCATTCCTAATTATTCCTTGTTATAACTAGTTATTACTAATTATTAATAATTATTACTAATTATTACTAATTATTACTAATTATTACTAATTATTTCTATTTATTCCTATTTATTACTATTTATTACTATTTATTCCTAATTATTCTTAATTATTCCTAATTATTACTAATTATTACTAATTATTCATAATTATTTCTAATTATTCCTAATTATTAGTAATTATTACTAATTATTACTATTTATTCCCATTTATTCATATTTATTCGTAATTATTCATAATTATTCCTAATTATTCCTAATTATTACTAATTATTACTAATTATTTCGAATTATTTATAATTATTCCAAATTCTTCCTAATTATTCCTAATTATTACTTTTTATTCATATTTATTCTTATATATTCGTATTTATTCCTATTTATTCTTAATTATTACTAAGTATTCCTAATTATTACTAATTATTCCTAATTTTCACTAATTTTTATCATTTATTACTATTTATTACAATTTATTACTTTTTATTACTTTTTTTACTATTAATTACTTTTTATTACTAATTATTCCAATTTATTACTGATTATTCTTATTTATTACTAATTATTTCTATTTATTACTAATTATTCCTATTTATTACTAATTATTCCATTTTATTTCTAATTATTCCTATTTATTACTAATTACCCGTAACTATTACCAATTAAATATAACTATTATTAATTAAACATAACTATTACTAATTACCGTTAATTGATATTGATAACTACAATTTACAACCATTAATTACTAATTACTAATTACAAGTAAATATTTATAAACAATACTAATTTTCGTTAATAATTATTTATTATTACTAATTATTAATTATAAATAAACAATTTAAATCTAATTTAATTACAACTAATCATCAATAATTAAAATTAACATAAAAAAATGAAATACATACTAAATTAAATAAAATATAAATACATTTAAACTCGATCTCCTGTTGATATAAGAAATATCACAACTTCTCCGTAAAAAAACTAACAGAGAAAACACTTTCACTCTAAAAACCAAGTTTAGAGAGAGAGGAAGTGGGAAATTAGAGGAAGAGAAAGAATAACAGAGAGGGGTATATATAGGTTAGATTAGTTGTGAGGAATCTATTTGCGACGAGAATATCGTCGCAAAAGGTCACTTTTTGCGACGGGGCCCGTCGCAAATACCATTGCCCGCATTAATTGTTGTCGGTGGTTAAAAGGGTTTCTGCGATAGGCCCCGTTGCAAAAAAGTGACCTGCCGACATACATTTTGCGTCGGGATAACAACCTATCATAAAAACCCATTTACCGACGCCGATATTTGTGACGGGACCAATCGTAAATACCCTCCGACCGATACACTATTTGTGATGGGGGGATGCCCCCATCGCAAATAACCTTCCCGCACTTCGGCGCGCATCCTGCCCCAAAACGCGCATTACCTTTTGCGATGAGACCCCCAAACCCGTCACAAATAACTTCTTATTTGCAACGGGATGAACCCCCTGTTGCAAAAAACCTCTAAGATGGACTGTCTGTGACAGGAATTAATCTCGTCGCAAATAGCCCGTCAAAAAATCCTGTTTTCCCGTAGTGTATATCATTTCTTAAATTTTTACCCTTTTTATGGTTCTGATCTCACCCCTTTCATATGTTTCAATTTCCCCATGTAATGAAGATTAGTATAATGTTTTATAATTATACGGGGGAGTTTAGTGTGGATTAATTATATAGAAATGTCTTCAATGACTATAAACCATGTTTTTTAATATGTATAGTGCTCAAATACACAAGATATTATACTTGTGGGATTATGTGATTATTTGTGATATTTAATTTTTAACATATGGGCATGTTTTAAAATAAATTCATTTATATCCTAAGTCTCTGTAGTTGGTAGGATTGATTGGTTTAGTTATTTTTAAGTATTATATATTTTATTATAGGGATTAGGATGAGATAATTTTTTGAAAAACCATATAGTTTTTAAAGATATATGTTTATCTATATGATAACATCTAGAAAATCGTTAAAGTATAAATTATGTTTTACTCGATAAATAACATTTCACTATGGATACTAAAATTTGATGTAGGTTCTATCACAGATGTAACTAGGGAAAATAGCCATGAATGATTGTGTTGGGTATTAACTCAACTGCCACATGGTGCACCACCAGGAGGCATAACTGAAGACCTAGATTGACACTTATAAGAGATAATCATTAGTCAATAATATTAATATTACAAGAAATAATGAAGGATATATTTTGTTAATATATTAATATAATAATTATGATAGAATAAAAATTAATGTATCCTACATTAAACCAATAGTGAATTTGGTCAAACTGAAATTTAGTGATATAGAATGACATTTTTTTGACTAATTTCTCATTTAATAATCAAATAATAATTCTTTTTTGGTTTTATTCTATTTTGGTAACTCCTTTTGGTTTTAGTAATTTGTGAATCCCAAAGGAACTACGTTGATAATGGATGAAATAAATAATGATGAGATTTTCCAAATGTTCAATCTAATATGATAACATATTGGTTGAGGAACCATGAGATCATCCAAAATAATAATTCATTAACTTTGATAGAAAAAGGTAACATATTGTGAGTACAAGGTACAATAAAGAAGAAGGGGATAGAGTCTCATGAAAATTCAGACAATGGATAGAGTAATGGAGGAAATATTAAACCTTATACTTATTAAATATGTTGTAGAAATCATCGTGATAATTTTTTGAAAGGTATTGGAAGATGTATTTCACATTTTAATGGAGGAAATAAAGCATCAAACTGACCTAGGAAAATGGAGTTTTGGTTAATTTTTTTGGAAAAATATTGTTCATTCTAAGGTATTTTGAATAATTCAGTGAATTATGTGTGGGGAACTTGGTAATTATCCATTTCAAACCCCTAATTCATATTTTAACCAGGATGATGAGCATGAGCAATATCTAAGACCATGACAAAAAAAAGAATTGATATACAAAAACTACCCCTGAAGTGAATACTTTTATTTAAGGTACACAACCTTCTAGAATGGATTCATTTATGCCTTTATAGGATTTGATTCTTATAACCCTAGTATATTTATGAAATTTAGGTGACGTTTAAATCACCACCATTATGATTTGATTACTGAATAAATACTCTAGTAGTATAATTTTTTTCCCAAATTTGCTCTTATTGGAATGTGACTTGTGTAAATCATACTATCCTTACGTTTGATAAATTTTATCTAGTCTTAGAAGTGGATTGGTTTCCTCCCCTTAGAGGAAAAAATAACTAGATTATAGAAACCCAAATTTAATATTAATATATGATATTTTACAAATGAAATTATAATAATAAACTCCCTCATGAAAAAAATTACATAATGTGGGTCTTGATACAAAATAATGAAAAACTATTATCCCAAATAGGTATTGAAAAACTCATTATTAATTTAATGTCCTGGACCAGGTTCCACAAACCTGTGCCCCCAATCTAGTCTGCCACATGTCCTCAAGTGCTACTCCCCGTATTCCATTGGCATCCAATGAGCAGCGAGGGTCTAATATCCATAATGGGAGACTATACCCACTATATCAGAGTAATACACTAGAAGAAATAAATAAACCGTAGTCATCTAATATAACCAATAACCTGATCAATACTAATATCACATGATGACCAAAACTGAAAATACCATATCAAAAATAAATAATAGAAATTTTATACTAATACATGTCAAATTTAAATATGGAAAACCCAAAATAAATAAATACATTGATAACTCCACCAAGTGGGTCCTGACACCATGTTCGGTTCCCTCAATTATGCTTCATCCAAATCATCCCTCTTACATAGGACCATTTCCCATAACCTATCCTAGAACCATGAAATATTTTTGGGTACCAATCAAGCATCCAGAGTATGGTCTGAGTACAACTTAGTAGACCACCCCTAACGGTGCCTAAAACAATATACAATCATTAACAGTGTATGGAGTTGTATAAAGAATAAAACAAAATAAATAATTAAAATAATTTACATTAATTCAATTACTCTTTATTTAACCACATAACACTCGGGTTCCTGAGGACACCCAAACTCAATTCATATGAACTCCATTTTTACCATTAATCATTTCAATTCACATGGAAATTCCATTGTTATCATTCATCATTTCATGTCACATACGAATTTGGTTTTTACTATTCATCATTTCAATTGACATGTGAATTCCATTTTTACCATTCTCCATTTTAAGTCACATGTGAATGAAATTGATACCATTCACTATTTCAACTCACTTATGAATTTAATTATTATAATTCACCCTTTCAATTCACTTTTTAATTCAATTATTATTATTCACTATTTCAAGTCACATGTGAATTCCATTATTACCCATTACTATTTCAAGCAACTTGTTAATGCCATTTTCACCATTCACCATTTCAAGTCCCATGTGAATTTAATTGTTACAATTCACCATTTAAAGTCACATATAAATTATGTTATTACTATTCACTATTTCATGTCACATATGAATTTTATTATTATCATACATCATTTAAAATCAGTTATATCTAAAAAACCCATTCATTAATTTAAAAATTAATTAATCAAACTCAACAATTTTACAATCACATCACTCCATAAATTAATTCAACAAGTAATTAACTATATCAATTTCATTACTAATTGAAAAATTAATTTATCACATTAGTCTCATTAATTAATTCCCCAATAAATTAATCACATCAAACCCATCGATTAATTTGAAAATTAATTAGTCACATCAATATCATCAATTAATTCAACAATTAATGAATCCCATTACTTCCAATAATTAATTAAAATATTAATTAATCGAATACACAATCACAATAACCCCCATATTTAATTCATCACTTAATTATTCCAATTAAACTATAACAATATCTCTATAATTAATTCATCAATTAATTATTCTATCTCAATTAATTTATTATCCTCGATTTAAAAATCCCTAAATTAATTAATTTACCAAATAAATTAATTCTATGTAGAAAAACGCAATTGCTAATAATCATATATTAATTCTATAATTATGTACACATAACCAAAATCTATACTCTAGGATTTTAATTATATACCACCCACCTAATTTTTTTGACATCGACCACCAATGAAAGAATATCCTATTTGAATTGAATCAATCAAGAACATGACAAAGAACATGATATATATCCAAAACCTAGATCCACTATCAAACTAATAAATATCTATAAAATTGTCACCTGGATCTAGAACATTCATTGGAAAAACATCCTTTCAATGACAAGAGAATAATGGGAAGAGATGGGAATCTGATCTAGATGAGATTCACTTACTGGGGGAGGTCCTAATCTTAGATCTGTACCTTGAATCATTATAAAAGAAGATCAAGAGACCAATTAATTTTCTAAGAGCCTAAAAAACTAATAAGAATCATTAGGAGATGATTTGGAGTCAATTTAAGATAAAATGAGTGGTTTTTGAGTTTAAAAAAAATATTTGTTGGGTTAAATTAAATCCCCAACGTGGGTTTCTAGTCAGGGGCGTAGAGTTTTCCAAACTGTGTGACTTACTATTAACCCATTATAGAGGGTTCATTGTTTCTCCTTTAAGGTAACATGGTTTATCAAACCATGAACTAGCTATGAAAACCCACTCTGTTGAATGTTTAATGGTCTACTGGATTAGGGTGCACAGTTTGGGAAAACTGTGCACCACCTGCGCACTGCCCTCTTTTTAAATTTCTCAAATTTTCACCCAGTCACAACCAAGATAATACTCAAACAAATAAAATCAAAACTAAGAAAAAAAGTAACTCATAATGATACCAAGTAATATCTATAAAAGTTTTGGGTTCTATGATCTCCCACCTTATAACGGCTCGTTATCAAGATATACTCCCAAAAATCTCAATGATTCCAAGTCAAAAATATTGGGCTATTGGGACCTCATATATAATTCTCTCTCCCATGTTCCCTCCCGCACATGCCCATATTTCAATAATACGCAAAATATCTTTATTTTTTCCCCTCAACATTTTCTGATTTCAATCCAACACACATATCAGATCCTCCTCAGATGACACATCTATATCAAGATCAAAATAATCTACATCGATCACATGAGAAGGTTCATGGTCACACCACTGATATTTTTACACATGGAAATCATCATGCATGGCACTGTATTTCTATGGAAGAGCCAATAAGTATGCCACCATGTCAATTCTATCTACAAACTCAAATGGTATGAAAATATTGGGTTCCTGCTTTCTCTATCTGTGTATCTTGCAATGACCCAATCTAAGAGACATCCAAAAGAATACATTTTCACCCTTTGTAAACTCTAGGGGTCATCTACATCTATCATCATATTACTTATATCTACCCAGATCCATTTCCACACACTATTAAATCAATTGAATCGGCTCTGATGTCTCTTGAACAATTCTCAGACCCAGATGCTCTGACTCACCTACCTTCAACTAGCATAGAGGTGATCTGTATCGCCTACCATAAAGTCCCTTTTATGGTTCCATCTAAATAGTTTTCTAATAAATTATGTGATAGGAGGACCCCAAATGTTCAAGGTTATTTTCTTAATACACATAGAATTCTATAACACACACCCATAGAGAATCCTCAAGCACCTATATTGTACATTCTAACTTCCCATCTATATGTGGGTGTAAATTTGTACTGAAAAACCCCCGTGTACCAAGTGCCTTTTGTAATCCCTTTCAGATGTGAAAATTACAACATGAATCACGGTCTGAAAACATATTCTGTGGACACCCGATTAATATGGACTATCTGGAAGACATACAAGTCCACTAACTTATCCACTTGGAAAGTATTTTGCACTGGTAAGAAATGTGCTAGCTTTGTCAAACAATCCAAAATCACCCAAATAGAATAATTCTTCTGATGCATTATCGGGAGGCCCGACCCAAATTACATGGTCATATCTTACCACTTCCATTTTGGAATGGGAAACAATTGTATTATACCCCTAGGTCATTGATGCTCAACCATCAGCTGTTGATAGGTGTAGCATCATATAACAAACCCTGATATCTATTTTTTCATAACCGTTCACCTAAACATTCATTATTGTTCAAGGTATATTTTGGTGACACCTAGATTTAATGCCCACTTAGAGGCATGGAATTCAAGAATCAGATCCTCCCTCATGATCATAGGCACAAAAACTAATTCTTAACATGGATGATCTCATCCTTATCTACCGACAAATATGAAAGTGTCTCCCTACCTTCAAGGATTTTCATCTAGGTAAAATTTTCTAGATCTTCATAATGTTTATCTCAGATCTACCTCAAAAGAGTTGACTCTAATGAAAATGATACTAGTTTCATCTTCTCCTAGATATCCTGAACCACTACACGCATCTCATCCAGTAATGTCACCATATTCAACTTAACACTAGATTATTGAACTGCTTCAGTATATGTTTTCTTACATAGAGCATCATAAACATTGTTTCCCTTTCTAGGAATATATGATTGCTCATAAACAAATGATTTCATATACTCAAACTGTCTCCTTTGTTAGAGATTCAAATCTATTTTAAAAAATATATATGTTAAACTCGTTTGATAAGTATACATTCTAAATGTTTCACACAACATATGATTCTTTTAACACATCACTGTTTAAACCATTACAACCAACTCAATCACATTCAAAGGGTAGTTCCATTCATGATGCATCAACTCTAGAGATCCATATTCCACAACATTATATCCTTTCATCAACACTACTCTAAGTCCTATCCAAAAAGCATAAAAACACGTATAATCCTCCATTGTAATGGGTAGGATCAAAATTGGTTCCAATTTGAAACACTTATTCTGATCTTGGAAGGCATTTTCTATTTCTTCCGACAATTCAATATTTATTAAATTCTTGTTCAATCCTGAAAGTGGCACATCTCATCAAAAAAATTCCTAGATAAATGTCCAATAATATCATTCTAACCTTTGAAATCTACTAGTATCGATAATGTTTATGGGATGCTTCCAAAAGATAATTTCCTACACTTTATCAGGGTTCACAGAAAAACCATTATTAGAAATGATGTGACCCCTGAAATATACCTGATTAATACATAACATAAAATTAAATAGTTTTACATATATTTATTCTATCTCAGTATATGCAGAATGATGTCAAGTTGTTGGGTATCATCATTAAGAGTCTTTGATTACACCAGGATTTCATCCATGAACACAACCAAAATATGAACTTGATATGGGTGGAATATTTTATTCATCAAGTCCATGAACACTACTGGTGCATTTATCAACCCAAAAATCATTATGATGAACTCATAAAATCCATACCATATTCTGAAAGAATTCATTGATATATCATAAGGATAAAATCTCAACTAATGATATCCTGATCACAAATCAATCATTGCTAGGATAAAATCTCCCCTCAATAAGTCAAATAGGTTGTTAATACATGGAATAGGATACTAGTTCTTCATAGTCATACACTTAATCTTATGCTATTCAACACTCATTGGATGAGTTATTTCATCCTTTTTTATAGAAAACACTTGATAACACAAAGGAGACATACTCTAATGGATAAATACTTTATCTTCCAACCCTAGTAGATGAGTCTTGAGCTCTTGAAACTCTATCGGTGCCATTCTATATGGTAGAATAAAAACTAGCTCAGCCCCTGACATGTGATCAGTCATAAATTACCCATATCTCTTAGGTAAAATCCATGATAAGTCTTAAAAAGTCATCCTCAAATATTACAACTAAATGTAGAAAGACACTATGAATTACACCTTCGTTATCTAGAAATAGACTCAAAACATGGGTGGTTAGCTCCATCGGTTTTTTAGGAACATTCCCTGCATGGCCTATATTGATATCCCATTCCCCATGGTGTACATATTTTTCACCCTTACAAGACAAAAAGGTCACTCACATCTATTAAAAATCTTTGTGTTCACGTTATGCTACTAACTAGTCCATACCTAGTCCAATTCCATAACTTCCATGACAAGTATATCTCTAGATACCAGACTGATATAGTGAAAAAGATCCCCTTACTACATTATGGTTCTATATAGATCCACCATCACTACCCATCAATCATGATTTCTTACAGTACCTCTATAGATGTCCCATATTGTTGCATTCTTAGAACTCTACAGGTATTCAGAAGCATTGTCTTTGATAGCGGCCTGACCCACCACATTGGTGATAGATAATCTAGGAATGGTTTTGTGTCACTGAACCTTCCCCTGGAAACTCTTCCTAATATTACCCTATCTAACATCCTCATAACAATGCTTCCTACCCCGAGAAGATGTATTGCCTGATCACCCATCAAAAACCATATGTTTAACACTAGAAGCCTCCATTCATTTCGCCTCATCTATTAGAGCATGATCCACCACCATAGAAAACTTTTCTAGCAGATAAGGGATAACTTGGGACATAATCTCACATTTAATCTAATATTAAAAACTCCTTGATATATCTATATCATCTCCTAGAAATGATGGAGAAATCTGATGCAATTTAGTAAAGCATCTAGCATTATATATTACAGACATAAATCCATAAGTCAACAACATGAACTTGGCTGCTCTCTCCTATTTTAGTGTCACTGGATAAAAGTATTCCAGGAACTTCTCCAAAAATTTCATCCAAACCACCCTCTCTACTTACCCTTTTTAGGCTTGAACATCCTACTAATGATTCACTGATCCTCATAACATATAAGTATCCAACTTGACCCTCTTCTAATATGGAGTCTCTAAATGGTAAAGTATTGTATGGATGGACTCAGTCATGAACTAATCTCCATAAAATACATCATCATAAGTAAAATTTTGAGGGTGATGAAACAAAAACACCTTCTTCATATCCAAAATTTATTTCACAACTCACCCATAGTCTCTTTCAATGAATTTAAAGAAGTGAGAAATGTTCTCTTAGAACTTCTCCCCTAAAGACTCACCTGGAATTGAATTTCCTGGGGTTCCACTATAAGAGGACCATCCCTTTCCATGTCATAATGTCTTTCTCTCAATAAGTTTCATCGTGGATGCATATTTATACAATGAAATAAATTGGTCTTAGGACACATAGCATAACTTCAAAACTTTTATAAAAAGGGTTTTCACCTTATTCCATAACAATACTTTCCCCACTATCTACATGGAAAAAATTGAGACAATATCACAACCCATAACAATTCTATATCTAGGTCATGGTTAACATGGGAAAATAAATTATCATGCTTGAGATTCTCATGAGACACCCATTTATTATCATCTTTCATAAATGCATAATTTTTAACTTCATATTAGGCACATTTTCATTCTAATTCACACATGCAAGGAAAATAGTTCATGTTCCACAACTTACTCAATCCATTTTTCTTGCACGCCTAAAATGATGCATGTCACAAAATAATCACGAGTCCCTAGAATGATTCCTAGATACTCACTCTCATCTAGTTTTGGTCTATGAGTCAAATATCTAAAAATATAAAATTAAATTATCACATCATACATCAAGTGCATCACCCATGGTAAAATAACATCAACTGTAACATGGAATATCCATAATAGAAATCTCACCCATGGTACATGGGTTTCCCCTATACATGTGGCAGTTATTCCCATGCATGAGAAAATAATAAATGATTAATTCTTCACCGCATCCTTTAAACATTTCTCAAATAGTAATACAAGATGAAGTAAATGAAAAATTGGCTCTAATACCACTTTGTAATGTCTCAGACCATGTTCTGTAAACCAGTGCCCTGAGACAGTCTTCCACATGACCTCAGGCACGACACCACATACACCAGAGGATTCTGACTAGCAGAGAGGGTCTAATATCGATAATGAGGATACTATACCATCATTATCAGATTAATACACCAACATAAATAAATAAATAATAGCCAACAGATATAACTAATAACTAGAAAAATACCAATATAACATGATGAACAAAATATGAAAAAAATCCAAAATAAATAGTAGATATGTCATGCCAATTCATTTTAAGTGTCAATATAAAAACCCAAAATAAATTGCAATGAGGACTCTTTCAATTGGGACCCATCACCATGTCTGGTTCCCTCAACCATGCTTTATCCCAATCAACACATTAATATATAACCCATTCCCTTAACCTGTCATACAACCATGAAATATATTTAGCTACTGATCATGAAACCCAAGTAGTGTGTGAGTATAATGCATTAGGCCACCACCAAAAACGTTTAAAACAATATCTATTTAATAACAGTGTATGCAGTTGTGAATGTAATAAAATAGAAGGAATAAAGTTAATATTTCACATTTAATTAATTATTCTTTATTTAACCCCATAACATTCGTGTTCCCGAGGACACCCGAACACAATTCATATAAATTAAATTGTTAACAATCATTATATTAATTCACATATGAATTCCATTGTTACCATTCATAATTTGAAGTGATATATGAATACCATTATAACCATTCATAATTTCAAGTCACATGTAAATTCTATTGTTACCATTCACCATTTCAAGTCACATGTGAATGAATTTATTACCATTCACCATTTCAAGTCACTTGTGAATGCCATTGTTACCATTAACCACTTCAAGTCACATGTGAATTTTATTGTTTCCACTAACCATTTCATGTCACATGTGAGTTCCATTGTTACCATTGACTATTTCAATTAACATGTGAATGCCATTTTTACCAGTCAAAAAATCATGTAAAATGTGATTTCCATTATTATAATTCACAATTTCAAGTCACATGTGAAAACCATTGATACCGTTCACCTTTTCATGTCACATGTGAATCCCAATTTTACAAATCACCATTTCAGGTCACATGTGAATGATTTTTTTACCATTCACAATTTCAATTAAAATAAAAATTCTATTACTACAATATATAATTTCAAATAAAATATATCAAAACGTAAAATCAATTAATTTTCCAATTAAATAATCAAATTCACCAATTTGAAAATCACATCATTCCCTTAATTTATTTAAAAATTAATTAACTACATCAATTTCATTACTAATTAACCACTTAGTTTATCAAACCAATCTAATTAATTATTTAATCAATAAATTAATTACCTTGATCTAATTAATTAATTCACCAATTAATTAATCACATCAATCCCATTAATTAATTCAATAATTATTTAATAATATAACGTCTAATATTTAATTCAATAATTAATTAATCAAATCCACAATTACAAAAGTCCCCATATTTAATTTATTAGATAATTATTTAAATTAAACCATCCCAATATGCCTATAATTAATTCATAAATAAATTATTACAACCCAATTAATTGAATATCCTCAATTTTAAAATCCCAAAATTACTTAATTTTATCTTGGAAAACTCAACTTTTAATCATCGTATAATAATTATAAAATTACACGGACATAATAGAAATAAATACATTGCGATTTCAATTATAGAACACCTACCTTAATTCATTGAAAATTGTCACGAATATAAGAATCCCCAATTTGAAGCGAATCAATCCAGAATGTGATGAAGAACAAAATTTGGATCTGAAACCAAGATCAATGATCAATTGAATCAAGATCTATCAAGCCTAGATCTAGATATTGAACCCAAATAATATAGACAATATTTCAAGGATGGGATAATAATGGGAAAGGTAAGGGAAACCAATTTGGATGAAATTCACCTAACTAGGGAGGTATATATATTTGATCTAGACTTTGAATCTCCAACAATATAGGTTGAATCCCAAGGAATTCATCTGGAAGCCTGAAAAATTGAGAAAAATCACTAGAGGATGATTGTGAGTTGATTTGGGGATTACATCCGTGGGGTAAATAATTTAAAAAAATTGGGTTAACATAAATCATGGGAATGGCTTGCTGGGTAGGGGCACACATTTTTCCAAAAAAATATCCTTAATTGTGAACCTCTTATAAGTGGGTTGAGGTGGTTCACATTTTATACTTTAAAGTCACATGGTTCTACAAACTATGTTACATTCATGCAATACCATCTTATCTGGGGTTGTAAGTTTTACTAGGTCAAGGCACACTATTTGGGAAAAATATGCTCCAGATGTGCACTGCAATCATTCCTCTTAAATTTTTCTAATTTTCACCAAAACACACCCATGATAAACCCCAAATAAAATATACTCATAATTGAAAAAAATAGTACATGTAAATGAAACTAATACATCTCCATAAGAGCGAAAGGTTTTTTAATTAGGCTTAAAACTTTTATCCAGAAAGATATATGTTTCCTAAGATTGTAAAGTGGATAAATCCCAAGAAATTATAAACTAATTCTTATATATAACTTAGATTCCTTTGCATAATTTTGTTTCTATATGATAATTAATATTTTGATGACTCAAATTATTTGGGGGGGTGTGAAAACAAATATCATTAGTTATAATTATAATTATAATTATAATTATAATTACAACTATAATTATAAAAATTATAAATGTAAATAAAATTAAAATAATTATATATATCAGTATTATTATTATTAATGTCTATAAAATTAATTAATTTTCTTCTATTCTTGCAATTAAATTATAACATGATTAGAAAAAGGAAATTATAAAAAAATCTCATATAACTAATTACTACACACCACATATTTTTACTCATGATGGAATAAATATATCCCTTTTAAATGAATAAATCAATAGGGTAAATAGAAGGAATTGAATAAAACATTAAAGGCTATAAATATCATGGGTCGTCTTATTCCTTAAGAGTCCCTAATCGCCAAAGAAAAATAATAATGATGAATATTTTCATGAAAGGATATAGAAATATGAAAAATATTTAAAAACAGATATGAATTTTTACTTGTGAAGTGATAGTGTAATAATGAGTAATTTAATATATATATATATATAACAATTAAATATGGTCACAAAAAATATGTTCATTGAATATATGGTAATTAGTAATTTATCCAATATGCATAATAATGTTTTATACTATTATGTAGTAAAAATTAAATAATTAAAATCACTATGAAATTAATATATTTTAGAGACCCACACATATCAATCAAATATATCAAATCATAATAGTTGATTTTAATTACATAACATAAAAATCCTAATGAAAATAGAATCGATCTAGTTCCATTGAATGTAAAGATATGTAAACAACTAGTTTATAGATAAACTACAACATCTCCCAATAATTTTTTCATATGTATCAACATTATTAGACATATCATAAATAATTCCATTCATCATAACCTGGGGAAAAGAATCATATGAAAGGGTAATCTTATATGAATTGTTAGGGTAATCAAGGAATATATAAACATTACATGATAATAATGGTATGAGAACATGATAACAAGTTTTGAAAACTATACACTACATTTAATAGAATATAAAATTATGTCATGAAAAAATATTGGTAATTTATTAGACATGGATCATACTATAATAAATGTACATAATCCATGTTAGAAAAAACATTATAATAAGACAAATATATTAGTGGTATACAAAAAATTATAGAAATGTATAAATAAAAGATGCATAAAAGAGATTTATAACTTGTTATTCATTGGAAAACCTCC
This sequence comes from Viscum album, assembly GCA_963277665.1. Classification (NCBI taxonomy): domain Eukaryota; kingdom Viridiplantae; phylum Streptophyta; class Magnoliopsida; order Santalales; family Viscaceae; genus Viscum; species Viscum album. The sequence continues at coordinate 1,804,173,261 of OY728125.1, forward strand.
AATATACCTACATTGGGCTTGGGATATCCTCATGTGTAGCCTATTTTGGGCTTAGAAAAATCTCCCTCATAACCTTTTTTGGGTTTGGGAAAACCTGTTGTGTACCATTTGATCATCTAGATCATTAATCATTGTACAATTAATTGAATGGATATAAAATTCTAGGCCCACTCATTACAAAATAAAATTAATATAAATATGTTACAAAATATCATTAATAATTAATCATGTCATAAATCATGAAAAAAAGATTATATTCATAATACTTTCATCAAATCATCTTAACACAACCGATTGAAATTTAATGGGTTTTATAGTAATCTAATCATTTTAATTACAAAAAAAATCTGTTGAAATAATAATTATGGTAGCATTGGATTACATCCCTAGTGAAACATTATAAATATAATGGGATGTTATCATTGATCAATATAAATTCCTTAAAAATATCATTAAAACATTCTTGAAGAAAATATACTTTCAATTTGAAATCACTATTTTAAAATCTAATAATCTACCAAATAATAATATAAAAAATTTCATTGAATTTAACCATGTAATTAAGTAAAGTATGATTTAAATATTTGATCATTCATGATTTATGAAAATATCATTCATGTCGTATATGTTAAAATGAATATTCCTTTAACATTTTTGACAATGTGTCAAAGGAACCTTGTTGAAAAATTAACATAACATTCCACTAAAACCATTTTTTAAGAATTCATAAATTGGTATAAATTTCACTAAAAATCATTGGAAAATATTAAAGTCATTAAAATATTTTTAGAAAAAATGTAAATATAAGAGAATGTTTTTTTGAAAAAATATGTAAATAAAGTTGATTTTTTATAATAAATAACATTTCGTGTTCTATGTATGTAAAGAGGGGAAATGATAAATAAATACAATTACTAACCATAAGTAACTAGGGGAGAATAAAATTCATTATATTCCCGAGTGATAGATCATAATATTTCATCATTGAAAACTTAATCATAAACAATCTTGATAAATAAAGAGTTTATAACATAACATAATTACTAATATGGTAGTATTTAAATCAAAAGACCCATTAGGGAATTAAAATAGATTTATAAATCCTAATAAATTACATATTTTGAATCATAAAATTAATATTTTAGGTATTTACAACATAAAAAAGAAACAAGCTGTTAATATTACATGTGTCCCAAGGAAATAAAAGTGAAAAAAATATATACCATGATTTTAAAACATTTCAATAATAATACCATGATAGAATAAGATAAAATAAAAAATTAATTAAAAAATAAATAAATAAATTCATGATATAAAATTTAACTATGGTTGTATATACACCTACAAAAATGAGATGGGTAAAAAACATAACATTTATACCAGAAAAGACAATTTGAAACAAAAATCCATTACCAATTTGTTAAATTTTGAATCGTAAGTCCCATGAAATAATAAAATTAAAATTAATATTAAATATCATTAAGATAAATATTTACATTTTATAACATGTCAAAGGGTATGTATATACACCTAACAAGTGAAACAAGTGGTGTTCAAGACATATGACCCACAAAAGTAAACGTTTGATGACAATCCCTTACCTATACTGTCATCAATATTTGTAAACCTCAAATAATCCAATATAATAAAAAAAATTTCATTAAAAATTTGTTAATTAACCCAAATAATAAATATAAAATTATATATTATTTACATAAAAAAATTTCTCACCTTTTTATTGACAATTCCTTATTAAAAATAATGTTTGGTAAAACAAATTTGTTTTTCATTTATGTTTTGGCTTGGTATTTTTTGGTCTATACACATTAATCATTCATAAATAATATCTAGAATTATAAATAGGATAAAGGTATCTTATATTTATTCATTTTATATTTATTTTGATAAATCAATTAATGATAAAGATATATAATGTATTACATCATTTATGAAGATGGTATGTTGTACATATGTATAAACATTGTTTTAATTTTTAAAATGGATGGAATTAAATAAATTAAAATAATATAAAGACTTCAAAGAATAAATTTAATTTTAAATATATCATTTATATTCATTTAATATATCTTTATTACCATCCATGTGAAAATAAAACTAAAATCTATTCACATCGCATCGTGAAGGCGGTAGTCCACATAAACTCAAGAGCGTTGTAATAAATTTCCAATATATAAGAAGGTAAGGAAGTATATGTGATAATAAAATTATAAAATTATAATTATTTAATAAATATAATTTAAGAAAATAAATCCCTTATTATCTCCATCTATGAGAAGCAGTTTTGAAAAATTAATTACATCAGTTCGTGAGGAGGTTTTTCGTCGTACACATGATCAAGAATACCATATCCCATTTGATTGATGAGGAGATGAATATAGGTCATAAAATTAACAAAAAAATTATCATTATATTTTATTTAATAATTTTATTATATCAACATTGTATAATATGATTTCATGGAGATAGAATAAGAAATAAAATGAGAACACATTGGTAAAGACTATAACTATTTTTTGGATCACCTCATTAGGTTTTCACCTAAATGATTCATTGGAGGGTTTATAAATCCAAATAATACCAACATGATGTGAGTATAAAAGCATATAATATATTTCTTTTGGGATTATCAGATCTAAATATATTTTCATGTGTTAAGAGGTTTGGAGAGTAGGTTCTCTTTTATAAGCGGGGGAGAGGAAACACTTGGAGTTCTTGAAAATAAAATGTTCTATCCATATTTTACACCTACCACAAACCTCCAAATTGGAGTATTATAGAACCATTAATGATATAAGGACTAAATAATTCTAGATAATTGTTTTTTTTAAATTTTTTAGTTATCTTTATCCCTTTAATATTTAGTTGAACCCCTTTTAAACTCTTTTTAACCGTAACCACAATAATTAATTTTTACTATTTTTAGATTTCATTATGACGAAAAATTAATTTTAACTGATTCTAAAATATTAATTACTAATATTCCAAATATGGAATTATTTTTTCCACATTCAATTAACTGGTGTGGTAGAAATTTTTTTTTATTATACTTGTATATATGATGAAAAAAATAATTTTTTGACCAAAAAGTGTTCATAAGTGTAAAAAAAATTATATCAAAACTAAACATTAAACTAATAAAAATTAATTAAATTGGACTAAAAATAAAATAATTTAACTAATTTTACATTTAAACCTTTTTAGAATAATATTTTAGTGTTTAAATTCATAAAATGAAAATGAAATTTTCAATAAAAATGATTATTTTTCATTGTTCATCGAAAAATTAATATTTTTAAAACATTATCATAAATTAAATCCTAGATAATGTTTAAATCTTTTATTTAAATATGTTGTTTATTTTTTCTAATAAATTTTATAAATGTATAATGTTTACTTCAATTATTCTTTTACAAAAAAACATTTTTGTGAAAAGGATTTTTTAAATAATATAAAAATATTAATAAAAAAATAATGTAGATTTAATAAATAAGTTTTATTTATCTATAAAACTTTTATATAGATTTCAAAAAGTGGTTTTTAATATTCATACAAAAAAATTTAATGGAAGGTTTATAACATTCATGAACAAATAATAACCTTAATAATATATTTTAGTTCAATAAAACTCATCATTGAATGTATGCAAGATATCAAAGAAATTAAATATATTTGACCAAAAATAATAAAATAATATAGTTTTCTTGCCTTCTTCCACCATTAGAATTTTTCCCCATAAAATTCCGACACACTTATAAAATCTAATAAGGATACTTCCACATGGTATTTTTCACAATTTCCTATATAGATTCTTTAAGTTAGTAGTGTTGCCACAAAACATTAACCAAGAAAGTGACATTTTTTTATTCCACAATATATCTATAATCTATAATGTCCACAAGTATTTTTTTACATTGAAAGATCATGGTCAAATGGCATGAACTCTTAGTTTATTTCATGTCAATAATTAGTTATTTACTTACACATGAGAGATACATGGAACACATAATGGATATTAGAGAGGGTTGGTGGAAGAAAAAAGTTATAAGAAACTATCCCAACATAATCATGAATATCAAGAGGGAAAAATAGATAGGGATTCGATTTAATTTCTTATTTAATATCATAAAATTATTCTGTGGATAAATAATTTGGAAAACAGTACCACCAAATCCAACCTGTAGATCATGTCGATGAATATCATTATAATTTTTTTTTCAAATATTAGTTGTCTTGATGCAATATTTAATGGATATGAAATTATATATCGTTTCATCAGTTAGATATTTTCCTAATAAATTTATTTCATTGAATTTATCCCTACATGTTAGTTTATTACACTTATTTCCATATATAGATTCATATAAATCTATTTGATGTATTTTTTGAATGATATTATTGTATGAAAATCCAACTATAGGATGGGGTTGATAACAATAGCCCATAAAATCCATAGATCAATATCACATCATATCCTTTCGAGTTTCAATGATTCTCTCAAAATGACCATTTTTTATAGATGATATATGTAATATCTATTATTTTCCCTAGTATATCCATCATTGTTTTTCTTTCATTACAGGTATTTTGATGAGTTTTCCTTTATCTATAAACATTGGTTGATGAGTCTTTTTCGAATATGATGATTTATTATTTTGACAAATTATAGAAATATAGGGATTTTTTTTTTTAAAAATTTATGGATTCCCTATATAAAATTCTTAAATTAGGTTAAAAGGGTTTCCCATGTGTTTTTAATGCATTGGAGGTGGATTGAGTACTTTTATAGTATTCAGGATGAAAACTATCCATAAGAAGATTACATGCTGAGTATACATTACAAGACATGTAACTACTCACAGATACACATCTTGAATAGGTTCATGACATGATGTGGTCATAGGTTATAACCCTAATTCATGACATGTAAATATTGGTCGGGATAAATATTAAACTAAGGTGATTTTTTTTTAGTGTAACTCAAAAATTAGTAAATTCATGATGTGAAAGGATTACACCCCATTAATTTCTCATACTCGGCAGTTTTAAGTGATCTAGGCATATGATTTATTTAATTAATTCTATGAATCCTCCCCTCTCTCGACCATAGGATGATTTCAAAGTTATTTCTATAGTCTTATCTTCTATTATAGAAGTCCCTATTACACATATGATCCATGATGATTATTTTTTTTCAGGTTTTTCATTCACTATTGTTTCTCTCTATCATCATAGTACAAATAACTTTTCTTTGTTTTTTTTAATATTGATCTGATTTCATCTTGGTTCCTTCTTAGGATTCTCCGTGCCTATGTTCATTTTGGAGATTCAGGTTGGAATCATTTCTCAATCACCAGATAAAGGTTGGGAGTCCAAACATAGCCATTTGATATGTTTCATTTTTCAGTACATAAAATATTGAGATTGTTCCTCCATGATGTGTACATTTATTTATTAAAATAATTTATAATAATGAATTATGTATTTAAATATTCATTGAATCACTTTGGATCCAATTTTTGTTGCGACATGGATTGTGTCTACCCATTGGATGAGATATCCTATAAATAATTTCGATTTGGTAGAAGGATTAATGTTTTGTTAGAATGAAATGAAACCTAATGTGGTTTCCTGATATATAATCTATAGGAAATGGGTTACTTATTATTTATATGATTATTTCTCATTTTAGATATAAACGAATGTCTAATTGAAATTCATATGGTAATTTTCAAAATTAACCATTTTGGCATATACTGTGATATAGTGATATCCTTAATGTTATGAAATGTTGAGTTATGATGGAATTATTATATGTAGGGATTTTCTTAAAGGCTAAAATGCTTATATAGTGGCTATTCCAAGGGATATATGGTGAAATGCTAATATAAAGGTCTTAGAACAATGATACAGGATAAAATGATTATATATAGGGATATTTCTAGAGTATAAAATGATTATATAGAGGTATATAACTAGTTTTTTGATCATGACATTATATATGGATATGGTTGTTATTATTGTGGTACAAGTATAGAGACATTTCCAAATGGTTCTAACTCAAGTTGGTTTATAAATTGAATTAATTGATTAATTTACAAAACTAATTATTGAATTATTATGTGAAATTATTATCATACTGTTTTTGTTTAGTCATGGTGGTTTCAACATACTAATTTTTACTCAGACCTAATTCCAATCACTATTTGTTACCCGATAAGATTACATGGATGCAGGTTTGGAAAAGGGATGTGAACTTTTTGCTTAATGTTTTCTTGCAGGTTGGCCTAAAGTTTAAAGACGGTTCTTACATGGAGATTGAGATTGGGGAATTTTGAAGATATTTAGCTAGTTATTTAATGTTTTTTTAGTTTATCGTTATGATACATTTTAGTATTTTATTACTGGATTTAAATTATTTGTTATTAGTTCCTCCCTTTATCTCCTAGTTTTATTATATATTTTTACAAATTTTTTATACTGTGACATTTATTATTATTAATTTTTATGTTTTATTATACTTTATACTAGGGTTATATTCTAAAAATAATACATATCACACCCCCAGAGATAGTTTCCAGCCACTGGCATATAAGGAGGTGTGCTTTAGGTTTCGTAACCAATTTGTTTTTTCCATGTGAAAGAGTGTAAGATTGATGGATATTACAAAGTGTTATATGAGGGGATGATTTTTATTTTCTATTAATTTAAATTTTTTGAATGGTAGAAATGAGACTTGGATGTGTCCGGACATGGTATTGAGCATGTTCATGGGAGTTTCTAATCCATATAGGGGGAATCTGTGTTTCTAAAGAGGGGATTATTGTTCATAATGTTCTCTTTTTATAGTTGATGTTATTTCACCCCGTGTGATTAAATTTTTGTGTGATATTTTTTTCTTTAGATTTACACTTTTTTCTCGATATTGAATGAAATTATTATGAATTAATCATGATTGGAACATAAAGAAATATATTGACATGCATAGTTCATTGTATGGACACAATTATTTCATGTATTATGTACTTTCCTATATAAAATGTGAAATGTGATATATTCTATATCTTATAAATGAAATGAGAGAAGTGTTATCTAATTCTAAAATCCTTGTAAGCCATGCTTATATTGAATAATAATAAGGGGTCTTAGGTTGTTATCACTAGGTGATGATAACATTGTTTTTATAGCCAAATGTTTAATGATTCTGTTTATCTTGTTGAGAAGTTTAGTCCCCATTATCTTTGAGATGGTATTCAGGTGATTTCAAATCAATAATATCGTGAAACAACTAAGAATAATTTTCTTGTGGCTCTTTTGAATAATATATATGATCAAAATTATAATAGCATCATGATGGTCATGTTATACATGGAAAGGGAGAATGTATGTGTCGTGCTCTTAAATCCTGAGATGATGAGAGAGTCTCAAATATTGAATACAACAACATTTATTGGGAAGGTTGGATCATATGTATCCAAGTTATGGATTGAGTAATCCTAGATGATCTTCAGGTACCCTGAGACACCCACATATAAGAGGGTGAATCTTGTTGTGTATATGCTCTTTAGACCATCCAAGAATTATTAGAAAATTATAGAGTAGGTTGAGGAGCATTAGAAGTTATCTTGGAAGGAATATGAGGTTAATATATTGACGCACTTCAATATAGATACATTTAGGGATGAATATTTTTTTTATTTCATTAATTTGAAACAATAAAGTATGTTTGTTAGGATCTACACTGAATGTTTCATTATCTGGTAGTTCAAGGTTCTATACCCAACTCGTAGTGAGATCACCAGGGTGAACCATTTTCATGATGGGATTCTCTATGAGATCAGGTCACAAGTGAAAATTTTTCATTTGAGTATAATTCCAAACATGATGAATCAAGAAACCATCACATAATAAAAATTCAAAATAGGCCCTGAGTATCAGTGAGGCTATTTCAGTAAGGATAACTAGGATTTATTATTTGGGTGGAAGGAAGAGATGTTATAACAGTTATAGAAAATTCAATAGTTGGTAGAGTAGTTTGGTTAGTTGGAATCCATCTCAAGGCCATGTTTTTTATGGACATCTGTTTGGAATGTTTGGCCACAACCAATCTCAATGTTTGTAACCCTCTTTTGAGTTCCAGGCTTGTGGAGGTTTGGTTCAACTCCAAAAAATTTATAACTTCTCATAGATGATAATTTTTAGTTGACCGGGATAGGTACTTGAGTATGGGATGGACTCAGATACTCCTTAGAAAACATGCACTATTGTTCCAAAACATGTTCATGTCATGGTCGGGGAAAATATACCCTAGTGCAGGAATGATAGTAAAAGGAATAGGGGATAAATTAAGGGATTCATAATGGAGCCCTTGTAAGATGGGTTGGTAATCTACATGTTATGTAGAATACAAAAGCTATTTTGGATACATGCCCTTCAACTTCAGATATATTTTTCTTGTATCATCAACACATACATGGGTTTTTTTATACAATAGTATTTCATTACATTTTAATTGTACTTTGTGAAAATGATTTGTTTCTGGTTTTTCAAATCATGGATGGTTGTTTCACCATAGAAAAAACTTTGGGTGTATGGTTATATAATATCAAACAATGAAATGTTTTTCCTCTATATATTGTGGGTTATAGTTTCAAGTGGGATTCATTTGTGCTAGAAATTACTAGTTTTGAATTAACTTTTGTATAGATTGGTTATTTTACTAAACTCATATTGACTGAACTGAAGAAGGGTTACCGTTATATCTCCATAAAGAGCTAGTTATTCTCCCTGGGTGAGTGGGATCTTTAGCCCACTCATATATGACCAACTTACTATAGATTAACTTTTCTCATGTCCTAAATAACAAGCATAGTTCTGGATGATGGGGAATGTAATATGATTTATTTAATCCAGTGGTAGACTATTTTCATGATTTATTTCCTGATCAGTTCTATGGATTACATACTAAGTGAGAGATCGAGTTCCCGATTGAGTTAGTTATGAGAGGAGATCCAGTTTCTATCCTACCATATCGGATGGAACCAACAATGCATTGGGAGTGGAATGTTCTATTGGAATGTCTAGTGGCTAATGGTTCAATATTAAAAAGTATATATCCATTGGGTTTCCTAGTCATTTTCAATAACAAGTCTAATGGTACCCTGTGATTATGCGTGGATTATTATGATTGAACCATATGACTATTATGATCTGGTATCCCATTATACATATATATGGGCTCTATGCTCAGGTTATAGGTTCTAAGATCTTCTCAATGATCAATTTGAAATATGGATACCACTAGTTGAGAGAGATATCAACGATGATACCTCAGAGTGTGTTTTAGAGATTTTATGGAGTGTATGAGTTCATAATGATGTCGTTTTTTTTGAAAACCACATTGGTGGTATTCATGTCCTGGATGAATCAGATCACCCATCTTTTTCTGGATTAATTTTTAGTGTTATTTTTTTATGAAATTTTAATATAATTCAAATCAGATAATGATTATTTTAAAAAAACTTACATCATCCTTAGTATGTTGAGGGTCCCCCATATTTACTCCAACATATCAAAATGCAGTCTCTAGATTTATAAATTTCACTTATTGTTCCATTTTATTATAGAGAACATAGTTTTAGTGTAACCAGAGAAGGTTTAATCCATGATATCTTGGGAAAGAATCATGAATATATTCAATATTTTGAGATTTATGGGTTTACTAGGTTATTATTGGTTACTTTATCTAGTACTTCTCCTATATGATATCATCGAGGTCTGGGATGACCAAGAAGAGGGTGGTGTTTGTTCGGACAAGTTCTTTATTGTGATATTTTTTAGGATTTGAAATAAATAATGATGTTAGAACCAATCCTTCCATTACCTATGTTTGGGAATTCATATACCATGTACTGTGATTCATATAGAGTTGGATTTAGAGAAGTTATGATGTATGAAGATATAATTATTTATTATAGCTCAAGATAGTAGAGACCACATGAGAGGAATTATCCAACTCACGATTATGAGTTAGATACTATAGTATATTGCCATAGATATTGGAGAAACAACCTTTTTATATTGGTTTTTTGTTTACAAAGACCCCAAGAGCCTCTGGTTAATATTTCCCTCAGTGGGACCTGAACCATCGATATAGAAGGTGGGTCGTGTATCTATAGTATTTCGATATCTAGTTGGACTATACACTAATAAAGGGAAACATTGATTCTTTGAGCAGGAAGACATAAATGGATATAGTGTGGGACTATTAGGATGAGTAGAATATGATGTAACTATTTCTAGATATACATCTAGATGTGGAGGTGTCCTGAGGATGAATTACTCTAAATTCAACGTATGTTACACATATTATTTTAGATTGAAACTGGACAAAGTAATTTTTATGACTCATAGGGATTATTTAAGAGAGGAAAATTATATAGTGGGAAGACACCATTACGATGGATTCATGGAAGTGGAAATTCTCTTCATTACCATGACCAAATATCAGTTCCAATAGGTTTTACTATGGAGTTGAAGAGAGATTTTAATTATCCTAGATGGGAAGTACATCCTGGTATGACTAAGACATATCATGATCTCCATAGATATTACTTGTTTTCAGGAATTAATAAGGAGGAATGGGTAATTGTGGAGTGATCGTTTACATGTAAAAAAGGTGAAGGAAGAACATAAGATGATTGCCGGGATGTTATAGAATCTTCCTATTTCTGAGTGGAAATGGGATGGTGTCACTATGGAATTTGTTACAGGATTACCTATAGAACCCTGCAAGAATGATTCAGTATGGGTGACCATGGATTAAATAATGAAGGTATCCCACATATTTCTTATTATAGATACCTTCACTATTGATTATCTAGGTAGTCTCTATGATGGTGAGATAGATTGGTTCTGTGATGTTTCATGGAGTAATATTTCAGATAGAGTCCCTTTTTTCATTATATACTGGTGGGGTCCTTAGAAAGACATGGGAACGATGGTTTTTTTGATAAAATCCTACCATTCATTGATGGATTATCAATCTAATAAAACTATTCAAGTTCTAGGATATATTTTATGAGAAGGTGCATTGGATTTTAGTGGTTCATAAGAGAAACATGTCTCACACATAGATATTTCATATAAAAATATCTTGCAGGCATCGGTCCAGATTGTACAATTTGAAGCATTGTATGAAAACATTCTCAGTTCTCTCTATTTCTAGTTAGATTCAGGTAATTCATTGTATGTTGGACCTATATTATATAAGAGATACCTGAACTGGTTTAGTTGATCAAGAGGTGGTTGGAGACCATGCAAGGCATATAGGAACTATACACTGACCATTAGAGAGGACCTATATAGTTATTTTTTTGTATTCTTTCTTTTGAGTGTTTCCAAGGTTGGGGAAACTCTATATAAAACAAATGTAAGATAACACCCAGATTTAATCAGAAGTCTGAGATTTTGGATTGGGTCAGTCCATTGGGGATCCGGTTATCCCTTCCATATACTTATAATATCATGCATGATATGTTTTATGTGTTGTTACTTTAGAGACATTACCAAGACACTTATCATGTGGTAGATTTTGAGTACATCGATATTTTTTATGATGTTTTCTTTGATTATCATCTGATGCACATTGTGAACTATAGTGAGAAGTGTCTCTTATGTAGGAAAATACCTCTAGTTTGGGGGAAATGGGAACATGGGCTGGTCCAGGAAGAGACATTGGAGAGTGAATCTAATATATGATAAAAGTGGCTATATTTTTTCTATAATACCCCACAATGATACTTTGAGTAGATTGGGGATGATATTTTATATTTTGGTGAGGCTATAAGATCCCATCTTTTTTTATGTACTCCCCTATCGGTGTTTTTCATTAGACATATTTCAATGGATTTTCCATTGTCTTTAAAACATGGTGGTTCAGTCTTATTCTGAGATGAATATCTTTTTTTGGGAGAAAATATAAAATGTCTAGGGATGTATATTTATTTGAATTAATTTAATATATGTTTAAAAGTGTTAAATTGTATTACATGGGTTTCCTTTGAGCATGCATGTTTTTAGATGTGGTTCATCTGATTTTACATAAGATGGGTAGAAAACTATCTGATGGAACATTACATTATGTTTATATATTACACAACATGTCACATATAATTGACACTTTTCAAAAACATGTTATTTATGTGAAGTGGTTACACATAGTGAACCTAATTCATAGAGGGTTAATGTCGATCGGGATAAATATTAAACTGAGTTGATGGTTTTTTGTTTAATTAAAATATGAGGAAATACACGATCTGAAAGGATTTCATGTCGTCTATTCCTCAAACTCAACCTTTTTAATCCTAACTTCCATATAATGTATTTCATTAAATTGGTTCATCCCCCCCTATCTTGACTGTAGGATTATTTTTAGGTGATTTTGGAGTCTCCTCCTCCATTCTAGATGTCCTTATTACACATTATATTTCTAGAGAGTTCTTCTTATCAGGTTGTACCTTCTCTTTCACTACTATCTATCATTGTGATATAAATAATTTGACCGAATTTTTTCTATTTATATATTTATCGATATTTATTCTTTCTTATGATCATCATCACCTCTATTCATGTTGTCAATTTTAGTTGGAAGCGAAACTTCATTTCTGGATAAAGGAAGGGAGTCTAAACATAAACCCATGATCTGTTAAATTTTTAATTATATAAAATACTATGATTGTGTAGCTGTGATATGATATTTTATTTAGTAAGATAGTGAATGATGATAAATTATGGATTGTATTTTTTGTTGCACCCATTTGGATTCAACAGACGTTGCAACCTCACTTATGGATACTCATTGGGTGAGAAAACCCCCAGAATAATAAGGATTTAGTAAAAGGATTAAATAGGGACTAGAAAAACAAGATACCTTAAGATATTTCATGATATAAGTACCATAGATAATTCTTTATTTCTTATTAATATGACTTTTAATCATTTTAGATATAAATTAATGTGTAATTGATTGAAAATTGGAAATTTTTAGAATTAACCATTAGGGCATGTAATGTATTGTTGTGTTATCCTTACTATTATTTATTTTTTATATGATGTTGTAATGCTTATATATTGGGATTTTAATTTTGGTTTAAATGATTATATGGTGTATATTCCCAACAATACATGCTGAAATTAATATATCAATATTTCCTCAGTTACACGTTCTAAAATGTATACATATAGGGATATTCTTACAAGTTAAAATTATTATACCGAGGGTTCTTTCAATTTTTTGGTTATTTCATGGTATATGTATATGGTTGGAATGGTTGTGATATTTTCTTAAAGAAATTCTAGAATGGTTATGAATAATTTTGATTTATGTATTTCTTCATTTGATTATTTAATTCAACTGTTTATTGATTTCTTTCATGCGCATATTATCATATTCATTTTGTTTAGAGAAGGTGGTTTAGAGCTAAAATTTTTCACTCAAACTATATTTATGCTTCCATATGGTATATGAGAGACTTTATTGTATGATGGTTTAAACAATGGAAATGTACATTATAGAAAATTTGTTTCTTGGTAGACATGATAGAGTATAGAGATTGGTCAGACATGGGGTTTGGGACTGGGGACTTTTGAATTTATTTTTTGTCAGATGATTCTTTTATTGAATTGTTTTTAGTTTGAAATCTATATTCATTTCAACTTACCATTATATGATTCATTATTAGTGGTTATTGGTCCCTCCTTTTATTTTATATTTGTATTATATTATATTTTTACTATTTTTCCATACACTAATGTTTTTTCATTATGGATTTTTAGATTCATTATACATTATAACATGGGTTATGGTCTTTTTATTATACATATCACACCCATGAAACTAGTAGACAGCTAGTGGTATATAGGGAGGAATAACATATGTATCATAACCAAATTTTTTTTTTGTTCAAGTGAGAGAGTATGGATTAGGGGACTTTATATTACAAAGTACTAAAAATTGATTCATTATCATGAACTAGCGGATAACATCGCTGAAATATCTAGTTAAACATTGGATCCTTGTTTTGGACAACAGAAGGATGTAATCCATGAAACCTTTCAATTTCATTAATTTGTATTCTAGAAAGATATTCCAAAGGTAAATATTCTCTGATAGTGATGAAGTGTGTTGACTTCATACGGTGGATGACTACAAACCAAATATGATTATTCCATTTTGATATTTTGGGGATTCCAATGAAATGAATATGTGGTTATTTTTTCCCACAACCATTATGGTATGGGTAATAGATGTAACATCCCCTTAGAAATTTTTATCTCAACCTTAACATGATAATTTATTGAGAACATAGATACAGAATCTAGAATGACTACCTTTATTATGTCCCCAAAAAATACATTTTCATATATCTAAAATTCTCCATACATCTTGGATGAATATAAATTAATGAACTATGATCCCCCTATAATATATCTATAAAATGTATTATGGTTAGTCGACATACATGGTTCTCGATCTCTATCATTCCATCATAATAAAGGTCATACATAGGATCATTTACCACCTTCTTCTACAGTAATACATATTTCTTTTATACATATTTAATATTTACACATATAGATGGTTGAACTGCCATTTAAAAATAATATGATTTTCCCCCTTCCATCATGATTTATAGATCCATATTTTACAAATCTATAAGTACTGGATATTTTTTATCCCCATCATAGATAAGATATCATGATTGTTTCATCCGAAAGAATATTTCACCTTGGTTACTTTCCCAAGGATCTAATGTATTGAGAATTCATTATCTTCTATTGGCTCCATCCATCTTCTCTATCACATGTTTAACTTTTTTTGTGTTTGTGTATGAATATCTAAATTAATGTATTATGAACAATTTATATATTGCACAATTCTACATAAATATAGAGGCTCAATATATATAATGAAAAAAGCTACCATTACCAAATCCAAATCATGTGTTTGGAAATTTTTCTCTTGAACCATCAATTTTCATGATTCTAAAGATATCATTATATCATTCAATATAATGATATATCCTAATACATTATTTGATGCATCAATATAAAATAAAAACCCATATCCACTATATTTTAATTTGAGAAAAGGTGAAATTACTATCATTAACTTTATATCCTTGAAAATTTCCCCACATTCTTATGTTTAGAGGAGCATTACTCCCTTTTGAGTTATCTTGGTAATTGGATTGGAAAACTATGACAAATTCTCCATAATGAAATTATAATATATAGAAAAAACATGAAAAATATGGATCTAAGTCAATGTGATTTGTCTTGTACAATGTTAAATAGCCTCAATATTTTATAGATACATAAATATACCAACTAGTGAGATTATATGACTCATAAACCCAACATTTTGTTGAAAAAAATTAAATCATGGTAAATTTTGTATATAATTTCTAATTTCTCAAGGTCTTCAAAAAAATTCTCAAGTGATCTTTCTAAAATTACATATTTTTTCCTAGATTAGAATATCTTTTATAAACACTACCATGAACTGATCAGGGTATTTTCTAAAGATTCTATTCATTAAATCCTTGAATATAAGACAAAATTTAGTAAGATTAAATAAAATTAATATATATTTATAGTTTCTGTGACATGTATAGAATTAAATATTGGGATGATCCTCATTATATACCAAAAATTAATGATGTATAGAATAGTGGAAAATAGGGAAAATTTCTAGCATCAACATAGTTGATCAAACAATTTATTAGTACAGATACGACGATATTTTTTTTATTGTGATCTTGTTCAACTCCTAATAATAAATTCATAGTTTCATCCATCAATAATTCATAAAAATAAAATGACATGTGAATCCCATATTAAATCAATTGGATAAATAAATAATGTCTCAAGAATATCTTAGAGTTTCTTCTCTAATACATGCAATGTGATATAGTCCATTCTATAGGGATTTCTTAAAATATGTGTACCACCAAGTTTTAGTTATAAAAAAACTGAACAACACGATTAGGTGGAAGAATATAAATCTCTTCTAGAAATACATCGATAAAATATTTCATAATAAGTATATCATGGATGATGAGTTCACACATAACCATATGAGATAATCACACATTTTAATAGGAAATAGGACTTATACAACAACTGTGGTTTCCATTAAAAATTCCAACATATCATCTATCTGATATATGATCTTAGGTTGGTTTATAATATCAAAAACTAATCCCTATCCTTGAAAATTTATGTGATATTTATACAAAGAAAGGCAATACATTCCTAATATAACATAAAATTCAACTAGAATGATAAAAAAATTATTTGAAGGAAGCACATTCCATCATTCATAAAATGGATAAGAATAAAAACATTTAGATGAAATAATAGTTTCATTAGGGGGTTTCACTTCAAATTAAATATCAAATCATTTAGGATGGTCATTAATATTCCAATAGACTTTTAACGATTTATATAACTATGATAAAATATGGTACATCAATATTGGTCATACTTATTAGTACCTCAACATGTTAATTATATCATTAATTCTATACTAAATCCAAAATGGTTTTCATGACCTTTAAAAACCATCAACCAAATAGATCATTCATGAAAAATAATCCATAGTATTTAAAAATCATGAAACCTTATTTTCAAAATAAGACACCACAGTTTTATCCTATGTCATTAATGGTCTACATCTATTCAAATACTTCTTGAAAGTTCTTTTGGATCATTTTCATTGCAAGAATAAATACCCTGAGATTTTCCAAAGAGGAATACATCATGGCATGTTGTCATGATGTAGGGCATGATCAATTGAAATACAAAATGAACACTTTTTAGAGTTATTACCCCTATGTATAGATATGCAAGATCCACATCTTATTTTAGTATCCAAAAAGGATGTAATTTTATTGAAATCACTCACTCTATCCTTCACCAAGATTTCAAGAAATTTGGAAATATATGGACATATCCTTATAGTACTCAAGAATGTTTTATCATCCTAGTTTTCAATGGTCAATATAACCACGATTTTATAGTATATATAGTTACATAAATTTTTTTTACATAGATATCATATATTAATAGATGATAATTAATTATATAACATAATTTTTCATGCCAAAATTGTATAAGTATAGTGACTTTGGAAACATGGACACAAGAACAACTGGTTCAAAAGAGAGCATGATCATCTGTCACTTTGTTCTGTATAACATTAACCATTCATATAATTTTAATGCATAATAACATCATTCATAACATTGGAAAAGAAAATATAAGAAAGGGTGAGATCAGAAGTTTATTAAGGTAAATTAAGGGAGATATCAATATAACAGGAGCAAAACGGTGTGAGAACATGAGAATAATATTTTAAAGGAAACCCCTACATATTATAGATCATGAAAATGTATCCTGGAATATATTTTCATAGTTCAAAAGATATGAACTATAAATAAATGAATGAAAATAAGACATGAGGCAATATCATTGGAATGTGAAATAGATTTTGGTAGTACCCATAAGCATATAAAATCATATGTTAATGATACCCACTATGACATTCATAAAATGTTAGTATTAGGATAACCACCCAAGTACCTTCTCCATTGATGGGATAACCTATTGGTTACCCTCTTCTGGGAATGGTATATACACTAATATACCAGTTTAGGAATGGGGTAACATCATGTGTACCCTTTGATCTGAAAGATAATTAATCATTACACAATTCATTTGGGGATATATAATTCCTAGGCCATCCATTGCATAAATAAAATCATATTGATGTGTTGATCAACATTATAAATCATTCATTATATCATATACCATGAAATAAAAATGGGTTTTATAATTATGTCATCAATCCATATTACCATAACTCGTAGAAAATGAATGTGATTCAAAAATGTATAATCATCATAATCATAAACCATTTAATGAAAGAATAAGTATGGTACCATTTGGATCGAATCCATAGTAAAAATTATCTAACAACAATTTTTATTTCCATTGATGGGTAGAAATTCCTTAAAATGATCATTAATACATTCTTGGGGAAAATAGTGTTTCATTTTAAATCACCTATTTAAAAGTTAAAATTTTATAAAATAATAAAAAAATATTATTGAAAATAACCTTAAAACCCTTTAATGTAAGACCTAAATCATTGAGTGGTAATGAATGAAGAAAATATTATTATTGTCTTACACGTTCAAGCCATGATTCCTTTTATAATTTTTTTTTTAAATAAAATAGTACCTTAATTCAAAAATGACAAGAAAATTACAATAATTTTTTTTTGAAGACAAAAATTCTAAGAAATTTCTATAAAAGGTCATTCATTTATTGTATAAAAATTTATAGAAGCATTTTTAGAAAACACAGACATGGAAGACAAATAATTTTCAACTGAATAGATAAATAATGTTGATTTTGAATAACTAAATATATTTTTTAATATAAAGTACATATATAGAGGAAAATTAAGGTAAAAGGTTTATTCTCCAAAAATAAATAGGATAAAATAAAATTCATAAGATTCTTGAGATATATATTAAAAAAATCATTATAAACATAATCGTAAAAAATATTGATAAACAAAGAGATAGTAACATAAAAACATTATGACTTAGGTAACATTGAAATTATAACCCCATTATAGAATATCCATATATTGATAAAAAATCAAAATAAATTTTATTATATGAATCATTATAAACATTTATAAGTAGTGCATACACTACGTAGAATAATAATGTGGTGAATATGGAATGTGTCCTACATAGATAAAAGTAAGATAAAAATACCCTACAAGTTTTGATTACTTTAAAATTTAAATCCCCATGAAAGAACATCATTAAATGAAAAATTATGTATCATTATAGTAAATAAATTCATGATATAACATGTAAATTTGGTTTTATATACATTTACTAAATGAATTTATCTGAATAACATTACTTTTTTCACACAAAATGCATTTTGAGACAAAAACCCCTTTCCACATTGGTAACATTTGAATCAAAAGTCTCATAAAACAATAAAATTTAATAATACTATAAATATCATGAAAATGTATAATTTCAGGATAACAAATTTAAAAGGCTACGTACATACACTACACAAAAGAAACAAGTGTTGAATATGGAATCCTACATAAATAAAATTGATATGATAATTCCCTACCTCATGTATCTACCTTATTCATACACATTTTTACCTACTTATAGTAAATAATATATTATTTTACATATATTACCAAACCATAATAAGATAATTCACACCATATATCATTTATTTTCAATTTATTATCACTCATTTTCTAAAACAAATCTATTAGAAATCATGTTTTTTGTAATAAATGCTTTATATTTTTTGTGGGTTTTGTTTTTTTATTATTGGTAATTTTACATTGATCATGGTTCTATAATATAAATAATTTATAAAATGATATAAATATTATATATATTCATTAAATATTTATTTTTGGTTTTCCAATAATCTCTGAGATAAAAAATTAATTCTATTATTCATATAGAACGTTGGTTGTACATTTTGATAAATGTTGTTTCGATTTTATCAATAGTTGGAATGAAATAAAGGTGAATAATATATCAAAATTAGAGGATAATATTTATAAAATATATATAATGTATATACATTAAATATATTTTTATCACCATCTATTTCAAATTAAAATAAAAACTCAATAACATCACTTCATGGAGGTGGTTGTCCACACATAGGCACGAGTGATGTTATCATTTACCAAAAAATTGTAAGGTAAGGTGTAAATAAAATATATAATAATTATAAAAGTATTATAATGTCATAAATATCATATATATATATATATACATTAAATCCATCCATGTGTTCATCTGGGTGAGGCAATGATGGAAAATGAATTACATTGATTCGTGAGGCGTTAGTCCATTGTACACACGATCGATAGTGTTGTTTCTCATGTGATGGAGGAAGATAAGGATATAGGAAATAAAATTAAAAAGATAAAATCATATAATATTAGATATACTTATTTTATTATATCATCATTGTTGGAGAAGATTTTATGGAGTTAAATAGTAAAAAAATGAAAAAAAGCATTGTTAAAAACTATACCTCTTTCCCTATAGAACATATTTAGTTTTATAATGAAAGAATTAATATGAGGGCTTCATATTAAATATAATGAATATAGGACATTGTGATAGAATTGAGGAAGTTATTTTTTTACGGAATTTATAAAATTATAGGAATAGGATGTTTGAATTATAGAAGACAGGGGGTTCCAATTTATATGTGGGGGAGAGGACACACTTTGAATCTTGATATGATAATTCTATATTCACATTTTAAATAAGGAACATGGATCCAAAATAAATACTTATAGAATATTATATGTTGTAATTTAATATATTTATATCCTATAGGAGTTGGACATGTTTCTAGGTCATTTTCACCCTTATCATTTTAGTTTAATCCCTGGAAAATATTTATAACATTAACCACAATAATTAATTTTTAATTTTTTTATTATTCCTTATGACCCAAAAAAATTTGACCTTTTTATTATATTTATTATGATTAATTTAAATATATAATTTTATAATTTAAATTCAATTTATATAAGTCGTGGGATTTAATTTTAAATTAATCCCACAGACGCTCCATAAAAATTTTCCTCGAAAAAAATATTTTTATAAGTGTAAATTGTTTTTATTCCAAAATTCAACATCAATTTCAATCAATGACCTAAATTCAATTAAGATTAGTATAATTTCTCTAAAATTACATTTAAAAAAATTTAAAAAATATTTAACTTTTTAATCACTTTAAATGAAATGGAAGTATTAAAAAATTAGTACTTTTCACTATTTAGAAAAAATTTCCCTTTCTAGAAAATTAAATAAAATTTACTTTTAGATATCTACAACATGTTGTTCTTGAAAATGTTGTAAAATAATTTAAATACATTTTTATATGAGGAAATATTAGTTTAATTATTTTTTCAAAAAAATAAGTAAATTCTATATTTTATAAAAAAAATTGAAGTTTATAAAGACATTAGTAAACAAATTTCATTATATTTTAATAATATGTTTTCATTATATAAATCCATTATACATAATTTTCAATATGTGTTCATTCCAAATAAAACCTAAAAATTTAATGCCTAGGTTATACCAATAATGCTTAAAATATAATGTGAATTGTCTATTTCTATATATAAAATATCAATGTTACATGTAATATAGTCCAACAAAGAAATGAAATTTATTTAAAAAAAATATTTCATAAAATCTTAGGGTTTTAAATATATTATAATAAAATACTATCAATATAATTATAATTATTCATTGCATATAAAAAAATATTTCATAATTGGTCTCCCTCTACCTAGTCTAAAGAGGTCTTTTCTTTAAATAATAAATTGAGGCTTCGACCCCAACCTTTAAAAACAATTAATTGTATTTGTTAAACAATAATTTTTTAGAAAATAATTTTATTTCTCAAATAATTGTTATGTTATGTATTACTTATTTTATTATAATAGCTTAATTTTAACACCAATAAAATATTATATATAAAAAAATTTATTTATATGTTATTTTATTAGAAATTGATATGAAACAATTTTAAGAACACATAATATTTTAAAACAGTATTATTCAATAAAATCATATTTCCATTATATTTTATATTTTTGTTAAAAATTTCAATTTATAAATATTATAATCATAATTAGATAAGTATTATTTAATTTATGGATTTATTATGGAAATATAATACCAATATGAATTCATTATATTTTCTTAAAATGATTTAATTTTAATTAAATAGTTGCAAAACATCTTTAAAATAAAATCCACATTATGTTATAAGAATGAATTGAAAATTTATAAAAAAAAATTACAAGAATAACTATTTAATTTATAAGGGAAATTATAACTTTATAAATTTTATTTTTAATTTGTAAAACCATTCTTTAAATTTTAGAAGTTCTGTTATTTTTTTTATTGATTATAAATGTACTATGTTAAAATTATTTTTCGTAAAAATTTAAAATTTAATAAAAAAATTATTTCAATTTTAGAATCAATAAGTTCCAATTATATATTATGGTTCCTTTAATTTTTTGTCATAAATGAAAAATTACCTAGGTACAAATTAGTTTCTATTGTGCAAAATAAAATGCTAAAATAAGTAACATAAGAAGTAAAAGGCCAATGATGTTAAAAATATATTTTAATTGAATGTTGGAGGTGTGAATCAGCCTTATATATTATATTCTATATTATTTCTCATTTATTGAGAAAATTATTTTTGAGAGAAAATTTTCATTATTAAAATTTCATTTGTATTAAAAAAATGTCTCTTGTTGTCATTAAATTTGTTATTACGATATTTATGTTTATTATACATGATCATAAAGTGATTTCTACATAGATGGTAAAAATATATGTGGTTCATTGTTTGGAATTTATTTTATTCAGACTAGGTTTTTATTATACACCCTGACACTTATAATATTTTTTGGTTATTACATAATGAATTTCTTATATCGTATACATAGAGTTTTAAGATCCATATTGTGTAGTTTCATTAAATTTTCATCAATTTAGATGATACCAAATATAAAATTGGTTTTGATCAAAATGATATTAATCCCGCATGGGATTAACTTAACATATTATTATAAAATAAATATATTTTAAAGGATAATCCATCTTAGGAATTTTAATAATTTATAAAACCTCTCATTATATATCTATTATATTTATGTGGTTTTATATATTCCCTTGACATTTGATTTCCCCTTAACTCATATTTTACTTGAACTGTTTATTATAAGTTAAACAAACCATGTTTCTTCTTTTCAATCAGTAACTTCCCTTTTTCCATTTCCATATTCATTGGATAGTTTTGAAAATGTTGTTATATATTTATCAATAATTGAATAAGGTCATTTTATAAAAAATTATATTCATTTAAAGGTTTTATTTATTTTTTTGACATATTTGTATGGGTTATTTTCATTACAGTGTAAAAATATTATTTTTTTAACATTTAAAACTAAACACATATTTCCACAAAATTTGTAAATTTATATTAACATTTATATCTAAATTTTCAGCGATTCTAACTGATAATAATTTTATTATAGGTTCCAAAAATATATCTTTCAAAATTACTTCAATAGATCAAGGATGTTTCCAATCTAAAAAGTGATTCATATAAAAGTTAAAAAAAAATTATATGTCATTATCATATGAAATATAAAAAAATGATTGAGTGAATTATTTTAATATAGTAATCCTTCCTATTTATTGAGATTAATTATCTAAAATCCTTCTCCTTTTTAGGAATGATCTGCCAATGTATTTGTTCTGCATATTCACCTTCAATATATAATTATAAGTTCTCTTATAATTTCATTCCTTTGATAATATCGTATTATATATTCACATGATTGATGAGTTTTTACCTAGATTCCAATGATTTATTAAATTGGGGATATAATTGAATTAATTGTATACCCTATTTCAATTGAGTGTAAAAATAGTATGAATTATTATATCGATTGAAGTTTATTTTCCAAGAATGTTATTGAATATATTTGGATAATAATTTATTTTCCATTAGATTATCTTATTTTTATTATTGATAACTTCTTTATGTGATAACATTTAGGTAAAATATAAAACCCATTTTTTCCATGGGAACCATATGATTAGTTAAATAAGACCCATTTTATTTTCATGGGATCTTGAAGAAATATAATTGAATTATTTTCATTTTAATGATTTATAAAATCCACTTTATTTCCATGGGTTCTTTTTTATGTGGTAAGTGAATTATTTTTAAGTGGAATTCGTATTTATTTATGATTATGGGTGGGGTTTTATATCACCCACTATTAAATTTTTTAAAACATCCTATATAATGAGATAAGTATTCAAGTGAAAATTTTAGTTCCTCATAAGCATGGGCACTTATGGTGTGGATAATTAAAGTAATGTTCCCTATACAATTGTTTATTCCAATGCTGAAATATGTTTCACATTTTCTTCTAAATTATTATGATTGTTTTTATCTCTAATGGATCATTTTGGTTAACTCATGATTCTATAATATTTTATTCTTCCAGGATTTATAATCATTGATTTATTGGTATGAGTTTTATTTTATATCCTAATTACAAAAAAAATCTCTTCTTGGGTTCATGTAGGATATTTGATTTTTATAACATATGTTTACCCTTACTGAGAATCAGATATCACCTTTTTATTATGTTTCAATTTTTAAAGATTATAATTATGAGTTCAATGTATAATAATATGGGATATAGTCTAGTGTGTCTCAATTTTGAGAAATGTTCACAAGGGTTGTAAAATAAGTCACTTTTGTATCTAGTTATAAAAGAGTATAAATGTAATGTTCATAGGATTTTGGGATTATTTTTTAAATAAATTTTTCCTATACTAAAATTTTGTAATATATTGAAATGTAAAGCCTAGGTCACTATAGTTTTTATCTGAGAAGGGTTTGAGTTTTTTTAGGATTAGTTTAGTTATTCACAAGATTATGATGAGAGTCCTATAGTGATACCCCTTGGGGTAAGTATAAGGGATATTTATAATTGGATGTTTACAATCTATAATTTTTTTAAAAGTATAGATAGTGGGGTTATCCTAGATATGATTTCCTTCTCTATATACTACAATGGAATGTGGGCTCTATCATAGATATACAATGGATAAATATGCTTGATAATGGATATTTGTATTTTAAAACAATCATTCCTTAGTGTACAAAAAAGTGGCTTAACTACACTCCTTGTTTGAAACTCGTTATGGATATACTTTGGTGAATCACACTGTCATGAAAATCCATTATAAAATAGTTTTTATGATATGGAATTAGGATATTAAGTTTGAGAGAACTAGACCTAATGTTACGTATATTTAACCAAGAGTGGTTTCAATTGATCTTTAAGGCAGTGTAATGGTTGAAATATTTATGGATAATTTTTCAATAAATTATCTTAAAATAATATTCTTATGGATTTAATAACTCATGGTCACTTAATTTGGCCTTATTAATAGATAAACCCTAGGGAAAAAAATTTATAAATAGATACCATGGACAATGTACATATATTCACCTCACAAAATTTAATTAGATTATATTTGTGTATAAATTTATTTGATGATACAAAACATTCTATTGTGACTTATTATTTACAAATTTATCTAAGTTAGAATAAAAAATATACAAAATAATAGAATATGGGGTCTTATGAAAAATCAAATAATGCAATATTGAATGAAGGAATATTCAACAATATATATGTTAGATGTATGGGAAGAAAACCCAAGGTAATTTCTTCAAAAGGGTTGATAGTTAATTTTTCTTAGAGTAACGGATAGAATCAGAATCAAATTTCCATAATAAAATTAAGAGGTTAGTTAATATGATTGAAATAAATCAAGTTCAAACTTGTATACCAACAATATTTTAAGGTATTATGTTTAGGGAACATGGACATTATCCAGTCCAATACCCTAAAATAAGGGTTAACCAAAATGATAAGCATCACAAAATACAATACTAATGGGAAAAACTTTCATATTCAAGAAATACTCTCAAAGTCTGACATAATATTAAAGGTACATGTAACCTGAAATCCAAAGTTGTAAATGAATTCATGGAATTTTATTCTAGGAACACTTGTATATCAGTGATGTTTTTTAATATCATTAAATTCCCACTATGTGGATTTTATTGTTATTTAAATATTGTAGTGGTATAATTATTTCATTCTAGGTATATGATTCGAGGAATATTATTTGAGTAAATATTATTATCCTTCCTGTAAATAAATTTTATTTTATTGATGTATTAGTTTCCTCCAAATTGCAGAAATATTATCTTGTATAAGTAAAAACATGTTTCATATTAATGTGTGATATTGTTTTAAAAAAAGGATAATAATTAACACCCTCTAAAAACAAATTAGATAATGTGAGACTTCTTATAAAGGAATGGTAAACACTTGTCCAAAAATTCTGTAAAAAAAACAATATTATGTATAATACTAATATTATGCAATTTAAATGTTTTCCATGAGTGTATGGTTGATACCTCCATTCATATTATATCTTGAGTCATATCTATAATTTATACTCTATTTCCCTAATTTTTTATTATGCGATATTGAAATTTATGATGAAAAAATTGATTTGGGGAGGGGATAATATAACACCATCAGTTTTTAAAACCATTTTTAGTAAAAATATTACTATTATTTATGTCAATAATTTAAATGAATAATTCTCTAATCATTCAAAAACATTGAAACATGATTAAAAATGTTCTCTACAATATATGAACAAATATAAAAAACATTATTCATTTATAAACTTGTAACTTCATTAAACAACATAAAACTAGATGTTCCACACAATGTATTACCAATCACCAATGATGAAATAAATCTTTTAAAAGTGAATAAATAAATAATAATAAATATATATAAAATAATAAAATCATTATCACTAAGAAATATCATAGATCATCTTCAACCATGAGGATCACTAATAGACAAACAAAACAAATAATGAGTAATATCACTAAGAAAGGAGAAAGAATAATGAAATATATACAATATGAAATAAGAATTGTGCATTGTAATGTGAGGGTGGAATGAATTAATGATTTAGTATGTTTATATATTGGAATGAAATATAGTAAATTTAAATATAGTATTTATAAACCGATATAACATAATGTTAAAAATGCTTAATATTTAAAACTTTTATTTTTTAATAATATCACCTTTTCCCTATATTTTCTAAATTCATTAAATAACTATATTTATAAATTTTAGAATATTTATTAGATAAATATAAAATATTTTTATAATTTATAATTCAGATACAACCTAGGATGGATTTTTCAAATTTTTCTAAAAAACTGATTTTTGGATAATTATTTTAAAAAGTGTTTTTAAAAATATCATGAATTTAATGATATAAGTATGAATTGTAAATTAATGAAAAAATTTTATAATAAAAATATGTATTTTATAAATTAAATAATAATTTCAATATTTACATATTTAATTATATTCCTATATCTTATATTTTAAAATTTATGTTTAAATTTAGAAAAAATGTAAGTACATTATACATTTAATATTTTAAAAATAATTTACATCACTTTTAAAAATTTAATAAAAAATTATTTCAAATATTAAATCATTATGAATAAATTATAGAAATTGTAACATTTTATTTTTGATAATAAAGGATAAATTACCAAGGTAAATACTAATTATCATGATGAACAGAAAAATGGTAAACATGAGTAACCTAAGGGGTAATGAGAGAAACACGTTTTTAATGAGTGATTAATGTGAGTTTAAGAATTATCAATTCTTTTCTGTATTTAATATCAATTGTGGACCCATTTTCAATGAGAGTGACTTTTCATTATAGAAATGTTTTGATTAGTTATAAAAATGACACCCCATTTCACTTATAAAAGGGTAAATTTTATCCTCACACCCCCAAATTCCAAAACCAACTTATTTTAGCTAAATATATATCTAGTACTATCCTCAAAACACATATAAACCTTAATTGTGTTATGATTTTTCCAAAATACTATCCTTCGAATGATTAACCACATTCATGATGGATATAATCAAAGAAGTGTTGTATAAGGTAATAACCTATCTTTCCCATTTCATATTCCTTATGTACATTTATCCTTTATAAAACTTAATTTCACCCATTAAGTATGATAAAAAATTATTTTTATTATACAACTTTTTTATGATATTTATGGTAAAATATTTAACAAGACATCCTTTTTTTATATGAAAAGAAAAAAATTAATTTTTTTGCATGGATAAAGTATCCAGAAAATTTCATGTTTCATTTTCTCTAACCACATTACATGGGTTATACTATTTATTAATTTTTTAAATAATTATTATGTTTATGAAATATTCTATTTAATAGAAAATAAAACATATAATTTCATTATCTTATTTTATGGAAAATTAAATTGCCAGACATGTTTATATGTGGTCTCCCACCTCCATGAGATGATTGATTTCAGTTTTTATTTTCATCATCGATAAACATGGATAATATATATAATGGATTCCGTGGATATAAATTATGTTTATTATATCATTTGTCCTTTGTTGTGACAAATTGGTATACCTATTAATTATAGGATTAGCTAACAACATTCTTTAACTTAATAATTTGAAATAATCACATTAGGATGAAAATATTTAATTGAAATTATATGATATTTTCACTCATTTAATTATTAATACAAACTAATAATTATTATGGAATGTCACACTAGTAAAAACTCAATGATATAATTAATCTACTAGTGTAATGATATTACAACTAATTCACATCATAATCACTAATAATCACAACATGTTCATGTTTCAATTAGTTTGATCACCTACTTGAAAAATGCTATGATATTATATCATGGAAAACTATGAGAACATAATTTATTTTATTGTATGATATAAATATATAAATAATATATCTTTATTTTACATTATAAGATACATAAATATTTTAACTAAATAATTATGAAAACACCCTATATAGTTTGAAAATCATTAGAAAATGTCCATTTTTTATTTCATTTTCTAGGATAAAGACTAGAGTACTCATAAAAGAAAATTTAATAATCATGATTCATTATAAGTCATAAATTTTATTAACATTAACAAAAATTTATTTATGAACATTTTAATAACAAAAAATACCATCACTTCTTCTATGAAACTAGTTTAAAACATTAAAGATGACACACACCTAACATACATAATATGTAATAACTAACTAATATACATGTACATAATAACTATAAATTATGTTTATAAAAGCATTGGTATATGTAAACAGTTTTAAAATAGGTGAAGATGATATTTATATTATTTATATAGGATCTTATGATGCATTCCACTTCATGGGGAAATGTATTAAGGGGTTCTTTGTCTATAATTTAATTTCTTGAGACATTATTTTTAATGTTCTCCCAGATACATTAAATATGGATAGATTAATCAAAAGTGAATCCATTTTATCACACTAATATAATTTTAAGATATATATCATGTATTTTATTTAAATTTTCATTTATTATAAGGTACAAGATTTGAAAGTTGTTTTGATCAAATTAGTACACAAACTATAATGGTTTTGTTTCTAATCTTATTGTCAAGTCATAATTGTTTTTAAAATATAATACATCTGATGAATTTATTTTCCTGTATAGAAACACCCATAATTTCATTCACATATTCATGGGGTTTTAAATTTTTATTCAATATTTCATTCCCCATAGATTCATACATCACCTGAATAGTTTCTTGTAAGTGAAAACGATCTCGTCTCTTCTTCTCAATCAAGAACCTCCATTTCTCCATGTCTATATTCATTGGATATTTTTGAAAATGTTATATATATTCCTCAATAATTTATTAATTTCTTATAATACATTATATTCAATTAAATTTTTTAAAGTTATTTTTAATATTTCTATATGAGTTTTTTTTAAAATATAGAACTCTTCTTTTTTAATGATTATTTTTAAGCATGTCATTCTACCACCTTTGTCATTTTATATTTAGATTTATCAATACATTTTAATTCATTATAATGGAAATTATTTATCTTAAAATTTATAAAATATCAAAATTATAATTATTTCAAATGATCAATGGTTTTCCTCTCTCCAATGAGGTTTTCCACAAAATATGGAAAAAAGTATTTTTCCGTATTTTTCAGTGTCTTTTGTCAAGTCATTTTCTTGATCAAGTATGGTCCTTAAGTGAAACCATCATCTATTTTTCTATTGCGTAAATTATATAATATTCTTCTTATTAATAATATTAATTTATACCTTTCTTTATGTTTCCTAATCACCTTGTGGGTGTAAATATAATTTCTCTTCTAATTCATTCACTTTTTGAATACCATATTTATAATTATTTTGATTTAAGGGTATTCACCTTGGTTTCATGCATTGATTGATTTTTTTTCAAATTATTGATTTATCTAGACTAAATTAATATCAATGCGTTAAATTCCAATTTATTTTCATATCAATTGAAATGTATTTATATATAATTGTACAAAATATATTTTGGTAACCAATCTAGTGATCACGTGTTTAGCATGTTATGACTGTTGATAACATAATTATGACATTTTATTTGAATTGAATATGAAACTCAATTCATTACATGTGTTTTTTAATACTTTTTTAATAAATTCACTTTGGTTTTCATAGGATATTTATTCGATAATAGTGAATTATTTTTATTTGAGAGTTTGATGAAAGAGACATTAATTCTATGGGTTATTCTTGGTATTTTAAATGAATTATTTTTATGTGATTCACCTGAGTATGGATAATTATTGATGGTGTCTTATAATAACCTCAAAAGTATTGATTTAACAATTTTACTTCATGAGATAATAATTTATGACTATATTTGTGTTCCTAATAAGCATGGGCACTGATGTGGTGTCTCATGAAAGAAATCATCTATATAATAATAATTTTGAAAAAATTTGAAATATGTTTCACTATTTTATGATTATTATAATGACCATGTTATGATATCAATGATCATATTTTTGACTCATTTTTGAAACTATTTTTATTCACTGCTAATTGTTTCCCATATCATATGGCATTATTTGTGATGTATGATTTTTCAAGTATGCATTTTCCCTTTCGTCGTGATTTTACTAATATTATAATGTTATGTTCACTTATGATAGTATATTGAATTCTATTATGATTACCCTTAATGAAAATTTGAACTCACCCATTTCTTAAATATTCATTTCACAATGTTATGATTATATTCATAACTTATAATAAGAATACGATATAGTATAATGTGGTGCGGTTATAAAGAAATTTTCATAAGGGTTATAAAATAATTTTTTATATATCTAGTCTTAAAGGCTTCTAAATCCTCTATATTTGGTATTATGTGATTACTTTTGATATTTTTTGTTTATCTTATGTAAATTTTGTTAAAGAAAGTAATTTATAGAAGGAGTAACAATAGTTTGTATTAGTTTGGTGTTTATATATTTTTAAGGGCTGGTTTAGTTATTTTGAGGATTTGGTTGGGGTATTATTAGTGAAACCATAAGGTTTAACAGTACTAGATATGGGTATGTAAAGGAAAACATCCTATCATTTTGTTAAAATTATTTATTTCATTGATTTCCTGGAAATAAAAACTGAACATGGATACTACAAGTAGATAAAGGATATGAAACATATGTTCCTTGGGGTAATAACTCTAAAAATGGAGTGTTGTATATTAAATCAAACATCACTTTATGCATGATGAAGTGTACTACCAAGAGACCTAGTTTGGTAGACCCAGTGAGTATGATTTGGTTAATCACATTTTCTTACTGAAAAATTATGAAGGATTTATTATGTAATGGAATTAGGATATTAAGGTTTAGAAAACCCAACCTAAGGTAAGTGATTTAAATAAAGAGTTAGTTTGGTTATACTAAACTATTGTATAATGGTAGGACATTTTGAACTTGAATTTTCATGGAATTATAAAAAAAATTCTCTTATAGTTATAATCACTCACAGTAACTTCTTTTGGTTTTAGTATTGGCTAATTCCCAAAGGAACTATGTTAACAACATATTCTAGGGAAAATGTGGATATTTTACCCATTTGTAATATAATATAATAAGATTTGTAGTGGAGAAACATGAAAATATTCTAAACCATCTATCAAAAATTATGAATAAAAAATACCCTTAGTTAGAATATATTATACAAATAATAATATAAGGATGAATTCGTATGAAAAATTATATAACAGAAATAATAAAGCATATAATAATTAACTTTATTACATATCAAATATGTGGAAAGGAAAACCAATGTAAATTACTCAAAGGGGTAGGAATATTATTTTCATGGGGAAAATGAGGGTATCAAGCATCAAAAATCTATAAAAGAATAAATAGATTCATTGTCATTATTGAATGAAATAAATTTTCTCCTATGGTACCATGAATAACTCATTATCTTATATGTGGTTAACTTGGTGGTTATCCATTTTAATAACCAAATCTATGAAAAAATAAAGATGATAAGAATCACTAACCTCTAAGACAAATATGAAAAATAAATTCTTTTTCATTCACATATCACAATGTGGATCATGATATTTATGGTCCATATACCCTATTATCCAGTGTTTTAGATTTCTTGTAGGAATTTTAATCATTGAAATCTAGTATATGTAAAATATATTTTAATATAATTAAATCACCATCACAATGATTTTATTATCGAATAAATAATTTTTTTATTATAATTACCGTATTCCAATATGAATTTCATAGGAATTAACCATATATAAACCACATTATCCTTCCATTAGATAAATTTAACAATGTTTTTATGATGGTTTGGTTCCCTCCATCAAGAGTAAAAATTGTCTTTGGTAAGAAAAATCAAATTTTTTATTAAACATTGAAATATTACCAAAGAAAGTGTAATAATAAACAAACTCAATAAAAAAAATATATAATGCAGGTATTGTTACTAAATAATTGTAACCTCCTGTCCAAAAATGTTGGATTAAAACTCAATATTTGGGATAAGAATATTATGACCGAAGATATATGTTTCCCAAGCTTGTAAGGTTGATATCTCTCTATAAATTATATCATGATTCATCTATATAATTTTGATTCCCTTATATAATTTTGTGGATATGTGATACTTGAAATTGTGACGTCGTAATTAATTTTTAGGTTGGGTGTGGAATGTAACACCCCAGGTTTTAGAAGGAATTATTATTATTATTATTATTATTTTATAAAATATTTCACTATTATTTAAAAAGGTTTGAAAAAATATAACATGGTTTATTACAGGCCAGGGATAAAACACATCCATTAATAGTGGATAATAAAAATAGGATAGTAGAGATTAAATATTAAAATATTCATGTTTATGATATCTCTTAGATCATCCCCAATCCTAAAGATCAATAATATCCAAAAAACCCAATAATTAGGAAGAGAATCATGAAATTATTAATGAATTATATAGAAAATATAACAAGAAAAAAGAAGTCTTCCATGAAAAGTGATAGTGGAATGAATGAATGATTCAACAAGTCTACATGTATGAATGAAATTTGGTTATTTCAAATATTATCTTTGCAAATATTATCATCAGTTATATATCCAATAAGTATACTAATGTTTCATAGTTTTATGGTGTAAACATAACAAAATATAACTCACAATGAGTCAAAAAAATATATTAGAATACTATTTATATGCTGATATAAAATTTAATATTAAAAATATAATTAAAATTAAAGAATGATATGATGTATATACAAAATTCACATACATATTTTAATATAAATTGATGAGTATAATTTTTTTATATATGTAACTAAATTTAATGGTACTTTTTAAAGTGTATTTAGTATGAGAGAAATATTATTTTCAAAGAACCATTTTGTTAAGTATTTTATATTTTACCTTAATATATTAAATTGAACACCTTTAAAATATTATATATGAACTAACATAGTGACATATTTAAAATTTTTAATTAATATGAATAATTTTATGAATACTTAATATTTTAAAACATCATATTTTGATATATGTTTTTTTCATTATATTTTATATTTTCATTAAAAAAACTAAATATTTAAATTTTAAAATAAAAATTTTATAAATATAATATTTATTTTTTATTTATTATCAAAATATAAAACCTAAGATCAATTTTTTAGTTTTTTCTAAAAAGATTAGATTTTAGGTGAATAGTAAAAAATACCATTTTTATAAATAACATGACTTTTATGATATAAATATGAATATAAAATTTATAAAATGGTTTTCTAATATGTAATATATATTCATATGTGAATTTATATGTTTAAAATTATTTTTTAATATATAAACCCATATTTTAATTTTCAAAATTTAATTCATATTTTAAAAAAACAATATGTTAATAATAACACATATAGTATTTTAAAATTAATTTTAATGACATTAATAAATTTATTTTTATTCAAATATTGAATCATTAGGTCTGTATTATATGGTAACAAACATTGTATTATTGGTCTAAGGGACAAATTACCTAGGTAAAAACTAGATACCCTATTAAAAAATTGGTAATAATTAATAACCTACAAGTCAATGGTACTATAAAAAACAGACCCGAGATTCCCTTAAACCTGGCACCCGATCTAATCCACCACATACCTGAAGGGAATTACTAATCCCCATGGGCTCGCAACAAACACCCAAGCATCAGATGATAAATTAGAGGTAATTATTTCTAATTCATGCCATATATATACATGAAGAAAGAAGGAACAATTCAAATCTAACAAATATATGCCATAATTGTAAGAAAGATAGAAAAAAACAACTGTAAAAGTATATAAAATATCCTTGGGACAAGTCCAACTACAAAGAACCAAAACCAAATAGCTACTGCATGTGATGTTGTAGATGAACTCCCACCATATTACCACCAACTGCCCAATCGAGTTTACAGGAAACCTCACCGCCTCACTGGTGTGCCTTTCCTTTCCCTATTTTGGAAGATATACAAAGGTCTACGCACCATAGAATAGGTGCGTAGGGTGTTATCTAACATGCTCAATAATATCCAACCCAGTTGTTATATAGAAATTATATGTATAACAATTCATGTGTGTTTATTTTAAATAAAACATTTCATGATAACAAGTAAATATTTTTTATATAAAACACGAAAAACATCTCTTCTTTATTACATTTATGAAATAAAAGCAAGTATATCAATTTCAAATCACATGTTTTCATATCAAATTTCAAAATAATTTACCTGAATTTCAAGGCTAAAGAGTAAAAATCCAATAAATAAAAAATAATAGGAGGAGCATGTTCATCACAACACCAAAGAATACAATAGGTCATGCATCAGACTACACATACCCAAAAATCTATGAAAAATTCACTTTGGTACCTAAATCCAATTATCTACACTCTAAGACTAGGGAGACAACCCAAAAAATTGAAATCCCAACAACATATACGTACATAGGTGTAAGAATATAGAATATAGGTCAAGAGTAACACCCAGAAAGTGATCACCCACAATGGAATATGGCCTCAAGCTAAACGTTCCACCTAATACCCAAGGTAAACCTTGTGATTGTTTTCAAAATAAACTCAATTATTTGAAAATCCTTTCAATACAATTTCAATAAATCCTATTCAATGCTTTTAAAATACCCCCTTTCATTCCATTTACCAAAAAAAGGAAAAACACTTTCATTCAAAATCTCATTCAAATGAAAACACAATAAATCAATACAATTTTGTATAAATTTATTTATAAACCAATTAAAAAATGGAACAATATTCTTAATCAAACACAAGATTGAGATGGAACCACCTACCTAAAAACTTGGGTCACACACACCCGCAAGGGGATCAAACTACCATGGAAACCCAATGACATCAATGGAGGTCCTAGAATACAATCCAAATCTCAAGATTGATCCAATTTGGAAAACAAGGGGTTAGTAGAGGAGAAGAAACACCACATACCTCAATAAAGAACACCATCCACACCAAAACTGATCGGGGAACGACCTTTGAAATGAGATCACATAACATATCATAATATAAGACAACAAGAAACACTAATTTAGATCAAATTATCTAATAACAAAACTCTAGGGTGTTACCACGATGAATGGAAATGAAAAATCCGAAAGATCACTTAACCGTAGAGACACACCATAAATGCAATTAATATCGAATGCTGAACAGATTGATCCGGAAGGAATGGTTTCTTGAGAAATCACCTAAAGGAACCTTGATTTGATAGAAAAGGATACTTGGTGGCTAAATGGGAACCCAACACCCTGATAACACCCTAAAAATTCTCTACTCAAGGAATTACACGACCTGTAACTCCTTTACACATCAAAAAATACATAGTTTTTAAGTACCTTATTAAATCTATCTCGTAATATTAAAAAACCTATTATTTAAAACAATCATGATGTGAAACTTATCTTTACATATCGTAACCTTTTACAGTGTCAATCCCTTTTACATATTTTACCTAGAAACCCTTACACATAATCTAACCTAGTTACACGGTGTGAAATCCTCCTACGGCCTACAAAAATGATCAATTAAAGCTGAGAGTCCATCAAATATTTTACTTCACCATTATAGGTATCCACTCAATTCCTCCTTTCTCCTAAATAAAAAAAAGATCAATATAAAACAACAACATGGTTAAATACATACCTAACAGATCAGTAACAGGATGTTACAATCATCTTACCAGAAATAATTTATGTCCCCACGATGTCATTTGAAAGTTGTAATACATCGAAAAAGATGAGGCCACTACTCCCTCATAAAAAACTCATGTTATCATGTCACATGAGAATCTTCTTTGTGATGCCATAGAACTATGAAAAACATAATCGACTTCCCATGAATGACTATCACATGAGAGTCATGGTCTGAACTATTTTCTCCATAATAAAAACATATAGCTTTAACTCAATTTCATACCAACTCAAAACATTAGTGGGATCTGGATGACACTTCTTGAGTAGAGACATGCTGAAAAGATCATGAATACATGTTAATTAAATTAGAAATACAAACTGATAAGAAACATTTTTGATCTACTTAGTGACCTGAAACGATCCAATATATCTCAGATCCTACTTTACTGGGTTTCTATATTTATGGTGACTCAAATAAGGATAAACATTCAACAAAAACCTTTTCACCCATAGAAAAAAATAAATAAAGACACCACTAATAGCCATATGATTTTTCTCGAATCTGGATTGTAATAATACATTTATGCACATCTTGAATCTTTATGTATGTCTCTTAAACCAAACATGGTCCAACCAAAGCTGCTTCACCTAACTCATCCCAATAAAGAGGTGATCGTCACAGGAAACCATAGAACCCCTCATAGTGATCCATTCGTCTTGATGATTGTAATTATTGTTATAAAAAAATCAACTAGTCCTAGATGACTATCCCATGGTCCAATGAAATCTAAGACATATGCATGAAGAAAATCCTCCAAAATCTGAATTAATCGCTTGGTATGACTATCTTTTTGAGGATGGAATGATGTTTTTAACATGAAATCTGTTCCCATTGTGTCCTGGAGAATCCAAAAGAACCTCAAAGAAACCCATTGATCCCTCTAAAATATAACTATATAAAGACTTATATGTAACCTCACAAGAATCTATAGATACAGCTCACCTAGATCTTAAAACTTAGTGCTATCCTTGATAGGGATGAAATGAGCAGACTTGGTCAACCGATCCATAACTACCCAGATAGAATTTCTCCCTCAGAGGGGTTCATGGCAATTCAAAAAAATCCATAGATATCTCATCCCATTTCTAGACCGAAATTGGAAGAGGCATAAGAAAACCGAAGTATTTCAAGTTCTCTACCATTATTCATTGGCTGATGTAATAGCGAGATAAATAATCTGCAATGGTCCATTTATACCCAACCCCCAGAATCATAATATCATATCATAATACATCTTTATAGTGCCTAAGTGAATGTTCCACAATGATATAAAATTATTAAACAAGACCAAACTCCTCAAAGAGTCTAGGTTGACAACCCTCTTACCAAATTAATGAATACCATATGAAGAAATATACTCACTAGAAATGTCTCCCTGTCATAAAGGATTTATTAAGTTTCACTAAACTCATCATCCTAGTGATGGATCTACTAAATAGTATCTATGAGAGATAATGATATCATACCACTCGTGAGAACTACATATAAAACATCCTTTTGAGCATCAAAGTTAAATTGAGAAAAAAAATCCCCCTAAGGTTTTACTCTTCTGATTCCAAAATAGCATGTGATGTTAATTTTCTTCTAATAACATCTAAAATGACATTTCCCTTCCTCGGGGTGCAGGTTATATCAAATTCAAATGTTTGAAGGTATTCTACCCATTTTCTCTATCTGATATTTAAGTATTTTTTATAAAAGATATAACTCAAACTCTTATTATTAGAGAATACCATGAACCTCTCCCCAAAATGATAGTGTCACCATGTTTTAATAGCTTGCATAACATAATCATGCTCTTAATCATGAATTGGGCAATTCTTCTCATTTGGTGAAAGATAGATTGAGTCTTAAGCTACCACATGGTAATATTGAATAATTACACATCCCAAACCAGCATAACAAGAATCAAAAAACACTACGTACCTCTTACTGGGATAAGTTAAGATCAGAATAGGAGTTGATGTCAGAAGTCATTTCAGTTTAGCAAAATAATATTAACACTTAACAACCCATGTTAATTTCATTACTTTATTGGTAATATCAGTCAATGGTGACTCCAATTTATAGAAATCCATAAAAACATTTTGTAGTATCTTGTAAGATGAAGGAAGCTTTGAATCTCAAGGACATACTCTATTTCCTTCCAAGACCAAACAAATGTCACATTCTCAGGATCAACTCATAATCCATGTTCATAAATATTATGTCGTAATAACATAACTTCTTGAATCTAGAAACTACATTTCAAAATAATTCCATAAAAATAATGACTTCTCATAATTTCTAGAACAATAATCAGATGGTTCACATGCTCACACTCACATTTTTTGTAAAGCAGAATATCATCCACAAACAGTACCAGAAAAGTGTCAATATATTGATGGAATGTTTGATTCATCAAATCCATAAAAATTGATTGATCATTAGTTAGAGAAAAAGGCGTCACATGTTATTCATAATTCACACACCTACTCTTAAAAGCCATTTTTGGTACATAAATCTCTCAAACTCTAAGGTGATGATAACCCTACAAATGATCAATCTTGGAAAACCAATTCTTCCCTTTAATAGATCAAAAGAACACCCACATGAGGCAATGTATACTTATTATTTATTGTTACCCTATCCAACACTTGATGGTACACACACAATCTATGTGAACCATCTTCCTTCTTGGAAAAGAGAATAGGGGCTTCCCAAGGAAAAATTCTAGGGAGAAGGAAACATATTTCCAACAAGTAATCCAACTGAATCATGACCTCTTTCAGCCCCATTAGTTCCATATAATAAAAAGATATCGATATCAGCTTCTTACCTTACTCCAGGTTATTCGTAAACTCTACCACTCTCACTAGTGTAAGACCAGAGAAGTCATCTATGAAAATATTATAAAAGTCTCGAACAATAGTGGGAATATTAGAAATTAAAGAATATTAATAAAGATCAATCACAATGATAGACAACACACTCTTGAGCTCTGGGAAGGAAGTTCCTATATAACAATACCTAGGGTCTCAATCCCCATAAAACACACAAGATATCCCATCATAATAAATAAAGG
Source organism: Viscum album (assembly GCA_963277665.1). Taxonomy (NCBI): domain Eukaryota; kingdom Viridiplantae; phylum Streptophyta; class Magnoliopsida; order Santalales; family Viscaceae; genus Viscum; species Viscum album. Next base: position 1,804,212,846 of record OY728125.1, read on the forward strand.
AAACACACTGATAATAACAATAAAACTCAACTTGATGAGAGACAATCTGATCCATACTAATGATAACGTCCAATAAATCCAGGTCAAGGACAAGAAAATCCGAAACAAACTCTGTATTGGTTATTATTAACAAACATTAAGGACAATGAAACCCCTTATATTTGTACTTATCGAGAGTTTTTCATAACTCCATTATAAAGGATGTAAGTTTGGCTGGATATTAAATAATATCAAAACAAATGTGAAGATATAAATGAGTGGGAGGAACCAATGTAAAATAATATAATTTATATGAAAGATTCAATAAGGATAATACCTATCACTATTGTCATACCTACATCGACTTCTTTTAGACACTCATATACTATATGAATGTGCTTTTATTCCTAAGGCCTGTGGATAGATCCCTATAGTCTTTGATAATACTAACTTCACCATAGTATACTTTGGAGCTAATGAAACCTAAACATAACAAGGTGTAGTTAAATCTTGACAGAAGCATTGTAAATTACCATCACATCCATAGATTTTTCATTTCATTGCGAGCAAAGGAAAAATTTATGGTGTGCCTGACATAACCACTTACATTTTAAACATTCTCATTTATATCATGAGTCCCAAATACTATATAATTTTAATTCATAATCTCTAAAATTATCCTTTCATTCTCATCCTAAAAATAAATTATTCCATTGAAAATTTTATTTAATATTTAAAATTTAGATGTTTCCATAGTTATAGCGCTAGTATATCTCCATATGATTTCTTCAATGTTATTTATTTATCATCAATTTTTTCTAGATGCATGGAGATATATTTCTTTGGAATTTTTTATTGAAATACAAATATTTCACTATGTTATTCACCATTAAATACCATTAATGAATTCCCATAGTGGTTTGGAATTTTCTCTACTTGAGGGTTATCTTTACAAATTAGTTTAACTTACCGTATCCACATTTAACACACCAATCATATATGTTAAGGTTATATATTATAATTTATCGAGTGATTCTTACTCGAAAATTATCCATACACATAGTGTTATTTTTGAATATGTATCAGTTGAACTATTTGATATATAGCTTTAATTAATTAGTCCTAGATGGATATCACAACTCATTGTGAGTGGTGTCGAGGAGTTTTATGTTTCAGTATATATCTTTCATTTCAATCGTGAGGCTATTCTTTAATTTTGATTTGTATATTTAGTTATGAGATTCATTTTTTTGTATATTGATATTATGATTTTTAATTTCATTCATGTATTCAATTCATATATTATATATCCTATTATAGTTTAGTATATAAAATAACATGAATGTTTTGGGTTTCTTGTAGATGCATGTGATATTTTATTCACAATTTATCATTTTTTGGCATGTATTAAATTACGAAAGGTAATCATAAATTCCTAAAAACACCTATAATTATTCAATATATTTTTGTTTATTGAAGTATCCAATGGAATGTTTAATGGAATTCACATGATTGAAAATTTGAGTTAGAATCATTAAAAGTTTTTGAACATAAATTTCATGTTGTTGATAATGTTTTGGGTTGAGTTAAGAATACTTGAGTTGACTTTAAAATTTTCAAATTTTATTTAATAGAATTATACAATTATGAAATTAAGTATAAATTATACCTAAGTCTATATTAATGTTTATGATTTATGAGTGATTCAATTATGAATATTGGAAATGGAGACTGATACGTAATATTTGTTTAATAGTTAAAGAGAAATTTTTATAAAGGTAATGAGTTTGTATTATTTTTATGATAGATAAAGTATATATTGTGAAAAAGAATATAGCACGTAAGATGTTTTCATGATAAGTAATTTTTTATTCATCCACATAAGTAGAAAATATTAAACGATAATATTATTATATATGCATATAAATATTGAAGTGAAAATATAAGATATATTTCTATGGTGAGGATAGATATTTGAAAATTTATAGATTAAATAAGAATATTTTTTGATATAGTTTATGATGTTGAACTATGTAAATAGATGTCTGTTGAGTAACAATAGAAATTGAAGCTATTTATTTTATATAATATATATGTGAGATATTTTTTATAACAGAAGTGTTTTTGGAAAGGAAATGAGCTCACAATAAAATATAGGATGCTATACATATTAGGTATAATATAATGATAAGATAAATTTATGATGATTGACAAATAATAAAATAATTTTCTAAAAAATCTAGCGATGCATAAATTATGAAATATATTGGATTAAAAATACAAACATGTTTTTCTTTCAAGATGACTGGATAGATTTTGATCTTTATATGATAGATAACAATATCACACAATGAAAACAACATGATAAGAAACAATCAAAAAACAATTATGTGAAAATGAAGATTAGATTCCATGAGATGATGTTACATGTTGTACCAATATTTTTTAAAAATGTTTTTTGATAAAATATTATGGAATATCAATTTGAAAGCATCATTATTTATAAAATACAAAACAAAATTTAATTAAACATTCTGATTTTTACAGTACTGTTTCTTGCATATCTATTTTATCAGTTGAAATGAGATCAATTGATAATTAGGGTATTAAAAAATATCAATAAAACCAAATTTTTAAAGGAAAATGAAATATTTATAGATCATGGTGGAATGAACAAGAGAACATGAAAATATTTATATTTATTAATATCATTTTATAAAATTGAATTGAGATATTTATCTTGAATTTGAGATAAAAATGATTTCTAGTGTTTAATTTACTATATAATCTTAATAAATGATTAATTAAGGGGAAAAAATTCATGAGAGACCAAATATATAAAAAAAATAAGAAATATTTGGAGAGGTTAAGGGAAAATAGAGTCTACAATTTGGTGTTCTATAAAGAGTAGTAAACTTACATATCCCATGCATATTTTGGGAGAAGATATTGAAAATAATAACATTAATGATCTGAAGTTAATATGAAATGTCGATAAAATTTATTACCCATACGATAATAATAATTCAATAATCATTATAACGTGATTTAATTATATTATTTTTATCTTATATAATCAAGGAAGAAGAATTTTATCCTCAATTGATGATGTAACCTAAAATTCCTTGTTGTCTTTCTTGACTTCTTCTAAAATGCATTTAATTGCAGAAGATATTATTAAGTATATTGGGATAATATTTCAATTTTTGATTTCCTATCAGATCAATATGATACCCATTATAAACACATCTTTTATATATTGTAAAAAATTTAACTCATGAAAATTTCCAATTATAATAAGTAGTGGGGACACACCTTAAGACCAAACATTAAATTTGTTTCTTATAACCTATATTCTTTCCATTTATGTTTAAATAAGTAAATTATTAGATATATAATTGAGTGGAATAGATTATAATAGATCACAATAGTTGATTTTATAAGAAAAATTTAAATAATAAATCACTGTTGATTCAAACAAAATTCTTTCTCAAGGGTTCAACCCATTCTTAGGGTGTTCAAATAGTTTTAGATAACATAGGTTCCCTCATTATAATAATGGAGTTTTTGTAGAATTATAATAAATATTATATTAATATAATTCGAGTATATTTGTTTTGAAACAACTATCAAAATGAGAAGAACTATTTTTAAATATGTCTTTTATATCTTGAATTAAATGTAAAAGATAAAAAATTAATTGTATTTCCACACATTGAAAGAAATGATCCAATTTTTTTTCTGATAATGGAAATTTTTATGTTTATGAAAAATAAAAAATACTATTCACATATCAATATCTGAAAATATTTACAAAAATGTTATGAGAAATCAATAAAATAATGAAATATTGGAAAATTTAGAATTATTTTATGATGGAAAAGGTATTGTTAAATAATATATGTTACAAAAAAATTGATATGTCTATGTGAATATGTGAATATGGATGATAATGAAAATATTGAATACTATATAAAAAGAGACAATTATTTCTTTAGCAATATTTGAGTCTGTGGAGAATAGATGGATTACTACATAATTGTTAAATGATTATGATAACTTTTCTAGAAATTTTTTATCCTAAAATTCAAATATTTGGAAAGAGAGAGAAGTTTTTCCCTTGATGAACAGAAAATAAAATATAATTACTTATTAAATAAAAAATATTCATATTTAAATTGATAATAAAGGAGTAAATTATTTTTTAGTACATGAGAAAACACAACCCATATATGAAGAATAAGAAGATTCTTGTTAATATGTGGATATAAAGGATGGTGAAGACTATAAGGGAATTATATTTCTTATTTAAATAAAATTCAAAAAATATAAGATCTATTATAAAGGCAAAATACCTATAATATTCTATAGATTTTGTGATATTTGAAATTTATATCACTACCCAAAGAATTTAATTTTTGAGTTTTTTATTGATGAATAGGATGAGAAACCATAGAAAATTATGTGGGGTAAAAGCTCAAATGAAGTGAACTTTTTTACATAGAAAATAATCTCAAGGAGTAATATAATAAGTATTATGAGTAATTAGATATATAGATCTAAATTAAGTAGCTAGTTAGAAGAAAAAGTTGATGAAAAAGTCACAAACATTATGGATTATGCTGAAAAAAATTATGAATCCTCTAGAAGTGAAGAATAATAGTGTCGGAGAACATATTTTGGGAGAATGAGGAAGTATAAACATAAAGATTTTCTCTAGAATAATAAAAAACTAAATATGTAAATCAGGATATGGAATAAATAAGATGGTAAGAATAATAAAGGACATGAAACCATTATTTATGATAAACATGAGGGAATTTATAAAATAATGAATGCTAGTGGAATATTATATTAAAATACAAAATTTTGAAATAATTAGATGACAAACTAACAATAAAGGAAGAGGGGAAATATAAAATACAATCAGATATTATTATAGATGAAAATTCTCTAAAGAGAGTTATTGAATATTTTCATATGATTTTGGATGTTAAAGTTGAATCATCTATAATTGGTGGAAATTTTATCTTAAAATTGATAGTTAAATAATATCCCTATAAATCTCAAAATAATCATACTATCTATAACAATTCAGGTTATAATTATAATTCTATTAAAATATGGGATGATAATAAAAATTATGTATCATCTTATATATATATAAAAGATAATGTTATATCAAAAGGATCTACTCTCCCAATATAAAATCTAGCATAGAACATGGTAGGTCATTATAAAAAAATATTATGGACAAAATTTTTATCAATATAGTATATCAAAATTAAATGATTACTGCTTGTGTAGTGGAATTATTAGGAATAAAACCTAATCATGATGCCCCAATAAGTCACTAACACATAGATAAATAATGTATGAATCAAGGGAGAGTTTCAATGAAAATAAAATGAAGCATATCAGGAAGATATTGGACTGCTCTATGAATTTGAAATATATGAAAATGAATCCATCAAATCTATCCACTAAGAATGTTTTCTAATAACATAAAAGAAATATATGGGATATGTTACAAAAATTATCATTGTAATTACATGTTCTTGACAAATCATTCTATATAGCTTCACACTAATTTTAAAGGAATCCAATTTATAGAATTATTTATTTTGAAAATTCACTCATTGTTGAATATTCATTAAAATCTTTCTAGAGAAATATGTCAATGATTGTTTACAGTGGTTATTAATTTTCATTGACTTGGACTTTAATATAAAGAAATATACTTATGATTAATCATTTGTCATATTTTTTAATGAAGTTTATTATAAGACACAAGAAACACATAATAAAACAAAAAAATACTCAAATATATTAATGAATATAATTAATAACACCTATAAATAAAATTGTTAATAGTAATGAAATAAATAATAGAAATAAAGAAAGAGTACATATATTTTTGATAAAATGTACATGATTAATTGTTAATTAACATATATTTAAAATATCTAAAAAATATAAAATTAATGAAATTATCACAAATTTTTTTTATCAAACACTCACAATTTGTATTCAAGGATGAATATGATTTTACAAAATCAATAGTAATGTATCCAAAGGTCATATATTTTACCATGTCTGCAGAAAATTGATATTTTTTAATAAATAGAGATATTTACTTAAATATTAATATTTTCCTATTTAGAAAATTATAATTAAAAATTGATTATTATTTTAGGAATAATATTACCATATTTATCTTTGGGGTAATTTTTGGTAGTTTTTCTCCCAAAATTGTTTTTTTGTGAATATTAAAACAAATTAATTTCTTTAAAACACTATAACTTTTAAAGAATCACCATGATGTAAGAATGAAATAAAAATATATTAAAAATTATTCATTACCAAAATTATATTTATGGAGTAAAACACTTTAGCTAAAAAAATTGTGTTTAATTTGAAAACCAATGTTGGTTAATTTTGAACCATAGTTATATCTTATTTTACTAAAAATGTATTCTTAATTCCTTGAATTTATTTATTATATTTTCATATTAATTGTGATTTTAATATTTATTGAAGGAAAAATAAAATAATTTTATTTATTTATAAACCAAAAAACTCATGGGAATAAGTACTATTGAAATGAATTTATCCTAAATTATAAAATGAACAATATTCTAACTAAAAAATACCTCTCTTCCCAGGTTTAAATACCCCTCTCCTTTCCTTTAGAAAATAACATTCAATTAAATTTTCAAATACCAATATACTCCTATATCACATATTATAATTCACTTATTACACTTATATATGTTCTATATGTTCTCAAAATAACGTCTTCATGGATTTGGTAATGTCATAAATCCTCAATGAAGAGGTAACCCCAATTCTCTTTCAATTTTATTCTCCCTATTTATATTTTTAGCCCCTCAATAAATTTATGTTTTTATTACCACTTAAATAATTTTAAATATAATTATATAAAATATTAATCTAATTAGGATACTTTTTTTGTAGCACACCGACCCCAAAACCCAAGATTTAGTGCATTATTTTGATACATTGGCATGATTACACGGAATCAAATCCCGAAGTACCGATCAGTTTTGGAGCCTTGGAAAATATATTACATACATGAAATTTACATTAAAATTCCAATCATAAAATATAAAATTAATAATAGTTTAATAATTCTATTATTAACTTATCTTACCCCTACATATAAATCATAATAAAATTATTGGTATCATGAGAAAATAAAACAAAAGAAAGGAGTGAGTTCATATGCTCAGTAAGGTTAAACAATATAGAAGAAGCATTCATAAATAAGTATAAACTTTTAAATAAAGGTATAAAATTAAATCACAAGCCTTTTAAACATTAACTTATGCATAATATGGAAATAATAAATCCAATAATATCATTTAAATATTTACATGCATATTATACTACTCAAATAATCACATGTAATATCAATAAATAATCTCATAAAGAGGGAGTAAATAATTTCAGACATCATAACTGCAACGTCGAGGACTTTTGCTAAGACCATACATAAATATACCATCATTGACTAGTGCCAAGACACTAGTTTGTCTCTTAGACCTACTGATTCATCAAGGGTCTATAGTGGGCCCCTCCCGTCACTTACTATGTCCAATACATTTTCTATATGAAAAGGGTGAAACATAACATAAAAATTCATATTATAATTAGTATACGAAATGCTAATACTTTAACCACAAACCATTAATGGTATTAAAATAGAACATCCATAATCAAACATATCATAAACCATTCAATACAATATGTAAGATTGTATCATAATAAATCAATCTCAATTAAGCATATAATTCCACAAGGATGGTGAAATATATGAGAATAATAACCATTAAATCTTTTTGATAGAGATACCCCTTTTTTACTTTGAAATCATTTAAAATCCGCACAAATATAAAATATGACATATAAAAATATATTTATGAAAAAATGTGTCCCATACCAATTTTAAACTTATGAAATGAATTAACAATTTAAAAAAATTGTGTCCACATAAATAAATCCATAAAACAAATTTTATAATGTATACATTAATGATATATATTTAAGAGAATAAATCAATAAAACATATAAAAAGATGGTTTAGTTAATGTGTCCATTACATAAAACCTTACAAATATTCCTTTTTATTTTTCTTAAGAAATTAAAAATAGACAAAAAAATTTCTTTATAATCCTTTATATATATATAAATAAATATGTATGATAATATCCGGAATATTACAATGGAGACTGGATTAATTCTATAAACATTAAGAGCATCCCATTCTATTTTGAACACTTAAATAATAAGCCCAGTATCTTCAAATGAACCATTAAATAAAATAAAGATAATTTTATTCATGATATCAAATATAATAAGTTTATTACATACATCACACACAACAAGTAGGTGGTTAAAATGGCTTATATCTCATGAAAATTAAAATTGAGATGAAATTCCCTTACCTTAAGTCTGATAGTCTTTATATGTGCCTAAAACACTAGTATAATGGTTCTAAAAATATTTTTTTGTTATTACAAAATCATAATAATATTTATGATATCATATATGATTCTTTTATGGAATTATATTACCATTTTACTAATAATTTATAAGATAAAGAAACATTTCGGGTAATAATCGCTTTCTTTATTGTACATGTTTTGACTTATTATTCTTGATCGTATTAATTACATCATGATTTAACTACTTCCATAATGTGTAAAATGATTTATATATCATTTATATTAAGAATATATATATATATATATATATAATTTAATACACAATTCATGGAGATTATAGGTCGTACGTACGTATGAACTTTGTTTCTATTTTCTTATAATATTGAATGGAAGTAAGTGAATGACGTATATGTACATAAATATAAACATTATTCTAGTATAATTATTATTTAATATTTTTAATAATTATTAATTATATATATTTTCATAATCATTCTTGAATGGTGAGTGTGGAAGATAAATCACATCGCGTCATGGAGACGGTAAGTCTTACTTACGCACGAGCAACAACATCATTTTTTTAATGGTTTTACGGTGTGTAATTGGATGAAATATGAATTTTAAAAAATAAATAAAATTTTATATTTATTATTTAAATACTTTATATTCATCTTTATACCCATATACATAAATTGGACATAAAAAAAGAGTTTTCACCATGGCGTAGAGATGGTAAGTTGTACGTACGCACACAAGGTGATATTGTTTGTTGTAGGATGGGGTAAAGGAGGAATATGGGTTTATCATAATAATGAAAACATGTCAAAATATATTATATTCTATATTTTTTTACTTTATTATGTAAAAAACATAGTAAGAGAAAGTAGATGAATAAAATAACTTTGAAAGAGGTGATAAAAAAATTAACTCTTTTCAGGTATCTCATTTTGATTTGAAACAAACTACATAGGATGGATTTTTGTAAAAAGTATGACCTCTAGGATGTATTGAGGTAATTTGGGAGAAGAAATGGGATTGTTTTGGCTGAGACAAAGGGCTTTGAGGTGTGAATTAAGATAAAGATAAGTTCCCTTTTATAAGAGAGGTGAGGGGAACTTTAGGATGATCTTAAAATATTAATTTATTATAAATTCATTTTTAGTTAAAAATATCTAAACATTTATTTATATAAATTATAATATTATAATAGTTAAAAATAATCTGAAAAAATAAATTTTGGACATGTTCAGGTCAAAGATAAATTTATCTTTTTGATTTAACCTTTAGTTAAATAGTTTAACTCTTACCATGTCCTCTTGTATTTTTACACTATAGGGTTAATATAGTTATTATAAAATTCCAAAAAGAACCCCAATTAGATCATTTATGAAATTTTTGAGATTATAATAGTTATTTTGGAAAACATTATATATTTATTAATTTTATATCATTTAATAAAATAATATTTATTTTAAAATATCATTTCTGTTAATTTTAATACTATTTAATATTAACATTTTAAAAAATATCAAAACAATTTGATAAATTCAAGACAATACATCCAATATGTCACTAACCTGTATAAATTATCTATAGAATTCTTTTATTCTATTAATTGGGTCATATTATATTTATTTTAATATTTTTAATATCATTTATTTGATATTTCTATTAATAAAATAATTTCAACATCACTATTGTGTTATCATTAATGGTAAATAATTAATATCTAAAAATTATAAATAAATTTCTATTATGTATTTAATTCCATTATATTTATATAGACTAATTGTATTCTATTTTATCCCATGTATATCTCTATATTAAAATTAATATACTTGTAAGAAATGAGAGTGTGACATTTTGTCACATTCATTAATTTAATAATATTCATGTCATATTGATGGAAAATGGTCCATTAAATGATTCCATTTTGAAACAGAGGTGATAATAGTACAATTTAGTAATCCATTAATAATTTTATAGGTGCTATTTAAATTTTATAATATTAGTTTTACATTTAATACTCGATTTACAATTCACATCGGTAATAAAAAATAACTAATGTTATTATTCCTAAAATCCAAAAAAAAGTGTCCTATTAACATAATTTTTACCCACTAATTCCAAATATGGTATTAGTTTTTAAAAATTTAAAACATATATGTTGTAGTAATTAATTTAAAATTAATCTCATATTCATAATGAAAAGTAGGTTTTTAAATGGTAAAACATTGCAAATAATTGAAATGTTTTTACCCTAAAATTCATGGTAAAATTAATAACAATGACCACAATTATATTAACTGATAAAAATAAAATATATTTAAAATTTTAAACTAATAAAAAATTTAAATTAACACTATAAATTATTTCTATGAAACAAAAATTGTTTTCAATTAAAAATTGGTATTGTTTTACTATTTATCAAAACAATAAACTTATAAGAAAAATACCAAAAAGTGAACCAAAGTAAATTTTGATATTAAAATTTAAAATAAGAAGATTATTTTTTCAAATTTAATATATAAAAGTGTCAAATATTGGATTTAATATGGTTTCTTGATTAAAAGGCAGTAAAACAACATTTTTTGAAAAATAATTCTTTTATCCAAATAATTGAATTTGTTTTTATGTCATGTTTAGAAAATACGTAAGATGAATGTTAAAATTATCTATAATATATAAAAATCAAAATGTGGTTAATAATATTCATAACCATAAATTTTAATGTCTACGTTATGTATTATATTAAATAATAATATTTTATTAATATATTGTTATTTGGTAAAACTCGATCTTGCGTGTAACGTAAACCAACTCATTGTTTTGTGTAAACTAAACTTAAATTGTTGTTACATTAAAATCCATAAAGGAAAAAAATTAAATTTTTTTAGAAATGAAAATATTTTAGTGTCTCAAGGTGTTACATTGTACCCTTCTTCAATAAATTGTGTCCTCATAATTTCAAATTTCACATAGAAAATAAAAGGATGATACTAAAAATACCTTTTTGGAAAACCCATATCAGTAATAGGGTTAAAAAATATATTACTAATAATAGGGAAAGTGAAATTTGAAGTCCACCCCCCAAATTAGGATTCTTAATAGGAGAATATTAGTGGTAGATAGAGATACATAGTAAAGAGAAAAAACATAAATACATATAGGGAGTGATTGAGTTTCTCAATCACAAACAAGTTAACAATCAAGGGAAAATTAAAAGACTCAAAAACATATATCTATGATGATTTAAAATACCATCAGTTCAATTGATTGTTCACTTTTTCTAAATACATAGTATTACCCATTTATTTTAGATTCTCTTTCCTAGAGTTGAAGGATTGTTTTATTATACAGATTAGTACTCAAGAAAACATACTTAATTCCTTCAACGTTATCCTTTGGTTGTGCTTTGATCTATTTTAAATTCATCCTATAATGTTTAATAAAACTAAAAAGGTTAAACCAATGTATAAAATAAATCATAATTTAAAATCAAACAATAATATCCCCTGTTCAACATACTCTATTCCAACCTTAAGACTCGACCAAAATACTTCCATCCAAATTCACTATCCAAAAATGTCTCTAAATTTCCAAAATAAATCTTAACATCAGATTCCCCAAAAAATGTAATGTAGATCTTATTGTCACATACCAAATATTTGATCACCTTTGAATCCTTAATGATAACTCTTATGCCTCAAAATCCTTAAAGAAGAAGTACTGTAGTAAAATCCTTATATATCTCATTATCCTTATAACCATAAAACCATTGATTTAATAATTCTTGAATCAAAATAAAAAAACCTTCATCATTGCACTTCACTCTTGAACCATTAACTACGCTTCAACTTCTTATTACTTAATACCTCCTTCACATAATTTATATTTTGTATTCTCTTCATTATTTCAGTATAACCATTACTTATATAACCTTTCCGGTTCTACCTATTAACCAAAACTCAAAGAACAATGTGAATAATAATAATCATAGTGATATAGTAAGGAAGAATCATTTATAGGATCTCTAAATGATAAAAACTTCTTCTCAATCCATACTTTCATAGGATTAACCTAGGTTATACATTTCCAAATCTAAAAGATGATATCATATACATAGACTTATCCTCAATGTCATTTATAGGGTTATGTTTTCTAAAATTTTATTTATAAATCTATTTTCCATCGTTATTGCTAAACTAACTATGATACCAAATATAACTCTCTGACCCTAGAAGCTCATAGTTGGTGGATTATTTTGTGAAATTGGAATTGTTAAAAAGAATCAAATCTTGAAGAACTAATTAGTTTATCATCCTTGAAAAATAGATTACATACATAAACATTACATAATAATTTATACCATAAAATAAAAAATTGATAATACTTTGAGAATGCCATTATTACCCTAGATTAACCCTGCATATAAATTATAATGCACTTCTTAGGATCCTAGAAAAATAAAATATAAGAAAGGGGTGAGCTCTAATGCTCATTAAGGTTAAAAAATATAGCAGAAGATTTTATAAATAAGTATAAACTTTTAAGGCAAGCTATAAAATTAAAAAACATGCCTTTTAAATATTAAATTATGCATAATATGTCAATAATAAATCAAATTACTCCATTTAAACATTCATATGGATAATATACTAGTATAATAATCACATGTAATATAAATAATTGATATCATAATGGGGGAATGTATAATTCTAGACATTATAACCACAACATCAAGGCATTGTGCCAAGACCATGCATAAATATACTATTAAGGCCCTGTTACAAGACACTAGTTTTTCTCATGAGACCTAACGATGCATCGAGGGGCTATATAGGGACCTGAACGTCACTAAATTAGTCTAATACATTCCTCAAAGAAAATTTAAAAACATAACATAAACATTTGTATTATAACTAGCATATGAAATGTTAACACTTTAACCATAAACCATGAATGGTATTTAAATAGCACCTCAATAGTTAAACATATTATAAACCCTTAAATATAATATGGAAGATTGTATCATAATAATTCAATCTCAGTCATGAAAAAAATCCAACAATGATGTTGACATAGATTAAAATAATAATCATTAAAACTCTTTGAGAGAGATGCCCCTTTTTTACTTTGAAATCATTTAAGGTCACATAATTATAAAAGAATAAATTGAAAAATATATTTCTAAATCAAAGTGTCCCATTCCACTTTGAAACATATGAAAGGAATTAACAATTTAAAAAATTCATGACCATATAAATAAATCCATAAAATCATTTTTAAAACATGGACATTAATGAGAAATATTTGGGACAATAAATCATTAAAACATTTAAAACTATGTTTTAATTAATGATAAAATTACATAAAACCTTAACAATATTCCTTTGAAAACATTTTAATGAAATTATAAATATAAATAAAATTTTATTTATAATCTTTTATATACATATAAATTAATATATATGATAATATCAAGAATATTACAATGGGGAAATGATTAATTTGTTAAACATTCAAATCATCTCATACCACTTTGAACATTTAAATAATAGGCCCAATATCTTCAAATGAATCATTAAATAAAATGAATATAATTTTATTCATGATATATAACATAATAAGGCTATTAAATACAATATGAATAAGAAATAGGTGGTGAACGTGGCTTGTATCGCACCAAAATTAAAAGTGAGACGGAATTCCCTTACCTTTAGACTGATACTCTCTGTATTTGTCCAAAAAACTTGTATAATAGTTTAAAACATAATATTAAATTATAATAGAATGAAAATAATATTTATGATATCATATATGAATCTTTTAGGGCATTATATTACCCGTTTATTAATAATTTTCATTTTAATGTAACATTTTAGGTAATAATCACTTTCTTTATCGTACATGTTTTGACTTGTTAGTATTGATCATATTACATAAGTCATGTTTTTCATACTTCAATAATGTATAAAATGATTTATATATTTTATATATTATATATATTCATATTATAAATATATATATTTATTATATAGATATATGAAATAGAATACACCATTAATGGAGATGATAGGTTGTACGTACGCATGAATGATGTTTCCATTTTCTTATCGTATTGAATGGAAGTAAGTGAATGAAACGTATGTATATATATATATATGCATATATATTATTCCAGGATCATTATTATGACATACATTTTATACTTATTAAAAATATATATTTTTATAATCATTCTTGATGGTGAATGTGGAAGATGAATCATATCTCTTCCTGGAGATGGTAAGTTGTACGTACACATGAGAAACAATATCAGTTCTTTAATGGGTAAATGGAATATAATTGGATGGAATATGAATTAAAACACAATATAATTTTATATTTATTATTTACATCCTTTAAATTCATCATTATACCCATATAAATAAATTGTACATGAAAAACAGTTTACACCACGGTGTGGAAAAGGTAAGTCATACATACACACGCATGGTGATATTGTTTTTTGTATGATGGGAAAAAGAGAGAATATATTGTCTCATAATAATAAAAAAATTTAAAAATAAATTATATTATGGATTTATTAATTTATTTTGGAACCAACATAGGTATAGTAAGTATAAGATGAAAATAACTTTGAAAGAGGGGATAAAATAATTATCTCTTTTTCAGGTATCAAGTTTTGATTTGAAAAAAAAGACACATTAGGAAGGCTTCATGAAAAATGTATGGCCTCTAAGATGTTTTGAGGGATATTGGGAGAGGAAATGGGTTGGGTTTGGATGAGAAAAATGGATTTTTAGGTGTGAATTAAGAGAAGGATGAGTTCAATTTTATAAGAAAGGTGAGGGGAACTTTTAAAAGATCTTAAAATATTAATTTATAACAAAATTATTTTCGGTTTCAAATAGATAAAATGTGATTTAATTTTAGAATAATATGAGTGTGGATATAAATCTACTCAACCAATGAATTTTATGCATGTTAATGTCATAAAATTAACCTTATCTCTCAAATTTAACCCTTAATTAAATAGTTTAACTCTGACAGTGTTTTCGTGTATTTATACACTATAGGGTTAACATAGTTACTATAAAATACAAAAAGAACCCCAATTGGATCATTTATGAAATTTTTAACATTATAATAGTTATTTGGATGATCCTTATATTTTTATTAATTTTATAGAATTTATTGAAATATTATTTATTTTAAAATATAATTTATTTCAATTTTATTACTATTTAATATTTTCATTTTAAAAAAATATCAAACCAACATTATAACTTCAATAAAATACTTCCAATATTTTCCTAAAATGTTTATGTTGTCTATAAAATTATTTTATGTCATTAATTAAGTAAAATTAGGTTTAATAAAATATTTTAATATCATTAATTTGATATTTCTATTAATAATATAATTTATGCATCACTATAGTGTCATCATTAATGGTAATTATTTAATTTTTCAAAATTATAAATAAATTTATATGATGTACGAAATTATTTTATATTTCTAGATAAAATTTATAACATTTTTTATCTCCTAGATATCTCTATATTAAAATTATTATAATGATAAGAAATGAGAGTGACATTTTGTCACATTCATTAATTCAATAATACTTATGTAATATTCATGAAAAAGGGTAATTTAAATGATTTAATTTCGAAAAATAAGTGATAAGAGTCTAATTTATTCATCCAATAGGATTTTGACAGGTGGTAGGATAATTGTATATTATTATTTTTACTTTTAATTACCAGATTTACTCTTAATCACAATAATAAAATAATTAATAAAGTTATTATATATAATATCCAAAAAAATAAAAGTAACCTATGAACATAATTTGAACCTATTTATTCCAAATATATAATCCAATTTTCATAATTTTAAACAATGAAGTTTTAGTAATTAATTTAAAATTAATCCCATTGTCAGAATGAAAAATGGGTTTTTAAAAGCCAAAAAATTGCAAAATGATTGAATTGTTCTTACATCAAAATTAATGGTAAAATTAATACCAATGACAAAAATTATATTAAATGATAATAATATAATCTATTTATAATTTAAAACTAATAAAATTCATAATTTTATACGATAAATTATTTCTTTGAGAAAATTTGTTTTCAATTAAAATTTATTATTTTTTACTATTCATAAAAACATGAAAGTTATCATAAAACACAAACAATTAAACTGAATTAAATTCTGATATTATGATTTAAAAATAAGAGGTTTATTTTTTAAAAAATTTAATTAATAAAACTGTAAAATATTGCATTTAAAATGGGTTCTCCATTAAAAGGCGGAAATACTGTATTTTACGAAAAATAATTCTTTTATCTGAAAAATTGAATTTTTTCTTATATAATTTCTAGAAAATAAATAGGATGAATGATAAAATTATATCTAATATATAAAATTTAATTTTTTTTAATAAAATTCGTAACAACTAATTTAATTTCCAGGTTATATATTATCTTAAATAGTGATATTTAATTAATATATTATTGTTCGGTAAAACTGGGTCTTTCGTGTAATGTAAGACAACTCATTTTTTGTGTAGTATAAGCTTAACATAGTGTTTTATAAAAAGAAATAAAGAAAAAAAATTAATTTGAAATTAAAATATTGTAATGTCTTGAGGTGTTACAGGTGTAGCAATGTTAATGTATTTATACAATATAGTTTCTCTCTCATTATTTAAACGATTTTCATTAATTTTTCATTTCATATGAATATGAGGACATTTTCAAATCTATAATTATCACCACCTACATTTATAGTTAGTTTATATTATATAATAAAAATTTATATTAATTTATTTGAAGCCTCTATAAATAATTTTAAAAAATAATAATTTATTAATATTTAAAATAACGAATGAGAAACAAAAAAGTATAATTTAAAAAGAAAACATGTCTTAATAACACTATATTTTTAGAAGAGGAAAATTTAAATAAATTAAAATGATTATAAATGATTAAGATTCAAAAATGAAAATAAAAATAAATTATTTTTTATGTTTCAAAATAAATTTTTTTATTTTAAATGTTTTATAAAGGATATAAAATATAACGGGACCCAAGGTTAGAAGAATATGGAACCCAACTCTTTATTTTTGGGTTTATCAACCATTGATATTTTTTTCAACATGATTCAGGTAAACCCATTTAAATTTCCTTTTTTTCATCATTAATTATTTATTTTATGGAAATACTTGCTTCTTATTTCATAATGATGATTTATAAGCCATACTCATGATTAATGATAACATGCTTACTTTCAATTACCGTCCAAGATCCTTCCAATAATTTATAATATCTATTAAAAAAAACATGATATTATCATTTTTAATGACACACTTTAATATGTAAAATTATATTCTTCCTTTCTATTATCTAAATTCCATTACTTAAACATTGTTATATTACTTAATAAGTTCACATGTAGCCAATTAATTTCTTCATATGTTTATTTGATGTATATTATTGATAAATGTTTCCATTTTAAATGTAATAAATGATTATAAGAATATTATGATGTTATGGGTGGACCCATAATTATATATCCTATCAATTTATTTGAATAATATGTTATGTCTCTTGAGATTATGTGAATATTTCATGAACATTATTATATAGTTGTTCACATTTTATGAAATGTTGATTTGTATGAAAATTATATGCATGGATATGGTGTTATGTTCATTCACAAGCTATATTTGGGATTTGACCACAATGTTAATATGTTTCATTATTATGTACATGGTATATTACATTCTATTTTCAAATTATATCTTCATGTTTTTATGATGATTTTTTTCTAAATATATAAAGGTGAAAAATATACTATCTCATACACTATATTGATTAATTATTCATTTTATATCCTTGTTATTACTCCTCTTAATGGAGTTTTATTTCACCCTTATATTGATATATATCCCTCTGTAAATAAATTTAAAATGGTTGACATTAAAACTAATAGGAGTAATAATCCAAACAAATAAAGTAAATTTTCATTTTTATGAATGATTACATTGTACAAATGATTTTTTCTCGATACACTAAAATATTCAATTATGGATTGTAATTAGTATTATATTTCTTATTAATAAAATGATGTAAAATGATATATAAAAAATGTCATTCACTATATCCTCACACATTACTTGTGATAGAGAGGTCTTAAGAATGTTATCAAGTATGATAAAGGGATTTGAACTTTACAAATTACTACTCTATAAAATCAATGTTTTTGGTAATGATGTGACCTATGAAATAAAACTAAAATCTATAGATATAGTATTTAGTAAAGGTCATAAACAAAATTAATTATGTGTAAACAAACATTGTGATATTGTAAAATAGGTTATTCTCCCAATGACTATTTTGTCACCAATAACTCAAAATATAGATTTGTTATCACAAATGGAAGAAAAAAATGAAAATATATTTCAAATTAGTTATCCTTATAATTATTTTTATTTTAGTGGAATGTATTTAAATAATTTTTCTCAAATGTTTTTCTTTATTGATTAAAAAACATGAGTAAAATCATAATTCATGTTATGCAAAAAGAATTACAGAACATGAAAATAGAGGGATATATATTTATTTTATGTGAAACATATCAGAAGTGGAAAATAGTCTAATAAAATAATAATATATTTGATATTAATTCCACTAATCCACATAATATTATTCAAATTGTCTTACGTAGACCCATGAGAAAACATTATACCAAGACATTGGTAGGATGTAAATATTTTTTTTGATTAACCAAGAAGTGATGATATAAATTTATATTTTCATATTCTTCTAGGGTATATTGATATAAAATTCTCTATATCATGTGTTACAGTGAGTAAAAAAGAATTTAGTTTTGACCATCAATAAAAATTCCATCAGATTGAAGGAATAAAAATATGAATATTTGATAAAACTTTATTCCTGTTTTAAATATTCAATATTTTCATGGTGTAAGAAATACAAAGTTTTACAATTATATTATTTAATATTACATTCTATTTATTTTTTATGTATATTTATATCATGGGATTATTATAAATTTGAATCTATACAATATCTCTACATTTTAAATTTTTTTTTTTTTCATAATCTCTTTTTGAAAACATTTTATTTTAAAGGATTTCATAACTCATTCATTAGAATGAAATTATAATGTTTTACATATTGTTAAGGATTTAATTATTTTAGTATTTATAATAATAAATATTTGGTGGATTTTTATTATATTCATATAGGGATTTCTAAATTTTTTTTAAACTGGTAGAAAACATTATTGATAAAAAAAGGGGGGTTACACAAATCTAAAGTAGGGAATTTTGCTGAGATCCCGAGCATAAAAAGGGATTAATTCAGAAGGGAGGTCATCCATCCAATGTAAGTCATGAACGATACCAAGGTTGGCAATCCCATTAGCGATCTTATTGGCTTCACGGTAGGTGTGAGTGGCGATGAAGTTCAGCCCAATGAGAGAATTCAAACAGTCCATCTAGCGGGCAGTAATGGGCCAAGCAAGATGAGTGGTACCATTCCAAATGGCCTGAATGATTGTAGTTGAGTGACCCTCAATCCAGATGTTGTTCTAGCTGTGTAATCTAGCCAAGGATATGGTATGGATGATACCCATCATCTCAGCTTCCAATGTAGTGGTGGAATATAAGGATTTCTAATTTACTTATTTTGAAAGACATGATATGTTGATCTCCCTCAACTGATAAATATGAAGTATTCAAAACAATATTTTAATATAATATTATCTCTTCCATAATTCAATTAATAATGATCCAAAATTAGGATTTTACAAGTTAGATTTTCCATGAACTACCATTCCTCATTTTCCCTCATCTATTAATATTCCCTATTCTTATTCAGGTAGAGGAATCAATAATCAAGACTGGAAAATGAATAGTCGAATGATGAAGGAGAGGTATGTGTGACGTGGAAATGAAAAACCAAAAGTTATGTCTTGAGAGTACAAAATAGACTAGGTAATGGTAGAGTTGGATTTGTATGCATTGGTATTGGCTATAAGTGTTGTTGGAATCGTCATATAATTATGATAGAAAATTGGTGTGGAGGGGAGGTGACCTCTAACAGTGATGAGCATAGTCTTTATTGGTGGCATGATCGGTGGTGGTATTTATAGTGAAGGAGTTGATGTGAATCATGGGATTCTATGAATTCTATTTTTAGAATTATCAAATACATGACATACGACCCTCTGTGTCACACATAATTCCTTGAACCCCACATGGTGCTAGGTTTATCTAGATTTATAAATATCAGGTGGTGTGTGACATCAGGACACATATGATGTATCTTGGTCATCGTGGTTTGGGAATATAATAGACTATATTCCAAGCTAACTATCTTACCATGCATGATGTGTATACTGGATCACATAACATATATAGTGGAAACATCACCAGATTTGTTCTTGATGTACACTTAAAAGTGGTATATAAACTCCATATAGCCACCCTAGTTTTTCATAAATATAAATAACATATTATTAGATGAATAATAATTACATAACCTAATAATATAAGATAGAATCATATTGGTATAATATCTTTGGAAGCATTGATAGATTAAAAACTAGTTCATATGTGAACCACATCAACTCTTAATAAGTTATTAATATCTATAATCCTTATTAGAAACATCATACATAATACCTTTATCTGTAACCTATAAAAATAAACCAAAATAAATGGTGATTGTAGATACTAGGTAAGATTAAAACAAGGAGATATCAATGATCACATAAGAATGACATGAGCATATGAATATGATAACATGGAAAAATTTGAGAAACATACCCTATATTTCAAAGATCATACTTATAATAACCAGATCATGAAATTCATTAACATTACATCACTTTTTTGGGATACTTTAATCATTATAAATAAAGACTCCCAAATACCGTAATTGTATAGTGCCTTTGGAAACATGGAAACATGAACCCTGGTACATAAGTGACCAACAATATCTCGCACTATGTTCTTCTTGAATATGACCCTTTGTAGACACATCATACTTAATACATATCTTCATAACCTGGGGAAGGAAACATAAAACTGGGTGAGCTTAGATGATCAGTAATTCTAAAAAAAGGATACATGTAAGTATAAACATGAGCATATGAATATGAGAATGTGATCAAAACAATTGATGCTCATATCATGCATATCAAAGATCATAAACATGAATCATAGAATAAATCATGAAAGTACATAAGACATGAATCAAAAATAAATAAAGAACATGATCCATTGAATCATAATATAGGAATAAAACATCAAATTTTGTAAAACACATAAGTATATAATATTATTTTCATAGTAGTCAAGGCATCACTACCAAGGTCGTCTTAGTTGAAATAGTCCTCTACTGACCCGGGTTCACACCTTGTTCCAACCCAGTATTACTTAACAGGGTTGACACCCTATTCTTTCCCTATATTACTGAATTGATTTCACTCCTCGTTCCAGACCTGTAACACTAAATTGAGTTAATTTTTTATTCTATCCATGTCCATCGCATGAGATATAAATATTTACACAATTCATTTGAGGAGATATAGGTCTCACACATCTCATAATGAAATCATACATACATGTGCCATAAAATCATAAATATTCATATCTTAACCCATGAAATTAACTTGGTATTTTAAACATTTAATCATACCATAACATGTGGAAAAATATTGGTTTAATAATAATTTCATCAAAATCATAACCCATGAATGTGAAACAAATTTCATAAACATATAACCCTTGAAAGAGAAATGAGTTTCATAAACATATTACTCATGAAAGAGAAATGGTTTTTATAAAAACCATGAAATCATGCATAACTCATCTTGGGAAATAATATTAATAGATCCTTTAAATAATTTCTTATAAATGAATTAATAACATCAAAGATGTCGTCTTAGATGGAAAATAATTTTAAAATATCTTTCAGAAACATTTTTGATGGAATATAAAATTTGTTCATTGAAAAATGTTTTTTAATACATAAAACCATTTATAAATAATTTTATTATAAAATAACATGAAAACATGTAATGAATATGTAATGTCCCAGTCCATCTTATGATCATGATATTGTCCTCTTTAGGATTATCCCACACAGTTTTTATTTCACTAGGCTCTAGACCTTAGGAATTATCCAGGAAAAGGCCTCATAATGGGAGAGGTATCCACACCACTTTATAAATGGGTGTTTTGTGCTCATCCTCCTTCAATGTGGGATAGCCATAATCCCCCCCTAAAAGGGCCCAATATCCTCAGTCACACATCAAATGGAAACTGGATCTAATACCATTTGTAACGGCCCAGTCCACCCACGATCATGATATTCTCTATTTTGGGCCTATCGCGTATTGTTTTTCTCTCCTAGAGATCTATCCCACAAACATCCCCCAGGAAAAATAGTCATGAAGGGATAGGTATCTACACCACAATATATAGGGGTGTTTTGTACTCCTCCTTTGATGTGGGATAGCCATAATCCATTGTAACGTCCTATTACTATTTCAGGTATTGATAAACCATATTGTGTTAAATTATTAATATCTTTTGTTGGAAATAATGATTTATCAATGAATTTTGTATAAATTTGTTAAAAGATATAACTTCTAGTTAATATCTTGGAATATTAAATTAAATATTTTTGGGGTTTGACACTGAGTTAATGAAAGATTATAAGGCTTGCAAAGTCTCAACGAAGAATGAATAAAATTAATAAATATAATATAATAAGTGTTCACTTTCTATTCAAAATATTTGAATAAATCTAAAATGGTGATTTGTTTATGAAATCTGAGACCACTATTATGTCTAAAATATGGTGTTTATCCTAAGAGGGGTATAACATTCAAAGGTTCTTGACATTTGGATGACTCGCTCATGAGATAAAGTTATTAAATAATATTAAATATATTATTTATTAAAAATAATTACATATCTCTCAAGCAGTGCATTGTATGGAAAATATAGGACCACCAATGGGTCTGGAATGAGGGGTTTACCCTAGATGAGGTATAACTTTTGTAAGCGTTAGACATTTGGATGGCTCGCTTGTGATATAAAAATTTTTATTTTTAAATATTTATTTATTCTAGTTTTTAAATAATAAATCATTAATATATCTCAAATGGTGTGTCGTATGAGAAATATGTGATCATTGTTAGATCTGGAATGTGGTGTTGACCCTAGGCAAATTATAAATTTCATAAGAAATGGACATTTTTTATGGTCAATTAAAATGTTATGTTATTTAATAATTATCATTGATAATTGAAATTTTTATTTTCATTTAATTATTAAATTACTTCCAAAAACTTTATTTCATTGTTCACTAATCTTCCCCAAAACCATAACCCCATTTTTAATGAATCAATGTTTTAAAAACACCATTTCACAATATTTTTCATCAGTTATTAATATCAATGTCTTATTTGGGTGAAATTTAATGATCCTAACTTAGTTTTAGGATAAATCACTCATTAAAACAAGTGTTCCATTTTTAGGTATTGAATGATACATTTTTAAGGTCATAAATATAATAACTATTAAATTCTTATTTTGGGTTGTTTCCTTCGATTTTTCATGGCCTTGGAACCCCACATAAGAGCGACTATGAAAATTATTGATTCAGACTCCTCTGGTTCCAGCATGCGACATCCTTTTTCACCCTATTCCTATGCACCATTAAGGATTTCTTGTTTTATTTTTAATTTCATTAATTTCTTTAATTTATTTTCTTCATTTTCTCCCCCCATCATAATTTTGGAAAAAAAATATATTTAAACCCAAATTATATCAAAATAGTTCATGTGAAATTATCAAAAGATATTTTTTAAAATTATTTATCAAAAGATATATATATATATATATTGACACACATATATGTATATACATATATATATATATATATATATATATATTTATAATCAAATCATGTGATTAGGGATAATTTTTTATGATAAAATTCTAACATTTAATTTGATGGATTATGAAAGGACAATTTTAATGAAATTATCACATGGATTAATTATCAAAATTATCATAGGATAATTATGTTGATTAAAAAATGATAATTATTAATATTATCAAATGAAAATTTATTGAAATTATCAAAGGTTAGTTATTGAAGTATTTATCACTAGATAAATGAAAATTTTTATTAAATGGTAATTTCATTATCAAAGGATATTTTGATATATATAAATAGAAACACATATTTATATATATCTTACAAATAATAATTATGTGGGGTACCACCTCTTTTCTCTAATTAATTTAGTGATATAAATTATTGAATGAGTTTTATAATTATTCTTGGTAATAATTATTGGGATTGCATGTATTGACCAAATATGATAATATAGAGATTTTCCAGGAGAGAGAAAATGTCATCACATGTGTTTCTATTAATTCCATGAAAAATAAAATAGATTTTTTGGTTTTAGGAACCCTTGATGAGTATTGTCCATTGGCGTGTCAACACTTACGATAATAAGGTCGTGAGGAGTATTGAATCACACAGGGTTGTTTATCAGTGCCACTAACATCGATGACCTTGAGGTTGGTAGTTTTGTCTGGATTAGGAAAATAGATTACCCTTGTATTGCTTGATTTATTTCAATTTTTTATTTAAATTCAATTGTTCATATTTTATTTCAATTAAATTAATAAAAAATTAATTCAGTGAATAAGGATAATTTAAATGGTTTTGGTGTGAAAATTTTCAAAATCCTCATTTTTAATGAATAAGGATGTGATTATTGAAATTGGTTAATTTAAATTGTTTAATTTATAATACTGATTTCATGGAAATGATTTCAATTAAAATTTTGAATTCAGTTATGAAATTGTATTGTAAAATGATGGAATTGGTTTTGGATGGATTTAAAACTGGTGAAAATGGCTTAAAATGTTTTCACAGAAACCCATTGGTTTTATCCTCCTAAAGAGACATGTTTTTAATTAAAACTAAATATGGTTTTAAAATGGAAAATTGGAATTGAAATAGACGAATGGTACTTAATTTAATTTTAAGAAGCCTTAAAATATATTGTCCATCATTGATTGTGTAATATAATATGAAATACTTAGGTAGTTGGTGAGTTATTTGGACACGCACTGTGTTATTCAAATTTTATAAAATATACTTGCAGTAGGTCACATCCCTTAGGGGATGGTGATGAGTCCTCTCTGACCAATTTCCAAAGGATGTATGTGTACACATTTTACTGAGATCACATAGGGAGTGAGAATTCCTACATCTGGAAATACTATCATACCTATTTGGTAGATGATCATGTTGCTCGATTGTTATTTGTATTTAAGATATAAAGTATTCCAATGATTTTGAATCACATTACATCACTGCTGATTTTACATAAACTTTTGTATGTAACTGTTTTATTTAAGCCATTGTTTTAGAAATATTCTATCATTTTTAAAGTATTTTCTTAAAGTATTTTTCCATAATTTTATCTATATAGCATGATTTATTTAATGATGCTTTAAAATGTCACGCATTTTTATTTTTAAAATTGATAGCATTCTTTTGGTTACTAAATTTTTAGCATCTATTATGGAATTCGTGGTGAGACCCTACTGAGATTTTTATCTCACAACCGACTTGTTCCTTCTAGTGTTTTTAGATTATCTTCTTCTAATTTCGATCAAAGGGAAAGGATCACCTAGGGTGGATTCAATTGTTGAACCGTGGTCTTGGTTATTTGAGTCTTTAGGGTCCTGGGCTGTTTTTCATTGTATTAGTTCATGGGTTTTAGTAATTCAAGATTGTTTATACCTTAATTTATTTTGGTACTTTACTCCCAGTGGAGTTTTATTTTGATATGCATATTTTCTTGCTTCTTTTACTTACACTTTGGTAGTAGAAAAATCATTCCAACTTTCATGTTGTATGATGATAGGTGTTAGTCGCCAACATGTGGGGATTAGAAACACCCTTTAGGCTATGTTAAGGCTAGCTCATTTATCATGTTACTAAGGTTACCGGGCTGGTTCGTGACAAAATGGTATCAAAGGCAGGTTGATATTTTGTCTTGAAATCATTATGCATTTGTGAAATCTTGTCAATACTTAGGAGGTGATTGAAACTGAGTGTCTGGCCAAATCTCACCACAATGAACCTTAATTCACTAGGTGTTGTTAGGGAAAGACATATGGTAGTTTAGTTCCAATAATTTCCCTATTTTTATTTAGATATATTGAAATCCAAATCTTGTGTATTTCATCTATTCATAATAATTTCTCTCATTACTCAGTCTAAGTGTTAATCTAATGTCTTCCTATAGAATTATAATTTTGTGTAACTTTATGAACCTTAGAAGACCTGTGAATCGGATTCAGGAGAAGGCTTATATGAATCCTCAGTGTGGGAATCATGTTGTGGATCTGAATATAGTTGAGGTGATTGTGCGTACTGTCCATGCTTTGGGGAAGGCATCACCACCGGTCCCAGTTTAGGCTCCAGTTGTGGATCCACAGGGTGATGTTCATTGAAATTGTTCTCAAGTGTTATTCACTAGTAACCACCAATTTTCAAAGGCTCCACTAATCCTTAACATGATGAGGAATGGTTTGGAAGGATGGAATATTTGTTTGAGTTGTTGGAGACAATGAACGAGATCAAGGTGAAGTATTAAACCTTTGTGTTGGAGGGACTGAGTATAAGATATTGGGACATGATGGTAACAATCAAGGAACATTAGGGATTATAGTGGAAGGACATCAAAGTTCATTTCACTAACCAGTTATATCCAAATTCAATGGTTTTGGATAATCTTGTTGAGTTTATGAAGCTTGAGCAGGCCAACAAAATTGTTACTGTGTATTCCAATCACATTGCAGTGTTGGTGCACTATGAACCTATGATTATATATAATGATAGTATTAATCCTCAACGGTTCAAGTGGAGGATTATATTAGATATTAATTCTCATTTTTTCTTTCTAAACATACCACTTATGTTGATGCACTAGATAGGGTAATGATAGTTGAGTTAGACCTAGATTGAAAGTTAGGGTTGACGAGAGTTCATTTTTCTCCCAATGGATGTGTGATTTATTTTAAAGGATGGAGGAATCATATTAACTCTCATAGTGGTTCTTGATAACAGGATCATTTTTACCACCTTTAGTGCCTAGAGTATGCCCTTTGATATGCTTCTTGTGTATTCATCTAGAGCATTCAAAGACGTTTTTCACTGAGGAACCTTAGAACTATGTCTTTGGCAGACGTTTAGGGCACTTGTAGTTAGAACTTCTCCACTCCTCACAATGGAACAAGATCATCAAAACCTCAAAAAAAGATGTGGGTAAATCAAATGCTTCACATATAAAATGGTTCTAGCGATAGGAATCCAGAATGAAGCTTCTTCACATAATCAAATAATATCTGGAGGAAAATGATACAGGTCCAATGACCATGAGAGGTACCATTACTATAACTTCTTCTTTAGTGACTACTCTATTTGATACAAGTGAAACTCACTCTTTTATATCAAACTGTACTATTAATATACTTAATTTTTTTATAGTGATTTTATCTTCTTCAATGGATATTACTACACCCCTTGGTATGAAGAGAGAGGGTAGGGTGTCCATTTTCCCACTTTTTCCTTCTCTCAATCAGATGTTGATATTTTTTGGAGTTTTTCGGTACATGACATTGAATCTCTTGACATCATATTTGGGATAGATTGGCTAATTTCAAATAAATCCCTTATCGATTGTTATCTTCGAGAATTATGCCTTAATACACCAAGTGTTCCTCTTGCCTTTCAAGGAAATGAGCCATAAGGTCTAGCTGAGCCGAACCTTCTTATCCAGATTTGGGGAAAGTGATATTAGTGTTTTTTATCAATAGTAAGATTCAATGAGTGGTGATATCCCTCCTATCTTCATTGAGTCTCCCAATGTGTTGACCTTTAACTTATCTTGTTTTCTACTAGTAATGGAGGTTGATTTTTCTATTGAACTAATGTATGGTACTCAACCTTTTTTAGTTCCCTCTTACCACATGACTCTAGCTAAACTGAAGGAGTTGAAGTCCCAGTTGTATTTTTTTCATGAGGATATGATTTACTCTTATGATCTTGACTTTGGTGGGGCTTGGAATGATCATTGGGGTCTTCTTGAGTTTTATTATAATAGTTACCCATCCATGATCAGAATAACTCCTTTTGAGGCTTTGTATGGCCATCCTTGTAGATCTCCATTTTACTGGTTATATATTGTTGAAAGTTCCTTGGTTGTACTAAGTTTGGTTCAAGTGATGATAGATAAGATTTATTTGATTCTTCATAGAATTTTAATGTCACAGATCTGATACAAGTCTTATGTCAATTATCACTTTAGTCCTTTACAATATTTATTTGGTGACCAAGTATTCTTGAAATTTTTACCCCAGTTGAGTCATCGAAGACTTGGGAGGAGAGGGAAGCTTGTTCCTCATTTTTTGGGACCTTTTGAAGTATTTTATTAGGTAGTGGAAGTTTCATATCGTTTGAAACTACCACAACATATGACATCAATACAAAAAAAAAATTATGTATCTCAACTTGAATATTTTTATAGGATTTATATCATGTTTTTAGTTGGAATGGTATTAAAGAAAATCCATGTTTATCTGTGACTGAACGACTAGTCAGGGTTGTTGATTCTGAAACCAAGGTACTTCATCAGAGGAAGATACCTCTAGTCTATGTGTTATGGCATGATGGATCTAATTCTCATGAGAAGTTGGAGAGGGTGTCACTGTTGCTAAAGTAGTGTCCTCATTATTTTTATGTGGAGGCTTCTTAATAGGCTTTATGAAGATAGAAATATCTTATTGCGGGGGGGGGGATTTGTAACAACCTGTTACTATTTTAGGTATTGATAAACTTTCTTGTGTTAAATTATTAATATCTTATGTATAAAATAATGATTTATCATCAATTTTTTGATAAATGTGTTAAAGGACTTAACATCCAATTAACATCTTAGAATATTCAATTGAATATTTCAAGGGTTCGACACTGAGTTGGTTTAAGATTATGGGGCCCGTAAAGGCTTATTTAAGACAAAATAAAATTATTAAATAGAATATATTAAGCACACACTTTTTAATCGAAATATTTGAATAACTATAAAATGGTGTGTTGTTTGAGAAATCATAAACCACTGTTATGTCAGAAATATGGTGTTTACCCTAGGAGGGGTATAACATTTGAAGGTGCTGAAAATTTGGAGATAAAGTTATTAAATAATATTTAATATATGATTTGTTATAAATAATTACATATCTCTCAAATGGTCTGTCATATGGGAAATATGAGACCATCAATGGTTCCAGAATGAGGGCTTTACCCTAGATTGGGTATAACTTTTGTAAGCGTCTGACATTTGGATGACTCAGTTACAATAAAAGCGTTTTTATTTTTAATTATTTATTTGATCTAATTTATAAATAATAAATCATTAATATCTCTCAAACAATGTGTCGTGTGAGAAATTTGAGACCATCTTCAGATCCAAAATTGGGTGTTTACCCAAAAAAAGATATAAATTTCATAAGCAACAAAAATTTGGTATGGTGACATCTAAATCTTATGTTATTTAATAATTATATTAAATAATTGAAATTATTATTTTCATTTAATTATTAAATTAATTCCAAAAATCCGGTTTCACTATTCACTCATCTTCTCCAAAACAGTACACCCATTTTTGACAATTCATGGTTTCAAACCCACCATTTCTCATCTTTTTTTCTTTGGTTATTAATTAAAAATCTTAATTGGGTGAAATTAAATAACCCATACTTAGTTTTCATATGAATCACTCATTAAAACAGGTGTTCCATTTTTTTAGTATTGAATGATACGTTTTTTTGGGTTTAAAATATTCGAACCGTAAATTCCTGAATTCGGATTATTTCCTTCAATTTTTCACAGCTTTGGAACCCCACATAGGTGGGGCTATGAACATTGTTGATCCAGACTCCTCTGGTTCCAACATGTGACACACTTTTTAACGCTCCTCATACACACCATTATGGATTTTTTCTTTTATTTCTAATTTCTTTAATTTCTTAAATTTCTTTAATTTATTTTCATCATTTTCTCCATCCATCACAATTCTAAAAAAATTATATTTAAACCTAAATTAAATATGAATTGTTCATGTAAAATTATATAATGATATTTTTTAAAATAAATTTTCAATATATATATATATATATATATATTTATAATCATATCGTGTTCTTAGGGATAATTTATTTAGATAAATTTATTAATGTATAATTTCATAGATTATTAAAGGAAAATTTTAATGTAATTATCACATGGCGTGATTACAAAAATTATCATAGGATAATTATGTTGATTAAAAGATGTTAATTATTAATATTATCAAATGATAATTTATTGAAATTATCAAAGGTTACTTATTGATGAATTTATCTCTTGATAAATGCAATGTTTTATTAAATGCTAATTTAATTATTAAAGGATATTTTGATATATTTATATATATACACACACATAGGTATATATATATTAATAAAAAATAATTACGTGGAGTACCACATCTTTTCTCTAATTAATTTATTAATATAAATTATTGAACGAGGTTTATAATAATTCTTAGTGATAATTTTTGGGATTGCATGCGTTGACATAAAATGATAATCTAGAGATTATCCAAGAGAGATAAATTGTTATCGCATGTGTTTTTCTTAATTCCATACCAAATAACATAGATGTTTTGGTTATGTGAATCCTTGAAGAGCGTCGACCATTGGTGTGTCGATGCTTACGATAATAAAGTCATGAGGAGGATTATTGAATCACACATGGTATTTTATCATTGTTGCTCACAAAGATGGCTTTGAGGTGGGTGATTCTGTCCTGATTAGCCAAATTGATTACTCTTTTATTTCTTGATTTATTTAAATTGTTGATTTAAATTCAATTGCTCAAATTTTATTTCAATTAAAATAATAAAACCCGAATTTAGTGAACATGGATAATTGAAATAGTTTTGGCATGAAATTTTGGAAACAAACCCCCAATTCCATTGAATAAGGAAATGTTTAGGGAAATTGGTTACTTTAAATTGTTTAATATAAATTACGAATTTTAGGGAAATCATTTAAATTAAATTGTTGGATTTAATTGTGAAAATAAATTGTGAAATGATGAAATTGGTTTTGAATGGATTTCAAACTGGTGAAAATAGATTGAAAGGTTATGATAGAAACCCAATGTTTTTATCTTTTTAGAGAGGCATGTTTTTAATAAAAACTCATTGTAGTTTTAAAATGGAAAATTGGCATTGAAATGGAAGAATGGTACTTAATTAAATTTTAAGCAGTCTTAAAATAAATTGTATGTCATTGACTGTGTAAGAAAACATGCAAGCCTTAGGTAGTTGGTGAGTTATTTGTACACACTCTTTGCTATTATAATATACTAAAACATACATTCAAAATGTAAAATCCCTTGGGAGATGGTGATGAGTCCTCTCTGACTGGTGTCGAGAGGATGTATGTGTACACATTTTTCTGAGATCACTTAGGGAGTGTGGAGTCCTATAGTTGTAAATACTATCGTACTTACTTGAAATATGACCATGTTGCTCGCTTGTTATTTATATTTGAGTTATAAATGTATGAAAATTCTTTATAACTTCATTACATTCATGCTGATTTAACATAAACTATTTTATATGAATATTTTATTTAAGACATTATTTTAAAAATATTCTACCATTTTTAAATTCATTACTTAAAGTATTTTTCCATCATTTCAACTGTATAGTAGTATTTTTTTAATTATTCTTTAAAATTTCAAGTCGGATTATTTTTAAAATTGAAATAATTCCATCAGTTAATAAATTATTGGAATCTATTATGGAATCAGTGGTGACACCCAACTATGATTTTTAGCTCGTACCCTACTTCTGCCTTCAGGTGTTTGTAGATTATCTTCTTCCAGGTTCGAGCAAAGGGAAAGGATCACATGAAGGTGGATCAAGTTGTTGAACCATGGTCTTGGCGAGTAGAGTCTTTAGGGACCTATGTTTTTTTCCTTTTATTATTACTTGGGTTGTAGTAATTTAATATTTTTCTGCCTTATTGTATTCTGGTACCTTACTCTCAGTGGATTTTTCTTTTGATATGAATATTGTCTGGCTTCTTTTACTTCTACTTTGTTAGTGGAAGAATTTGTCCCACTTACATTTTGTATGATTCTAGGTGCTATTAGTCAACCATTTGATATCGGGAATGCACTTCAGGCTATGCCAGGGATGACTCGGGTATTGGGTTATTAGGGTACCTTGGCTGGTCCATGACAAAATTTTATCAAAGGCAATTTGAGATTTTGTATTGAAATCAGTATGTATTTGTGAAATCTCATTGGGATTTAGGTGGTAGTTTTGATTGAGTGCCTGGGAAGATTTCACCATAATGAACCTTATATCACCAAGGGTGTTTATTGAAATATTCCACATATTTTAGTTCGAGTATTTTCCCTATTGTTGTTTGGATAGAGTGAAATCCAAATCTTGTATGTTTCTTCTGTTGAGAATAATTTATCTCGTTACTCTGTCTGAGTGTTAATTTAATGACTTCCTATTAAATGCTAATGTTGTGTAACATTATTCACCCGAGAAGACATGTGAATTGAATCTAGGAGGAGACTTCTTCTGAACCTCGGTGGGATAATCATGTTGTGGATCCGAATATAGTTAAGTTGATCATGTGTACTATCCAAGATTTGGGGCATGCACCACCACTAGTCCCTGTTGAGGCTCCAGTTGTGGATCCTTAGGGGGATGTCATTGAAATTTCTCACAAGAGCTCCTTTACTAGAAACTACCAGTTTTGAAAGGATCCACTGATCCTCAACACATTGATGAATGTTTTGGGTAGGATAGAACATCTGTTAGAGTTCTTAGAGACACCAGACGAGATCAAGGTGAAGTGTTCCACCTTCATGATAGAGGGACCAAGTATAAGATGGTGGGACACAGTGGTAATGGTGAAGAAGCATGAGGTATTACCATGGAAGGACTTCTAATTTCGTTTAACCAACCAGCTCTATCCAGAGTCAATGGTTTTGTCCAAGGCTGGGGAGTTTTTCAAGCTTGACTGGGCTGAAAATCTATGATTAAATATTTAAATCACTTTGCTGAGTTGGTGTAGTATGTGCCTAAGATTATATCTAATGAGAGGATGACGACTCGATGGTTTGGGTTGGAGATTATATCAGATAGTTATTATCATTTTTCTTGCTAAACTGTTCACTTATGCTAATGTGATGGATATGGTGATGATAGTTGAGTTGGACCTAGATATAAATTCAGGGTTCATGAGAGTTCCTATTTCACCCTATGGAACTGTGAGTTTTTTAAAGGAAATAGGAAGCGTGATGACTCTCATAGTGGTTCTCAACCACAGGTTCATTTTTGACTTCCTGTAGTTCATGTTAGAAGCCCTTTGATATGAAACCAGTGAAGTCTTTCAAGGCATTCAAAGATGGTTGGCACTAAGCAACCCAAGATCTATGGCTCTTAAAACATTTAGGGAACCTATATAAGTTATTCCAAAACTTTTATACTTCTCATAGTGGCATGAGATCATTATCACCCCAAACAACTACAGGGAAATAAAATGCTTCAAGTAAAAAACGGTTCCAGACAGAGGCATCTGGAAAGAATATTCTTCACATAGTGAATGAGTCTTCAGAGGAAGATGATACATGCCCAACAACAATGAGAGGTACCATTAAAACATCTTCTTCTTTAGTGACTACTAAATTTGTTACGAGTGCAAATCACTCATTTATTTAAAACTGTAAAATTAATATACTTAATCTTCATATAGTGATTTTATCTTATACAAAGGATATTACTACACCCCTTGGTATAAAGAGAGAGAGAGAATGGTATCCATAGTCCCACTTATGTATTCTCTCTATTAGATGTCAAGCGTTATTGGAGTTTTTTGGTACTCAGCATTGAACCTCATGATGATATATTCGGGAAGGATTAGCTAATTTCTATTAATGTTCTGATTGATTGTTATATTCAATGGGTCTGCCTTAATACACCAAGTCTGCCTCTCGCCTTTCAAATAGAATGAGTCCCATGGTTGAGCTGAGCCGGAGCTTCTTATACAGAGATGGGTAAAGTGATCACAGTGTTTGTTTTTTTATCAAAAATAAATATTCAATGATTGGTGATCTCCCTCTAGTTGTCATTGAGTTTCCCGATGTGTTTCCTTATAACTTCTCTATTTTTCTACTAGTAAGGGAGGTTGGTTTTTCTATTTAATTAATGCCTGGTACTCAACCAGTTTCAGTTCTCTCTTACCACAAGAGTCTAGCTAAACTAAAAGAGATGAAGTCCTAGTTGGATGTTTGTCATGAAGATATGATTCAATATTATTTTCTCGACATCGGTGGGGCTTGGATGATCA
Source organism: Viscum album (assembly GCA_963277665.1). Taxonomy (NCBI): domain Eukaryota; kingdom Viridiplantae; phylum Streptophyta; class Magnoliopsida; order Santalales; family Viscaceae; genus Viscum; species Viscum album. The sequence goes on from OY728125.1 coordinate 1,804,247,865, forward strand.
TTTGGGGCTTCATAATTTTTCTTATAACAGATACCAGTCCACGATCATAGTGGCTCCTTTTCAGGAATTTTATGGCCATCCTTGTAAATCTCTGTTGTGTTAGTCAGAGATTACTAAATGATTCTTGTTTGGGCGTAGTTTGATTCAAGTGAAGATTATTAATATTCTGTTGATTCATCATAGAATGTTAATGGCACAGAGTTGATAAAATTCTTATGTAGGTCATCACCTTATTCCTCTAGAATATTTAGTTGGTGACTAGGTATTCTTGAAGGTTTCACCTCGGTTGGGTCATTAATGACTTGGGAGATAAGGGAAGTTTATTCCTCAGTTAGTGGGACCTTTTGAGGTTTTTGATCAGGTGGGAAAGTTGAATATCATTTGACACTACCACCATATATGAAATTGATACATAATGTGTTTCATGTATCTCAACATAAAACTTTTTATTTGACCCATATCATGTTTTGAGTTGGTGTGATCTTCAAGTAGAACCTAGTTTATCTGTGACTGAATGAGTAGTCAGGGTTATTGACATTGAAACTAAGGTTCTTCATGCGAGAATGATACCTATTTTCTGTGTTTTATGGAATGATTGATCTTATTCTCATGATACATGGGAGAGGGAGGCATTGATGTTAAATTAGTGGCCTCATCTTTTTGATGTGGAGGCTTCTTCGTATGCTTTCTAGGGACAAAAAGATTATATAGTGGGGAGGTTGTAACATCCTATTACTATTTCAATTATTTATAAACTATCTTTTTTTAAATAACTAATATCTTATGTGGGAAATAATGATTTCTTATCAAATATTTAATAAATTCTTTGAAGGCCTTAACTGGCGATTAACGTCTTAGAATATTCGATTGAATATTTTTGGGGTTTGAAACTGAATTGGAGAATGATTCCAAGGCCTACAAAGTCTCACCGAAGACGGAATTAAATTATTAAATAGAATATATTAATCCAGTACTTTTTATTTAAAATCTTTTAATAAATACAAAATGGTTAATCATTTGAGAAATAATAAACCATTGTTATCTCTAAAATATGGTGTTTACCCAAGGTGGGTTATAACATTTGAAGATGTTGGAAATTTGGATGTCTCACTCAAGAGATAAAGTTATTACATAATAATAAATATATTATTTAACAAAAATAATTAAATATCTCTTAAATTATTTGTTCTATAGGAAATAAAATATCACTGATCGATTCAGAATGAGGTGTTTACCCTAGACGATGTATAACTTTTGTAAGAGACGTACATTTTGATGGCTCGCTTACGATAAAAATGTTTTTATTTTTAATTATTTATTTGTTCTGATTTTTAAATAACAAATAATTAATATATCTCAAACAGTGCATCTTATGAGAAATATGAGACCATCTTCGGATCCGGAATGGGGTGTTTACCCTAGGCAAGATATAAATTTCATAAGCAATCTACATTTGGTATGGTCGGTAATAAATATTATGTTATTTAAAAATTATATTAAAAATTGTCATTATTTTTTCATTTAATTGTTAAATTAATTCAAAAAATCAGATTTCACTCTTCACTCATCTTCCCCAAAACCATAACCCCATTTATGATGATTCAAGGTTTCAAAAACACAATTTCTAAAACATTTTCACCAGTTATTAATTACAAAGTCTTAATTGGGTGAAATTAAATGATCCATACTATGTTTTCAGATGAATCAATCATTAAATTGGTTGTTCCATTATAAGTTATTGAGTGATCTTTTTTAGGGGTTTTAATATTAAAACTGTAAAATCCTTCATTTGGGTTGTTTCCTTTATTTTTTCACAGCCTTGGAACCCCACATAGGTGCATATATGAACATTACTAATCTAGACTCCTTTGATTCCAGCATGGGACTCTCTTTTTCACCATCATCATATGCACTATTTAGGTTCTCTTATTTTTTTTTAATTTTAATAATTTATTTAATTTAATTTCTTCATTTTCTCCCTCCATCACAATTCTAGAAAAACGTATTTAAACCTAAATTATATCAAAATAGTTCATGTGAAATTATTAAAAGATATTTTTTAAAATAAATTATCAAAAGAAATATATATATATATACACACACACTTATATATATACATACAAATATATTAATAATTATATCGTGTGCTTAGGGATATTTTTTTAGATAAATTTATCATATTATATTTTCATGGATTAGGAAAGAACAATTTTAATATAATTATAACATATCTTGATTATAAAAATTATTATAGGATAATTGTAGTGATTGACAAATGATTACACTTAATATTGTCAAATGATAATTTCATAAATTTATCAAAGGTTATTTCTTGAAAAATATATCAAAATATAAATGCAAAGTTTTATTAAATGACAATTTAATTATCAAATGATATCTTGATATAAATATATATATATATATGTATGTATGTATGTATACACATATGTATATATATATTAAAAAAGAATAAATATGTGGAGTATTAACTATTTTCTCTAATTAATTTAGTGATATAAATTATTGAATGAGGTTTATAATTATTCTTAGTGATGATTCTTGGGTTGCATGCGTTGACATAAAACAATAATCAATATATTACCTAGGAGAGAGAAAATGTCATCTCATGTGTTTTTATTAATTCCTTGAGAAATAAAATAGATGCTTTGGTTCTAAGATCCCTTGAAGATCATCAGCCATTAGAGTGTCGATGCTTATAATAATAAGGTCGTGAGGAGGAGTATTGAACCACACAAGGTGGTTTATCATTACCGCTGACATCGACGACCTTGAGGTAGGTAGTTCTACCTCGATTATCCAAATTTATTACCCTCTTATTTCTTGATTTATTTCAATTGTTGATTTAAATTCAATTACTCAAATTTTATTTCAATTAAATTAATAAAACCCAAATCTATTGAATAAGGAGAATTGAAACAGTTTTTGCATGAAAATTTAAAAACCCCTAATTCCCTTGAATTATGACATGTTTATGGAAATTGTTTAATTTAAATTGATTAAAATTAAATTTTTTATTTGATGGAAATTATTTCTATTAAACTGTTGAATTTAACTATGAAAATTAATTGTAAAATGATAGAATTGGTTTTGAATGGATTTAAGACTACTGAAAATAGCTTAAAATGTTTTGATAGAAACCTAGTGGTTTTATATTATTAAATATGCATGTTTTTAATTAGAATTCATTAAAGTTTTAAAATGGAAAATTATAATTGAAATGGAAGAATGTGAATTAATTTTATTTTATGCAGTCTTAAAATAAATTGTCCATAATTGATTTTGTAAGATCACATGAAAGGCCTAGGTTGTTAGTGAGTTATTTGGACACACTCTGTGTTGTTACAACATTCTAAAACATACATCCAGCAGGTCACATCTCTTAAGTGATGTTGATGAGTCCTCTATGACCAGTGACCAAAGGAAATATGTGTACACATTTTTCGGATATCACTTAGAGAGTTCAGATTCCTATAGCCGGAAATATTACTGAACCTATTTGGAATATGACCGTGTTGCTCACTTATTTTTAATATTTGAGATATAAATGTATGCCAATACTTTTGAGCTGCATTACATGCCTTCTGATATTACATAAACTGTTTTATGTAACTATTTTATTTAATCCATTTTTTTAGAAATATTTCATCATTTGTAAAATGTTTGATTAAAGTAATTTTCCAACATTTGAACTGTATAGCATGATTTGTTTAATTATATTTTAAAATTTCAATCCTGTTTTATTTTAAAAATTGAAACCATTCCTTTGTTTAATTAATTATTGGACTCTGTAATGGAATTTGTGCTAAGACCCTACTTTTCTTTTTAACTCACACCCAACATGTACCGTCAGGTATTTGTAGATTATCTTCATCCAAGTTCATGAAAAGGGAAAGGTTCATTTGGAGGTGGATCTAGCTGCTAAACCAAGGTCTTGGGGAGTTTTGTCTTTAGGGACCTAGGTTGTTTTTCATTTTATAATTACTTAGTTTGTATTACTTAGGGATTATTTATTCATTATGGTATTCTATTAATTTACTCCCAGTAGATTTTTATTTTTATATGCATACTATCTTACTTCTTTTACATCCACTTTTTTAGTGGAAAAATCATTCCTACTTGCAAGTTGTATGATTCCTGGTTCTAGATGCAAACACATGGGGATCACCAATGACCTTCCGACTATGCTAGGGCCATCTCGGTTATTGGGTTACCAGGGTACCCATGTTGTTTTGTGAAATAATACCTGAAATCATTTCAAAAATATTATTCCATGAATACTAGTAAAATTAGCATGAATAAATTTTGAAAACCTTTTTCCTTTAAAACTTATAATATAATATTCAAAAAAAATTAAAAACTATTTTTTAAAATACTTTGAAAACATGTAATGAAATCATGAAAACGTTTCAAAAACAATTTCATTGAATATACTTTGAAAACATATATATTAAGCTTGAAAATGCTTGGAAAACCATTTCTTTTAAAATACTTTGAAAAAATATATAGAATGTTTTATTTTTTTGAAAACTATTTCTTTGAAAATGCATTGAAACCTTATAAAAAAAATTTTAAAACATTTTGAAAACTATTTTCCTTTAAAACTTATAAAAAAAATTGAAAACATTTAAAAACCCATTTATTTGAAAATTATTTTGAAAAATATATTATAAATTATCCTTTTAAGCATGCCAAGGATGCTTCATAGGAATGATGATGGGTAAATATGTACATGTTGTATGAGATAAAAGGAACATTCCATTTTCATAGTAAAAAGTGTATAAAAATGACTTGTTTAAAAAGAGACAAGTAGATTCATTTGAAAAAATCGGTAAAATAAAAAATGGATAAAATATTATTTTAATTATTATATTATAACATTATAATTTTCTTGGAAACCCTTTTTAGAAAACATGGTTTTTAAGGAACACAGATTTGCGACTGAATAGTGGGTAAAGTTAGTCTTTCTTAAAAACACATTCTTAAAAATCTTATATACCAAGTAGTATAATAATGGTACCAATACGTGAATATATAATGAATATCAAGATAAGAGTAAAATTCATGAATTTTTTTGAGTGATGGATCATATGATATAATATAAGGAAGCATAAACATAAACAATCTCGATAAGTGATGATATTATTTCAATAAACACTAACCACATAAAAACATTTAACCATAAACACCATGTAAGAAAATAAAATTACATGAAACATAAAATATCCTTAAAAGATGTTTATTAATGATATAAAAGTTTAGGGGTATTATATACACCTCATGAAAAAATATAGGTGCATTACATGTCATGCATCTCAAAGAAGAAAAATTGAGACACAATTACATTACCAATTTGGTAACATTCGAAACATAAACCCCATGAAGGAAATATCATAAAATGGATATGTAAATACCAATAAATTTAATTATAATAATAATATAATACATCCATGGGTAGTATACACACCACACAAAAGGAATGGATGGTTAATAAAGCATTTATCTCACAGAAATAAAAAATGAGATGAAATTCCCTTACCTCGAGTTTGACTTGTCTCGTGTGTCTTTATATTCCTAGATAAAAAAAATTATGTTAATTAATGACTTGGTAATGATTTTTTTTCAGGTTTATTATTAATTTTACTTCACTTATTACCATGTCTTATACATGTACTTAAACAATTAAGTTTAAGTTTGGCATTTTGACCAAATTAGATTCACGGGTTAAAAAAGTTTGGTTGGTCAACTATGGTCAAAGGGGTCATTATATGAACATATCAACAATAACAATGTGACATAATTATCATATTTATACTTTTATTATAATTTTAAAAGAAATAACCAATTAAGGTTGTGAAAAATAAATCAATGTTAAAAATCATGGAGATGGTTGGTCGTACGTACGCATGAGTAACATTCCCATTTCTCAATGATCATAATGGAAAGACGGAAAGTCAAGTTAATATTTATAAAATTATTTTTATTTTATAAGTATTATATTATTTAATCAAATATACTTACAAATTTAATTCTTGTATATAAAAGGAATCACATCATTTTTAGGAGGTGGTAGTCCACATGTCTATAAATGACGTTATCACATTTTAAGTGTGTGAAAGGGTAATAAATAAAATGGTATATATTATATTTAAAAAAAGGTAATTATATCATTAATATAATATAATATTTTTATGGAACATATTTTTAATTAAAACCGTACTTTATACATTGCATGTTTAGTCTGAATGAATCACATTTCTTTGAGGGGGCGGTAGTCTACACTTCTCCAAATGAAATTATCATATTTACACCAAATGGAACATATAAAGATATATGTGGTAAATAGATTAAATAAGAATAAATACATAATAAATATCATATATATTATATATAAATGGTGTTTCCATCATAATTCCCACCATGAGATGCGGTAAAGGATGAACGCACCACCATCATTTTGTGAGATGGTAGTTCATTGTATACATAAACATTATGTTCATTACCCATTATATGGAGGTGTGTTTATGTTTAGGTCAGAACCTTATCCAAAAAACATATTAGTATATTGAGGATAATATTTCTGTTATATGATAATTTAATAATATTAATTGAGGTGGTGGAGAAAGAAAATAAAAAAATGAGCTTCAGGGAGGGTGCTACCACTTAATCAATCAATCCTTTAGGTTTGCACCAAATGGATTACTTGGAAGACAATATGTCAAAAGGGAGGATTCAAGTAAGAAGGGTGGATTTTTGGTAACATATTTGAGCAGATATTTTATAATCCTAATATTTTTGAGAGGTTTAATAATGTTGGGGGTGGAGGTTTTTGTTAGTGGAGGAGGAGTGACACTCTTGTAAATCTTTGAAAAAGGAATTCTACCAACGTGTTCCCTTGGAACATGGCTCCCATAATGGAACAAATTTATTACAATGGAGTATAGGGTCGGTATATACACATCCAATGTATTTTGGACATGTTTATAAATCTTTTTTGGTCTTAAATTTATGGTTTAGTTCTTATGTATGTTTAATGTTACCTTCACTAATGTAATTAATTTTCAATCACTTTCACTAATCATTTTGGTCAAAAACTATGTTGGCCTTATTAAAATTATAAAAAAAATTATCCTTTAAAATTTAATCCATTTTTTACAATTTCAATATCAAAATTGGAAGAAATTGATCTAAAATTATTCATGTAGTTGGGTTGATAATGCGGGGTTTTGAAGTAAAAACATTCAAAATTTTGATGATTTTTTATACCCAATTTAAAAGTGAAATTGTTATAAGTGACCTTTTTTTAATTGATAAAAATATTTTATAATTATGCTCTAAACCAATTTAAAATATAATTTATCCTTATAAATAAAATAGATTAAAAAGTAGTTTTAAACTAAAATTTAGTATTTTTCACTATTAATTAAAAAATAAAACTTCACAAAAAAATACAAAATATTTACCCTAACCTAATTATTATGTTGTCATTTAAAATAAAAAGTTTATTATGAAATATTAAATCTATAAATGTTCCAAAAATTTTACTAAAAATAAGTTCTCCATTAAAGGGTGATATAAATCCCTTAATAAAAATATTATGGTTTAACTATAAAATTGGGTTTGTTCTAATCTTATGTCTATCAAATATATTGGATGAATATCAATAAAATTACTATATATGAAATATGTATATTAAATTAATATCACTAACTAATTGTAATTAATTTAATTTATTAGTGTAAAACTACTTTGTGACCGTAATAATATTTTACTTAATATTGAATTGGTTTTCACATTTATTTATAATTTATTAGTAACCTATGAATTCATCTAATATTTGTGTAAACTATATATTCCTATAAATTAGTTAATACTATTCATAACTACTTACTTAATAGCTATGTTATATATTATTATATAAATTAATAACATTTTAATTATATATTATTGTTCGGTAAAACTCGGCCTTGAATGTTACACAATCTATCAAGGAAAGTCATTGTTTCATGTAATGAAAGATAATATTTGTGTTACGTGTAGAGAAATCTAATGTTCTCATTTTGTGTAGTTCATGATTAACATGGTTTTTCATATAACAAAATCCTAACATAGTGCTTTAATATAAAATAATCTATCATCAATGTTGCGTGAAATGAAAATATCAAAAAGGATAATTAATTTTAAAAAATAATTCAAAAAAATCAGATGTTACATTATACCCTCCTTAAAATGAATTTATCCCTATAAATTTATATTAGTTATCAATGGTTTAATACTGTAAAGTTTCATTCATATAAACCCACATTTAAAAAATTGATACTAAAACATCCATTAAAATTGGAAAATTGGAACCCTAATGGTTACCCAAAGTAACATATAACTAGGTTTCCACATTGGGTAACATCAGTTGGGAGTGAAGATTGGACATTTATAGAAAACATAAATATTTATAGGGAGTTATTAAGGTTATCAATCACAAATAAGTTAGTGATCAATGAAATGTTAAGGGTCTAGAAGTCATAAATATGTGATGAATTAAAAGCCCATCAGTTTAACAAAATTATGTTATTAGGACAACCCATTTTCATTTGATCAATATCCTATCATTGATTAATTATATTATTTACCAAAAATATAAGGATATTTAATTATGTGATATATTTCTATAAACAAAATTTCATTCTTTAGTTGTGATTCTATATATTTCTAATCCATCCATTACATCAAGAAATAGATGTCAAAAAATTAACTTTGATACCTTAAGTGCTATACTATACTTTTATAAAATCTTAAGGCCCGTAAAAGAATAGAAAGTATAACTATTTGTCTCTAACTATTCTTCAAAATCAATATGGTTAATAAATTAACGTATAAAAATAAAAAATATCTTTACTAGTTCATAATTTATAAATATTCAACAAAAATAAGTATACATTAACCTGGACATCATGTAGGCCAGTGGTAGGTGTGAACCCCTTATCATCCTTCAGTCATGGGTTCAAGACCCATGTTTTTTACAGACATGATTAGTTGTCACCTGACATACAATATTTCCTTTTTTAAAACTACACTAATACTATTTCTGAAATAAATAATATGGGAATCATTGAAATAATGTTAATCACTAAGCATACTTTTAACTAAGGTTATTAATACAAAATCAATGCATAAATACTTCCTCTAATGTTTAACTTAAAATTTTCATGAATGGTTAACCTTATAACCCTTATGAAATATGAAAATACAAAACTTTAGAAATAATGTTCTAAAATTAGAGTAACATTGATCCCTCATATATCACAAAGTAACACTTGGTTGTCACATTCCAAACATGTGAATGTCTTCATAATGTTTTCTCTTTAATATTTGTAATAACCTAAATTAATATAAATAATTTCGGAAAATATTCATGATTCCTTATTTAATAGATTATTGGATATATTCCATAAATCATAGAAGTTGTAAACTTCTTCTATGATAGTATAAAATACTTTTCAATAAGTCCTTAATTAGTTCAAAGGTAATATGTACCTTCCAATTTATTTATATCCAACATATTATTATCCAAAAAACATTATCGTAACCTATGGAACATATTAATGGTTATCATACCTTAAATAATGGGTTTTCCATAGACATCACCTTTCTATTAAATAACTTTTCTATTCTATTAAATCCATTTAATGTATTCTTTTAAATAATATGAGAAAAAACATAAAATTGGAAATCCTTATATATTTCACCTTTTATATAACATAATTATTGAATCCAAATACAAAAAATATTTTATTATTACATTTCATCTTTATGACATTACCATTACTACTTCATCCAATTATGCAACACCTCTTTCATTTCACATTTCACTTATAATCTCTTCAACATCATCAATTTAACCACTACTCATAACACCTTGCTAAGTCTCTTTAGGATATTTCATCTTGGTATATTGAGTTTCATAATGACCATTTATTCCACACTTAAAATTATTAACCTTCAATAACAACTTAGAGAGACTAATATTATCATCCATTTTATTAACTGAACTTTTCATTATTCCCTTTCATTCACTTTATTTTTGTATTTATTTTCCACAGTAAAAATGTATTCTTGTTTCTCTAAGACATTTACATAGTTGATTATTTCAATATTCTTGAATAAAAGGAAACAAAATTTTTTTCCTCCATGGTGTCCATTACCTGAACTCTTATCAAACTCATTCATTCTCTTCCTTGGGCAGTCTGAGAGTTGGTTAAGGTACATGTTGTTAATCATGCTCTATGAAAACAAATTAGGCATGATCACAACATGTTTCACTCCTATGATCATCCCACTTGAATTCTCATCATGAAGTCATATATCCCATTCAAGATTAATCCAGTTCCTTCTAGTATATTCCATTTACTAAAACCAAAATAATATCATGAGTATTACTTATCATAGCATAAAAGAACATAGTGATGAATATAATTAATTATAGGATGTATGAATTTTGAAACCATTCATAATGTAGGAAACCCTTGGTTAATCCTAGTTTATTCATATCCAACTGATATTTAAATCCATTATGATGGTTAATGAAGAGTTTTTAGAATTCCCAAACCATATCCTAGGGAGTGAAAAATCAGGAGTCTAGTAAGCCCTATTTTTGTGTACCATACTACCGTGAGTCAGACCCAAAACATCTTGTCAGACATGATACCCCTAGGTACATATGTTCCAGAGCTATATCCAATTGTAGTATATAAACAGGGATGTATTTTTAGGGAACCAATCACTCTATAGTTTACCAAAATACCATAAAATCATTCTAAACATTAACTCATCCTTATAATTATTCTTAGATACATCCCTAGGCATATCATTAGAAATATACCAAGGAATATCACTATAGTCTTCTCATCCCAGTATCCAAAGGTTAAATAACCATTTTCTCTGATACTAACTTTAATGACCTGATCTCGACACACATTAACATTACATCAATTTTTTGGAATACTTAAAATATTATACAAAAATATTCCCAAAGGTCATAATATTATAGTGGATTTGAAAACATGGTAACCTGAACACAAGGATATAAGTGTGGTAAATTATCTCCCACTAGGTTATTCTTGAGTATAACCCTTCTTAGACACATCCTAGTTAAAACATATATTCATAACCTAGGGAATGAAATATAAAAAAGGATCAGCTCAGATTCCAATTAAGGGAAAACAAGGGAGAAATGTAAACATAAACATGATCATATTAGCATTATAATGTGATGAAAATATTTGAATATCATAACTTGAATATCAAAGATTATAAACATGATTCATGTCATAATTCTTGACAGTTCATAAGATATAAATCATAAGGAAATAAAGAATATAATCTAAGAAATAATAATATAGGAAAAAAACATGGAATTAAGGAAAATACATAATCATATAATATGATTTCAATAGTAATCAAGGAATCCCTACCAAGGCTATCATAGTGGAAAAAGTCATTTACTGAATTGGGTTCACAACTCATTCCAACCCTATATTACTGAAACGTTTTCACACCCCATTCTAGTCCTATATTATTATAATAATGTTTACCCCTCATTCCAGCCATGTAACATTGAACCATGTTAATTTCTCATTACATATATTTATATATCATGAGATATATATCTTTACATAATTAATTGGATATATATATAGGTATTAACCATCTCATAATGAAATCATACGTACATGTGCCACAAAATCATAAATAATCATATCTTAACCCATGAAATGAAATTTCAACCATAGACATGTAATCATATCATAACCTACGGAAAAAAAAGACAAGTTTCATTATCATTTCTTCAAAAGAATAACCCAAAAAGAAGAAAACATTTCTTAAACATATAACCTTTTAAAGAGAAACAAATTTCATTAACATATAACCCTTGAAAGATAAATGGATTTTATAAAGTCCATGACATCAAGCACAACACAGTCAATGAATGAATATTAACAAAACCTTTAGACAAGTTCCTAGAAAGGAATGAGTAGCATCATCATATGTCAGCTTATATGGAAAATAGTTATGAAATATCTTTGAAGAAAATTACTTGGGGAAAATATCATTTTATCTTTTAAAAAAGATTTTAAATATATAAAACCATTTGAAAAAAATTTTTGTTATAAAATATCATGAAAATTAATTAATAAGACATCAAATCATTTTGAAAATAACATTCATTTGAAAACATAGGTAAAATAAAAAAGGGTAATAATTATCTTTAAAATAATATATTATAATAGTATAATATTCTTGTAAACCCTTTTTATAAAACACTGTTCTGAAGGAAAAAATATTTCAGACCGAAGAGAGGGTAAAGTTAGGATTACATAAAAACAAATTCATAAATATCTTCTATACCAAAGAGTGTAATAATGGACCAATACATGAATATATTATGAATATCTATATGATAAGAAAATTACTTAATTTTATTGAGATATGGATATTATGATTTATTTAATTGAGGAATAGACATAAACAATATCGATATGCGATGAGATTGTTTCACTAAACTCTTACCAGATGGTAACATTAACCATACTCCCCAAGTAAGAAAATTAAATTAAAGGAAACTTTAAATATCATTAAAATAATTATATTCATGATATAAAATTTTATGGAAATTATATACACATCATAGAAAAATATAGGTGCATTACATGGCATGCATCTCAAAGAATGAAAATTAGGACAAAATTACATTACCAATTTGGTAACTTTTTAAACATAATCCCCATAAACGAAATATCATCTAATATATATGTAAATTAAAATAACATTAAGTTATAATAATCATATAATACATCCGTGGTTAGTATACTCACTACACAAATGGAATGGGTGGGAAATAAAGCAAGTATCTAACCGAAATAAAAAGTGAGATGAAATTCCCTTACTAGGAGTCTGAATTGTATCGTGTGTCTATATATTCAGGAATAATAAATATATTTTAATTTATTAAATTATTCATAACATTATTAAATTTTATTATTAATTTTAATTCACTTATTTCTGTGGTGTATATAACTACATAACAAATTATGCTTAAGTCAAGTGTTTTGATCAAATTCGATTCGTCTGTTAAAAATGACTTTGGTTGGTTGAATATAGTTTGAGGTATCATTATATAAATATATCCATAATACTAATCATTAAATAGTTATCATATTTATACATTAATTAATCTATTAAAACCAATAATTAAATATGTTTGTGAAAATTGACTCAATGTTACAATCATGGTGACGGTAGGTCGTACGTACGCATGAGTAATGTTCCCATTTCTCAATGAACATTATGTAAATATGGTAAGTAACATTAATAATTATAGAATATTAATTATAATATAAATAAAATATTATTTAATAATAAATAATTATATATATAATTCTTGTTGTGTAAAAGGAATCACATCTTGTCAAGGAGGTAGTAGTCCACACATTTACGAACGACGTTATCACTATTTAAGTGTGTGAAAGAGTAATAGGGAAATGGTATATAATATATATATATAAAGGTAATTATGTCATTAATATAATATATTGGTTTTTTTGTATTATATTATTAATTAAAACCTTTATTTATAGATTCTATATGTTGTGTGAACGAATAAAATCACGTTGAGGGGGTGGTAGTCCATACTTCCTCAAACAAAATTATCATATTTTCACCCAATGGAACATATAAAGATATTTATGGTAAAAGGATTAAAGAATCATAAATACATAATAATATCATAAATATTATATATAAATAGTTTTTCCATCATAATTACCACAATGATAGGTGGTAATGGAAGAACAAACAATCTTTATTTTGTTAGAGGGTACTTCAACGTACGCATAAACAGTAGGTTCATTACACATTATATAGATGTGCATGTAAGTGTAGGTCCAACCATTATCATAAAAACATATAAGAATATCTAGGATACTATTTTGGTTATATAATAATGGAATAATATTAATTTAGGTGGTTGAGAGTCAAAATAATAGGATGGAGCTTGAGGGAGGGTGTTACCTCTTAATCAGGTAAATCCTTTTTGTTTACACCAAAGGGATTCCTTAGAAAACATTATTACCAAATGAAGTCTTCTATAAGGACGGTATAATATTCATGAGGATATTTTTTTAGATCTTGGACAAACCTATGTGGTTTAGAGGTGTAAATAAGTGTATAAGATGATTCATTTTTATAGTGGAGGAGGAGTGGCACTCTTGTAAATATTTCTAAAAGGAATTCCACCCTCATTTTTCCCATTCAAAATGTATCCCATAATAGACCAAGGTCAGGAAAAGTTATTATAGGGTCTAAATATATTCATAAAATGGGGTTTAGAAAATCATGTATGTAGTTTTGTGTCGTAAATTTAATGTTTAGTCCTTCGCTAAGTTTAATTTTACTTTAATCAGTGTAATTAATTTTAATTAATTTCACTAATAATTATGATAGAAAATTGATTTGAACTTATTAAACATTATAAATTATTTTTATTAAAAATACGAAATCATTTTTTCCAAATTAGAATAATATATTGGTATAAATTAATTTAAAAATAATCATATCGTCGGGTCAACAATGTGGGTTTTTAAAGTAAATACATTCAAAAGATTACTAAGTTTTTATACCAAATTTTAATGTTAAATTTATCTCAATAAAATAAATTGTATTAATTGATAAAAATATTATCAAATTATACATTAAATATAATTTAAGATATAATTTATCCTTATAAATAAATTAGAATAAGAATCACTTTTGAACTAAAATTCATTATTTTTCAATACTCATTAAAAAAATAAAACATCACAGAAAAATACCAAAAAATTACCCTAACCAATTCTTCAGTTATGCTTTAAATTATGAAGATCATTTTGAAATATTTAATCTATAAAAGTTCCAATATTTTATTTAAAATGGGTTCTCCATTAAAAGGCGGTAAAAATCCTTAATAAAAATATTGGTTTTTATGCATTAAATTGGGATTGTTGTTATATTATGTATATAAAATATATTGTATGAATATAAAAAAATTGAATACATATCATATATATTAAATTAATATCACTCAATGATTGTAATTAATAAAATTTATTAGGGTAAAATAACTTTTTGATCATAATAAAATTTTTATTTATATTTAATCAATCTCTATATTCATTTATAATTAATTGGTAACCTATGAATTCATGTTATATTGGTGTAAAATGTATATCCTCATCAATTAGTTAACACTATTCATAACTTCTAGTTTAACAACTACGTTATAAGTTATTATATTATGTTAAAAGATATTAATGATATACTATTTTTCGATAAAACTATGTCTTGCATGTTATGCAAGCCATCAAGGAAAGTCATTATTATGTGTAATGAATGATAACCTCAATATTTGATATAGAGAAAGATAAATTTTATGTTTCATTTAGTTCATGATTAACATGATGTTTCATATAATTCAAGCCACATATAGTGATTTAATATAAAATATACTACCTTCAGTGTTTTGTGAAATGAAAATATAAAAAAGGTTAAATTAATTTGAAAAAAAAATATTCAAAAAAATTTGGGTGTGTTACATTAATCATGAATCATGGAATAATTCATGGTAGAACATATGACAGGAATCATGGTGGAATTATAGAATGCGAGACATGAGAGTATAATATTTTCATATGGCTTAAATTTACGGCATAACATAACATTATAACATTGTGAACATCCCAGAATTGAAATAGGTTTACTCATCATGTTATGGATATAAAAGGAAGCACACCCATAAAATTAATGAAATCCAAACCGTGTCTACACATATTCTTATGGACATGAAATTTAGGTATATTCATAAACTTAAAGACATAAAAAAGGTCTCATGTTATTCTTATGAACATGAAAACCATGTCCATTCATGAAATAGTCTACATGAAATTATGTTCATGCATAACATATTTACTCACTAGTTATCGTAAATTACCAAATAAGTTAAAGGGATATATAATTATTGGTCCTAAATTTATATTATAATAATCCTTTTATAAGTTTTCAATATTATCATAATATAATCATCATATACCATAATCGGTGAAAAATAAACAAGTTTTCTAAACATATCATCAAAGAATAACACACGGAAAAGAAACAGTTTTCATACACACCTTATCATCATAAACATAGACCATCCATCCAAATAATAAAAATGTTATATTTTGATCACATCATCATTATAGAATAATTAAAACAAATGTTTTTTGTCATTAATGAGTAGAAATTAATTTAAAATTTAATTAAAACATTCTTGTATATACTATTCATTCAATTTTGAAAACAATTATTTAAAATAATGAATTTTACCAAATTTTAAAGAAATTATTTTCATTGAAAAGTTACATTATAATATTTAATGTAAATTTAAACTCATTTATAATTCATGGGGCTGGAAAATATATTTTAGGTTGTACATGTTAAAACAATTATTCGATTCACATTTTCTATAAAAATTAATAATCTACCTTTTGGGAAATGAAATGAATATCCCTTAAAACCATTTATGAAAAAATTAAAACACATGTAAAAATAAAATTATTAAATAAATGGATAATAGAAAATAAATTCATTAAAACATTTTTAAAATATATGGGCTTGAAAGATAAATTATTTTCTACTAAAGAGAAATAAATTATATTTTCATTAAAAATAATTTTTTAGTATCACGATTAAATAAAGATATGAAAATAAAATGAAAACATGTATTCTCATGAAATAAAAATTAGAGAATAAAATTCCTAAGTTTTTTAGAGAAATATAATATGATTTCATTATTTGAAACTCTATCATATAAAATCTTGAAAAACAATGTGATTTTCAGAAAAACCCATTACCACTTCAACAAATTTTTAATCATAAGCCATATAGCTACCTTAGATCAATATATGTTCATACTACATAATTTTATATGATTATTTATCACCTTAAAAATTACATGCCTAAGGACCGTAATAGTTTAGTGACTTTGTAAACATAGAAACACAATCTTCTAACATAGTAAATGATAATTAACGTCTCCGTTAATGATATTTCCCTTTAGTGTGTCTGCTTAAAAATATTCTTTATAACATTTGGAGAGGAATCATAATAAAGGGGTGATCGCATATTCTCAGTAAATTTAAAGAAGGGAGGTATGTAACTATAACATGAGAATGAGTGTATGAGAACATGATCGTATCCTTAGAAGATCATACCCAATATAACAAAGATAATAATCAGGAGTCAAGGGATAAAGATTGATAGTTCATAAGACATGAATGATAAGGTAATCAATATCATAATACATGAAAAAATAACATGGGAATAAGAAATGGAATTTCATCCAACACATAAAATTATGACATTTAGAACATGTATAAGTAGAAAGAGGTTCACTCATTAGTTTAAGGACATGAAATCAAGCCCTCACATAAACTTATGTACATGAAACCAGTTCTACGCATATGGTTTTCAACAAGAAATTAGGTTCACAAATAACATAATTAACATATAATCAAGTTCACGCATAATCTTATGGATATTTAACCAGGTCCATACATAAAATTTTGAACTTGTAATCAGGTTCACACATAACATTGTGAACATGTAATCAGGTTCATTCTTAACTTTTTGAACACATAATAAGGTTCGCTCATAACATTGTGAACATGAAATCAGGTTCACACAAAATCTAATGGACATGAAACCAAGTTTAACAATAAAATATATACTCATGAGTCACCTACCGTTACCTAATTCATAAGAGATAGATATAGGTCCTACCCATCACATAATATAATAATACATACATGTTTTATAAGATAATAATACTTTTATCATATCATGACCCATTAAAAGAGTTGTGTTTCATAAACATCATATGATTACCCATGAAATGAAATGTGTATTCTAACATTTTAATCATATCATTACATATGGAAATTGATATGTCTCACAATAATTTCATCAAACCATAAACATGAAAATAAGAGGGATTCAAATATTTATAACTCATGGAAGAAATACAGGTTTCATAAGAAAGTTGTTATAACCCATTTAAAGAAAAAATAAGAAAGGTTTCATTGGGTCCTAACCGTATTAAATATTAAACTATATCAAATTAGATATAGAAGGATTCTAAAAGATCACATGAATAATTTATTAATGAAAATAACATTTCTATGAATATCACTTTTTAATAAATAAATCATTTACAACATCCTGTTCATTGAAAGACAACTTGAATACTTATAATGTAATACATAAAAATCATATAAAAAATTTCATGAGAAATTATAATTTCTGCTTAAAAAAAATTTTAAATCATAAATTATTTTTAAAACCTTCACATTTCAAGATAACCATTAAAACATATAACAGGAACATTGAAAATAATTATACTCACTTTTTAAAAATCAAACATTTCTAAAAACATTATTCATTGAAAAACAATTAATAAAAAATTTACAAAATATTAGAAAAATTGTTTCTTAAAAAATAAACTTATAAACATACAAATCAATATTTAATTAAATTAAAATCCTGATGGTGGGTAACGTCATACAAGTAGATCATTTTGTTTCACCTTAAAAGTATAACCAAATGTCTTGATCAGAAAAAAATGGGAAACCTTTTTTAAAAAAAAATGTAAAAATGGAAAACATGGTAAAAATTTCCTTTAAAACCCATAGGGTAATAGTAATAAAAATTGATAATATTTTTAGAAAACATGGATTTGAGAGAACATAGATTTCATAATGAAAGAATAAATAATGTCATGTTTTCAAAAAAACATTCTCTTACTTATCTTAAATACCAAAGAGTATAAAAAAAGGTACCATAATGTGAATATAACATGAATAAAAATATGATAATAATATTCATGAGAGTTATTAAGATATATAATATTATATTTTATCAATGGAATCATAACCATAAGCAATCCAGATAAACGATAATATTGTAACATTAATCCCTTACAACTTTGATAACATAAGATCATAATACCCATTTGAAAATAAAATTTCAGGAAGATTTTAAAATAAATAAATTAATCATATTCATGATATAACATTTCAATGGGCTGTATATAATCTTCGTAAGAAATTATTGGTGCATAATACAATATATATCTCAAATAATTCAATTTGAGACGAAAAGTCATTTACTGATTTGGTAAGTTTTGAACCATAAACACCATGGAAGAGAGGTAATAAATTGTGTATCAAAATAACCATAAAATTAATTATAAGTATCATTTAATTAATTCATGGGTAGTATGTACACCACACAAAATAAACGACTGGTGAACATGGCATGTATCTCATAGATATATCAAGTGAGATGAGAAACCCTTACCTTAAGTCATGACTTAAATTGTTCAAATTAAAACCCACTATATAATAAGTAAAAGTTTATTATAAATATATCATAAAATAATATTATTATATATTATACCATATATGATTTTATTGTGACTTTATATTACATTTTTATTAATAATTTCATGTTAATGTTACATTTCAGGTAATATTTGATTTGTTTTTGTATATGTTTTGACTTATTATTCCGGATCCTATTACATAGATCATGATTTACATATTTACATAATGAAAATAATTATATAAATATCATATATATTTAGTATATATGTATTTATAATAATCTATAATATATTGTAATATGTAATGGAATACACTATTCATGGAGATGGTAAGTCGTATCTATGCAAGAATGTTGTTTCCATTTAATTAACATAATTAAAAATGAAATTGAATTATATATATAATCAGCCCACTATCATTATTATATCATATATATAGAATAATTTCATTAAACCTTCCATTAATACAATTTATGTAGAGTGTGAACAAATCACACTGCATTGAGGAGGAAATAGTCCATATGATCACAAACAAAGTTATTGTATTTACACATAATGGAAATCCTGAAGGTATGTATTATATAAAAATTCAAGAAGAATAAATACATATTATATATTAAATATATCATATAAAAATATATTTTTAATCATAAGTCCCAACCATTAGAGGTGGCAAAGGATAAATGAACAACGTCCTTTCATGATGCGGTAGTTTTCCACACACAAAAATAGTCATTTCATTGCCCATTATACAAAAGTGTGTGTATGTTATAGTAAAACACATAGAATAAAAATATATATGTACATTTTTAATACTTAGGTGTCATATTATCGTGTAATAAGATGATTTTATATGGTGGAGAATGAAAATAAAACAATGGAGCTTGAGGAAGGATGTTGCCTCTTCTTTGGGTAACTCCACATTGTTTTCACCAAAGGAATTAATTGGATGGATTTTATCCTAAATGAAATATTTTAGAATGAATACAAGTATATTATTAAGATATTTTGGTAGATTTGTTCCATAAAAAGGGCTTAATCTGTGTGAATGAGATTAGGGGTGAGACCCTTTTTGATTAAAATGACATAAATAGAATTAAATTATGTAGAACAAATCTAATTATACTTTAAAACAAAATTCAACCATTATTTTACAATATAAATAAATTATATGAAAAAGAATATTTTTATTAAAATTCATTGTTTTTCACTATTCATAAAAAAATTAACCGCATAGAAAATTTAAATAAATATACTCAAAGTACATTTTGATACTCTTCTTTAAGAAATGATGTTTATTTTTTAAAATAAAAATCTATAAATGTTCCAAAAATTATATTTAAAATTTTCTCGACATTAAAAGGTAGTAAATTTAGTTTTTAAAACAATACATAATCTTATTCATAACATTGCAATTATTTTTGTCTTATACTTATTAAATCTATTATATGAGTGTAAATAATATTGACTAAAAATATAAATTTTAAATTTTATTTAAATAATTAATAAAAAATTTATTCCTTAATTTATTGATATAAAATCATTTTTATACATTGAAAAATATTTTTCTTAGAAAATTAATTTCTTTATTTTCAACTAGTTCATTAATTCACTTCTACTAATTGATACCCCATGGATTAATTATATATACAAGTGTAAATAAATTTTTCTTAATTTAATTAATCATGTTTATAACATCCATTCAAACTAATAGGTGGTAGATATATTAATATCTTAATAATAATATTAATAGTATATTTTATATTGATAAAACTCGGTGTTGTGTGTAACACAAGCTATCGAAGTGAATTGATATTGTGTGTAATACATAAAAAAATATTTTTGTTTGTACCACAAGCTTGACTTAGTGTTTCATATAACATAATACACAGTTAGTGCTTTGGTATATAAAAAGCTATATTTAGTGTTTTATGAAAAGAAAAATAATAAAAAGATTAAATTAATTCGAAAAGTAACTCTCACAAAATCGTATGGTGTTAAGATGTACCCCCCATAAAATTAATTTATCCCTAAAAATTCATCTAGATTATATAAGTTTTAATATTTGTAAGTTTCATTCATAAAACCCCACATTGTAAATATAAATACTAAAACTTTCCTTAAGAAGTAAAATTTGGAGCCATAACAGATTTCCAAAATAACTCTTAAATAAGTCTCTGCATAAGATAACATAGGTTGGGATTGAAATAATGTACATAGAAGAGAAATATAACTATAACGAACAAAGGGAGAGTTATAAATAACATGGTCAGCAGAAAGTTTACAATATCAATTCCATAACCCCAAGAGGAAATTAAATTGTCATTGATGTTATCAAGATGATGATAAATTGATAATATTTTATTTCAAGACCTTTTTCCAAATGTTTAAGAATTTTCATGAGAATATATACTTACATGATTTCAGGACAACCTTACCCTTTTATTCTCCTTGATAAATTTCCACTTCTTCTATTAGTCCTAGAAATAAAGGTGAATTAGTCATTCCTGAAACATTAGACGATCAAGACATACATAAAAAGATTGAAAGGTCACTCCATCTTTCTTTAGTTATCATCATAGTAAAAATAATAGCACTAGTTATCCAATATGCATAATTCTACATATTGAGAGATAATAATTTGATCTAAAAAAACTCTTAATAAGATTAACATAAACCATTCCATAAATGGTTAACCTTATAACCATTCTAAAAGATGGAATTCAAAAACATAAGGTTACTAAATTGATAAAAAAAATACCTTAATAATGATCCCCAATAAATCAAAAGGTATATCTTTATTTGTATATACCAATCATGTGAATACATTTATCATGTACTCTCTTGAAACATGTAAATAACCTGAATTACCTCAAATCCTTATTGAAAACATGCATGTTTCCTTATTCCAATTTTTAATGGATATATTCCATAAATCAAAAAATGTTGTAAAATACATCAATGATAGTACAAATTACTTTTTTAAAAAATCCTTTATCAATTCTGAGGTAATCAGTGCCGTCTAATTTATTTATTCATACCATAAGTCATTATCTCAGCATCAGTAAAAATGAAACCATTCTATTAAATCAATTTTATATTCCATATAAACCATTCAACAAATTATTGTAAATCCTTAGCAAAAAAACATACACTGATATATATATATATATATATCATGATTATTGAATCAAAATATATAAATGTCTCAATTATTCCTCTTCATTATAAAGTAATTAATAAGAAAACCTTATACTATTACTTAATAATTTTTTCCTTTCACATTTTACATGTATTCTATTCATCGGCATCAATATAACCATTACTCATACCATATTGATGATTCCCTTTGGGTTATTTCAATGTAGGAAATCAATTTTCATAATTCCCATTAATACCACATTTAAATAACTCATTAATAGATAGTAACTTAGAGAGTCTAATATTCCCATACATTTCATTAACTGAATTTTTCATTTTACCTTTACAGTTACTTGCTTTGTGTCCTTTTTTCCAAAGTCGAATCAACTTTTTTCATCTAAAAGATTAATTTGGATGTTTATTCCCACATTCTTAAGACAAAGGAAACTTAATATTCTTTTCATCATGGTTTGAATTTCCATAATTCTCCATAAAAAATTTCCTTATCTTCATTGGTGAGTCTGATAGTTTGTTAAAGTAAACATTGTTAATCATGTTTCACGAAAATGGATTAGGCATGATCACAACATCCGTCACTGTAGTGATCATCCCATTCAACTTCTCATCCACATAATTTACATAACATTCAATGTTATCCCAATTCATTCTCATTCTTACCATTGACGCGGTAAGCATAGAGTGAGTATCACATATCATAGCATTAAACAAGATAATCCTGAAAAAAATGAAATATAAGATGTCTATATTATAACACATACTTTCAAATCTATAACACATTATAATTATCCTTAGATATATCCCTATACATATCATTATAAATATCCATATTTATCTCACTACTGTTTTATCATCCTAGTTTCCAATGGTTGGCTAAATATTTCCTTTTATACACACTATAGAAACCTAGGCTTAACATATATGGATATTATGACATTTTAGATGAATATTCAGCACATTAAAAACACACATTCCTAAGGATCATAATATTTTAGTTTATTTGGATTCATGGAAACATAATCATCTAACTTGGTTATTTATATTAAACATCTCCCATAAATGTCTTCCCTCTAGAACTCTAACTTAAAACCATTCTTCATATCATGGGGAATGGAAACATAAGTAATGGTTGAGATCAGATGCTCAGTAAGGGTATAAAAGGGAGGTATGTAAGAATAAAATGAGAATAATGGTTTGGGAACATGATCATATAATTATAATATCATAACCTACATATAAAATATCACAATCAATATTCATGGCATAAAGATTGATAGTTGTTGGGAAAACATCCCTCAAGGAAATATTGAAGCATTTTTGGGATGAATGTTTGTTGACAAAGAGGGTTTACATTTTTAGTTGTCATGTTCTAGATATATTTTTTAAAATATATTTTGACAAATAACTATGACAAAGGAATGGATGATCTAGAGGTGGTACAAAAAATAATGTATACAATGTGGCATCATTTTTCAGTGTTTGCCAAAGTTTTTGGTCCAAAATTGGAGAATAGAGAATTTGAAAAGAGAGTTTCACACCAGCATTATAGAGGAGTGGTACGTTACATTCTCGGCATGTTTCAAGATTATAAAATAAAAAGATGGAAAATTATATAAGGGTACACAAGTTATGGAGTTGTGAAAAAGGTGATGTTGCGTAATCGTGAGAGCTACGCACTCGGGTGAAAAGTTTCACACCTTGCACATAGGGTCATCAAAATGCCTCATTCAGAAAAAACCCAACACTTAGAGATAATCAAAGATATTTTCACGCAAGTTGATAGGGTTGATCAAGTATGGAGTGGAGATGGAAATTATGTGGCATGAATAGAGTTACGTGAAAGTTTTATTGCATAAGGGAGTTGCATAACTAGAAGGGGTTAACATATAAGTATTTATTTGTGTGTAAGTATTGAGTAGTGTGAAAGTTGATTTTCTATGAAAAAGGAAACACTTTCATGCTAGTATTAAAGTAGCATAAAAGTCACCCTAAATTTGTGTGAAAGGTTGACGTTTCCCAGTACATCTATGGAAAAGTGATATTCATTAGTGTGTGGAAGTGGGACATCAACAAAGGACCTACATAAAATGGGGTATTCATTCATTAGATATAATGAAGGGACATACAAGTCAATAAAATGTGTGTGAATCTATTACAAGAGCAGCGAGAAGAGGAAGAGGAAGACGGTGATCTTTTACACTAGTAGTGAGCGATAGAAAGAGACATAGGGAGTGACCCTTAGGAATGCAGTGAGAAGACCCTAAACCTTGTAAAGGAAGTGAGCCTTGTAATAAAATTTATTTATCCTGATCCTTGTAATTTTTAGTGAGATCTAGTTTATTTGGTACATCATCAGATCGTTGTTGTATGCTCTTTGGATATAGCCCAGTGAGCGTCAACCAAGTAAAAATCCTTGTGTCATTTTTCTTTCATTATTACATTACATTCAGTGAATTATCATTAGATAAAATTATAAAGGATATAATCAACATTAAAATTATAGATCATAAGAAGTGACCCTTGTAATGAAGAGGTCAAGATATAATGGGGAAGGAATAATTTAGAAAATAATATCTATACCCTAATTCACCCCCCCCCCTTAGGATATCTAGGCCCATATTGGACCAAACTATTGGTATTAGAGGGAAGGTTTCTTTTATTAAATTTTTTTCTCTGACTTGGTTCAGTCAATTGTTAAAGTTGATGTTTCAGGTTTATCTTATCTCAGTGTTCCATGGAAAAGGGGCGAAAATCAAGGAAAAATTATAATTCTGCTGGTATTCCACAGAGTGGAAGTGTCTATGAAAATAGTGTGATTCAGTTGAAGGAATCATGTAGTGAATAGAATAATGGTTTGATGAAACATATAGTGAAAATACTTACTCATTCAATAATACTGAAGGAATGTGCGAAGATACCGATATTCCTATTGATTTTGAAACTTCTGATGATAAAGAAACACTCAGAAGGTTAAAAGTTGATATTTTCCATGAAACAAAGGAATTAGATTAAAAATTGGATAAAGAAATTAAATCTAATTATATTTGGATACAAGAATTGTAAATTTATGTCAATAAGCTAAAAATTTTAAATAAAAGGATTATTGATGTAGTTACTGATCTAAGGGATAAAAATGATTCCCAATATGAAGAACTGAAAAAATATGTCTACAAATAAATAAAAACTGAAATTTATTGACAAGTTAAAGAATATAAATGCAAATAAACTTCAGAATCTGAAATCAAGAAATGTTGATCTTGTTACACATCTATCTGAACTAGTTCAGGAAAAGAAAAGGCCACAATTGGAGAATGTGTGTTATAATGATTCTGTTTCTCAGTTGAATTCTAATTTAAAGGATAAATATGACATGACGGATAAGCTCACTCAATAATTGGATGATTAAATGAGTAGTGGGAATATTATCAAGTGATAATATATTTTTTAACTTGAATCAAGGAATATGAAGATTCAATAATTAAAGGAAGAGCTAAAATTAGTGAAGAAAGAAAGGGAGAAATCTAATTCCAAAAGAAAGATGAAGGTGAAGGGTGATCTTCACTTACTATTTGATTATTCTTTGGCAGTTAATTATGAAATAAAAAGAAACTATTCTATTTCTAATGAGAAACAAGAATATATTTTCTCACAAAAAATTCCATATGTTTTTGAAAAATCAGATTTTGGATATGATGATACCCCTCCCATGCATGATAGTAAGAAATATATGAAAAGTTCCATATATAAGAAAAATCATGTAGGTGTTGTAGATAATCATAAAAAAAGTTTTATAGGAAGTAGTGATATCATGTACTATTTATATGGGATGAATGGTCATACTTCATGTTTTTCTTATGAATCCTTGTACTATATTTCAAATTGTGAATAAAGAAATATTTCTAAATATGATAATAAGCTAAAGCTTCTTGACAAGCATAAAAGGAACACCTCTTAGAATAATGCATCTATCAGATCCAATTATTATGGATGATATGGACACACCATGTGTATGTTTCATAAATCACAAGGAATCAATGTCAGAAGAAGAAGTAGAATTATAAATGAATCAATATATCAACCAAGAAATGATGACATAATTAATATATTTAATATGAAATGTTTTATATGTTATGGTCATGCAAATTCTGAAAGATATTATAGAAGGAAGAAATCAGGGAAGTAAAAGGAACATGAAATAAGATCCCTAACTCTAGTACTGTGTAACAAAAATGCCTATATTGGAAGACAAAATGATAATTTGAAAAATAGGTTTATAGCCTCAAAGAAATCACAATGAGATCAAAGAAATGTGTATCAATCACCTCTTCTATTACACTCATAACAACTATCTTGGAAAGAATTCAAATAAACCTAAAAAATGGAGAAGATAATCAAGTTATGAGTATGAAGAATGTATGTTCAGTGAAAAACCCAACATCTACCAAAAATTGTGTGGAGACTCGAATGACTGATAAAATAAAAATGAATAAATAATTCATTAAAAATTTCATATGTTATGAAACATGGAGATAAGTGATGGAAATAAAAAGTGTCATCCAAATTTGGAATAATAAAGAGTATATAACTAGTGAAAATAATCTTTCTCAAAGAAAGAGTCATGAAAATGGAATATCAGTAGAGAATCAAAGAAAGAAATTCCTAAAAATTGGTTTAAACTCAAAATTGTAAAAAATAAATTTCCAAGAGAATCAAAACATTATAATAAGACATTTCATGTTGGTGAAGAACATATAGTCATATGGACCGAACAGTTGAAGTTGGTTAGGTAGTTAGAACAAGCACAACTGCAGTATAGTTCTTTGCAAGAAAGTATCAATGGGTTTATCAGTTAGGAGTGACCACAATCCTCTTCAAGACGATTACAATGGATCCCCTCTCCATATGTGTATAAATTTAATAACAATTGTTCAAGTGTTTTAGGTTCAAGGATAGATATAATCTTGGGGAAGTGGTATCAAAAGATAAAAAATGGTGTTGTGATGTGCTCTAGAATTTCCACTAATTCAAATCAGTCACAAGAGAAAAAGAATTATTCTAGAATAATTCTTGAGTGGAGTTAATGGTTTATGGATTCTTGAAATTTATGGATGTAATTGAGTGCATTGAATATTGATTGTGTTATTAACTTTATCTATTTTTTCTGACATCGAGTTTTAACTCATTAGTCTTAGAGGATTTTTTGATGGCTCATTACAAAGTTCGAAATGAGAATAAATGATACAAGAGAAGAAGAATGTTTGTGGGTCAAAATAGTGGACCCAAAAATATTAAGAGTTTCACATCATATGGGGAGAATTAAATATCCTAAACAGATATAATATCTCAATGGGATATAAAGGATTAATGTTTATGTTATCTAAAATCAATAAGATGGTTTGGGGGAGAAACATCAAAACAAGTTTATTTTATAATTATCTATTTCTATCTAACAATTGGTATCAACTGACTATTTGTAGGATTCCAATAATCTAAGAGAAAATTTCAACAATGTTTCGATATGGGGCTTCAAAATTAGTTGAATGTAATGATGTCATTGTAGTAATGAATTACTGGAATCCTTAATAGAACAGTGAACAAATTTGAAGTGAAAATTGATGATTCATAAAAAGATACAGATGATGAGTAGTAGGAAGTAGTTGTATATGAGAATTAGGTTTAGGAAATCAAAGAATATCTTGACCAAGTAAAGAATAATTATACTTGGGAGATTGTTTTGGGACCATTAGACAAGAATTTCATCAATAATAAATAGGTCATTCAAAATAAGATCAATAAAGATAGTGCAGTGATTCGAAAAAAATAATGATAAGTGTGCACAGGGAACTCCCCGATAGAGGTTATTGATGTTGATAAGTCATTTTCACCTATTGCATGTCTAGATACAATCCAAATATTCATGGACCTAGCAGTGCAATGAATGTTTAATGTTTTCCAGATGGATGTTAAAATACTATTTCCAAATGGGGTTTGAGAAGAAGAAGAGTTTATTGAAAAATCGGATGGTTTTATCTTTAATGAAAATGAGAATATAGTTTTTATCTGAAAAAGGTGGTTAATGGGTTGAAAAAATCACTGAGAGCATGGTATTAAAGTCTATCAATTTTTCAAAAAACATGGTTTTCAGAGTGGTGGAGTTGATTAAAATCTCTATGTCAACAATGATAGTAATCCATGTATTATGGTTTTGGTATATGCCATGAAATAATATTTAGTGGATTAAATGAAGCTTAGTGTAGATAGTTATCTGAATTCATGAAAAATGAATTCAAAATGTCAATGATTGGTGAAATTAGATTTTTCCTTCGTTTACAGGTTACACAAGGAAGTAATGGAAAAATAATTTATCAATATAAATATTCTAAGGAGCTTTTAAGTATATTTGGAATGGATAATTCTAAGGATATAACAAATATGGTGGCTACCCAAATGAAACTTTCATAGTATGATGATTACAAGGTAGTTAGTATCACAAAATACATGCAAATCATTGGAAGTTTACTGTACTTGACAACAACAAGACCTAATATTATCTTTTCTGCACGATAAACAATGAGATATCAAACAAATACCAAATAATCCACATGATTTCAATGAAAATAACACTTTTTTATATCAGGGCCACTATGGATTTCAAATTTATCTATAATGACAAATCCTAGCCAGAGTTATTGGGAAATACAGATGCAGATTGGGCCAGATCATAAGATAATAGAAAGTCAATGTCAGGTGGTGCATTCTATCTTGGTGGATTGTGTATTTCTTGCCTAAAAAAGAAACAACATTTCATATCATAGATCACCAAATAAGGTGAATATATTATGGATACTCAAGTGTTCACATTGTTATTATGGATGAAGCAGTAGCTTGATGACATGGGAGTTGACGTGAAGTCTCCAATTATAATCTATTGTGATAATTCAAGTGTTATTAATATTATAAAAAATACAGACCATCATTGAGGATCTATCACAATGAAATCAAGTATCATTTTATCAAGAAGAAAGTGGATATTGGTCTTGTGAAGTTGGAGTATGATCCTATATAACTACATGTTGCATATAGTTTGACAAAGGACTTACCCAAATAATAATTTGAGAGGCATTGACTGGATTTGGGAGTTTAGTTGACTCCTCACACATGAAAATGTGTGGATGTAAGACCCCATCTCCCCAGGGTATGGTGTGTTATTCCATAATGTGCTAATATGTTTTATTTACACTGTTTTAGACAAAAAAGGTATGACCTTCGGGTTCATTGACAACAGGGGAGAAATTGTGTCTATTAAAAGGTATAAAATGTCTTAGTCAATACATGGGGAGAAGTTGATAGGTTGAGCAGCGTGATAGGGTGAGCAATGAGATAGGGGGTGTTTTAAATATAACAATGCTAAAGGAGATCAATCAAATATTACATGTCATCATAGCTAATGTTCGTGACGAAATAGTTTGAGAGGTTTTGGAATGAAGTGATTCATTGATAAACAATTCATGCGACTCTTTTTTCTTACACAGAGCATAACTCGTGTGGGTTTAGAGTATGTCTTGAGTAAATATTTAATCATTATCTAAATCACATGAATTTAATGGTGGTATAATATAGGATAAGATTTAACAAAGTATCAAATTGTGAAGATTTGTCAACAAACCCAAAGGGGATATTGTTGGGAAAAATCCCTCAAGGAAATGTTGAATCATTTTTGGGTTGATTGAGTTTGTTGACAAAGTTGGTTTCCATGGTTATTTTTTGAGTTCTAGAGATATTATTGAAAATATATGATGACAGAGAACTATGAAAAAATAATTTATGATCTAGAGGTTGTATAAAAATAACATATACAAGGTGACGTCATTTCCCAGTATTTTCCAAATTTTTTGTTGGAAAATTAATTAATGGAGAATTAGAAAACGTATTTTTACACTAGTGTTAAAGAAGAGTGTAAAGTTCTACACGAGTAATTTTTAAGATCATAACATTAAAATATTGAAAAATAAATTAGGTTGCATCGGTTATGGAGCTGCGTGAAAGGTGAGGTTGCGCAAATGTGAGAGTTGTGTGCTCGAGGGAGAAGTTGTGCGCCTTACACCCATCTTCATAAAAATGCCTATAAATAGGTAGTTACCCCATCATTATATTGAATCTTAACACTTATAGAAAATTTTATTTCTATTCACCCAAGTAAATAGGGTCGCGCAAGTAGGGAGTGAAGAAGGAAGTTGCATGGCTAGAAGAGAGTTGTATGTAAGTTTTGTGCCAGAAGGGAGTTACATGACTAGAAGGGATAAGCATGTAATTATTGAGTTATATTCATGTATTGATTAGTGTGTAAGTTTTTTTTCCATGAAAAATGAAAAACTTTCATATGAGCTTTAATGTAGCATTCAAATCACTCTAATGTTGCACGAAAGGTTGATGTTGCTCGATACATATGTGGTAGAGTGGTATTCATCAGTGGGTAAAAGTGGGATATCAACAGATCATATAAAAACAATTGAGGACGCATTAATTGGAGATAATTAAGGTACTTACAAGTCCATAAACTATGTTTGGATCCCTACTAAGAGTAGTGAGCAAAGGAAGAGGACGACGATGACACTTTCCACCAACAGTGAACCAGATACAGTGACATAGAGAGTGAACCTTGGGAATGTAGTAAGAATAACATAAACCTTGAAAAGAAATTTATCCTAGTAAAAATGTGATCTATCTAGAACCTTGTAATTTGAATAGATCTTTTGTGGATTTGGTACATCATCACATCATTGTTGTATGCTCCTTGGACGTAGCCTAGTGAGGGTGAACCTAATAAGAATCTTTGTGTCTTTATTCTTCCTTTAATTCTTTACTTTCAGTTCATTATAATTTGATAAAATTGGAAAGGATGCGGTCAAAATTAAAGTTAAATATAATAAATATTGACCCTTATAATAAAGAGGTCAATATCTATTGGAGAAGAAATAATTTCGAAAAGAATATGTATACCCTGATCCCCCCCCCCCCTTAGGGTATCTAGTCCCCTGTTGGACCTAACAAAAGTTCATAAGAAGTAAATAAAAATGAAATAAAAAGAATAATCCATAAAAAAATAACATTGGAATAAGACAAGGAATTATGGAATACAAATTATGTTATAACATTGTGAACATATATAAGTAGAAACAAGTTCACTCAATAAGTTAAAGACATGTAATCAGACCCTAGCATAATCTTATGAACACGAAATCAGGTCTATGCATAACGCTGTGAACATACAATCAAGTTCAGACATAACTTTTTGAACATGTAATCAACTTCACACAAAAACTTATGGACATGTAACTAGGTCCATGAATAAAATTATGAACATGTAATCAGGTTCATGCATAAAAATGTAAACTTGTAATCAGGTTTATTCATAACATTGTGAACACATAATAACTTTCACTCATAACATTTTAAACATGTAATAAGGTTCATGCATATAATTTTTAATATGAAAATAAGTCCATGAATAACTTATATACTCATAAGTCATCCATGGTTACATAACGAAAATTAGGGAGTTATAGGTCTCACCTGTCACATTATAATATAAAACATACATGTTCTATAAGATAACAATACATTAATCATATCATGGCCCATAAAAAGGGATGGATTTCATAAAAATCATATCTTAATCCAAGAAATAAAATGGGTATCCTATTTATTTCATCATATCATTAACTATGTAAAATAGATCGGTCTCATAATCATTTCATCAAATCATTACCCATGAAAATAAGTAAGTTTAAAATTAATATAACCCATGGAAGAGATATGGTTTTCATAAATAACTTTTTATAAACCATTCAAATAAAGAACAAAAATTGTTCTTTGGATCATATCCCCAACAAATATTAAACTATGTCAGTTTTCTCAATATAGAGTGGGCAGGATATTGAAATATCTGATGAATAATTTACTATGAAAGATAACCTTTCTTTTAATATAACTTATTACAACATAAACCATTTTCATCATTTTTTTTTTGAAAAAACACTTGAAAACATATAAAGTAATCTTTAAAAATAATTTAAAACATTTTAGGATAAAATATAATTCCCACTTATTAAAAAAAATTTAAATCATAAAGAATTTTTTAATCCTTGATCAATGAAAATAACCTTGAAAACAAATAAAGGAAGCATTTAAAATTATTTAAAACATTTTTTAATTATAAATAATTTTCCAAAAAAAATCAATAATACATTAAAATAAGAAAAAATCATAATAGTAGGATAATATTTTCTTTAATAATAAACTCATAAATATAGAAAGTAATATTCAAGTAAATAATGGTGATGAAGTGGGTAATTTGGTACATGTTGACCATTCCTTTTGTTACCTTAAAAGTTTTGAAATGGTCCTTTATTGAAAAATGATATGAATTTTATTTAACCATTTTTTTTAAAAAAAGGAAGAAAATGGGTCATAATTTCATTTAAAAATCACTGGTTATAAATAAAACATTTTTTAAACATTTTGTTGAAAACACGGTTTTTAAAAAACATAGATTTCTAACCAAAATGGGTGATTCGAATTTCCTAAAAATGTTATCTTAATTATCTAAAGTACCAGAGAGTGTAAAAATGGTAACATTACATGGATACTACATTAATAATTATAGGATAAGAAAATTCATGAGTTTTCTTATGAGATTTATTACGATATTTCATAAATGGAAGCATAATCATAAGCAGTCCCAATAAATGATGAGATTATAGCATTAAACCCTTACCTCTTGGTAACATATAATTATAATCCTAACGAGAGAATAAAATTTTACAATGTTTATAATATCATGAAAAGAATAATATTTATGATATTACATTTTAATGGTCATTATATATACTCCATATAAAAAATGGGTGGATAATACAGTATGTATCTCAATGAAGGCAATTTGAGACACAAAGTACTTTGTCAATTTGGTAACATTTGACCCAGAAACCCCATGAAAGAGATATCATAAAATGGATATGTATAAACCATAAAATTAAGTATATTTATCATTCAATACATTCATGGGTAGTATATACACCACACAAATGTGGTGAATAGGGCATGTATCTCACACATATAAAAAGTCAAATGGGAAAACCCATACCTTATGTCTTCACTTTCTTTATAAAAATTATAACCTCTTGTTTAATATGTTTAATTTTATTATAAACATTAATAATATCCATGTTATTATATTTAATATCATATATGATTTTATAGGATTTTATATTACCCATTTATTATCAATTTCAGCTTTATGTTACGTATTAGGTAATATTCTCATTATTTTTTGTAAATGTTTTGGCTTGTTATTCTTAATCCTCCTATATAGATCATGATTTACTTTTTTTAGATAGTAAAATATGATAAAAATATCATATTTATTCAGTATATATGTATTTATAATAATATATAAAATATATAAATTTGAAATCGAATTCACCTTTCAATGAGATGGTAGGTCGTACATACACACAAACTTTTTTTATGTTTTATTATTATATTGAAAAAATAAATTAAATAAAAAATGTTACACCTTGAACATATTTTATCTTTATTTTTATCATTTTCTTTATTTTGGTTCTTTTGGTCGATGTTTGGGTCAATTTCGTAGTGAAATTTTAGAGTTTTAGAGTTTTTGGGTTGTTTTTTCCCATGTGCATGTTTTGAGCACAGTTTGGCTCAAACCATGTGAGGCCCAATACTAAAAATGCACATCACTGAGATTGTCCTTGTAGGTCCTCTAATAAATCGATGAGTATCACTCATTACATATAGTCAAATGCCTCTTGAGATCATCCATGGAATCCCTCAATGGATCCATGATTCACTCTGAATATAAGTACAACCATTATGATCCCATACATGGAATCACCCAATGGATCCATGGGTCACCCACGGATTAAATATATTTAACCCTTTGAGCCCGTTCATGGAATTATAAACTAAATCCAGTTTCACTCAAGGTAAAAAATCACAATAGTCACATTATCCCATCCATGGAACTCAAAACTGATTCCATGGTTTAGTCAAAATGTGTATCCTACCCCCGCACAATTTAAACAAATTGTACATCAGGCATAAAACACCTGAACATTGGGTTCTGGGATCCAAACTAGCCCTAGAAACCCCTGAGCCTTGAACAACCTCAATGGAAATCCACAATAGGTCATATTTAAGCATTTAATCTAACAATTGACAGAAAACAGAGGATCAGTACCACAAAGAAGAACCAGTTTCTTACAAACTTCTCCCCTTAAATCTATTAATCATTGAATTTCCCTTTCAAGTGTGATGAAAAAAATCAATGAAAAAATCCATCAACTATGATCATACATCTCCCCACTCCTAGGTATCTTCCTTTACTTGGTTGTTCTTCCATAACACCCATACTAAACGAACAAACTTTCATCATAGAACCTTCGTGATACGATCCATAATTCATATAAGATTCTCTTAAAAGGGCACATATATCTATAACTCAACCTCTTCTAGATGAAAATCCTGGGATGGGTTTGAATAGTATTGTCACAGGTAAGAAACATGGAAGAAATTATGCATATCTCGGTACCTCTATGGTTACTATAATTGATGTGAAATCGACTTATCTATCTCTAGAATCATGAATAGATCAACATATCTATGTAAAATATTACTCTGTCTCTTGATCATCTTGTGTCCTAGCCTAGGTGAAACATGTAGTATTACTTGATCCTTGACCTCAAACTCTAGAGGTCTCTTAGACATGACTCTTCAACATGTGGTCTTTCATACCCCAAAAACATGGGAGGATTACACTACTGGAATACTTGTGTTAGCTCTTCTATGGATGTGGCATGATTTAATTCTCCCTATAAGACATTCATGAACCTCATAACGCATTCATTGAACTATGATTCAGCACCTGCATCCAGTATAACAACTAGCATCGCAACTGACATTACTGGAGGGTCCACTGGTAGACCGTGGACTAATACCTCCAGGGTATGATCATCACCACCCTCCTAGCATATAAATGGAGGTATTAAATGTTTCATGACTCTATAATTCCAAACACATGCTTGAGTCCAAGATCATTATGAGTGTTTGTAGCTCAAAAGCACAAACACAAATAAAATATATGTTAAAATATTCATCTATAAGAACTCACCCCCTCTTTCTTCACCATGGGTCAGTTCTGGGATTCAAAAAAATGTTAGACACCACTAAAATCCTTCTAGTAAGGTCAAGTTTAGTCAAGTTCCCTACAAAAATTCAATTAGATTCAACATGATTACTAGATTCATTTCATCTTTATCAAATCCCCTTTTTGAAGGGTAGACCAATGGTATTCCAAATTCTGATCTATGGGGTGCCATACTCTCCATAAATCAAATATTAGAATCCACCTATATCATATCATAACAGCTTTCACATTGATTACACAACAGAATTTGTTTCATTCACTTATCTGCAAAATAGAAGATATGATTCTCACATATACAAAAAAAATTATATATGAGTAAAGATGTTTCACCATGAAAGAAGAAGATGCATTCTGGATTTCTATCATCCAAAAGAAATCTCTGAAATTAGGGATATGTGGAAAGATCCCCCCTCAATACGTTTGATATGGATTTTCAAGAACGATGATAAAATGGTGTCGATTAATTAAATTTCAATTTCCAAGTTTCATATGTGAATAATTTGTGTATTCACCATATCAAGAAGTGTATATCTCTTTGAGAGCTTCTATTTTACTAGTCGCAGATCCCAAACGGACTTACGGATTAAAATTTATGGAATTGGGAAGAAGAATAAATTTTATAAAGGAATTTCCATCACCTGTGTGGAGGACCTACGCGGTAGTATATTTTTTTCACCCCTACACTTGAGAGATACACTGAGGAGCAATGAAGCCGACCTATTCCAAAAAACTCTATTCGACCAGCCCCTTCCATGCCTATAAATAGGACACTTACGCATCCCATTTTATAGGAGGAAAAGGTTGGAAGAACTCTCGAAGCTCTCGTTATGTATCTCCTTTTCCCAGGTTCTCCAAAACTCTCAAGTAATTCTTTGAAACATGAGAGAAGAGAGAGTTAAATGGGGAAAGGTGGTTCAAAGTCCCATCAGGGTATAGAACACATGGAATTGCTTCAAGGACCTATGCCAAGGGACTGTGCGAAGCACCTGTGCTGAGATCCTATGCAACACACCTTGGCGGAGCACTTGCGCAACACACCTTGGTGCAACACCTGCATGGCCCAACTGGGTGGCACACCTACATGACCACACTGGTCTATACCACAAGGGTTGTTCCGCCACACACTCACTCAGGATTAGTGTTTCCTTTAGTCCCAACCCTTCACTTCCATGACTAACCCCATTAATAAGTGGATAGTTTCCTTGAAAACTTCTCAGGTTGGGTCGACGACATTTTCCATTGCGCCCTTTATGTGGCCCAACTTCCAACCATGGAATACCATGATTTGAGATACTTAATAACACTCAAAGAAGGGCCCTGAGTTGACTTAATATTCTTAGTTACTTTCACATGTTACAATTTTGTACTCTCCTTATGGATTCCTTGAGTACCTTGAGTCAATACACTCCTCAAGAGACTCCTCAAACCTCATCAAATAAATATTATTCCAAGTTAATTCATAAATGGGAATCCTATTTAAGAGTAATCCCTAACCAATATCAAATGTGAATCCTAATTAGGTGTAATCCCCAACCAATTCCCAAATGGGCATCCTCCTTAGGAGTAATCCCCAACCAATCTTAAATGGGCATTCTCCTTAGGAGTAAGCCCCAACCAATATCAAATGGGAATCCTACTTATGAGTAAGCCCCAACCAATTCCCAAATGTGCATCCTCCTTAAGAGTAAGCCCCAAATAATCTCAATTGGGAATCCTCCTTAGGAGTAATCCTCAAAAAAATACAAGGGCATACCTCCTAGAGTAATACCATATCTTTTGGACCAGACCCAACAACCTTCACATTCATTTCACATTGAAGGGTTCATTTCTCCATTACCCCCACCCACCGTCACCTAGACTTCATTAGTTGTAGTCCCTACCTATTCCATCAGTGTAAGAGGAGGTGTATGGTTTGATGAATATCTCACATCCTCATGTTTCTCACATTGATTATGACTCATGTGGGCTTACAGATTTGTGATGATCACAACATCCACACAATCCACCTCATTTCCTGAACTATGAGGACTCTGATTCCCACAGTACTTGGGATACATATCATGCCTTCACCTATGGCCTGAGATCACTAGATATCCTCTTTAGGAATCCAACCCTAATTCTCTTAATTCGGGAATCCTTATTAGGTTTAAGCCATGAATTAAGCCTCCCTAAATCTCCATGAGTTAAGATGTCTCTCATGGACCTTGTTATAAGGGAATCCTCTTTAAGAGTAATCCTCAACCTATTTATCTCAAAATTTTATACACCATTGTGAGATTTACCGAACTATGTAGTCTTTAATTCCCATCTGAGTGGGATATATAGGAAGCCTTCCTAAGGTTAAAACCCAACACTCCAAATCAACCAAATTCTTCTTATGCTATATTCCCAGTAGGGTCTAATCCAACTTGGAAACCCATATCCTTTCCATGTTCTTTGGGATTCTTAGTCATAAGTCCCACACCAAGCTTTGACTATTCACCTGCCACTTAGATATCCTTACCATACGACATTAACTTGTACAGTTAGATCCTTATCACATGAACATAAAAGGTATTATGTGTCCCATTAACCATCATCGAATTATTAGGGTTATGATTTATTTCACAGGGATACGTAGGTATCCCATTTATGCATACGATCCCAGCATCAAAAAAAATTTATGTCTCCCTAGATGATAATAAATTATAGTTTCTCTACTGAGTGGCTTAAAAACCATTATCATCATAACAATTGGTAAATGAATCTCTCAATAGTATATGAGATGATATAATTGATGAAGAACCACAAATACATACTAATATCTCTACTAATAAATAACCTCGAATACATATGGATGATTCTAAATTTCACACATGCTAATAATTGATTGAAAATTTCAAGGGAATCCTATGTTATACTTGGTAAATTAATAAGGACTCATGAATATAACATAAATATATAAGAGACTCCTAGAGTAGACAATAATTCCTACAAAAATGGTGTGATGAGCCTGAACACCCATCCTCTCGACCAATGTGAGATATTAAGTATTGTAGGTCCAAACCTAACAAACACCCACCTTTAGAAAGTATGTCCCTTTGGGATTCTTAAGCATAAGTACCACACTAAATTTGACTAGGCACCTTTAGTCTATATTTCCTTACCATGTGACGCTAATGGGGTACGATTGGGTCCTTATCACATGATATTAAAATGTATTATGTGTCCCATTATGTGGCACCAAAATACATGGGTTTTGATTCCTTCTCATGAGGATAGATAGGTAGCCCATTTATGGTTACGATCCAAACATCAAAAATTCTTTTTTTCTACTTGGATGACTATAAATTCTAGTGTTCCCCACTGAGTGGATTAAAA
This sequence comes from Viscum album, assembly GCA_963277665.1. Classification (NCBI taxonomy): domain Eukaryota; kingdom Viridiplantae; phylum Streptophyta; class Magnoliopsida; order Santalales; family Viscaceae; genus Viscum; species Viscum album. The sequence continues at coordinate 1,804,287,080 of OY728125.1, forward strand.
ACCAACTACATCACAATAATGGATAAAGGATCTCTATGTAGTATATGGGAGGATACCATTGATTGAAAACCTGGAATACATATGGATATCTCCATCAATGAAGAACCTAGAATACATACAAATGATTCTAAATTCCACGCATGAAAATAATTGATTTAAATTTTCATGGGAATCCTATGTCATACTTAGTAAATTAATAAGGATTTATGAACATATCTTAAATCTATAAGAGGGTCTTGGAGTATGCAATAATTCCCCAAAAAGAGTGTGATGAGCCCAACCTCCCATCCTCTTGACCAATGTGAGTTCTTAAGTATTGTAGGTCCAAACCTAACGAAAACCTTCCTTTGAAAAGTAGGTCGATTTGGATACAGAACCATTGGATGTTTTTGGTTCCATAAATAAATCCGATAGGAATCATCCCGAAGTAGTGATTCTTAACCAGTACACACATTCTGGGGGGAACACACATTAAGGATTGTTGACGCTCCTTTCATCATGGAATCTAAAGATCGGAAAAGGGGAATATCTGAGCTCAAAGTGATTCATCCTTTGAAAAAAAAACATCAAAAATCGTTAAAGGCATGAACACAGGATCAAAAGAAACTGCACCGCGCAAGTTATCTCACTGTCGCGCAAGTACACTTGCGCGACGACCTTGGTCGCGCATGTGACTTGCGCGACCTAAGTGGTAACCGCCCGGTAACCGCCCAGGGCCTTCTTTTGCCTATAAATAGACCCTGTGGTCCCCCCATTCGAGAGGATCTTTTTCCAGAAACTCGGATCGAAACTCCCGACGCCCAAGTCTCTTCTCAAAGCTTCCGGAACACTTCTAAGGTAATTTCTTACCTAGAACGGAAGATCTAAAGAGAGGGAGGGAGGCTTAAGTGTTGAAACTCATCAACACTTGCGCGCCGCCTTATTCCTTCAATAGAATTTGCGCGTCCCTTTTCTGGAAGAACCTCAAGGGGATTCTAAAGATTTTTAAAAGGAGTCACTCAAGTATTTCAATTTGGATTGAGAATCGTGCAAGTGCACCATGTGTCGTGCAAGGTATACCTGTGCGACCAATACTTGCGCGCCCACGCAAGACTTGCGCGCCTTTCAAGACTTGCGCGCCCCTAACTTTCTGGGTGCCCATCTTGCCCATTTTACCCTTCTTAAGCCATTTCACCTTTCCTATTCAAGATTCAGTCTTCAAGATACCCTTCAAAGCCATTTATGGCATGATTTCTTGATTTGACTTCCTTATCTGAAAGGAATTCAGTGGAATATCTCTCAAAACCTAGTGATTTATACATCTTTATGTCACCAAAGATTGAGAGTTCTTTCATTCAACCTCATCCTTTAAGATGAGAGAATCCTTAACCTGGGTCTCCTTTTCAGGAATAATCCCCAGTTATAAGTCCTTTAATTTGGGCATCCTCCTCAGGAGTAAGCCCCAAACCTTAGTTCCCAAACATGGTCATCCTCCTCAGGAGTAAGCCCCAAACCTTAGTTCCCAAACCTGGGCATCCTCCTCAGGAGTAATCCCCAAACCTTAGTTCCCAAACATGGGAATCCTCCTCAGGAGTAAGCCCCAAACCTTAGTTCCCAAACATGGGCATCCTCCTGAGGAGTAAGCCCCAAACCTTAGTTCCCAAACATGGGCATCCTCCTCAGGAGTAAGCCCCAAGTCCTCTAAATTTGGGTATCCTTCTTAGGAGTAAACCCCAATCTCAATTATGGGCATCCTCCTCAGGAGTAAGCCCGAAACCTTAATCCCTTAATCTTGGGCTTCCTTTTTAGGAGTAAGACCCAAGTCATAATCCTGGGCTTCCTTTTCAGGAGTAAGCCCCAGTCATAATATTGGGCATCCTCTTCAAGAGTGAACCCCAAGCCCCTTAAATTCTCTTAACCAGTCCTAAATTACGTTTGATATGGGATTCCTCCTCAGGAGCAAAACCCAATTATCAATCCTCTCCTAATTTGGGTTTCCTTTTCAGGAATAAGTCCCAAGATAGAGTATTCAAATCTCCATAAAGCACATATACCTTTATGGACCCTGTTCCTGGATTTTCTTCCTAAAAGTAAATCCTAAACCTTCATCTATTTGGGCAGTCATACATACATAATCCCCAAACATTCTCTTATTATTGCGTCTTTCATGGAATAATTGTCTAATTTTTACCAATACCTCTTGTTTCTCACACCGAGCATGACTCACATGAGCTTAGAGTGTAAAAGTAATTGTGACATTCTTCTTTAAGCCATCAATCATAAGCGGCATACTCCATTACTCGAACTACGTGGGTTCTGATTCCTTTTCCAAAACAAAGGATACGTAGGTAGCCCATTTATGGGTTCGATCCCAACTTTGAAATAATCCTTGTCCTTCTGAATGACGATAAACTTCAAGTGCCCCACTGAGGGGCTTTAAAACCAGATTGGTCATCATAATGACCAAGAGACTTTTATATAAATGTTTTGAAGGATACCATTGGCCAAGAATCTCTAAATAGATACAGATGATTCTCTATTGATGAAGAACCTCGAATACATATAAAAGATTCTCTAAATTTCTTGCATATTTAATCATTGATTGTTAAAACTAAAGGAAATCTCATTTTATACTTGGTAATGTAATAAGGATTCACGAACATAACATAAATCTATAAAGAGAGTCCCGGAGTAGATAATAATTCCCCTCAAAAAGGTGTGATGAGTCCGACCTCCCATCCTCTCGACCAATGTAAATTCCTATGCCTCATTAGTCCACAAACTAATGAGCACCTACCTTTGGAAAGTAGGTCCAAACAGATGTGGAATCATTGGATGTTTCCGGTTCTACGAAGAAACCCATTAGAAACCGATCGGAATGTTTGAATCTCCCGTCCAGGAGGTCATCCCTGAATTTCGTGCGAAACAAAAAATGGTGAACCCGACGTGAATCCTTAACCAAGTTAAAGTGATGTTCTTCTTATTTGTTAGGCCCCTTGGGCCAACAAATCAATCATTGATATGTGCTCATCCAAAAGATGCAGTGGCCAGATTCATCTTGATTATGTCTGTTATATGGAACAGGCACTCTTTTCTCAAGATCTTCTACAAAATGGCTTTTTTTAAATTCACCCCTGTGAACACCTCTACTGTGAGGTCTGCTGCTGTGAAAACCAATGCTGCTACTCCTGCTGGAACGTCGTCCGCTCTGAGGATGACATCACCAACTCAGCGTCTTCAACACTGGGTTTCTAATGCACTGGTTAAGGAGTACCGTCGCACCGGTACTATCCCAACTATGGAGGCTGCTCGTCAAGCCCTCCAAGTTAACAACTCTACCTGGTCATCCGGACAACGGCGGCCAGCGATCAAGAAGCAGGCGGTGCTGACTACCGTCTCCAACCGTTTCGGGTCGTTATCCCCGGAACGCAATTTCCATTCACTCCCTTACTCTGAAGAAGTGAATGAGCAGGTCCCACAGGACCTTAATTCAAAAAGACAGGAGTCCTTCTCGAGGGCTCCCATCAACAATCACCGCCAGACTCGTGCGGTAGTGCGCCCTCAACATGGTGAGGGTACCGACTTCTGGCATTCAGCTCAGGTTCCTCGAACCTGAGTAGGCAAGATGAACCGCCAGAGATAGAATCCGGTTAACAATGGGCAGGTTGTCATCCCTGCCATCTCCGGAGAAGTCCACCAACCTGACTTGGTGGAAAATAACGAGCAGGCACAATCACCTTTCCGTTTTAATTCCGCTGTCCAGCAGACTCGTCTGGCAGCATCACGCCAATCCCGCCAAGCAATTCCGGCAGAGTAATATAGGCAGGAACATACACCTGCTTATGCATCATCAGTTAGTCAGCAGACTCTCCTGACTACATATGATGGAGTCCACCAACCTAACTTGGTGGATAACAATGAGCAGGCATACACACCTGCCCGTTTAAATTCCGCTGTCCAGCAGACTCGTCTGGCAGCATCAATCCAATCCCGCCAGGCAATTTCGGCGGAGTACTATAGGCAGGAACATACACCTGCTTATGCATCATCAGTTAGTCAGCAGACTCGCCTGACTACATATGATGGATCTCTTCAACTGCGTTTGGCGAAGTGTAATCAGCAGGCACATACACCTGCTAATACTAATCAAGCCTACCAACAGTCTCGCTTGGTAGCGCACAGAGAAGTCAGTCGGAAAGCCCCGACGACAAATAGGAGGCAGACTCAACTCTCTGCCTCCACACTTGAGTACTGTCAGGATTCACTGACAGAAAAAGGAGGACAAGAGCAGGCACATACACCTACTCCAAGCCCGGAATGGACGTATATCCCCGTTCCTACTCATATTCTGGATGCTTGCCAGGATATCATAACAGCTTCAGCATCATCTCAGGGACAGACACATAAATCTATCCCTAGCAGTGGAGTGACACATCAACGATTCACTCCGGAACAGACACACACATCTGTTCCAGTCCAAGAGGGTTATGGGGCATACTCCCCCATATCATACGGACAACCAAGTCAGGCACATACACCTGATTTGAGTGGAGATTGTCAGCCTAACTTGACCATCTTTCCTGATCAGGCACACACACCTGCTCAGAGTAACCACTTTCGTCAACAAGTAGTTTCTAAAGTGAGTAAGAAAGCATCTAAGAAAAAGATCCGCCCAGCACAGTCAGGAGATCAAAGGACAATCTGCAACAAGGCCTTGCTCGATGCTGGAGTTCTTGAAGCCCTCAGACATTTATCTGTCGGAATTCAAGATTCTACTCCCTCAGTTCCCAATAACGGGAACATTAATTCTGAAGGTCTTCAACAGACACTTCATCATGAAGGCTTGCTTCATGAAAATTTGGTCAATCTTGAAGTTTCTTCTTTAGATGAGAACCACAGGAACCCTCTGTGTGGTCAGAAGACCAAGGAGAAAGAGATCTCATCTTTTGCTGTAACCCATTATGGTGGTCCTCCCCATGATGATGAACTTCGCTGCGAAAGTCCTCTCCACAGTAGTGATTCACATTGCCTAGAAAATACTCCAGTGGATAATGTAGCGCCGAGAAAGCCCTCTTATCTTGAGGCACTTACAAATGCGAAACCAGTCATGTCTGATGCTTTATCGCTAACAAGTGAAATACTTTCTCAATCAGAAGATAGCCCAGGGTGTAGGTCATTCTCCGAACCACCCCTAAGTCATGCATCTTCTAGTTTGATTAATGATCTCTCTACCAATCTTGTTGAATCCGATGAAGCAACAAGGAAACACCAACTCTGATCAAAACAGGTAGAAGAATCTTCATTTAATGATAAAGAGGAAATGTTGAACATGAGGAAAAAACTGGAAAAAGGTGAAGTACCAGTCATGTTTTGGCCTTTGGCTGACTCCCAGTATGACATTCCAAAGATGTTGACAGATGATGGAATCCATGATATTCGTCTCAACATATGGAAAACTCTTTGTCAATTAAAGAAGAAGGTATTATCTTATGATTAATATGAAAATCATCTTAAGATAATAGAATGGCTACAACGTCAGATTGATTTGGCATCTCTATCAGTCTCTCGGTATCCGAAGGCTGAAAAGAAACAAAGAACCCTTCAACGTTCATGCCTTGGCGCACTAAGAAAATTGCGTCAGTTAATTTCCAATGCTCCATCTGATATTCATATCAGAGGATGGGGTGTTCACGGAGCACTACATTTTACAGTGCTTTCCAGTCAGCAAAGCCCGCCGAAAATGGTCTCATGCAATGTTATTGCCCATGGCCGGCCATAGTCAATGGGCTTTGTTCATAATCAAAAGCTTGCTCAAGAACAGGCTTCAACTAGTTCCTCTCAAAATCAAGTATATAGAGAACAAGTTGTTGAATTGCTCCTACATCAAGCAGGCGAGAATATTGCACAAGCCTCTCGTCTGGAGAAAACACGTCATCAAATGATAGAAGTTTCGGAAATCATCCAACGGTCCGTTGAACCAGGTGATAAAAGTGGATACAGGTTAATGCATCCAGCGAATTTCCGAAATATGCTTCGCAAGATCAAGAGAGATTTTAAGAAGATCTCAGACATAGCATGTCAAGAGACACCCCAGCTTGTCAGACTGGGGACTTCTCTAACTCAACCCTTAGAGTCAACAAATGGGATTCGAGGAGTTGAGCGGAAGCAGCAGGAACATCCCCAGTCCACCGGACTGGGGACTTTTTCAAATCCTCAATCCCTCCCTCAGATAAAGTCAGTATTCTCTCGATTAGGGAATAAGCCTCAAGAGGAACGAAGAACCAATCTATCAGGAGATTCTCTCCAAGTGACGGTTCTCCAAGAAGTTCCTGAGGGATCAAGTCAATGGAATGCCATGTCTCATCATGGACATGGAAGAAGAAAATATCACAGAAATGCTCATAAAAAGGATTCCATGCAATATGCATCCATTAATGTCATCAATGCTGTTGCTGCTGATTCAACAGATGAGGCTCAATCAGAGGGATCAGATGAAGAGGTTCCTGCTCAAGAAGTTGCGCACACAGACCTAAATGAAGAAGGTGTGCGCACAAGTAATCAAAGGCTTACCCAAAATCTGGGTATTCCTTCAAGTAACCCACTTCCCCCTCTCCGAAAAGGATCCAATAAGGGGAAAGGAAAGAATCAGGTTACTTCTCACCCTTCCTATGAAGGAGGTCAATCGCTATCATTAGAGCAAAGGTTTTCACAACAGGAGGAAGAAATGAAAGAATTAAGAAGGTTGAATGCAGAACTACTTCAGAGTAGTCTTCTTCTTAAGAATGCTGAAGTCCGATAGCCGAAGGAATTTGTTGTAACTACTGAGATGGATCAGGAATACCCTCCTTTATCAGTACACCCTTAGAGGTCTAATCCTACGGGTCAAACGCAACAACGGTTGGCAGCACTACCATCAGTTGCAGCACCAACCACCACGTCTGTCCAAGCTCCATTCATTGCACCTACCCAAAACCAAGTTCAACCTGATGTTTCTCAAAAGTTAATAACTACTATTGAGTCATTAACAGCTCAGTTAGAAACTATGGAAGGGAAACGGGCGCAAGTTCAACCTGAAAAAAAAGTTTACCCTAAATGGGTAGATTAAATTTCTCCTCCATCCAGTTTTGGAAACCCTGTTTTCCCTACTTTCAATGGATCAGGCGACCCTGGACAACATTTGACGCATTACGTGTCTTGTTGTGATCCTATGATGGGAACTCCAGAGCAGCAAGAAGTAGTGAAACTCAGATGTTTCGTGCGAACCTTGCAAGGACCAGCTTTTGTCTGGCATACAAGCTTGCAATCCCAGTCAATCATCGGATGGGAGGATCTTCGTCAAAAATTCCTTCTTCAGTTTAGCTCAACTTTGCCAAAAACGACAGTTTTCGTCCTTACAAACTGCAAGCAAAGGGAGAATGAAAGAGTCTCTGATTTCATTGCTTGTTGGAAGGGATTAACGTATTCCCTGAGTTTAGCACTCCCTCAGGAGGAATTGTTGCCAATCTGTGTGGAAAATTTGCGTGACGAATTACGCACGCCATTGATCCCTGTGAAATACACAGGAGGGTTTCGAGACCTTACTTCAATTGCTCAACAGATTGAAGATTCCCTTATACAGGATAATGTTAAATCTCGTATAATTCCATCAGCTCCAGGAAGGAGAATGGGTAAAGCAGAAACTGCTACAGTTATGCTTAAACAAGCACCTGTACCTATTTCTACTTCAAAACCTTCATCTTCTCGAAGGGCTCCACCTCCTGAACGCCAACAACAAAGGTTGTTTCGTCCAAATGATCAAAAAGATCAACGACGAAAACAATTTGAGGATTTGAAGAGTAAAACATACTCTTTCCGAAGTGAGCAAGTTCTTGGTTACTTCATTTCAGCTCTGTAAAATAATTTGGTTCAATTACCAGTGCCCAAGAGGCCAAACAAGGAAGGAGATGAAGACCGTCCCAATTATTGTCCCTTTCATCAAATGTTGGGGCATCCCATCCAGGAGTGTTTTGTCTTTAAAGACCTCCTGCAAAAGATGGTCGACTTGGGACAAGTCAAATTGAAGGGTTCTTCAGATCATGTAGCGTGTATTACCGCTACAGATCCAGAGGAAGGAGGCGAGTGGTAGGAAGTCAAAAGAAAAACTGCGAAAAAATATGATGATTGGATGATAAGAAAGACAATCAATCGGACCCATTCCATTTTGTGAACACAATTGAAGAAGCCAATTGTGTCTCTTACAAAAGCTGCAGTAAAGCCTCCATCAAAAGACAAATCCTCAAAAGGGCAGTGCAATTCAAAGAAGAAAGAGGAATTAGAAGAAGATGAGTATGTATCAAAGACTAAATTGTCTTTGACTCTGGAAGATTTCATGCCATCTACTTCAAATCCACGGGCACCACCCCATCAAACGACACAGCCTAAAAAGGCTAACCAGGCAGAGTCTTTATCAGACGAAGAGTTAATCTTTGGTTCTGTTAATATGATTCAATTAACAGATCCATATTCCAGTCTTGATAAGCCTGAATTCCCTGTATCAAATAATGGAATCCGAGGAAGTTCTAGAGGTTCAGGATATAGGGGAATACATGGATATTTCCGAAGCCACTACTCCAATTCTACCCCTTCTAGCACTGTGTATGCAGCAGAAACTCGTGGTAGAGCTCTTCAGCGAGCTCAAAAAGAACAAGCAAGTTCTTCTGCCAATGGCCAACTCAGTTTTGGCACAGTTATTTTGGAAGACCGATTAAAGGTTCCATCTTATTTATCTCAGCGAGTAAATGGATTTAATCAATATAATCTTCCAAAACCAAGGATGTTTCCAACTTCAATACAAGATGCATCAGCCTCCAAAGCATCTGCTTCCAAGGTACCTGCTAAACCACATATTCCTATTGGGAAACGCAGACCTCTAGATCAAAAGTATGATATATTGAAACACTTGGCCCAAGTACCAGCCAAGTTATCAATTTTGGATGCTTTGAATCTGTCAAAAGATCTTCGGGAAGCACTCATCGAAGCTTTGTCAAGTCCTCAGGAGTTTGAAGCTGAAATTGCTGCAGCTGAAATCTATCACATAGAGAATAATCCTGCAGAATTTCATGCAGTGATATCTTTTACTGATAAAGATGAAGATGATGTTGTGCATGGGCACATAAAACCTTTGTACTTATCTGGCAAAGTTAATGGTGTAGATATTCGAAGAGCTTTCATTGACAATGGTTCAGGAGTCAACCTCATGCCCATTCGTACACTTCATCGATTGGGTCTCACGGAATCTTATTTATCTCCTTCTACTATGATGTTACAAGGATATGATAAAAATGAACAAGAACCACTGGGAGAAGTTACACTCAGAACTCAGTTTGGAGATCTTGTATCCAATTCGGATTTCATGATTGTTGATCAAGACTCAGCTTTCAATATCTTGCTTGGAAGACCCTGGCTACATCAGCATGCAGTTATTCCTTCATCATACCATCAATGTCTCAAATACTGTTTCGATGGTCAAGTTGGAATATTGTATGGTGATAAGGCCCCGTTCAAGACATGTGAGTCTCAATACATTGAGGCGGAATTTTATCACATGAAGGGAAGAGAAAAATCTACAATGAAGGAAATTATCAAAGTTAATGATCCATATGGTTTGGAGAAAATTCCAATAAATCCATTTACACATGTGAGTATAGATTATGTGTTACCTATCAGTCAAATTGACAAAATAGGCCCAAATCAAAATACTCTTATGGAAAGATCCATAATGTCAATTACGGCAATCAAGCCAGACAACATGGGAGAAATTGGTAACCTACCAAGCAATGATGAAAGCATAAGTGGTGACGTTTTCATTTCATCTGCTGAAGTCCAACAAGTATATACTTCGCTGATCAGGCCAGAAGAAGTTATAGCAACACCAGAGGTGAATAATGATGTTTATTCTCAATCCATCATCTCTTCTTTTCCCAAAGAAGACCCTTTATCATCAATAGGGTCGGAAATGGAAGCTTCTTCTTCAAAATGTGAAAATTTTGACATCTCTTATGATCATGAGAATTTTGGTTTTTCATCTACTTTGCAAGTAGAAATGGAAGAAATAACACATGATGAAGAGGAAGAGGAAGATCTTAGAGATGCTCCTCCAGCATTTGAAGAGGGTATCTCTACCACTGTGGATGAACTTAGAGAAGTAAATCTGGGTACAGAGAAAGATCCACGCCCCACTTTAATTAGTGCGGCCATGACCCTTGAAGAGCAAGAGATTTATATTTCTTTTCTAAAGCAAAATAAAGATATTTTTTCTTGGAATTATACAGAAATTCATGGGCTTGATCCTGATGTTGCTACTCATCATTTGGGTTTACCAAAAGAACATCGGGGTTTTAAGAAAGCCGTGAGAAGAACACACCCAACCTATGCTTCCAAAATTGAAGATGAAGTGGATAATCTGATCAAAGCCAACTTCGTTAGAGAAGTTCAATATCCCAAGTGGTTGGCTAATATTGTCCCTGTAAAGAAGAAGAACGGACAAATTAGGGTTTACATCGATTTCAGTGATCTTAATCGGTATTGTCCTAAAGATGATTTCCCAGTTCCGATTACAGAACTCTTAATTGATGCGACGACTGGCTATGAAGAACTTTATTTCAAGGATGGATATTCCGGATATAATCAGATCTGAATGGCCCCAGAAGATGAGGAATATACAGCCTTCAGAGCTCCTCAAGGTGTGTTTTGTTATCGGGTGATGCCTTTTGGTTTAAAGAATGCAGGTGCAACATATCAACGCACCATGCATCGTATCTTCAAACCTTTTTTAGGGAAGTTTGTTGAATGCTATGTAGATGATTTGGTGGTTAAATCCAAACAACGTTCTAATCACTTGGCTGATTTGGAAGTCATATTCCACAAGCTTCGACAACATAATTTGAAGATGAACCCCTTAAAATGTGCTTTTGGGGTAACCTCAGGAAAATTCCTTGGCATTGTTGTACGCAATCGTGGTATTGAAGTCGATCCTGAGAAGACCAAATCAATCCTTGGTATGTCACCTCCTCAGAATTTGAGATAATTAAGAGGACTTCAAGGACACTTAGCCTATATTCGGTGTTTCATCGCCAATTTGGCAGGAAAAAGTTTACCCTTTACCAAATTATGGAAGAAAGGATTCATTTACCAGTGGACTGAAGAATGTCAAGAAGCATTTGATGTTCTCAAGAAATACCTCTTGAGTCCACCAGTACTCATGCCACCTGTTGAGGGTAGACCGCTTATCCTCTATGTGACAGCTTTGGAGCGATCATTGGGTGCCTTTCTCGCTCAAAAGAATGATGCTGGGAATGAAAATAGTCTCTACTATCTCAGTAGAACTATGCTTGAAGCAGAAACCCGGTATTCGAGTATTGAAAAGTGCTGCCTAGCATTAATCTTTGCAGTTCAGAAACTGAGACACTACCTGCAACATCACGAAGTCCAATTGGTATCTCGTAATAATCCGCTCAAATTCATCCTTAGTCATCCAATGCTTACAGTACGTCTGGCAAGGTGGGCGGTTATTCTACAACAGTTCGACATTCAGTATGTGTCTCAAAAGGCAATTAAGGGCCATGCTCTGGCTGATTTCCTGGCTGAACATCCTTCAGTGGAAGACACGTATTCAGATATCGAACTCCCTGATGAGGAAGTTTTCTCTATTCAAGAGAGACCTCAAACATGGGAAATGTATTTTGATGGTGCTTCTAGAAGTCCAACAGGGAAGAAAATGGAAAATCCTAAATTCAACAAAGTTGGTTTAGGAATTGTGATCATTTCTCCAGATAAGGTAGTGTTACCTTATTCCTTTTTGTTGTGGGAAGGTGGTACCAATAATGAAGCTGAATACCAAGCTCTCATTATAGGCTTGGAGTTAGCGCTTCAAGCATAAGTGAATCACTTAAAGGTGAAAGGTGATTCAGACCTGGTAATCAAACAAGTCAATGGGGATTATGCCATCAGAAAAGAAGAATTAATCCCTTTGTATGATTACGTCAGAGAGTTAATGTCAGAATTCCCTTCAAGACTGACATTTTCTTATGTCTTAAGATCACAAAATGCTCAAGCTGATGCATTGGCTAATATAGCCACAGCTTTAGCATATCCAAATCGGGACGAGAAAACAATCAGTATTGCCCACCGTCATGCAATTTCACCTTATGTTCAAGTCAGAACATATGAAATTAATGAAATTAGTCCCATTCCTGAACCGTATAGTCATACTACAGGATGGATGTCACCTATCCAGGAATTCCTTCAAAATGGAACACTTCCACCTGATAGAGCCGAGAAGGAACAAATCCGGCGACGTGTGGTCAATTTTACTCTTTATGATAGCCCAAACCACCTCGATAAAATTCTCTACAAACGTGGTTTTGATGGAGTTCTCTTCAGATTTATTGATGGTGAAGAGACAATGGCTGTCATAAAAGAAGTGCATGCAGGAGTCTGTGGTGCCCACCAGTCTGGACATAGACTGTCTGATGAAATTCGAAGGCTTGGATACTTTTGGCCTTCAATGATACAAGATTGTGTTAATTTCACAAAGAAGTGTCATTCATTCCATGTATATGCCAACTTCATTCATCAACCTCCAGAGTTGCTTCATACAGCTAAATACTGGTGTCCATTTTCCACATGGGGAATGGATGTGGTGTGACCTTACCCTTCAGCTACGGCCAAGCAGTTTAAGTACATTCTTACTACTACTGATTTCTTTTCCAAATGGGCAGAGGCAGTACCTCTCAAAGAAGTCAGTTCTAAATGCATTGTTAGATTCATCAAGTCTAACATCATTACTAGATTTGGTGTCCCTCATACCATATTGACGGACAACGGCACCAATTTCTGTTCTTCTGAGGTGAAGAAATTGTATCAAGAATACAACATTAAATCCAACCATTCATCTCGATATCATGTGGTAGCCAATGGCCAAATAGAAGCTTTTAACAAGACTCTTTCAAATATACTACAAAAGATGGTGGATAAAGATAAGAGGTCATGTCCTGATAAACTCTTTCATGCTTTATGGGCTTATCGGACTACCACTCGCAATGCAACACGGTCAACTCCATATTCATTGGTATATGGAACAGAAGCAGTCTTGCCAATTGAAGTTCAATTGCCCTCACTCAGAATAGCCATTTGTGATCAGTTATCTACAGATGAGCAATCCCAAAAGCGGTTGAATGAATTGGAACAGTTAGATGAGAAAAGATTGTGCACTTTGCACCACCTGGAAATCTATCAGAATCGAATAGCACGAGCTTTTAACAAAAAAGTTCGTCTTCGTTCATTCATTCAGGGAGAATTGGTATTGGTTCTCAGAACACCAATGATACCAGGAAAGAAGCCTCCCAAGCTTGAACCAAAATGGGAAGGACCTTATTCAATACATAAGGTCTACTCCAATGGATCTTATTAATTAATCTCAATGGATGGAAAACTCATCACGACTCCAACCAATGCCATATTTCTGAAGAAATATTTTGTATAAACACAAAATATGGTCCCCAGAACCAAGACTCTTACAATTGGTTCATACAGCAATGGTCCAGTATGACTTTAAACTACAACTTCGTCCAACATGACGTTAAACTGTGTCACCTTCAATGTCCCCGCAACATGACATTAAACTGTGCGGCACCAGTTCGTCCTTTCTATATGACGTTAAACTATACAGCAATGGTCCAGTATGACCTTAAACTGCAACTATGTCCTACATGACACTAAACTGTATTTTGTCCCTGCTACATGACATTAAACTGTACAGAAGTTCCATATTTTGTCCGAGATGACATTAAACTATATTTTTTCCGAGATGACATTAAACTATATTGTGTCCTAGGAACATGACATTAAACTGTGTGGCACTTTCAACGTCCAGCATGACGTTAAACTGTGTCAGTTCCCTTAACGTCCAACATGACGTCAAACTGTCACATTGGTTACTATTATGTCCTACATGACACTAAACTGTATTGTGTTAAACTATCTTATGTCCTAGCAACATGACATTAAACTGTGTGGCACATCCAGCGTCCAGCATGACGTTAAACTGTAAAAAGTCCCCAGAACTGATATCCTCATATTGGTTCACCAGTTCGTCCTTGCTATATGACGTTAAACTATACAGCAATGGTCCTGTACGACCTTAAACTGCAACTTCGTCCAACATGACGTTAAACTGTAGGAAAGTCCCTTTTTTTTCCAACATGACATTAAACTGTAGAAAAGAAGATGTCCCTGCAACATGATACTAAACTGTGCAGCACCAGTTCATCCTAACTATATGACGTTAAACTATACAGCAATGGTCCAGTATGACTTTAAACTGCAACTTCGTCCCACATGATATTAAACTGTGAAAAAGTTTCCTAAACCGTCCAGCATGACCTTAAACTACATAATCCCTGGTCCATGCATATGACCTTAAACTATTTGCAAATCCCTTATGTCCAACAAGATGTTAAACTGTGACGTCCTAACTACATGACGCTAAACTGTATAAAAATCCCTCTCGTCCGGAAAGACGTTAAACTATATAATCATCAAAGGTCCAGCATGACATTAAACTGCACCATCCACGGTACATGCATATGAGCTTAAACTATTCGCACTTTCGTCCAACATGACATAAATGGTGTGTTATTTTGTCCTTACTGCATGACATTAAACTGCACAGTCTCCCTTTCGTCCAATATGACATTAAACTATTTTATCCCCATCGTCCTAACTACATGACGCTAAACTGTACAGAAAATCCTTGATATGTCCTACATGACATTAAACTGTATTTTGTCCATGCTAAATGACACTAAACTGTGCAGCACCAGTAGTCCTAAACTGCAAGACTTTAAACTACATAGTCCCTTTATATGTCCTACATGACATTAAACTGTGCATCGTTAAGGTTATTGTTACCTCTTGTTTCTCACACCGAGTATGACTCACATGAGCTTAGAGAAAACATCAACCATAACACTCCCTTTGGGCCACTAATGTCACGACCCGACCCAACGGGGCTCGAGCCGCGACTCCCCAAGCCCTCCTCTAATAGGCCAGGGGCTGGCGACCAGCGCCGAGTAGGCTATCACACACATGGGAGGCATTAGCCTAAGGTACCTGTACACACACACCCACAAACACCTCCATGCAACAGTGCAGAGATATAGAAACTGAAAAGTAAATGCATGCATACAATCTATCCCAAACCAGAGTGCAACAGCAAAAGTAAAAGGGCAAAATAGGGCCCACCAAAAGAAAACTACAAAGCGCGTCCAACCTGCTCTGAAGAAGAGAAACGCTCCCACAAACACCCGCCGGAAAGCTCCCTCGGCACAGCTCCGGTAAACACCCCAGTCAAACTCGCTCACTAAGCTCCGCCTGCTCCGGGTCCTCCTGGGACTCCGTCAAAAGGTCTGTGGTCTGCACAAGACACAAACATGTGCGGGCAAAGCCCGTGCAGGGGTGAGTATAAACATACTCAGTAGGCACCCCAAAAACCCAAAACCAAAGGGAGCAACTGAAGGCAACCATCCGCTCAACCCAGCCAGAGGGAACCCAGACGAGAGAGAAACTCCATCTCGTGACCATCCTCGGCTAAACACAACTAGTCAGCTCAGCTCAGCTCAGGTGTATGCCCATACATACACCTTGAACAATCCAGATATACACAGCTCACACCACAAAGCCACAAGAGGTACCGACCTCATCACCAGCAACTGTCCACAACCAGGAGAGTACACCACGAACACTGTCATACCAGATGACACTCATCCGAGAGATACACTCCATCGGGATACTAGCAAACATCACAGACGCTCACCCGAGAGACCACGCTCATCGGATAGCATCACTGAGGAAACATCGCTGAAACAACATAACCACCAAACTCCTCGGAGAGGGGATCGCCGCTAGGGTCTGCTTGGGGATACCAAGACCCACTCCGGTATACGTAACTCACAGATAAGGGATCACTCCCAGGGTCCGCTGGGGGATACCACGACCCGATCAGGCATACGTAGTTCTCACAGATGGGGGATCACACCCAGGATCCGCTGGGGGATACCACAACCCGATCTGCACTCCACAGAAGATTCACACTCAGATAGAGGATCATCGTCCATATAAAGATGGTCACGACGATACCGGAACCCTATCTGGGATAACTCGCGATGTAGGGGATCGAACCGACGATGCCACAACCCTACCGAAACCACGCGCTGAGTAGGGGATCGCATAACCAACGATACCGCAACCCTACCGACACCAAGCGCTGAGTAGGGGATCATATAACCAACGATGCCGCAACCCTACTATAAACATCATGCTGAGTAGGGGATCATAAACCCGACGATGCCACAACCCTACTATGCACGACCCACCGCGTAGGGGATCATATTCCCGATGATGCAACAAACCCTACGGGGTTAACCTGCTAGATAGGGGATCACTGCCCGTTAATAAGTGGTCACAGCGATACCAAGAACCCGATCTAGGGTAAATATGCTAGAGGATCCACTCCGAGCCCACCGGAGGGATACCACAACTCTAACAGTTTAAACATCCCATCGAGAGGATCACAAACTCATACGAAGGTTGTGATACCACACGAACCCTCGTAGGAACGAACCAAGGGAGAACCCTCAACCACTGCTGGTCCAAACGTCGCTAACCCGAGCGACTCGCCTCAAAGCCACACTGCACACCTTCGAAGCCAAAACCGAGGCCACCATCGCGTTCCACGCGGAAAAACACGCAGGATAGGCTGTTTACTCACCCGAAACGGAGCACCGGTGAAAAATACACTATTCACCGTAGCTAGCTCGTGCGGGGCCCACACAACGATCCCGAAACCCATCGGGCGGATCAGACCACGGCGATCCCCTCGGAAAAACAAGCGGAATCGACTACTCGCTCGCCCAAAACGGACACCCGCTGAAAAAGGTACTATTCACCGAAGGCCGGCTTGGGTGGGGCCCATGCCTGGATTCCGAAACTCGTCGAACGGATCGCGCCATTGCGATCCTCTCAGAAAAACACACAGGATCGACTATTCATCCGCCAAAATCGGACTCCTGGTGTAAAAGTTGCATTTCCCCGCAAACGCCAAAACCCGGCCTCGTGGGGTCCGCACCCCGTTCGCAGACCCAACACCCGGAAACCATCTCAAAAAGTTCGTCGTACCATCAGGGTCTCAACGCCACTGACGGCACGTCAATCGGACGCTCCGGGTAGAAGTTACAACGGCCCGAAGTCGTAAAATAATAAAATAATATTATTTTATACGACGTTTCCAACTCCCGGGGCACGATCCCGAACCCTTAAAATTCTCAAAGTAAGTTCAAAAGGTCCGTCTCGACGCAAGGAGCGCGTCGCCGCAAACGGCTCTCAAATCGGAGTTACGGTTTGCGAGTTACGGGGGTTTAAAGAACCCCCGGAAAATCCTGGCCGGACCACCGCCAGCCTCGCCGGAAACCACCGCGCCGCCGCCGGATTCCGCCGCGCCGCCGCCGCCACCACCGGAAACCGCCGCTGCGCCGCCGCGCCGTCGCCGGATTCCACCATGGCCACCACCCGCCGTCACCGGAAAACCGGGTTTTCGCCGGAAAACTTCCGGGAGCCACCGGGAGCACCCCGGTGCTCCAAATTCAGATCCGAAACATGTTTTGGAAAGCTCGGGACCCGAACTATACAAATCTTATGAAAATTTGAAGAAAAACAACACAAAAACGGGATCCGGGATTGTAAAACTCAAACCGCCTACCTCGCGGGCGAAACGCCGACGTTCTGCCTCAGATCCGCGCTCCCGAGCATCCGCTGCGCGCTCCGGGAACGTCCACCGTCGAATTCTGAGCTCGTGGGCGCTCCGTTTGCTCGATTCAGCGGAGTGGCGGCAAAGAACGGCGAATAACGGCGAAGAACGGTTAAAGGGGGGGGGGGGGCGCTGATATTTATATCAGCCGCCCGCCGGCGCCAAACCAGCCTCGGACCCGACGCCCGATGCGAACAAAAGTAAGGTCACCCCTAGGGTAAACGCGCCGTTCTGAACGCAACGTCGGTCTCAGATTTTCCATCCTAGACTCCGTTCAGAAGTTATTCGAGCCGACGCTCGCCCACTAAGTTGCTACTTATTTACGGAAACGCCCCTGGTGGCGTTTCTCACCGCAGGCCCGCGCCTGCAAAGTTTACACCCCGCCTAGGGTAAACGGCACGTTCCGGACGCAACCGTGCCCTCATATTCCCGTTCTGAGCTACTGTTTAGGAGATATCACACCCCTGCCACGTGCATAGTATAAAAAAAACTTAATATTTTTATAAAATTAATTCTGGGCACACCGGGCCTCGGAATCGCACGCCATCTTCGCGCCTAGCTCTGGAATTATTCGTAGAAATATTCCAAAGTCTGACAGGGCCAAAAACCCGAGTCGCTACATCCTCCCCCCCTTAGAACTTTTCGTCCCCGAAAAGCCCTAAGCACAAGGAAAGCGACTGGACGCTCAACTGGGTCTCACACACCAGCGAGATCACCAACAAACAACCACTGAGGGTCTTACCAACGCCTTGAACAAAACTCGAGCAAGGAACAAAAGGAAAGAGTACCGCTAAACAGTGTCTGACAAACTACTGCGGTATGTAGAAAAGACACAAGGTGTACCTCTATCCATCTGTGGTGCCTCTGGGTCAACAGCCTCCAGGGAATGCAGCTGTCCTCGCCCTCGACCACCAGCTCCCTGGGCTTGGCGTGGACCACCTGGGGGTGGGGGTGGTGGAAACTGGTACTGCCTACCACCGCCTCCCACTGCACCAGCTCTGCCGCCACGTCCGCCGCCCTGCGGACCTCCTTGCTCGAGACACTGTCTCTGCCAAGGCGGTCCATCGACCAGCTCCCTCTCAGCAGCACGTCGGGTCGGACAATCTATAGCAAGATGTCCCTGACCATCGCAAGCGTAACACCGCCTCTCCTACGGCTGACCAAAACTGGCCTGCGAGCCCTGTGAGCTCTGAGGCTCAGATCCTCCATCCTGGGGTCGCCTCCTGAAACGTCAGCCACGTCCAGACCCCTGAGTCTGTCGTCGGCTACCAGATGCCGATCCGACCGATGAAGTCTCAGCTCTCGCGTGCCCAGCACTAACAGGAGAGATCTGCTCGGCCAGAAAGCTCTCCACCACCAGCGCTCGCTCTAGCACTCCGGCATAGGTGGGCAGGCACAAGGAAACCACACCTACTCGGATATCCCTGCGTAAGCCCTGCTCGAAGGTCTGAGCCCTAAAGAACGGGTCTCGAACCATATCCAGGGAGTAGCGCGACAGGTCTGTAAACCTCGCTGAGTACTCCGACACAGTCATGCTCTCCTGACGAAGCTGTAGAAGCTCCTGGATCCGCACTGACCTCAGCATCACCGGATAGAACTCCTCCCTGAAGAGCCGCTCAAACTCTTCCCACGTGAGCGTCTCCTCGTCATGGGACTGCGTCACCAAACTCCACCATCGCCCGGCCGAACCATGCAGAAGGCTCGCCGCTAGGACCACCATCTGATCAGGAGGTGTCCTTACTAGGCGGAAAACTCGAGTAACTGCCTCGAGCCAGTCATCAGCTGCCTGGGGGTCTGGATCACCCCGAAACCTCAGAGGTCGCTGCCTCTGGAACTCGTGCAGCGCACTCAGCCTGCGCGCAACCTCGTCCTGCACTGCCGGCACAACCAGCTGCTCGACAGGTGGTGGCTCAACTGGCAGACCACCTGGAGGTACAACCTCAGAACCTGCGCCCTGCTCCACGGCCACTACACGGGGTGGGTCATCAGCACAATCCTGCGGCGGAACCCTCGCTGGCTGTCGTCGTGGAGGCATCCTGAAATACATTCAAGACGCACCATAGTCAAAGAGTATATCTGGAGAGATGACTCAAGAAGGATAAGGAAAAAAACCAAAAACCCAGTCCTATATGATGCATGTACCGTGATGTCCCCGCGACCAGTGTACGAATGTCCCGAGTCGAAAGGCAGGTTATCAGAGTCCTGGTGTATGGATATGTCGGCCGCCGCACCAACATTGGAGTCCCTGGCCTGAAAGCCGAACTCGAAACACCCTAACACTGCTGCTATGCAACCCAAACCAAACTCACAGCTAGACCAGCTACGCTCTGAGATCCCAAAGGTGGAACCTCCTTTGATACCACTCTGTCACGACCCGACCCAACGGGGCTCGAGCCGTGACTCCCCAAGCCCGCCTCCAATAGGCCAGGGGCTGGCGACCAGCGCCGAGTAGGCTATCACACACATGGGAGGCATTAGCCTAAGGTACCTGTACACACGCACCCACAAACACCTCCATGCAATAGTGCAGAGATATAGAAACTGAAAAGTAAATGCATGCATACAATCTATCCCAAACCAGAGTGCAACAGCAAAAGTACAAGGGCAAAACAGGGCCCACCAAAAGAAAACTACAAAGCGCGTCCAACCTGCTCTGAAGAAGGGAAACGCTTCCACAAACACCCGCCGGAAAGCTCCCTCGGCACAGCTCCGGTAAACACCCCAGTCAAACTCGCTCACTAAGCTCCGCCTGCTCCGGGTCCTCCTGGGACTCCGTCAAAAGGCCTGTGGTCTGTACAAGACACAAACATGTGCGGGCAAAGCCCGTGCAGGGGTGAGTATAAACATACTCAGTAGGCACCCCAAAAACCCAAAACCAAAGGGAGCAACTGAAGGCAACAGTCCGCTCAACCCAGCCAGAGGGAACCCAGACGAGAGAGAAACTCCATCTCGTGACCATCCTCGGCTAAACACAACTAGTCAGCTCAGCTCAGCTCAGGTGTATGCCCATACATACACCTTGAACAATCCAGATATACACAGCTCACGCCACAAAGCCACAAGAGGTACCGACCTCATCACCAGCAACTGTCCACAACCAGGAGAGTACACCACGAACACTGTCATACCAAATGACACTCATCCGAGAGATACACTCCATCAGGATACTAGCAAACATCACAGACGCTCACCAGAGAGACCACGATCATCGGATAGCATCACTGAGGAAACATCGCTGAAACAACATAACCACCAAACTCCTCGGAGAGGGGATCGCCGCTAGGGTCCGCTAGGGGATACCAAGACCCACTCCGGTATACGTAACTCACAGATAGGGGATCACTCCCAGGGTCCGCTGGGGGATACCACGACCCGATCAGGCATACGTAGTTCTCACAGATGGGGGATCACACCCAGGATCCGCTGGGGGATACCATAACCCGATCTGCACTCGACAGAAGCTTCACACTCAGATAGAGGATCATCGTCCATATAAAGATGGTCACGACGATACCGGAACCCTATCTGGGATAACTCGCGATGTAGGGGATCGAACCGACGATGCCACAACCCTACCGAAACCACGCGCTGAGTAGGGGATCACATAACCAACGATACCGCAACCCTACCGACACCAAGCGCTGAGTAGGGGATCGTATAACCAACGATGCCGCAACCCTACTATAAACATCATGCTGAGTAGGGGATCGTAAACCCGAAGATGCCACAACCCTACTATGCACGACCCACCGCGTAGGGGATCATATTCCCGATGATGCCACAAACCCTACGGGGTTAACCTGCTAGATAGGGGATCACTGCCCGTTAATAAGTGGTCACAGCGATACCAAGAACCCGATCTAGGGTAAAGATGCTAGAGGATCCACTCCAGGCCCACCGGAGGGATACCACAACTCTAACAGTTCAAAAATCCCATCGAGAGGATCACAAACTCATACGAAGGTTGTGATACCACACGAACCCTCATAGGAACGAACCAAGGGAGAACCCTCAACCACTGCTGGTCCAAACGTCGCTAACCCGAGCGAATCACCTCAAAGACACACTGCGCACCTTCGAAGCCAAAACCGAGGCCACCATCGCGTTCCACGCGGAAAAACACGCAGCATAGGCTGTTTACTCGCCCGAAACGGAGCACCGGTGAAAACGACACTATTCACCGTAGCTAGCTCGTGCGGGGCCCACACAACGATCCCGAAACCCATCGGGCGGATCACACCACGGCGATCCCCTCAGAAAAACAAGCGGAATCGACTACTCGCTCGCCCAAAACGGACACCCGGTGAAAAAGGTACTATTCACCGAAGGCCGGCTTGGGTGGGGCCCACTCCAGGATTCCAAAACTCGTCGAACGGATCGCGCCATTGCGATCCTCTTGGAAAAACACACAGGATCGACTATTCATCCGCCAAAATCGGACTCCTGGTGTAAAAGCTGCGTTTCCCCGCAAACGCCAAAACCCGGCCTCGTGGGGCCCGCACCCCGTTCGCAGACCCAACACCCGGAAACCATCTCAAAAATTTTGTTGTACCATCAGGGTCTCAACGCCACTGACGGCACGTCAATCGGACGCTCCGGGTAGAAGTTACAATGGCCCGAAGTCGTAAAATAATAAAATAATATTATTTTATACGACGTTTCCAACTCCCGGGCCACGATCCCGAACCCTTAAAATTCTCAAAGTATTTTCAAAAGGTCCGTCTCGACGCAAGGAGCGCGTCGCCGTAAACGGCTCGCAAATCGGAGTTACGGTTTGCGAGTTACGGGGGTTTAAAGAACCCCCGGAAAATCCTGGCCGGACCACCGCCAGCCACGCCGGAAACCACCGCGCCGCCGCCGGATTCCGCCGCGCCGCCGCCACCACCACCGGAAACCGCCGCCGCGCCGTCGCCGGATTCCGCCATGGCCACCGCCCGCCGTCGCCGGAAAACCGGGTTTTCGCCGGAAAAATTCCGGGAGCCACTGGGAGCACCCCGGTGCTCCAAATTCAGATCCGAAACATGTTTTGGAAAGCTCGGGACCCGAACTATACAAATCTTTTGAAAATTTGAAGAAAAACAACACAAAAAATGGGATCCGGGATTGTAAAACTCAAACCACCTACCTCGCGGGCGAAACGCCGACGTTCTGCCTCAGATCCGCGCTCCCGAGCTTCCGCTGCGCGCTCCTGGAACGTCCGCCGTCGAATTCTGAGCTCGTGGGCGCTCCGTTTGCTCGATTAAGCGGAGTGGCGGCGAAGAACGGCGAAGAACGGCGAAAAACGGTTAAAGGGGGGGGGGGGGCGCTGATATTTATATCAGCCGCCCGCCGGCGCCAAACCAGCCTCGGACCCGATGCCCGATGCGAACAAAAGTAAGGTCACCCCTAGGGTAAACGCGCCGTTCTGAACGCAACAGTGGTCTCAGATTTTCCATCTGAGACTCCGTTCAGAAGTTATTCGAGCCGATGCTCGCCCACTAAGTTGCTACTTATTTACGGAAACGCCCCTGGTGGCATTTCTCACCGCAGGCCCGCGCCCGCAAAGTTTACACCCCGCCTAGGGTAAACGGCACGTTCCGGACGCAACCGTGCCCTCAGATTCCCGTTCTGAGCTACCGTTTAGGAGATATCACACCCCCGCCACGTGCATAGTATAAAAAAACTTAATATTTTTATAAAATTAATTCCGGGCACACCGGGCCTCGGAATCGCACACCGTCTTCGCGCCTAGCTCTGGAATTATTCGTAGAAATATTCCAAAGTCTGACAGGGCCAAAAACCCAAGTCGCTACAACTAACCATGTGTAAGTCCCAACAACATTTTTTTTATTAGACCATTGTCCCCAAAAACAACTTGATCATTAATTCATTCTTTAATTGAACTACACAGACTTTGATCCTTGCCCTCCAGGCTGGGTATGTAGGAAACCTCCCAGGGTTCAAGCCCAAAAACAATCTCTTCACATCGGTTCACCACAATCTCATATGATGTTGATTTGTGAAACCGCCCCTAGAATCAATATTTTTACATTGATTCACTTTCGTCCTTGTTATACGACGTTAAACTATACAACACTTTTGTCCAGTACGACAATAAACTACAATATTCTTTGATCTCCTCACTTGAGAAAGAACTATTATTGACATTGATTTTTCAATCATGTTTCATTTCAAAAAGACTACGTGCATACATGGTAATGCCTAAATTTTTTATCTCAGGTTAAACCATCATTGCACTAAAGTCCCCTGTCACCCTTCACATGTACGAACCAAATTTGTACAAAGGGCATTTCTAGAACTACGTGGGCTTGATTCCCATCCTTATGGGATACGTAGGAACGTTCGAGTATCCCTCGAATCCAGCCCCAAGTCTTTTGGGCCTAACCCCAAATTTCACTTTCAGTCCCTTGGATAAAAAATCCTCATGAAAACACACACTGTGTATTCATTATTATGGTCCGAATTCTATGACCCTAATCTAAGATTTCTCATACTTTCATCCTGAACGTCGTTAAACTTCATTTCAAGAACTACGTATGGCTTGATTCTCATTCTTATGAGATACGTAGTGAAGTCCAAAATTTCAATTCAGGACCCAGCCACAACATGATTATGGTTATCATTGACCTATGTATCTCTATATACATTGGACAATACCCATCTTTATGTGTTATAATCCTAACCTTAAATATTTTCAGATCTTCATAACCCTTTTCATGACTTCTAATCACAAAAATGTCAAACTTCTGAGAATTCTTTTGCCTGACTATGCAGCACGTGCCCATAGGTGGACTTTCATAAACAGTCCACATAACAGACTTGTCAGCCGAAAGATGCTATTTATTTGACCATGCAGCCAATGCCCTTAGGTGGCCCTGCATATTTCAACCCCCTGACGGGTTTGTTAAATGATGGTAACCTCATTCTTGGGAAAAATGCCTCTTTTGTCCTTATTTGTCTTAAACGACAGTATGTAGGGATCCGCAAAAAATAGCCATCCTTAACATATTTGTCCCATATCCTTTTTCATGATCTGAAAGTATTCAAGTCTATGGTTTATTCTTTTTCCCTACGTTTGGGTCAGACCTTCGTAGGAGTGATATTCATCCAGTTCTTCGATATTCTTGTTCGGAAATATCTTCTCCATATTCAAGTACCTCTTTCCATACAACAAACTCTATACTTTAGAAAATTTGAATCTCCATAAACTTTCACTGGCTTTTAGCACTATGAAAGTAAATTTCTGGGAGTTCTTTTGCCTGACTATGCAGTACGTGCCCATAGGTGGCCTTGCATAAACAGTCCACATAACAGACTTGTCAGCCGAAAGATGCTATTTATTTAACCATGCAGCCAATGCCCTTCGGTGGCCCTGCATATTTCAACCCCCTAATGGGGTTTTTTAAATAATAGTAACTTCATTCTTGGAAACTACTTCTTCTAATGCCTTTTATCTCTTTTTTATATCATTCCTCAGATTCAAATATTCATAAGCCATAGTTTACATTTTTTCCCTCATACTTGAGTATGGTAATATGTTTTCAGATAAATTGTCAAGGAATTGAATCAATTTTAACCCATTTTTGGTCAAAGCTATTTCGACCTTAAACATTATCCCCTTTATGTCCGGCATGCATGACTTCAAACTTCCCACAAAAGACAAAGGAACTCTGAATAAAAGTCAAGTTCCAGCACACTTGCGCGCTGACCTCTGTGCCCTGAAGACTTGTGCGCCCCCTTTTCCTTTGAATGTATTCAATTTCCTCAGAGTCAAATCCTCATTTCTTTCTGGATCCAACTCTGAGGGGGGACTTTTGTTGACGCTCCTTTCGTCACAGAATCTAAAGATCGGAAAAGGGGAATATCTGAGCTCAAAGTGATTCATCCTTTGAAAAAAAACATCAAAAATTGACAAAGGCATGAACACAAGATCAAAAGAAACTGCACCGCGCAATTTATCTCACTGTCGCGCAAGTACACTTGCGAGACGACCTTGGTCGCACAAGTGACTTGCGCAACCTAAGTGGTAACCGCCCGGTAACCGCCCAGGGCCTTCTTTTGCCTATAAATAGACCCTGTGGGCCCCCCATTCGAGAGGATCTTTTTCCAGAAACTCAGATCGAAGCTCCCAACGCCCAAGTCTCTTCTCAAAGCTTCTGGAACACTTCTAAGGTAATTTCTTACCTAGAACGTAAGATCTAAAGAGAGGGAGGGAGGCCTATGTGTTAAAACTCATCAACACTTGCGCGCCGCCTTATTCCTTCAATAGAATTTGCGCGTCCCTTTTCTGGAAGAACCTCAAGGGGATTCTAAAGGGTTTTAAAAGGAGTCGCTCAAGTATTTCAATTTGGATTGAGAATCACGCAAGTGCACCATGTGTCGCGCAAGGTATACCTGTGCGACCAATACTTGCGCGCCCATGCAAGACTTGCGCGCCTTTCAAGACTTGCGCACCCCTAACTTTTGGGTGCCCATCTTGCCCATTTTACCCATCTTAAGCCATTTCACCTTTCCTATTCATGATTCAGTCTTCAAGATACTCTTCAAAGCCATTTATGGCATGATTTCTTGATTTTACTTCCTTATCTGAAAGGAATTCAGTGGAATATCTCTCAAAACCTACCGATTTATACATCTTTATGTCACCAAAGATTGAGAGTTCTTTAATTCAACCTCATCCTTTAAGTTGAGATAATCCTTAACCTGGGTCTCCTTTTCAGGAATAATCCCCAGTTATAAGTCCTTTAATTTGGGCATCCTCCTCAGGAGTAAGCCCCAAACCTTAGTTCCCAAATATGGGAATCCTCCTCAGGAGTAAGCCCCAAACCTTAGTTCCCAAACCTGGGAATCCTCCTCAGGAGTAAGCCCCAAACCTTAGTTCCCAAACATGGGCATCCTCCTCAGGAGTAAGCCCCAAACCTTAGTTCCCAAACATGGGCATCCTCCTCAAGAGTAAGCCCCAAACCTTAGTTCCCAAACATGGGCATCCTCCTCAGGAGTAAGCCCCAAGTCCTCTAAATTTGGGTATCCTTCTTAGGAGTAAACCCCAATCTCAATTATGGGCATCCTCTTCAGGAGTAAGCCCTAAAGCTTAATCCCTTAATCTTGGGCTTCCTTTTTAGGAGTAAGCCCCAAGTCATAATCCTGGGCTTCCTTTTCAGGAGTAAGCCCCAGTCATAATATTGGGCATCCTCTTCAAGAGTGAACCCCATGCCCCTTAAATTCTCTTAACCAGTCCTAAATTACGTTTGATATGGGATTCCTCCTCAGGAGAAAAACCCAATTATCAATCCTCTCCTAATTTGGGTTTCCTTTTTAGGAATGAGTCCCATGTTAGAGTATTCAAATCTCCATAAAGCACATATACCTTTATGGACCATGTTCCTGGATTTTATTCCTAAAAGTAAATCCTAAACCTTCATCTATTTGGGTAGTCATACATACATAAGCCCCCAAACATTTTCTTATGATTGCGTCTTTCATGGCATAATTGTCTAATTTTTACCAATACCTCTTGTTTCTCACACCGAGCATGACTCACGTGAGCTTAGAGTGTAAAAGTAATTATGACATTCTTCTTTAAGCCATCAATCATAAACGTCATACTCCATTACTCGAACTACGTGGGTTCTGATTCCTTTTCCAAAACAAAGGATACGTAGGTAGCCCATTTATGGGTTCGATCCCAACTTTGAAATAATCCTTGTCCTTCTGAATGATGATAAAATTGAAGTGCCCCACTGAGTGGCTTTAAAACCAACTTGGTCATCATAATGACCAAGAGACTTTTATATAAATGTTTTGAAGGATACCATTGACCAAGAATCTCTAAATAGATACAGATGATTCTCTATTGATGAAGAACCTCGAATACATATAAAAGATTCTCTAAATTTCTTGCATATTTAATCATTGATTGTTAAAACTAAAGGAAATCTCATTTTATACTTGGTAATGTAATAAGGATTCACGAACATAACTTAAATCTATAAAGAGAGTCCCGGAGTAGACAATAATTCCCCTAAAAAAGGTGTGATGAGTCCGACCTCCCATCCTCTCGACCAATGCAAATTCCTAAGCCTCATTAGTCCACAAACTAATGAGCACCTACCTTTGGAAAGTAGGTCCAAACGGATGTGGAATCATTGGATGTTTCCAGTTCTACGAACAAACCCGTTAGAAACTGATCGGAATGTTTGAATCTCCCGTCCAGTAGGTCATCCCCGAATTCCGTGCGAAACAAGGATGAACTATGATCCACCAAATTCATGTCCAAGAGGTCCTGCACACCTTAGGGATCAATGATCTGAAACCATCTATTTCACACCATAATATATCACAATTTACCTAACATAACATTAGGCAAATGTATCACATAATATATCAATACAGAATGAAATATGTAATTCTCTCTAAATGGAATGGAGAAATTGAATGGCATGTGATTTATAATAAGTGCTTATATGATTTATGAGATTTCATACCCTCATTTCATCAAGTTTCAACTCAATAAAAACCAAAATAATATCAACAGTAACAACATAAATCAAGTGTGTCACCCAATAGTTGGATCAAATCAACTGTAATAACTTAAAATACAGAAATCAACAATTCAATTCGAGGTAATTTGGCTTTTCCCTGCATGCAGGTTAGCTATGCCCATGTACATCACACTACCAAATGTTTATTTATTTCTATACCTTTATATTGTTCATAAATATTGATGAAAATGATGAAAATAAAACCACATATACTAATTTGAAACATCCCAAACTCGGATGCCACTCAACAGTGAACCAAGCTTGGTTGGCCACATAGCCTCAAGTGCATCTCCCCAATCACCAGAGGCTATTGAATATTAGCGAGGACCTAGGTGTTATATTTTGGGGACTATTCCGTCATTAGCAAAGTGTGACATAGTATAATTTGATAACAGTTCAATAAAAAATTAGTAAATCCATACAACAGAAGTAAATATTGAAATACTAATAGTATAAATAACCATAAGTTATATTACATACAAGATGATGATACATATCACATGTTCTAGAAAATATCCAAAACAAGTTACACTATAGTCATATACAATACAAGTTCGAAAAGTGAAAAAAGGCCAAGAAGAATCCTAGAAGCATCGTAATCCTCGTCTTGGTTCCATGTTCTCCACTCCTATGCATCATATCATGTAACTATGAGAGGTAACATTCTCTTATCGAGACCTACAATCATATAATTCTTTTGGGTCCAAAACAAGACACCAATAGGGTGTGAGACTAAATCCTAGAAGGTAACCACCTCGGGTCTATGCTAATTAGTAAGTGAATATATATAATAGGAAGTGTACAATACATAATGTAGTAAGAAATGAATAATTAAAAAGTTACATCCTACAAACTCTGGCTTTCATTTACATTAATTTCATTTTATTAATTCAATACATTGAATTTATATATCTTGATATCTAGATTAAGCCTTTAATCCTGCATATAACTAGTATGAGAATAGATCCCTCATAAGGTCATCTAAAAAATATAAGTGAAGATCGAATCCAAGATTGTTCTTTGTCTTGGCAGAAAAATCATAAAAAATTCTATTCCAATATTCAATTATAACTATATCCCATCCTTAACAACCCTAAGCTCGAATTCAAGTATCCCTTGAGGATTAATTTCCACGAAAACCCTACAATGTTTTCCTGGAAAACCTCTCAAGAACCAGGTATCACTCTAGCTATGGTATAACTTCACTTCACTGGGCCCGTCCTTGGCAGTCCTATAAAGAATCCCCAAGTATCACTCATGACATATATCCAAATTCCTCTTGAGATTATCCATGTAATCCTTCAGTGAATCCATGATTCACTCAGCATATAAGTACAACCTCTATTAGCCTCTCCATGGAATCCCTCAATGGATCCATGGTTCACTCATGGATTAAACATATTTATCCCTTTGATCCCATACATGAAAATATAAACTAGATCAATGGTTCACTCAAGGTACAAAAGCACAGTATTCATGTGATTACTTCCCTAGAATCCTAAAACTATTCCATTATTCACTCAAGTATATATGTCTTTTTGAACATTTAAATTCTTTTTAACATTTCATTATCCATTCTAGGGTCAAAAACAAGAGCACCTAATATAACTCACCTTGCAGGGGTGACTCAAGAAATGACCAACCTCATAAGGTTTGGATTTCTATGTAATCACATGGTTATACCTCACATAATAATAAACACATGTAAATTAAACTATTTCATGGATTTAAAATTAGTCAACTCATGTGGTAAAATTAACAAATAGATCAATTCACTCCAAACATGATTAAACAAGAAATTGCATACATGGGTCATGGGGAAACTCAACCATCCCATACCCTTTACGGAATTCAATTGAAATCTAACAAAACTGTAATTCCATTAATAATAAATTTCATTTTTAATAACCCATAAAAGGAAAAAAAGTCATTCCTTATAGGCAACCTAGGCCAACCGACCAAAAACCATCATTAGAGGAAATCACCCATGGGGTGGCCTTTATTCTAGGTTAAGAACCCATAACATGTGGTAAAACACCTATTCAATCACCTAAACCATGATTGGTAACAATAGGGTTGATTTAAAAATTAAGTCCATTACCAAAAAAATGGGCGCACAATACTCTGACATATATAAATGATCCGAATTTCAATGAAAAGAACATGATCTTCTATCATAGGTCTGTGTTAGATATCTCATGAATTATCAAGCTCTAATTCCCCTTGGTATTGGAGAAATATAAATAATGGAAGAAAAATTTAAAATTAGGGCATATAATCCTAAATCCAAATAGCACAATCGATATCCGGAAGAATCGAGAAAGGCTAAAATAGAATCAAGTCCTTACCAATATGGATCCGATAAGATAGAAGGAACTCAAATCAGTTCTTGTATGGAGAGTGGATATGAAATTGAAAAATAGCCTTTAAAAGGATGTCTCACATGGTTCCTATGTTTTGAAATTTAGAAGGTTGAATATATTTCTAGGTTATAAATATTTTAGTTGAAAAATGGTCATTTTACCCAAAATAACTGGGTCACATATTTTGTCTAACTATGCGCCAAGTCACACAATCACTATAATAGAAAGGGTAAGTTTCAAGGTATACCATCAAGGTTTACAAAAAATGTGAAAACCATGTGCATAGCCTCCATCAAAACTAATTAAAAATGTAGACATGTCGTACGATCATGTGACTCCTCCCGCATGGTTTCATTAGACAGTGTGGCCTATAGGCCCCCACTATTTATCCTTGCATGGTTTAGTCAAATCGTGCGACCTACACCACATGGAATAAAATAACCATTACCTAAGCATCAAATACCCAAACATTGGGTTATGGGCTCTAAACCATCCTCGAACACCCCTGATACTTCCACGACCTCGACAGGCATTGACAATAGGTCATATTTAAGCATTTAAAATGGGAATTGACTGAAAAAACAAAATTTGTGCCTCAAAGAAGAAATGGGTTCTTACATAATTTAATGTTAAATAGTAATTTTCATTTTTTAATGACACTTTTGAATGTGTTGATTAATGTGGAGAAGTTGTGGTTCCGTTTTTTGTATTTTTTTTGATATTGAGATTAGATTAATCACATGGGAAGCATGGGTACCTAGGTTGTAAGACTTGGTCTAGTATGGTAGGTGGATCAACATGGATTAAGCATGATTACACTTCATGATTGATTCCAAAAAACTAACTAAATCTATCATGTTTATCGGATACCACTAGACCTTGTAATGTGATTCCCTATAGTGGCTTGTGCTTGAGGGAGTTGTGGGTTATGACATGTGATCGGAGACCACTAGACCTTGGGTTGCATTCCCCTCTAGTTGATCATGCACATGGATAATGTGGGTTCTGGTTATATGTCATTATCACTGAGTTATGGGTATCCAAGGACTATATTAACCCTTGATACTAAAGAATTACCTATCGTTCTTATGATTTGATTTCTATTTTAGTCTCTTCACGCCTGACTTACCTATTTTGAAAACAATGTTTTAAGATTAATTTCATTCCATTCACATTGAAAATTCAATGAATGATTGGAAACTATTTAATTTAAATTATTTGGAAAATAAATTGTTTTATTGAAAATATAAATAATTTAATTTGATTTTAATTGAATTCAAAATGTTGTTTTTATTATTTCTTATTTTCAAAATGGCATGTATTTATTTAATTTTTTAAGTAAGGGATGTAGAATAGTTTATTTTGGAGTTACTATTGAGTTTTAATACTCATTCATATTGTTTATATCTATTATTATCTTTCTTTAAACTTCTATCTTGGTCACAGTCGTTGTGGAGTGCTGTCATTTTAGTGTTCTTTGGTGATCCGTAGGGTCACATAGATGTATGAACAGATATTTTTTTCACTATAAGTGTTTATACTTTAATTTGTCAATTTATATTTTTTTAAGTTTTGGTTCTTATCGAGGATAAATCATTCTTACTGGTATTATTTTTATGTCCTCCAATTTTTACGAGCCTGAAAGGATTTTGAATGCCTCTTGAGCCTTTTTATGGACCGGCTCAAGTGATCAGTTCAGAGTTAAATCAAATAGGTTTATGAAAACATAGTTGTATATATGTATATAAAATAATTATATTATTTTTATATAAGATATATCTTATAATTTCACTAAACCTAAAACTTCCCATGTTTTGAACCAGTCAAAAAAAGTGAAGGAAATTAAATTTTTTTGTTAGCTGGGTAGGATATTTTTAAAGCTGAGTGTGAGAAGTCTCCTTTTTCCAAGATTTTATGTTGCGAGGTGTTTTTATTTTAAAGTAAATTAGATTAAGTTATATTAAATAATAAATTTTAAAATACATTCAATGGAAATTAAATGACAAAATTTAAAAAAAACAAAAATAAACTGAACTAATATTTTAATAATAATAATAATAATAATAATAATTAGTTATTATTATTATTTTGGTTAACAATTACTATTATTTTTATAATTATAATAATTTATATTATGTTTTTATTTATTTTAGTTAGGTTTTATTTTGAACCCTCAAAAGTGGGGTAACACTCTTCTTCATCTCCCATAGGCACGACCCACAATCATCCCCCTTCCCTATAGCGCGCGACAAATACCCCCCTCTTGGATCCTCATTCATGTGCTGATTTACACCATTCTTCTCCCAATTTCATGCTTGATCCAGCAATGTAAGAACATCTCCTCCTTCTTCTCCCCATTTCTGACCATATTTTTGTATCCCCATTGCATAGGAGGGTTCGGATGGAACCCTAGGTAAAGGGGTTCATCGATTCTAACTCCTTCTGATGTTAGGGTACACAGTAGAATCATTGGGTCGTGTTCGTGTTTATTCTAACAACTTCCACTAAAAGTGAAGTGTTCCAAGTTGTTCATGTTCACCGCCAATGGTTTAAGGTGATTTTTATTCTGCAGTGTTGTGTCACACCTCTGTTATTTGGGCCCTTGAGCATTGTTGGCTTCTTATTAATTTATCAGTAGTGTGTAGGATTTTTTCATGTGGTTTCGATTCACCACCACCATTCAAGGTGATGTTTTATTCTTATTTATTAGTTTCTCACCATCCAATTTAGGGTATTATAGTTTATATGAGTCCCTGGTATATTAGTTTAAGTGTGTTAGTCTTTCCGTGGTGATATTGAGTCCCTAATAAATTGTTGCAGTGAGTTTTGATCGATGATTGAGGTAATAGACGCATATATATATATAAAGGTGTGTTCATACGACTGTGGGCCGGTTAGGATTTTTTGCCACCAATTATGTCAAGTGATGAGTATTAAAGTAGTTCCACCCTGAGGTAGGGTACCTTTCTTTGCCCCTTTAATTTCAGTAGTGCATTAAATAATTTCTTATCACACATTTTTTTAAATTAATGTTGTATGGTTTTTAGATTAAATTTTTCCTTTGATAAAGTCATTGAACTAGTTAAATGTGATAAATGAGTGTTTGATACAAAATCATGGTTTTATAATAAAACCCCACTGTTGAGGTGTGATGCCTTCAATGTAAGAATGTACTGTGATACTTTTATCCTTACCTTATTTAATTCCTTGGTTTCTATTTATGCATGAGATTTTAATTGTTAAATGACATGTGTGTACTGGTACCTTTATGGTTAATTCGAAATGATTTTGCTTCCTTGAAAAATGTTAGATTATCTAAAACACCTCCTAAGTACATGGTTCAACATTTAATTAGAATTCCTAATGTAGGTAATATACCCTCTTCCCCTTACATCATAGATTATGTCATTTCGCACCTTTTTACCGCTCACCACAACCTTCTCATGATGCCTTTTTATCACTTATTAAATTGTTTGGGTTGTTATATCATGTCTTTTGTGGACTTCAATTATGTAGAAACGTGTTCGGGGTGTTCGCCTTGCCTCTTGGTCACCCCTTTGGGTGCACCCCACCTAAACGTTCTTTTTCTTTACACAATATGTTATAAATTCAATTTTATAGTTTCAATTGAATTCCATGCTTGAACAAGCTTCTTATCTTGTATCATTTCATGTCATTGATAACCTATCATTCAAGGAATTTTGATGCCATGTGCTTTTGTATATATTCAATTTCTCATGCAAGTGAAAAAACTTTATGCCCTTTTATAGTGGCTTGATCTGCATTCTATTCTTATTTTCTTGAGATATTAAAATGTTAACATTGTCATGTAATTGTTACATTATTACTTTTATGATAACTTCCTTATGCCAAGTTGATGTATTGGATTATTTTACTTTATGGATTGAATAGATTGTGGCTCACATTGATTATTTGATTAGAATAATTTATGTATATGCTTTCCATGAAATATATATATTATGTTTTTCTTTGAAATATGTTTTGGCTATTATGGTTCACTTGATGGGGGTCGGGTGAGAATATGGGTTCTGTACTAAGGACTTGTTGATGAACTCCTATTATCTAGAGGCTATACCATGACGCGCTGGGGGTGATTCTTTGGTGTTCTAGGTGATGGCTTCCTAGGGGGTGTAATATACTCTTGAGTGATATCGGTTCCATTAGAAAGAAATTGTGGACGGACCCATTTGAAATATGTTTACTCTATTCCTTAGGTGATACATGGTACTATACTGAGATACCTAGTATGGACTCAGATTCACCATTCCTCGATAAATACGTGGTCTTTCGGAAGATTTCCATCGATGGGCTCGGTGGTATTGGATAAATTAAAGGATGTACATTAGTGATACCTTCAGAATTAGCTCAAACTCCAACTCCATATTTGATTGAATTTCATTGAATGATACTTTGGTTAAATTTATTGGGCTATACTTATTTCTTCTATTTAGATTAGAGAATGTACCTGTGACTTTTTTCTCTTTCTCGTTAGCATATATATGTGATTGTGTGGGGATTAGACCCCAATCCTAAGCACAAGCTTGGGGGTTCACCTTTAGGATTTGACTTGTTACTTTTGGAACTAGTATACATATTATGCTTGCACATGTACCTTCTTCTGAATTCCATCTTTGAATGATGTAGGTTTTATGGTAAGGGTTTCCATTTAGGAACCCGGACCAAGTTTATATTACTAACTTTTTATCACTCACAATTAATTTCATATGCAACACTTCATAATTTATATTAAATTATCTGGATTGGGCTAGACACCGGTGGTGTTAGCCTACTGAGATTTATATCTCACACCCTACTAATCCATTAAATTGGGGTTCCTGAGTAGACCATTCTTCTTTATAAAACTACAGACCATGATTTATTTCTTATGTTGTGCTTGTTTGTACCAGGAAGTTAGGCGCAAAGGACTGACCTAAATCTTAGGATTCTCGTAGAGATCCCCATGAGGATTTGGTGTATTTTATTTATTAAAGGCATGATGTATTGTTTAGTAATATTAGTTATATATCATCACCATGAAATGAATTCATCTGTTGTATAACATTTTTTTTAAGTTATCATATTAATGCTTCTGCTGATATATATGTTTTTCTATCTATATTTTGATGTTGTCTTTAATTTATTTACTGCTTCCTCTATGTGTCTTCTATTAATATTCTATTATAATACTGTTCAACTATGATAGAGGGTATTTTATCCCCATAATCACTTCCTAAGACCCTCTCTACTATTCAGAAGTCTCTATCATATGTAGAGATGCACCTGAGATCATGTGACACACTGGTCCGGCCCCTGTCTTAGTGGTGAGATGGTTCAGGATGTTACAATGTGGTATCAGATCTGGTTGTTTTCCATTATCTTACTATTTTTGGTTGGTATTTAGGAGACTAGGAATGTGTCGGTGATTATTAATAGTTGTGTCTGGGATTGATCACCCCACATACAGAAAATGACCAAGTAGTAAGGGCTATGAATTGATATTCATGCTTTTCAATATTATAGTTGATATTATTTCACCTCAAGTGATTTGTATAATTTCCACTGATTATAATTTATGGATTGTATGTTATTTTAATATTATCAAGTTATGGAAAGGATGAATCATAGAATTAATCATATTAGTCACATATAAATTCACATGCCATGTATAGTTCCATTCCATATTGTTGAATTTTAGTTTTCGTGTTGATTAAAATTGAGTGCCTTGAATTCCACACCATGTTTTTATGTCTATTATTATGCCTATTTGTGTAACCATCTTAGGTGTTACTATTCTATAATTTTTTGATTACTACATGTTCCACTCTTTCAGCTTCTTATAGTGGCATGCTAGCTTGTTTGATATGAAATTGGTTGCTTTTTATAAATTTTATCGGTTGCAATTAAATGGGAGCCAAATGCCACCTGTAATGTATATGGTAACATTATGGATTGGTAGATGGCCTCCCATATAACTGGGATGTTAACATGTGCATGTTGTATTATGAAATGGTTCTAAATCAAAAGGGTTTGGAAATGAAACCTGTAGTGGTGTCCTTTGTTTAGGACCCTCGTGTAAGGGTAGATAAATCTTATCTGAGTTTCCTTGGAATGGAAGCACGGTTGTTTTCCATATGCCTTATTTAATAACTTCATTTAGTGTGACCTGATGTTAGGGTTGATTCTTTTTTTTCATAAGGGGCTAGCCCATGGTACGTAGCACCCTTAGAAGATAAAATACTTCCTAATTCTAGGATTTTTCTTCATTTTTGGTACCATCCATGTGCCATTACACATAGTATTACTTTTACTTTCTAAATAATCCCTTGGTTCTGATGGGTGTTCATCGTGTCCTTAACATTTTTTTGGGCTTGAGCATCGAGTATTGCTCATTTTTAGCAGGTTGGACATGCCTCAGTCATGGTCAACTGCTTCATAGGTCATTCGACCCTTTCTTCTTCATAGTGATGGATGAATAAGTGCGTTGTCATCCGAGTTAAAATTCATATTGTTTCTATATCACCTCAAGGTAGTATGCATTCACATATGTGGTGCCTGTCATGTGTTTAACATTATTATGATTGGGATGAGTTTATTGTAATCGTCAAGGCTTTCTGTATTAAATACATTTCAGATTATCTCTATAGTAGAGTGACTTGTGTGTTATGAAAACCAAGTCCATCCTAATGCTCAGGATGACTTCAAGAGACTCGGGTGTTTTTACTATCTGGTCATTTTGGTTTTGGTTTTCATTCTAATTGTTTAAATGTTTTCATTTATGGGGGTTCTAACCTAGCCCAATTTTGAGTCACTATTCTATTTCTTCTTTTTACATTTAAGACACTCCTAAGGTGGTAAGTGTCATGTAAATTCTGTAAAATATGTTTATATATAGATATAAGTAACAAAACGAAAGATGACTATTAGAAATAGTTAGGCTGACATAAATGCCTTAGGGCTTGTGAACTTTAAAACATGTCGGTTCTTTCCCATCAACACAATGTCGGTGTGGTTAGAAATGTATGAAACCATTGAGTAAAATCATTGTTTATGGCTGGACTATGGTGGTTATGATTAAATGATCATGGGATTCTTTGGGTGGTAAAGGATCAATGATCGGTAAATGACAGTGCATCGGTAGGTGAAGACGAGTTTGTTTCAATGCGAGTTGACCAGTTATGGTTTAACTATTCTTCATTACAAATTTGGTGAGTTTAACGGAAACCATTCAATCCTATTAGTGTATTCTACATAGTGACAAGCATGTACTCTATCATGACATCTTCTAGGTGCACTAAATGAGCATTGGTCTTATGCCATGTTAAAATTTTAAAATCTATTGGGTCATATCTATCTGGTTGGATGGTAAACATGTGGTTCTTATCAAATATTGGTTATGCTAGAGTGACCCTTGGATTTTCATGTAGTAATTCCTTGGATGAACTCTTGGACCCCAGCCATTTTACTTAACTTGACTGTTAGGTTACTTCTACTATGGGATCAGTCAATTAACTAATGTAAAAATCCTTTATTTTTACCAACATCTTACTCATAAACATAGATTATGGACTATCTTAGCTTAGTTCCTTATACTCATGTCATGCCAATCTAAGATTATCTTATTCTTTTTGTTAGGTTTGGTGATGCTTAAATCAAGGAACTTCACCGGAAATATGGTATGGATTTCAGTGGACATGTTCATGGTGAGTATGAGGTACCTTGGAAGAAGGAATCGTAGTATAGTTCGTGAAATTCTAGTCGACTATGTCAAGCGTCTTCTTAAATGGTCGGGTGAAGTGGCTCAACTTG
This sequence comes from Viscum album, assembly GCA_963277665.1. Lineage (NCBI taxonomy): Eukaryota > Viridiplantae > Streptophyta > Magnoliopsida > Santalales > Viscaceae > Viscum > Viscum album. Next base: position 1,804,325,632 of record OY728125.1, read on the forward strand.
GGGATCGATGTCGGTGGGGAATCAAATTTTTTTTAATTATAATAAATATTATGAAGTATTTTTTTAGGTTTTATTTAAAATACTCAAATAATGGGATCTTCCCTTCTTCCTATCCCATAGGCGTGATGCCCCAGCAGCCCCCTTCCCTATAGCACGTGACAAACACCGCCCTCTCGAATGCTCATTCATGCACTTATTTCCACCATTCTTCTCTTGATTTCATGCTCGATCCGGAAAGTTAGGACCTTATCCCCCTTTTCCTCTCCATTTAAGGCTGAGTTTTGTTCTCTCTATCACTTGGGAGGGTTCAAATGAAACCCTATATGAAGGTGTTAATAGATTTTGACACCTTCTTGTGATGATAGGGTATGAAACGGAATCCTTGGGTTGTTTTAATGTGTATTTAGACAACCACCACTGAAGGCGAAGTGATTCGTGTTGTTTTAGTTCACCACCAATGGTTTAATTTGAGTTTTCTTTCATAGTGTTATTTCTCACCTCTTTTATTAGGATCCTTGAGTATTGCTGACTTCTTATTAATTTATCGATAGTGTGTAGTATTGTTCTATATGGGTTTCGTTTTCTAGTTCCATCTAGGGTGATGTTTTATTCTTATTTTTTTTCTCCATAAAATTTAGAGTCTTATGGTTTATATGTGTCCCTGGTATTTTTCTTTATGTGTGTTAGCATTTCCGTGGTTGTTTTAAGTCCCTGATAAATTGTTACAGTGAGTGTTTATCAATTATTGAGTGCATTCATGCATATATATATATATATATATATATATATATATGAAGCTGTGTGAATGTGAATATGGTCCAGTTACAATTGGTTACCACCAATTATGTCCAGTTTTTAGTATTAAATTGGTTCCACCCTGAGGTAGGGTTACTTTCATCTCCCCTTTAATTTTAGTAATGCATTAATTAATTTCTGATCACAATATTCTTAGTTTTTAAATTAATGCAGTATGGTATTTAGATTAAATTTTTCCTTCGATGAAGTTGATCAACTGATTAAATGTGATAAATTATTGTTTGATAAGAAAAAGTCATTTTTTTATAATAAAAACCCCTCTGTTGAGGTTCACCACCTTCAATATAAAAATGTGATGATATAATTTTATGCTTACCCTCATTAATGCCTTGGTGTCTTTTTATACATGAGATTGTAATTGTTAAATGACATTCTTGTACTTGTCTTATATTGGTTAATTCTAAATGAAATTTCTTCCTTGAAAAATGAAAGATAAGCCAAGACACATCCTAAGTCTATGGCTCAACATTTAATTAGAATTCCTAGTGTCTAGCATCTACCCTTTTCCCCTTACTTCATCACTTATGTCATGGAATTCCATTGTGTCACTCACTTAAACATTCATATGATGCATTTCTATCAATAATTAATTTGTTTGGTTTATTCTATCATGTCCATTATGGCCTTTTCTTGTGGATAAACCCATTCAGGGTGTTCTCCTTGGCTCTTGTCCACCCCTTTGTGTGTGCCTAGCCTAAAAGGACTTTTTTCCTTATACATTACATTATAAATGTAATGTGATGGTTTCAATTGAATTTCATTCTTGAACATTCTTTTTAGCTTGTATCATTTAATTTAATTGATAACAAATCATTCGAGGCATGTTGATTCCCTATGTTTTTGTTTATATTCTATTTATCATTCATGTGCCAACATTTTATGCCATGTTTTAGTGTCTTAATCTATATTCAATGTTTTTTTCTTGAGAAATAAAAATGATAACATTGCCATGTAATTTTAATGTGCTTACTTTTCTAATAAATGCCTTATACCATGTTGATGGCTTGGATTTTTTTACTTGATGGCTTGAATATCGTGTGGCTCATGGTGTTTATTTGACTAACATGATTAGTGTATATGATTTCCATGTGATATACATATTGGGGTTATCCTTACAATGTGTTATGGATATTATGGCTCAATTGATGCTAGTCAGGTGAGAACATGGGTTCCATATTAAGGAATTAGGGATAAACTCTTGTGCTCATGAGGTTATACCAAGACACACTGGGGGCGATGCTTTGGCTTGCCAGGTGATGGCTTCCCGAGCAATTTAATATACTCTTGAGTGATACTAGTTCCCTATGGGAGAAACTGTGCATAGAAACATTATCATGATGGATATACTTTGCCTTGGGTGATAATCAGTCCTCTAGTGAGATACCTGGGATGAACTAAGATTTACCATGCCTCAAGAGATACCTGGTATTTCATAATATTTAGAGAGAAGAGCTTGGTGGTATTGGATTAATTGAAGGATGTACCATAGAAATACCTTTAGTATAGGCTCAAAATCCAACTCTATATTTGATTGAATTACATTTAATGTCTTCTTTGGTTGAATGTCATGTGCTATACTTGTCTCTTCTATTTATATTAGAGCATGAATTTGGGATTTTTATCTCTTTAATGTTATCAAACTTATGTGATGACAGGGTAATTAGACTCTAAGCCAAAGAACAAGCATGTGGGTGAACCTTTTTGAGATAACTTGTTACTTTTGGAATTGGTACACATATTATTCTTTCACATGTACCTTCATCTAAATTATAGATTTGGCCGAAGTAGGTGGTATGGAAAGGGTATCCATTTTGAACCCAAACCAAGTTGTTATTACTAACTTTTCATCACTCACCGTTTATTTTATATGCATGTTTCTTAATTTATATTGTGTTTTATGTATCGGGATAGGCACTAGTGGTGCCAGTATACTTAGATATATATCTCACACCCTACTCAGACTTCCATTACTCTAGCATACACGAGTAGACCTTTCATTTTTGCAGGACTACGGACCATGATTTATTGCTTATACTATGCTATTTTTACCTAAAAATTATGATAAAAGGACTAAGAAAGAGCTCAGGATACTCGTGGAGATAGCCCATGGGGATTTGGTTTCTATTAATTATTCCCGGATGCTGTATTGTTTAGTTATTTTAGCTAAGTATCATCACCATTACATACATTCATCTATTGTATAACCTTTTTATTATATTTTTGTATTCATGATTTTGCAGATATATGAGTTTTAATATATGTCTGTTGCTATTTTCTTTCATTTATTTACTACTTCCACAACTTTTCTTCTATTTTTATTCTATTATACTATTGTAAAACTATGATAGGGGGTATAGTATCCCAACTATTACCTCTTTGGACCCTAACTACTATTTTTAGCCTTTGGCATATGGGGAGACTCTCCTGAGGTCATGTGACCCACTGGTCCAACCCCCATCTTAGAGGTGACCTGGGTCGGGACATTACAAATTTGAATCAAGGATATTTATTTTCCTTTGTGTTACTATTTTGGGTTGGTATAAAAGAGACTATTAATGTGTCATCCCTTGGTAATAGATGATCCTAGGACTAATCACCCAATATATGGTAAATGACCAAGTGGCCAACGATAGGAATTGATATTCATACTTTTCGATATTATAGTTGATATGATTTCACCTTGAGTGATTGGTGTAATTTACACTGCTTATGATTTATAGAGTTTATGGGTTTTTACCATTGTTCTGTTATGTAAATGATGAAACATATCATGCATCATATTAGGCACACATAAATTTACATTCCATGCATAGTTCCATGCCATGTAGTTGCATTTTATTTTTCTGGTTGATTCAAATTGAGTTCCTTGAATGCCATTCCATGTTGTTATGTTTATTAGCATGCCTATTTTTATAACCTTATTAGGTTTTAATATGTAATACCTCTTTGAATACAACATGTTTCTCTCCATTATCTTATTTTAAGGACATTCGATCTTGTTTGATATATAAATTGTTTCTTCTAGTAAAATTAATTGGTTGTAATTGAATGGGAACCAAATGCCACCTATAAAGTGTATGGGTGCCTTAGGGATTGGTATATGGCTTCCCATGTAACTATGTTTTGAACATGTGCATGTTGTATTATGAAATGATTAAAAATGTAATGGTCTGGAAAATGGAACCTGTAGTGGTGACCAATATTTAAGACCTTCATGTAAGGGTAGATAAATCTTATTTGAGTTTCCTTGGAATGGAAGCATTAGAATTTTTCATAGGTGATTTTTATTTTAGAAAAAACTTAGATGATCAACTTTTGAGCATGGTAACTTATTTTAGCATGACCCGGTGTTAGGTTGATCCTTGTTCTTCACAGGGGAATAGCTTGTGGTAGGTAGCACCCTTCGAAGTTAAAAAACATGATAATGCTTGGATTTTTCTTCCTTTTTGGTAACATTCATTTGAAATTGTACCTATAAAGGATTTAAATTTCTAAATGACCCCCTTGATTGGATGGGTGGTCATGGTATCGTTGAATTTTGTTTTGGGAATGAGCATCAGGTAATGCTCATTTTCAGCAGGTTGGAAATTCCTCAGGCATGGTTAACTATTTTGTAAGACATTTATCCCTCTCTTCTCCAAATTTATGGCTAATGTAGTACGTCTTCATCTGAGTTAAATTTAATATTTCTTTTATATCACCTCTAGGTAGTATGAATTCACATACGGGATGCCCATCGAGTGCTTAATGTTGTTATGAGCTGGATGAGTTCAGTGTAATCATCTAGCCTTGCATTATCAAATGCATTTTAGGTCATCATCATAGTACAGAGAATTTTGTGTTAAAGAAACCAATTTTGTTCCAATGCTCATGATGAATTCTAGAGACTCGGGTGTTTTGACATGTCAGTCGGTTTGGTTTTGTTTTTCATGAAATTTTTTAAAACATTTTCATTTATGGCGGTTCTGATCTAGCACACTTTTGAGTGGCTAGTATAACTTATATTTTGAGGTTTAGGAAACTCAAATTATGGGAAGTGTCATGTCAGTTATATTAAATTTGTTTCCTTTCAGTTAGAAGGATCACAACCAAAGTGAACAATTAGATAATGGTCGGGCTGACTTAAATACATTGAGGATTGTGAACTTTGAAACGTGTATGTGCTTTCTCGGAAACACAATGTCGATATGGTTGGTGGTGTATACAACCTTTGAGTAACATCGTAGTTAATATTTGGAATATAGTGGTTAATCTTGAACAATCATATGATGATTTGGTTGGTAATAGATTAGTGATGGGTTAATGACAATGTGTCGATAGCTGAAGATGAATTTCATTCAATGTGAGTCAAGAAATTATGGTTTGACTGATGTTCTTTCTAGTATGGGTGAGTTGACTGAAAATTGTTCAATTATCTTAGTTATTCCCACTTAGTGATGATCATTTCCCCTAACTTGACATCACCTAGGTGCACTAAGAGAGCGTTGGTCTTACACCGCACTGAAATTTTAAAAGTTTTTGGTTAATCTCTATGTGGTTTCATTTTAAACACGTGGTTATTATCGAAGTTTAGTTATCCTCAAGGGACCCTTGTATTTTGGTGTTGGAATTCCTTGGATGAACTCTTGGACACTATTCATTTCTTCTGACTTGACCATTAGGATGATGCCACTCTTGGCTCGAGCAATGCTCTAATGTGGACGTTATAGATTTTTACCAACATCTCAATCATAAACATGAAGTATAAACTACATTAGGTCAATTCCTTATACTTGTTTCAAGACAATATGAGATTATACTAGACTTTTTAATAGGTTTGGTGACGATTTAATCAAGTTACATCACCATAAAATGGTATGGACTTCGTTGTGCATTTTCTTGGTGAATACGAGGTACCTTGGAAGAAGGCATCGTAGTTAAGTTTGTAAAATGCTGTCCATCTAAGATGAGTGTCTTCTTAAATGGTTGACCAAAGTGGCTCGACATGGGCATTGAGGTTGATGGTGAATTGAAAGTTTTATCTATTTTAGAAATCACACAAGAAGAATCACTAGAATGCTTAAGGTCATGTATTTTAAGAAATTCCAATGGTGGAAGGTGTTGTGGCTCGGAATTTTTCCCTTTCTAACATTAAATCCTAGGGTAGGAAGTACAGTTGGCTTGATTTTTTAATGAGACGACGATGTGATCATGTCTCTAGATAAAATGTATCAAGTAAATGAAGTTTAGGTTTTTTGATTGTAAAATGAGTTTTGGCTCAGATCTTAATAGCATATGTGCTACTTACCTAACCAATGTTTGAACATGCATTAGGCATTTGGAGATGCAACACGACATTTTATATGGGTGTTCATGGAAATGTAGATCATGTGATGGTTATGTTGTTCTTGAAGGCTTCTCGGGGATGATAACTTCTTAGGTGGGAAGGTTTTAACATCTCGTGTTTTGAACCGAATGAAAAAGCAAAGGAAATTAACATTTTTTGTTAGCTAGGCAGACCATTTTTAAAATCGATTATCAGAACTCTTCTTTTTTCTAGATTTGACGATGTGAGGTGTTTTCTTTTAAAGAAATTAAATTGAATTATATTATATTAAAAGCTAAAATGTAAAATAAATTTAATGTAAATTAAATGAGAAAAATGGAAAAAAATTAACATAAAATAAAATAATAATTTAAAAACAATAATAATAATAATAATAATAATAATTATTATTATTATTATTATGTTTTACTATTATTGTTATTTTTATAATTATAATAATTATTATTAAGTGTTTATTTATTTTATTTAAGTTTTATTTTGAACACTCAAAAGAGGGGCTCCTCCCTTCTTCCACTCCCATAGGTGCGACGCAATAACAACCCACTTCCCTATAGCATGCGACAGACACCCCCTCCCTCAAGTCCTACATCATACACTAATTTACACCAATCATATCCCAATTTCATGCATGATCCAGTAATGTAGTCCCTTCTACTCTTTATCCTCTCTATTTCAGATCGATTTGAGATCTCCCAATCACCTGGGAGGGTTCAGTCGAAACCCTAGGTAAGGGGGTTAACTGATTTTGACTCCTCCTTTTGATTTCAGCTTATGAAACAGACTCCTAGGTCATGTTTGTGTGTATTCCAACAACCTATACTGATGGAAAAGTGGTTTGGGTTGTTTTAGTTCACTGCCAATGGTTTTAGGTGATTTTTCTTCTATATTGTTGTTTCGCACCTTTGTTATTAGGATCCTTGAGTATTTCCGACTTCCTATTAATTTAATAGTAGTGTGTAGGATTGTTCCATGTGGTTTTGGTTCACAAATTCAATTTTAGGTGATTTTTTATTTTTGTTTCCTGGTTTTTCACCATTCAATTTAGGGTCTTATGGTTTATATGAGTCCATGGTATTTTACATTAAGTGCATTAGCCTTTCAGCAGTGATTTTGAGTCTCTGATAAATTGTTGCAGTGAGTGTTGATTAATGATTGAGGTCACAAACACACACACACACACACACAAACATATATATATATATAAAGTTTCGTTCATGGGACTATGTGCTACTTACGATTGGTTGCCACTACTTTTGTCAAGTGGTGAGTATTAAACCGGTTCCACCTTGAGGTAGGGTCACCTTACTCACCCATTTAATTTTAGTAATGCATTAATAAATTTATTATCTCACTATTATTAGTTTTTAATTTAATGTAGTAGGGTTTTTAGATTAAATGTTTTTTATAATGTTGATAAACTGATTAAATTGGATAAATGGTTTTTTCATAATAAAATCCATGTTTTTATAATAAAACCCCTTTGTTGAGGTGCCCTTCCTTAAATATAAAAATTTAGTGACAGAGTTGTATGATTTCCTTCCTTAGTGCCTCGGGGTCTCTTTATGCTTTAGATTATAATTGTTAAATGAAATGCTTGTACTTTTCCCTTCTATGTTAATTCAAAATGAAATTTCTTCCTTGAAAAATTATAGATGATCCAAGACACATCCTATGTGTGTAGGTAAACATTTAATTAGAATTCTAAGTGTAGGGAATCTACCCTCTTCCCATTACTTCCTCACTTATTTCATGTCACACCTTTGTGCCGCTCACCACAACCTTCTAGTGATTCTTTTCTATCGCTTATTAAATTATTTTTTTTGTTCTATCATGTCTGTTGTGGACTTCGCTTATAAAGAAACTCATTAGGGGTGTTTGCCTTACCACTTAGACACTCCATTGGGTATGCCCAACCTAAATGGACTTTTTTCATTATGAATTATGTTATAAATGTAATGTGATTGTTTGAATTGAATTTCATGCTTGAACAAGCTTGTTATCTTTTATCTTTTAATTTCATTAATAACCTATCATAAAAGGCTCGTTGATACCATGTTGTTTTGTTAATATTCTATTGCTCATGAAACTACCTGATTTTTATTCCCTATTTTAGTGGCATCATCTACATTCTATGCTTGTTATCTTGAGATATTAAAATGCTAACATTGTCAGGTAATTTTTACGTGCTTACTTATTTTCTAAATTCCTTATTCCATGTTGATATCTTGGATTATTTTACATGATGGATTGATTAACTAGTGGCTCATGGTGTTTGTTTTATTGGAATGATTTATGTATATGATTTTCATGTGATATATGTATTGAGGTTTTCCATAAAATTTGTTTTGGCTTTTATGGTTCACCAGATGCAGGACAGGTGATTACATGGGTTCTATATTAATGACTCATGGATGAAATCCTATGCTTAGGTGGTTATACCATGATGCACCAAAGGTTATGCTTTCGCTCGATATGCGAGGTATTACCAAGAGTTTTAATATACTCCTAAGTGATATTGGTTACCTAGGGGAGCAACTATGGATAGACCCTTTGGAAATATGGATATCCCATGCCTTGGGTGATACTCAATCCTTAAGTGAGATTCCTGGGATGGACTCAGAGTCACCATGCCTCGAGCGAAACTTGGTGTTTCAAAAGATTTCCATGAACGGGATTAGTGGTATTGGATAAATTTAGGGATGTACCATAGCGATAAATTCGGGATGAGCTCAGAATCCAACTCTATATTTGATTGAATTGTATTGAATGACTACTTTGGTTGAATTTCTTGTGTTATACATGTTGCTTCTATTTATATTAGATCATGAACTTGTGACTTTTCTCTCTCTCTTGTTATCATACTTATGTGATGACATAGGAATTAGCCCACAAGCATAAGCACAAGGTTGGGGTTCACCTTTTTGAGTTTCCTTGTTACTTTTAGAACTGGTACACATATTATGCTTTCATAGGTACCTTTTTCAAAATTCTAGCTTAGGGTGAAGTAAGTTGTATGGGAAGGGTGTCCGTTTAAGAAGTCGTACCAAGTTCCTATTACCAACTTATTAACACTCACAATTTATTTTATATGGTGCACTTCTTCAGTTATATTGTATCATCTGGATTGGGATAGACATTGGTGGTGGTAGCCTACTATGATTTACATCTCACACCCTACTCAGGCCGCCATTACACGGGGGTACTTGAGTAGACATTTATTACTCTCAACACTACGGACCATGATTGATTTCTATTGATGTGATATTTATACCTGAAATTTAGGAGAAAAAGACTAAGATAGAGATCATGAGGATTGTGGAGATTTACCATCTGGATTTGGTATCTTTTATTTATTCTTGTAATTATGTATTGTTGACTGGTTTTAGTTATGTATCATCACCATGACATGTATTCATCTTTTTTATAAACTTTTTGTTAAATTTTCATATTAATGATTCTATTGATATATGAGTTTTACTATACATATTCTGCTGCTTTGTTTCATTTATTTAATTCTTTACCTACTTTTCTTCAATTTATATTCTTTTATGCAGCTGTGTAACTCTGATAGAGGTTATAGTCTCCCCAATATCACCTCTCTAGACCCTTGCTGTTATTTGGAAGCCTTTGGTGTATGAGGAGACGCGATTGAGGTCATGTGAACCACCAGTTTGTCCATTATATTAGAGGTGATATGGGTCGGGATGTTACAAAACCTATCCTTAATGTATTCCATGTTGAGTATGAATGAATCAAGTCACTCTGAGGAGGAGGTAGTCAACATGCCCAGAAACAAAGATATCGTATTTACACAACATAGATAGAATGAAAGTATGTTTTATATAATAATTATAGATTAATAAATACAACCAAAATATCATATATATAATATAAAAAATCTATAATTATTTTCATCTATGAGAGGTGTTAAAGGAAAATATAGAACATAATTTCGGGAGGTGGTAGTTTGTCGTACACAAAAATGTTTTGTCTGTTACCCATTGGATGGAAGTGTATGCAAGAGTAGGTCGAAACATTTGATAAAAAATATAATTATATTGAGAATACAAGGGTTATTATATAATCATGGAATCATAATATTTTAGGAGGTGGATAATGAAAATAAAATAAAGGATCTTGAAGATTTATTTTTCCTCATTGTTGGGTAAATCTTATTGGTTTTTAATAAAGGGATTCTTTGGATGACTTTATTCCCAATGGGAGGTTTCTAGGATGAAGGGAGGGATGTTGAGATTAAATTTGGGTATTGGTTTTATAAGAATAATAGGGTGTTATGAATAAATGAAAGGGGTGAGATTCTTTTTATAGTGGATGAGTAGTGGCATTCTTGTATATTTTTGAAAAGGGAATTATAATCACATTCTCACCATGTAAATTGACACCAATAATCATAAATATTTTCGAAAAGGGAGGATATATTTAAAATGATTACATTAAATTTCCTTTTGAAAAGTTTATTGGACATTTTTGGACTTAATATTATTGTTTTTTCATCTGTTAAGATAATTTTTCTTTTATTCGCTGTAATTAATTTTAATCAATTTCACTAATATTTTTAAAGAAAAAATGATGTTAAACAAATTAGAAAGTTAAATTATTTTGGTTAAAAATATAGAATCCAAATTTCAACATTCTAAATATATAAATGGAAGAAATTTTTTTAAAATTAATATCATAGATGGGACAACAAAATGAGTTTTTAAAGTAAAAATGTTCAAAAGCTTGAAATGTTTTTATATCCAATTTCAATGAAAAATATATTCCAATTACCCAAGTTGAATGAATTTATGTAACAGTAATATAATTATACATTAATATAAAATTAAAATATTATTTAACTATATAAAAAAATTATATGAAAACGTAGTTTTGAATTACAATTCAGTGTTTTTCACTATTCATCAAAAAATGAAATATCTCATAAAAATACAAAAACAATTACACAATGTGAATTTTGATATTAATCTTTCAAAAATGAATAATATTTATAAAAATAAAAATTATAAAAGTGGGAAAAATTATATTTAAAATGGGTTTTCCATTAAAATTTTATAAAAAGTTACTTTTTAGAAAAATACATCTTTTTATTCATAAAATTTAATTTATTCTTATCTTATACCTATTAAATCTATTGGATGAGTATAAAAAATATTGATTGAAGATGTAATTTATAATTATTATTGAAAAATTTATTCAAACATGTTTTTTTATTTATTGTGATAAATCTTTATTTGTACATAGAAAAATAGTTTTCATAGAAAATTAATTTCGTTATTTTCTAACAGTTATTTCATTCACATATACTATTTGATACAAAAAGAAAATCCTTTTATATACATGTGTATATAATATTTTTACAATTTAGTTAATATTTATTGTAACTTTCATTCTAATGGATTGGTTGCAACTATAATAATATTAATATTATATTGTAGTTTTGTAAAACATGGCCTTATGTGTAACACAAGACATCAAAGGGACTCAGTATTGCGTTTAATACAAGGAAATCATAGTATTTTGTCTACCTAATGATAATATATGTGTATTTTATAGATAATGATTGACTTTTTGTTGCAAACAACATATTCAACGCTTATTTCTTTCATATAACAAAAGTTATATTTAATGTTGTGTAAAATGAAAAATAATAAAAAGAATAAATTAATTTCAAATAAAAATCCAAAAATTTGGTGTGTCCCAAGTCCCATGGAATAAAAAATATTATTTTAATAATTATATATAATATTTTTTTATAATATTAATAATTTGAATTATATACACCATCGAAGTGTATATGAGAAGAATGTAGCATGTGTCCCCCATAAATAAAAGTGGGAATACAATCCATCACCTCAAGTCTCTACTTCCACTACACATAATAAAACCTAATTTTTAATAAATATAGTTCTATGATAATTATATTATATATATCTAATAACATATATCATACCATATATGAATAATTATGACCTTTTTATCCCTTATTTATTGATAATTATTTTAAGAAATATTGTTTTGAGAGATAACTACTTCATTTTTCATGTATGTTTTGGTTCCATTTTTTAGGTTCTTTTATGTTATCACGGTTCTATTATCTATGGTATGTTACTAATTATATAGATATAATATAAATTTAATATTAATATATTTTTTGTTATACAGAAAATTTATATATAGAAATTGAATTACAAAATTCATGTAGAAGTTAAGTCATTTGTATGTATGAACATTTTTTTAAAATTTCATCCAATGAAGAAAATGATAAAAATTAATTAATCATAATTTTTTAAAAAATATATTTAGTATAAATTAAATAAGTATATTATTATTACCATCCAATTATTAATTAATTTAAAAACCTATCCCAATGTATTGTGGAGGATATAAACCACACATACACATGTGTGACGTCTTTATCTTCCTAAATATTTTATGGTAAGAAGGTAGATATTGAATTATAATAAAAAAGATTAATTATGACATAAATATAATATATATATATATATACTTTATATCAATAAATATATCCAACCATTCTAGTATTTTATAGAAAAAAATTATATCTGTTCATGAGGAGGTAGTCTTCCATACGCACAACCAATGGATTCGTTTTTGATTTCATGGAAGTAGAGATATATATAGTTCATGAAATTATCATAATAAAATATTATTATATGAAATATTCTGATATTATTTTACCATAATGGTGGAAGATAATTTTTTTGAGTGATAATAAAAAACAAAATAAAAAATTGTGTGTAAGAATTATTCCTCCTATTCATAGAACCTATTTAGGTTTACATATAACGCCTTCATTTGAGGGTACCCAAATCAAAAGAAATATCCTCTAAGAAATAGGGTGGAAATAATAGAAGGAATGTTTTTTAGGGATTTGATAAAACAAAAGGCTTTGTAAATGTGAGGATGAAAGGATAGAGGAAACCCTTCTTATAGTTAGGGGAGGTGACACACTTGGAATTGTGAAAAAGAAAAAGATATACCCATATTTTAAACATTCCCATATGCTCCAAAATGAATCAATATAAAACCTTTGATTAGAAAAGGTAAATATATGTCCATAATGTTGGATATGTACAAGTTTATAGGTCATTTTAAAACTAATATTTTTAGTTTAATCATTGACAAAACCATTTTAACCTTTATCGAAATAGTTAAATTTTTTAATTGTTTCTATTCATTAAATATAAAAACATAATTTGATATTAATATATAAATATAATTATAATATTTTAAAATATAAAATATATTTTTAAAATTTATATTTATAGATGTTGTATAATTTAATTTTAATATAAAGTCGTAGATGTGAAGGAAAAGTTGTCTTCCAAAGAGAAAATTTTCAAAAATATAAAAATCATTTATATAAAAAAACAACATGAAAATTATTATAAGTTACTAAATTGTATTAGTAATAAAATTATTAAACAAATTTTACTTATATGTTAATTTAAAATAATATAGATTTATGTTAAAGAATTAAATGAAAGTCCAGTATTTTTCACTATTCATTAAAATTATAATAATTTCTAAATATTCTATAAAATTCACACTAAGATAATAATGAAATGATGTATTAACAATTAATTTACCTTTATCATAAAAAAATTTATGTAATCATGAAAAATTAATCTTATTATTTATTCAAAAAAATAAAAAAATATTTTTTTGAGAGGAAATGTATTTTCAAATTATATAAAGACTATCAAAAATTAAGTACTTATTTAAAAATATATTCTAATTATTAGAAAATTTATAATTTATTTTAAAAATAATTTTTTCCTAAACATAACATTATTTTAAATGCCTTGGTTATAACAGACATGTTCAAATAATAGTATTAATAATATATTGTGGTTTGTTAAAATTGGTGTTGTGTGTAATGTATGAAATCAAATATCTTAGTTTTATTGGATTGATAAAAAAATATTTAATAAAATCTCAAGGATTTACATTATAACCCCCATAAATATTTTTTTTTAAAAAAAATCAACACTCTGATATAAAAAATTATGATATTTATGCATTATGATATCATTAGGCTCACTTCTAGATTCTTCAAATTTTTGGTTTCTCCACAAAACTATGATGAGGTTAGTGGTATTATTTAATAGAATTTAATCGATACAAACCAGAGTATAAAATGGGGTTTCCAGATAAGAAATATCTTACTATAGTGGTTTGACCACTTAGTTTAGTGAATGTGAAGGGATATGTATGTAATTCATTAGGAGAGATACATGGAATATATGGTGAACTTGAGCGATGTTATTTGGAAACTCCAAGAGAAAATACATATTCCCTACTAGATAAAGAATATTTAAGGGGCCCTAATACCTTGTTGATATCTTTAATTTCTTTTTAAATCACACATCCTTCATCCATAGATAATTTCAAAGAGGAAACTTCTCACTAACATCAAACTGGAGATCATAACGATTAATGTTGGCATACATTGTTTATCAGGTATGAATTTCTCTAATGTGATACTAAGTGTATATAACTTTACATGTCATTTACTCAATTAGGATAGGTACCAATATCTTTTTTCACCAGTTTCAACCCAACACATTGGAGTTATACACCTATTTCGATAGAGGTCTTCATAATGAGACATATGAATACTCAAATGAAAGCTATTATTGTAAGAAAACTCAACAAGAATAAAATATTATTTGAAAAAAACATGGGAATCTATAGATCAAGATCCAAGAATATCATCTAGAGATTTATTGGTTATATCGGACTTAAAAACATTTTGATGATGATGTGTAGTGATTAAATAGAACGTTGTATCATACAATTTCTGAAGACTTTTTCAGAACATCGAGGGAACCCTCTTATATCTATCATTTATAGTGGAATATAGTATTCCATATAACCATACCAATTCCATAATTTGTATACTTTAATGATAATAGTGCGAGAAATATTGTATAATTGAAATAGAGTGTGCATACTTTTAAGGATATCAACTATAACCCATGTAGCATTATTCAGTTTACATGTTTTGGGGAGTTCGATGACAAAACCATGGTGGTGTTTTCACATTTCCATTCTGATATGGCTAATGGTTGTATCATACACAATGAATTTACCTCTCTCAAACATAATATATTTACATACAATAAAATAAGATACAAACTCTTTAATATATCTCTTTATACCATCCAACCTCATATAATATTATATATATATATACATCGTCACACTTTTAAGATTAATGGGTAATAATAAACTATGAAACTTATATAGAAGATACATCTTTTAATATTGTATGGGTTAAACACATAAATAGTTCATCAACCCTATCCCTACTAACAAAATCACGATTTATCCCAAGAAAATTTCTCTTTTTATTCTATAGCTCAACATCTTCCTTATATGCATCCTTAATCATCACATCAACATATTGTTGAAATCTCATTTTCAAATATATGATTTCTCCCCTTCCTTTAAGATTTAAATATCCATACAATGAAAAGAAATAAATTTTGGATCATTTATTAACCTCTTTATAGCTAATATATCATTTTATTTTCCACTTAAATCATCTTTCACCTTGTTCTCTTTCAATGGTGGTATTGTATTGAGAAATCATGATCTTTAATTAACTCCAACCATCTTCTATATCACATATTAAAATCTTTCCGTGTGAAAGTTTATTTTCATATCATATGACTAGTATATATATCACTCCTTTCTCCATATATATAATTACTCTATATATGTAATGAAAATATTACCTCATGTAACTCAAAATAATGATTGGGAAAATTTTTCTCATGAACCATTAATTATCATGATTCATAAGATATCACCATAAAATTCTTCATGTGAACACATCCTAGTCCATTTTTCAATGTATCCATATATATTACTAACACTTATCAATTTTACTGTTAAATAAGAACATCTTTACTTACTAACCATCTGTTCAGTTACTTTAAATTCACTTTACATTTCTCAATTCAAATGAAATTGTCTCTTTTCCAAGTTAACATGTTGAGTGGATTAAATAGTTATGAGAAATACTCCAAAAACCATTGATAATATCCTTATAACCAAAGAATACATTGGATCTCAATTAATGTTGTTGGTCATGGATAACATCTAATAACGTTCAAAATTGATGGATCCATTGATAAAACCTCTCTTGATATTATGTGAAAAACTATCAAATTTTGTATCCAAATTCTATATTTTTCAAATTTTTCAATCATTTTCAACTTACATTTGGTCTTTAGTTCAATTCTGAAGTGATATTCATGATCTTCTGTGCTTTTTTAATATATAAGAATATATTCTATAATGTCTACTATGATGTGTTAAATTTAATCGATAAATACACTATTAATTAAATCCATTAATATTGTGGGGACATTTATAGGACTAAATTATATTAATATATATTCCAAGTCTACATATGTTGTATGGAATGCTATATTGGTTCTATCATATTTCATAACCCTCAATTTATGGTATGATAAACAATGATTAATATTGGAAAAGTATTTACCTATATCTAGTTGATCAAGAAATCATCAATATGTGGTATAATATAATTTTTATTGATATTGATCATGTTAATATCTTGATAATCAATATAAAGTTCTATCTATCAATATCTATTCTAAATTAATAGACTAGGTGCAACCTAAGGTGACACACTTTTCAAAATTAGTCCATTTTCATGATAATCCCAGAGTTTCATTTTTCATTATTACTAATTAATCATGGAAATTATATATGGTATCTTCATAATAGGCTTAGAACTAAGATTGAATTCTATTCAAAACTCAACATGATGATTCTGTGTAATATTAATGAATTATTCTGGAATATAACTAAAAATATCCTATAAAATATGCATATAATAAGTGATGATTTTCTCTCAAACCATCATGTATAACCCCCCCCCCATTAAATATGTATCAAGGCCCTTAAAATTAATGTGATTTCTATATAATGTTAAAACATATCATCATAGTGATAGTAGACCATAAGTTAGTTCAGAATATTAAATGTGACTTCCCAACCCAAGAAATAGATGTGGAATTTAAAAATAGAAATCCAATCCATAAATAAGATAACATCAACTTCAAAGCAAGGGAGGATAATTACATTTTAAAGATGAACAATCCAATTAGCATCAATTTGGGAAGAAACATAGACTTGATAAGAGATCATCATACAATAATATGTCTTCACTTCTAATTCAATGTCTAATAATTGATGCAGCATTGTGAAACCCATATAAAATTATTTAGATATATAATACAATATATATCTAGTTTTTATTAAGAAAAGATTTGTTCTATATTTGATAGTAAGTTTACCTTTCACCACATCATTATCGTACCACTCATTAGATATATTCATTTCATGAGATACCCATATTCTACTGGGCTTAATAGGTTGTTGATATCGATCATCATCACTAACAATTAGATTCAATCATTGGTTAACATAATGCCCATACACCCGGAATTTGATGTACATGAGTGTGGTGGTATATTCTGTGAAAATTTATCTCTATTGACACCATTAGCTAACTACATCATGTAACATTGGTATTCATCATCCATACATCCTTTATTTCCAAGCATAATCATTTTATTGACCCATTAAGACATTTTCATATATTTTCATTTCCAAACATTTATTATAAAGGAAATATCATCTTATATTCTTCTTGGTTTTCTATATTTACATTGAATTCCTTATTTCTATTATAATTTAAAGGATGAAATTTATGTGTAAATGTAGTCTACAGTTTTAAAAGGATATAAAATAGAACAATTTTTACAAACCTATTATTATCCCTTATGGATAATTACATTTAGATACATGGTTTTAAGCAACTAATGAATTGATCAAACTTACATTTAAGTTGGATGATAATACTAGAACTGTACATATAATGAGTTATAAAATTTTCCATATAGTTAAAAATAGATTCATAATCAATATAATTTATCTCAATTAATTCAGTATCTATATTCATATGAAATATATGAAGAATGTACATTTTGAAATATAAAATCTTAAATTCAACCCACTCTATGGATTAAATTTCTACATCTTTCATAGAAATATTTGTAATATTTCATCATGGATCTTCTTCTCCTTCCAAATTATAGTCTACAATAGATTCATTTTTCAATATTCCAACACTAGAGAATGGAATAGTAGAACCCTTTAAATCTAGTATACATTGCATCATGATGGAAAAATAGAGAATTTTTCCCACCTTTAACCGTTTAGATGTTTTGCATTAATCATATCTTGAGAAAGTTGTCTGAGGATTAAAATGAGATTTTTCATTCCAACACCAATGTAATTTGGTCTCTATAGAAGATAATAATTCAATTTTTTATCAAATATATAATTTAAAAGATTTATTTGAATTTTTACAATTGACAAAACCCAAATAACAGAGTGCGGGAAACAATAATCATAGTGGGATACCACATAATCATGAAATATTATTCATAAGATGTCCAAACCATGTCACCATTTTTCAATATATAACACCTTATGTTTTACCATGGTCATTCTTGGTCATTATATGTTCAAATTCTTCATGATGGTTTATAATGTGTTTGTTAATATCAAAAACACATCTACTGGTAGTTTAAAATTTGGTGTATAGTAAAGCTTGTTTTTTGGCATGAGTTGACGATTGAGTCAAAGCCCAACGTTCCCTTTTAAGATTTATTATAACTAGGTAAAACTATTCCAACTACACAAACACATGTAGTATCAAAAAGTTATGTAATATCTTGAAAACCACTCACTCTATCATTGACAAAAAAATTAGGATTTAATTATATACATGGACATATCCTTATAATTTTCACTGATGATTTCTCATCCTATTTCCCCAATTTTAACCAAAAGATGCTCTGATTCAAACTATAGAAGAAAACTATATTCATTTATATATGTATATATTAAAATTTATTTGATTAATATTCATTATAAAATGTGTCTGTATATTCAAAAAAGAGTATAGGAGTAGTATCATTGGAAACTTGGACACATAATGAATTGAATCATATGAGAATCACACCATCTTCCACTATATTCTTCATAACTATCACCCTTTATAAGAGAATCATAAAGAATAATTTTCTTTAGAACTAGTGGAAGGTAATCCTAATTGATGCTAAGTATATATTTTCATTAAGGGTAAAAAAGAAGGTATTAATGATCACATGAGCATGAAATAAGCATAAGGTTTTGATAATACTGGAATAACATATGATACTCATACCCCATATATAAAATATCATAATATTGTGTCAGGTAATAATGCATGGTAGTTCATAAGAAATAAATCATATTGGAATCAAAGAACATGATCCATGAAAGAATAACTTTGGCACGAGATAAATATCTATTGCATAACATAATCATATATCATTTTGATAATGTATAAATAGAAATAAGTTCAATAATTAAGTTATAGAAATGAAATCATGACCTTAGATAGAATTTTGAACATGAAAACTAGGTCTATACATATTATTATGTCCATTAAATATATGTCTATACATAAACTTATTAACATGAAAAAAATATCCATGGTTAATAAAATAGACATGAAAACCATTTCCAGGTATAAAATTGTGAACATGAAATATGGTTCACAGATAACATATATTATCAAGAGTTGTCCATCATTACCTATTTCATTGAAGGGATATGTAATTTTGTACCAACCCATCATATATTAATAATTTATTCATACATGTTACAGAAGATTATATGCCAATCATTATATATCATAATCCATGAAAGAGAAATATGATCCTTCAACACTTTAACCTAGCATAAACCATGGGACATAAATAGGTTTCACACACACCATGTCATGATAGTCATGAATCATATAAAAAAGAATTGGTAAGTTATCATTGGATGATATACCAAGTAAATCATATGTATGACAAAGGGTTATTTTTATTGACGAATATAAATACCCTTAAAACATCATTAAAAAATTCATGAAGAAAATATATTTTCTATTTTGATAAAAAATAATCCAAATATTAAATTACACCAAATATTAAAGAAGAATTTTATTTGAAGAGAACCTTGGAATAATTAAAAGGATTATTTAAATCATTTAGTGGTCACTATGTAGGGAAACAATTTTCATTTCCTACCCATTGAAACATTGATTTCTTTAATGTTTTCGGTTAAACGTTATAAATTACCACATTTGGGATATGAAATGATTATTCATTCAAAACCATTTTTTCAAAATAAAAGACATGTGTAAAAATTAATTTAAACAATCTGTTAAGAATGTTAAAAATATTTTTGAAAAAAATTCAGAAAACATTGTCAATAAAGAGAAAGGAATTTTGACTAAAGAGATAAATAATGTCAGTTTACAATAAAATGATATTTTATTATATTGAGTAATTAAAGAGAGGAAAACTAAATGAAAAAAAATTATTATCATGAAATAACTATAAGAGATGAAAATTAAAGTGTTTATTGATATAAATATCATAAGATTTCATTATTGAAAACTTAATCATAAATAATCCCAACAAAAATGATATTTTAATAAAAATATTTTAACACATTTTTGACTTTTGAATCATAAGACTCATAGATGAAAAAAATATGGATATGTATATTAAATAATTTCTATAATAAGAATTATAAAATAAACTCATGGATATTATATACACCACTTAAGGTAAAGAAGTGGTCAATATTGCATGTGTCCCATGAAAATAGTTATGAGAGAGAAATCTATTTTCTCATGTCCAACTTCATTCACACATGTATGATACTCCAATATAATAAATATAGATTTATTATAAATCTATTTTAAAATAATAATCACATATATAATCCCATTTATTATTACTTATACACCATTTATCAACAATTATTTAAGAAAACATCATTCCAGGTTATAAAATTTTTTTCTTGTATGTCTTGGTTTGATGGGTTTTCCCCCATAGGTTTATTGATATTATTTAATATAATTAAATTTAATCATGATATAAAAATAAAATAAATTTATTATATATATATTTAGATTGATCTATAATTGTAATAGATAAAAATTAATTGCACTATTCATGGATATAGTAAGCCACACATACACATGAATGTTGTTTTAATCCTTCAAAGGATATAAAAAAATAAAGGTAAATATTAATTAAACTTCACATAATCATTTTTATATCATTATATCACATATATACAATAAATCTATCCTTATTACCACCAATTTCAAAATAAAGTAAGAAACATATGACGTTACTTCTCGTATGTCATATTATTCATGCACACTGGAGTAACATTATTTTCTCTTGTAGGTTGGAATGTAATATGGTAGATAAAATATTATAATTATATAATAAAGTTATTTCATTATTATCGAATATATAATTTTAATCCATCATTATTTTCATCCATGAGTGGCGATGTTGGAGAATGAATTGCGTCTATTTGCGAGTAAGTGGTCCTTTGTACACATTTTTTTAAAAGGTTGGGGCTGAAGCCTCATTTATATTATTAAATCAAAGTAAAGACCTCTTTTAACTGTGTATAGGGAGACTCATTACATAGCCTAAAGGCCCAATGGTTATATATCCCATTACATAACGTTTAGGCCCAAATATTTTTCCCAAGGCCCATTATATGAATAGTAACCCAACTACTACAGTGCCCGCTGCTGCAACAATGCCTTGTCGCTGCTACAGTACTCGCCGTACAACAGTACCACCACTGCTACAGTACCACTACAGTACTTCTGCAGTATCTGCACCCGATGGGTTTTGAACCCCAATTATTCATGTAGTATTATGGGGTGATTACCATTAAGCCAAACCCCAACTATAGTAGAAATTTGTACACATGATTGAGGGTTTTATTTCCAATTTTATAGATGAGGAGAAGTATTTAAGTAATTAAATTAAAATAATAAAATCTATATACAGAGGATATTTTTTTTATCATCATTGTAGAATAAAATTTAACTGTGTTAAATAAGAAATAAATTCGAAATAAATATTTATGCATTATACCACTTCTCCAAGAACCTCTTGATGATTTCACATAAATCCTCCAAATTTTGTTTTCATAATAAAACTAAGGCCTCTAAGAAATGTGGATGGAATTATGGAAGGTATTTGTGTATGTATTTTTTAATCCAAGTGGTATTGAAATTATGAAGATAAGAGAAGAGTGGGTTCCAATTTACATTTAGGGAAGAGGATACACATTGAATTTATTAAAAGATAAATGTATACACATATTTACCCTTGTCCCAAGGATCAAAAATAGAAAAATATCAAAAAATAAATTAAATAAGGTCTTTATATGGCCCGAAAATAGGAAATTGACTTGTTTCTAGTTCATTTTAATCCTTATATTTATATTTTAACCCTTAGTAAACATATTTTAACCTTGACTGAAAAAATTAAATTTTAATCATTTTACTATTAATTTAGTCCAAAAAATAAGATAAAATTATTTTATAACATTAATTATGGTGATTCCAGATATTTAATCCACATTTCTAAATTTAATTCATAGAAGTCAAAGAATTTTATTTTGTATTAAGCCTCTAAAGGTGATAAAAAGTGTTATCCTAGTGAGAACTTTTATATAAGTATATTAAGATATTATATATATATTAAACATTAAATTGATTATAATGAACTAAATTGTATTAATCAAATTTTAATTGAAATATATTTTCTTTTAAGGAATTTTAAATCAATATGTAATCTTGTAAATGATTGAAATGAAAATTTAGTTTTTAATAAAGATCATTCTTTTTCCTGATTCATTGAAAATATAATCATTTCATAAAATTCTCAAAAATCAATGCTAATATAAATTTGGCATGTTAATTTAAAAATTGTATTTAATTTTTTCAATTAAATTTTATAAGAGTGGAAAATTGTATTTTATTATTTATGTATAAAAATGAATTATTTTTTTGAGAAGAAATGTATTTTGGATGTATATACATTCTTTAAAAAAATAATTACTTATTTTTCAATATATTTTCATCATGTAAAAATATTATACATAATTTTTAAAATGTATATATTCCTATTTATACCTAAGTGTTTAATTTCTATTCTATAATGGTCATGTTGAATTAATAATATTAATAGTATGTAGCAGTTTTTTAAAAATGGTGTCACATATCACTCAAAAAATATGTTTTATCTTGCTTTAAAAGATGGAGTGGGAATCATAAAAGTTAAAATAATTTCTTTCCTCATGTCATGGATGTCCAAGGGGCAGGCGAAATCTTCTACCATGGTTGGTGATGATGGATCCTTGATCAAAATGGGTTGATGGGATGTCGGTTCCTCCTTCCCTGTATTCTTCCTTGGACATCATCACTTAGTCTGGGTATACCTCAAATATTTGATTCATGTTTGTGAAACTCATTTCTAATTCTATCTCTTCATGGATGTTAGTTAATTATGATGCTTATTTATCAATAGGGATGTCATCTTTCATCAGAGTAGATGGTAACACCAATCAAGTCTTGGTATCTCTAGATGTCCAGTTCATTGGGAACATGTAAACTCTTCATCTTTAGAGGGAATATAATATAAGGTATCTTTTTTGCATAAATAAAGGCATGTCGGGTCATCCCTGGCATAGTTGACACCTAGGTTGTATTTCGTTCAAGTAATTTTACATAAGGAAGCCCATTTTTATAGCATGGGTTATGCATTCTGGATCGGGTTATGAGTTTAATGTATTGAAAAGACATATCTAAATAACCTTCATAGGGGGGTTAGTATGGATAATAATGGTGTCGAAAATATTGGTTTACTAGTTTATATTGTACACCTTGTGAGGTAGATATAAATGTTTCATCCTTATGGGGGAAGAAGTCATACATTGGTAGTTTACCAAAGTGGATGGAATGCATGGTGAGGTGGATCCAGAGTTTACCATTGTAAAACAAATTCCATGGGCAGATGGATCTAGAGTTTACCAATGTGGATGAAACACCTTATAGGGATAATCTAGAGTTGCGTCCCTATAAGGGGAGAAAATAATTGTATACTAGTTTGGAACAAATTCTCTCTGAAGGGTAATATTGAGTTTTCCATTGTTGATTTAACTCTCTATTGAGGTGGATCCAGAGTTTAATAGTGTTGATAAAATTCCTTATGTGGTAGATCTAGATGTTTTTCCCGGGGAGGGAGGATGTCACATCGTTGTATATCGATGTGAGGATTGAACCTCTGGGAGGCATCCAATGTACCCTTTTTAGAATACATGGATTGAAACACATGTAGTTTGATGTCGTAGTTTATAGTTTTGTTATAGGATAAATCCAAATAGTTTAATTTCATGTGGTAAGTATTCTAATGTCATGAAAGGAGTGTCGATGAGGGATGATGTGAGGATTATGTATAGAAGCTTCCCTTCGTGGCTTGATTTCTCTAGGTTAGAATGGTGTGGGTATTACCCAATCAGCTTCTCAAGTTATCCTAGGGGAATCAAATATGTGGATAGGGTATACACATGGAAGATTCCAGTCATTTACTCTACATGCCTGGTCAAGAGGGAATCACATTTACATTAAATTTTTAGGATTATTATTTAATGTAAAGTGATTGAAAATAGTATTTGAGTCTTATACATGTTAGAAAATCAAAATTTCCTTCAAGATAAAAGTAACAAATTTTTTTATGTCTTAATGATTCATTTGATATTTTGCATGTATGTGGTTTTAATTAAGGTTTGATATTTATTGGATTTGAGATGATATGTGATATAAAATTCTTTAATCTATGGTTTTCATGATCTTAGGCATTATCCCATAACTTTTTATTTCATCATATTTCCCTCAATATTTACATTTTTTTCATGTTTTCCTACTCGGTATATTTATACTCTCCCATGCATGGTCTTATTTCCCCCTCATGTTCTTTATATAGATGATGTGTAGCTTGGATGTGACTACAGTGGATATGAATCTAGTGGATATGTTAATTTTGATTGATAGAATCATATAATGGTATATGGTGGAGATGGTTTCTTTAAATGTTCTATCTAGGAGTCCACTTGGTGATGATGTGTTTTACCCTACCTAGAGGCAATTCTACAGACGGATGTTATTTTATATCTTTTATTCCAATTAGTGGTTTTCTATGTAGAATTTTTATAGAGAAACATTTATTGATGATAATATCTCTAGGATTAAATAGTTGAATATTTATATATTATTAGTGGATGCTATATATTTATTATATATTGAAATTTCACATCTGATTTAGGTTGTTATAAGATAATACCCCAAGAGTATTATGCCTTTTTAGTACAAGACTCCAAAACCTATCCTATTGGATGTGGTCTTGGTGTATCACAATTATCTTACCACTAGTCTTGAAAGGTCCCTAGTGGGTTGGTTCATGTAATAATTTCATCATATTGGAGTGTGTCCTACAAATATTTTTTAAATTTAGTGGTCATTGGTGATTAGTTTGGTGTTTTATGGAAAACTTGAATGGGGTTTCATAGTTTGGTTTTCAGAAGAAGAAACCAGATTTTATTATGAAAAATAGTATATCCAATAATAATGAATCTATTAAATTGTTAATAGACTATGAATTTTTATTTACCGATTATGGGATAGATTCTAGATGTTACATGTGTCATGTCATTATAAATTGTTATTTCTCCGTCTACTCTTGTGCCCTCTCACTAATATAAATACTAATAAATATTATTATTAAAAAGTAATGGGGTTCCTTGGTGTTATTATAGGTCAAGGATGTTTTGAATAATTTAATCCAAGAGATTTATTACAAATGATATTTTTAGAAACATAGGGTAGGGAACTCAAGTTAGAAAAAAAATTATTTAATTGAATTCGTTTTTAAATACATGATTTCTACTAACATAATTCCCCCCTAAAATGTCTTCCAATCCTTGTAACCTTGATTTACAACCCCCATTTTTCTCATTAAACTATTGGCACATGATTAGTGAAATTTAATAGTTTTTTAGATGTAATTAATATTACCATCACTTTTAATTTCAACACAATCCAAAGGGATGATACTATATTCACACAGAATATGTATTGTCAAAAAATTAATATCTTATACAATAAAAGGGTTTATATATCAAATGAAATGAATAAAATCTTTGAGGAATTATTTTGATGGATCTCGTTGGATACCACAACCTTTCATGATACCATTTTAATATAAATAATCAATGTTCAATTTTATAGCAACATACAATGATTTTAAATAGATTTAGTTACCATCATAGTGGTATTCGAGGGATGGAAAGTTGAAAAAAATTGAACTAGGAGGATTGGATGCTCAAATTGTTTTACCCATGTATAAATAGATTCATGAAACAAACTAGCATGAGATTATGAAATTGACCACTCCTTTCTAATCCATTCATAATTTGGTCAACAAATAAATCTCACGTGATATCTAAAGGTGTTTTTGGTGTTGAAAATGATCAAAAATATACATGTGAGTTTAGAGATTCATATAGTCAATAAACTAAATATGATTCATGATTTCATTGTGGTTGGACTCTCATGTACAAAATATATAATTTCTCCTGGAACAACAATGAAATCCTCAATTTGAGTAGATAAATTTTTTAAGCATGATCATCCCAATAATATTTATTATTGGATTCCCAAAAAGATGTGCAATAAGATGAGAATAGTATACTACATTGATTCCCCACATGTGAAATTTTTTCATTATTAATATACTAAACTGAAATAAAGTCGTAAAAAGAATAAAGGATAGATATTCCAAATGAATTATGATGATTCTATTATAATAAAAAAAACAAAATTTCATTTTAAATATTGGGATATATATATCATTTATATTTCTAATCCACAAAAATATATCTTCATTATATCAATTCATCAGTGGGAATCACACTATATGAAATAGTCAATATGATAAAAATGATTTTTTAGAGAATTTTATACCCATAAATAATGATTCTACTAATCACCAGCTTTGTATATGTGAGAAATTATAGTATAAAATTTAATGTTAAATGAACTATAAGAACTTTAATTTATAACATAACATTCCTCGTCACCCTTTAGTGTCGTAATATTTTGGAATAACTTTGTATGATTGTATTTTATGATAGACTTTATGAAAATGGATATAAAGAAACTCCATTAAAATAACTTACGGATTAAGGAATTCATAAAAACAATGTGTATTCTCATTAAAATTATCTTTCCAAAAAATAACGTATTCCAACTAATCACCCATGTGTTGTTTCCTAGTAGAAATATGTTAGGTTTTATTTTATCTAACCATATTGAAGAGGATCCAGCTTTCACAGTGGGTGGAATTAAAATATAATCTAAATTTTAATGTATAATACTTGACCCACAATTAGATAAAACAATGTAATCCCAATAAATATTTTCCATATTAAGTTTTATAGAATCATAAAATATCTGAACACTGATACCTCCCCAATTCATCAACATATCCAACCTATGCTAGTTTTCCCAGTGTCAATATATATCAATAGAGGTATCTAAAAGGAAGTGGATTGATGTTATTTTAATATTACTAAAAACTATTTATTGATATTTAATGTATTCTATGTAATGATATGGAATATATAATAGTGTATAGTTGATGAGAACAACACTATAACCAAAATAAATGAATATATTCTTCTAATTATGAATATGAATTGAGATAAATTTTTCTATGCCATAAATTTAATGCATTATAATCCTCTAATTATAAATATGTTGTCCAAGGTAAATTATATTAAAAATTTTATTTCAAAAAAACATCATTGAATTAATTTCACCCACTATTATATGAATATATTGGAAACAAACATGCTTCTCTTACTATTACTTTGTTAATAACCATTACACAATTTAAAATAATTTATAATATATATATAATTCATAAGTGAATATTTATTTTCATTGAGGATAATAATAATTTCATCCATAAGAGGGATATGGGAGATATCATGAGTCCCAATATAAACATTGAAGGGGAAGATGTTATTTGATTCCATGGTCTTGTTCAGGTACATACTGATGGAATCTAGGGCGATGAGAAAAATTATATAAGAACATGGATCTACCTTCCTTAAATATCTTATGGATTTAAGGAAACCTTATCATTTTCATATAAGAGTTAATAAAAAACATGTTGGGGAGAATAAAAAATAAGATCACAAAACCATGATGAAATTTCAAACATTTCAATAACTATGAAAATATAATATGTTCCATTTGATCGCCATTTTATTCTCTATTAAATAAGGTTTAAATATAAAAAATAGAGGATTTAAACTATATAAATTTATCTCAGATCCTATTGTAATGTTTTAATAAACATGAAAAATTGTTTGATCCACTTATAACTGATCAATTGAGTGATAAGGCATCAATTGAGGGAACATCATGATAGATATCTTCTCCAATGTGTAGATGGTAGATACCTCATTATCTATAATTATTTTAGGAATTATTGTAGACTGAATGATGGTTTCCATTGATTTGTAGAGGACTACATCTATAATTAATGCATTGTATGCATTTATGAGATAGAAGCCTCTTAGGTTTAAGAGGTGGTCAAGATGCTTAAGTGACAGCTGATTTGATGGAGTCTAAGACTCATATTTACTATCAAGTTTAAAATCTATTTAAATATACATGAGTTCATACATTCAATTTTCTTCATGTATTAGTGATTAATTCTTAAATTATTTCTCTAAATCTCAATTATATTTCTCTACTATGGTCTATGTTTTATATTTTCTTATAGATGATTCAATAACTAATATTGATATAATCTTGAGTTAAAATGATATTAGACCTTCATGTTATTGAATGATCATGACCAGGTGTGTTTTGATGTTTAAAAATGAATTACTCCTTGGTCATGATCTAGAATGTGTTTTCTACATGCTCAGTAGTTGAAGTGAGGTATGAATGATGATATTAATAATGGGGTAATTCTTTTTTAATGTCCCACTAATGTTAGATAATTTATGTGAACACTATTATATGAAATTTTACTAGTAGATATGTACCCTAGGTTTGGAAAATGATAGATCTTTAAAATGTTAATATGCAGTTGTGTGATTAATGTATATATGTGTTAAATGAATTATTACTAATGAAAACATTCCTATTATAGGCTTTATAGCCTTTTATGGGGGAAAATATTAAGAATATTCAATATTGATGGAGTATTTATAGATGGGATACATGTTTTTGTATCCCCACCACCACCCCTTATGGTTCAATGTAGGTTCTAAGTGTTGAAGGTTAGACCATAAATAGATGTGTTTGATGGTTGGATTTGATCAAGTGGTTTCCAATAAAATTTTAGGTATTATAATTATCTATTTATTGGAACACATACAAATTCACACCATAAAAATCATTCATACATTCTTTTATTATTTTTTCAGTTTTTGAGATTCTAATAGAGATACTTGTTAAATTGCTTGTCATTGACACCCCTACTATTTTAAATCATTCGTCCAATCACTAGGGTAAGTAGTGTGAGTTTTCACTCATTTGTGTGTGATAGATTGTATAGTTTTTCGACACATTTAGATGATGCTTTTTATCGCCACACATGTAGTATAATGGGTGTTTCATGGGTGTTTCATGGTATTGTTCATTCAAATATATGGTTATATTTCCAACCACAATGGTGAGTCAAGCCATCATATTGGATGAGTGATATAACCCTTGAAATATTGTGGATGACTAACCATCTATTTTTATGTTTATCGTATAATGTGTGAGATGATACAGTGTGGTGGTTTATATATTTGGGATAATCACGTGATCATTTTTTGAACAATTTTCCAAGATTTCCCATTTCGATTTATTGTATTTCATATCAAAATGCTTCAGAATCCTTAATAATATTTTTCATATTTTATCATAGAGCCTAGTTAACATTAGGTATATAATAGTGTTTTTAAGATACATATTAGAGAAAGGTTTTCATTTGGATTAGTGTGACCTACTCGACCTATAGAATGAAACAAAAGGGTTATTAGTTGTCAAAAATTAATTATTTTGGTATCATATTTAGTTTTAATAGGATAAAATTATATAGGTACAGTTCATAAATCACTAGGGATATAATTAATACCCAATGATATTCTCGTGAGTAATTAATGACCACATTATGTTTCTATTATAAGTAAATGGACTTATACATTACTTAATCTTGATTTAAGTAAACACTTTTACTTTTATTCACATTGAGGATCTTTTTAGGTTTATAGATATTGAGAATTTGGCCATAAATTATACATAACAAAACTATAGAAATAAAAAGTGGAAACATCCCACAGTATCCATTTCATAAATAAAGTAGAAACCTTTAAAATGAAATGTGGTTTCTTTTCATTTTTTATAGTCATAAATTTTCCATGATTATATCCTTGACTCTATACTACATTAAATATTGTGAAAAAAATTAACAACTTAGAGTGATCACAAAAATCTCAGTAAGGGATATAAAATAAGGAATAAAACCGTTAGTCCATAAATATTTTAAATTCATGAAAAAAATTTCACAAAATAATACTTCTCGCCCATAAAACATATACTCTTTATAATACCTCATTAAATAATAATATTAATATAAAACATCATATAATTTTTAATATATAAAGGTAAATTTTGGTGTCCATATCATACTTACATTGTAGCTTCGACAGCTATATAGGGATTAACCTTCATGGTTACATTTGGAATTCCCATCAGAATATATTCTCTAAATATCTTAGGAGAAACCCACCCAGTTAACCCTATATCATTACCCAATGCATTGGAGATATATCAAACCCGTATTTGTTTCATCATGTAACAACCCATCATATTTCCAAGTACCAATATATAAATTCATAAAGTATTTCAATTATCAATATTTAACTCATTAAATTACATTTTCAATCAAAAGAAATCATTTCAAGATATTGAAATAGTCAATAAATTTTCAAACCCATTGTCATTTACCTAAATATCCATAAAATAAATAATGGATTTGTTTTTATTTTAAAAACATTACAGCTTGTAGAGGAATCTAAATATCCAATAATAGTTATAGTGGTGGAGAATTCATTACCATAGTATATGTAAAAAATCCTTCTATAATTTTTGAATAAATTAAAATGATTCATATAAAAAGATTCATTTTTTAAATGTTGAATAAAATTAAAAATAGATATAAAATGTACCATATAATATTTTTATATCTGTATAAATAAATATGTAAAATAATATCATGAAGAAAGAGATTTGATAATTAAATCTTTAAAAGTTAAAGGATACCCATACAACTTTGAACATTTAAATATTAATATCCATGAAATAATACATTTACCAAAATAATAAATAACATTAATATAGATAAAATATGGATATGAAATTTCATAGTGTCTTTATATACACTTTATAAAAGAATAAAGATGCATATTATCAAGAAATTCCTCAATGAAAGGAGATTGGGTTGAAATCCCTTACCTTGAATCAGACTCATCACATATAATATAAATAATCATGAATATAAAATTTGGATAATTTATAATTTATTGACAACCATTTTTTAGTTTATTATTTATTTTATATCACTTATTACCCTGTTATAACAATTCCATAATTATTTATGTTCTTATCAAACATTCAGTCGTTATTCAGTACTTGAATTGAAAATAGACTTGGATTGATATCCATAGTACATGTAGTCATAAGTCCATCATCTCCAAAATAATATAAATGATATAATAATCACTTTTATACATAAATTATACGGTTAAATCAATCCATTTATTTATGGTATAAAAAATGAACAATGTTATATTCATCGACACGGTAGGTCGTACGTACACATGAGTAACATTTTCCATTTCTCATTGATCATTATGAAAATAAGGCATTTATTATTTTATCTCTAAATAATGATAATAATATTATTAACATTGTAATAATAATTTAAATATACTTATATCTATCATACAAGTGATGTGGTGAATAAAAATGATTCACATCACTTTATGGAGGTGATAGCTCACACGTACGCACAAAAAACATTATCATTTTGATATGTATGGAAAGTAAGAATATAATTGAAATAGTATTCTTCTAAAATGATAAATATATCATGAATCAAATATATAAATATTTAGTAAATCGTTATAACCTGTCTTGATATATGGTAATGTAAAACTAATTATATCGGTTCGCGAGGTGGTAGCCCGCCGTACACATGAATAAAATGTTCATTTCCCATTAGATAAAATTATATATGGATTCAGGTGAGGATATTAACATAATAAAATCACATTATATTTATAATATTGTAATTATTAGTTAATTATTGATGAATAAGATTTAAATATTGTGGAAGAAGAAATAAAATATAAATACTTAAATAAAATGATACCTCTTCTTTAATTGATTACATGTGAAGAATACCTTAACACCTATAAGAAGGGTGTTCCACCTATTATAAGGCCTAAAAAATTTGGGGAGTGATTATATTAAGGGTTTTGGGAAGATATTTTAAGAATTAAAAATTACTATAAGTGTAAGTAATAGAGATCATAAGTGCCTTTTTTTAGAAGGGAGAGGCGCCCTGGGAATCTCATAAAATATTAAATTAATATAAATTAATTTTTTATTCCAAATGGTCTCAAACTAATTTATTTGCAATATAATATAATTTTGGGTATAATTACCATCATCCACTTAAAATTATACAAGTTGTGAATATTTTTTCATCCTTATCTTTATGTATTAACCCATGTTTTACTCTTTTTAATCTTACAATGATGTCATGTTATTAACACTTTGTGTGTCAATGTAATTTCCATAACAAGTAAAGAGACAAAAAGGTGACATTTATGAAATATTCGGTCTTCTCCAAACCATTTGTTTAAATCTTATATTTTTATGAATTTTATAACATTTGATGAACTATTTGATATTTTAAAATACCAATAATGTCAATTTTGACACTATTCATTTGTGGACATTTAAAAAATACCATAGCAGCAAGTTAATTTTAAAAAAACTCATTTAAATCATTAAAAAATGTCACATGAATCCTTAAAATTCAGGTATTCCATAAATTGTCTCAAATTATATTTTTTTCTATTTATAATATCATTTATTTGATATTTCTCTTAATAAAATAATTATTGTATCAATATTGGGTCATAATTAAAATTAATAATTTAATTTCTAAAAATTATAAATAAATTACCATGATTTTTATAATTTGACTAGATTTCTAGAGGTTATTTATGATTAAAGGGTTATTATATTTATCACTATATTAAAATTATTATACTTATGAGAAATAAGAGGGTGACATGTTTTCACTTCCTTGTGTTTTAATAGCATTAAATCACTTTCTTTGAAAAAAGTATATTAAATGGGTCAATTATGATACTTATGTGTTAAGGGTAGATTTTTATTCATACAATAGTATTTTGGAAGGTGTTAGAATAATTTTTTTATCCTTACAATATTTTTTGTTTCCATGTATACTTGATTTACCTTTAACTGCATTAAAAAATTATTGTAGTTACGATTCATAATATCCAAAAAATAAAAGTAACTTATTAATATAATTTGGACCCGCTGATTCCAAACTTTGAATCCATTTTTAAAACTTCAAAAAACATAACTGGAATAATTTTATTTAAAATTAATCTCATTGATTGAATAAAGAAACAT
Organism: Viscum album; assembly: GCA_963277665.1. Taxonomy (NCBI): domain Eukaryota; kingdom Viridiplantae; phylum Streptophyta; class Magnoliopsida; order Santalales; family Viscaceae; genus Viscum; species Viscum album. The sequence continues at coordinate 1,804,359,582 of OY728125.1, forward strand.
ATTTTTTAAGTAAAGTACTCAAAAGTTTAAATAGTTTTTATATTAAATTTCACTATGAAATTGATTACAATGACCAAAATTATATTAAATGATAAAAATAAAAATAAAATTTTAATTTAAAACTAATTAAAAATAAAATATAACTACATAAATAAATTAGACAATAATATTGTTTTGAATTAAAATGCATTATTTTTCACTATTCATTAAAATATAAATTTTATCAAAAATTTACCAAAAAATAAACCAAGTTAAATTTTTATTTCCATATAACAAAGAAGAATTTTATTTTTATTATATAGAAAATATAATGGTTTCAAAACTATATTTAAAATGGATTCTCCATCAATAGGTGGTCAAACTGTATTTTTAGAAAAATACTCCTTTTATCCACAAAATTGAATTTGTTCTTATATAATATCTAGAAAACACATAGGATGAATTTTAAGAATTTAATTTAATTTATATTTAATTAATATAATCCAAAAGGGTTATTTGATTATTTTTTAAGAAGATTTATTCACATTTAAATAGTTTTTCATAAAAATATATCCTTTATATTCAGTTAATTTTTAGTTCCATTATAAGTTAATTAAATAAAAATGAATCATTATATAAAAATGTTTCAAACATATTTTTATAATTCATTTATAAATATTCATTACATCCATTATAAGACCTAGGAATTAACTAATATATTAAATAATAATATTTAGTTGTTTGTTTATGCTCGTTGTGACCTATAACGCACTCTATCGAACATTGTGTTTCCTTTTAAAAACTCATCATGTTACATTCTCTCCCATTTTGGAAATTTCATCCCTGAAATTTGAATTTGGGGTTAGTAAATAAGATATGAATTTTCAAAATACCTTTATTCCATTCCCACAATAGAAAAAGTATAAATAAAACTTACACTCTAAAAGAAAGAAATGATTGTACGAAGGTCACCTGAGATAACACATGCGAGGATTACATGTAGGAATACATGGATATGGAAGAAAAACTAACTGTCATGTTCTTATTGAGAGTGATAGAAATTATTTTTTGGACAAATTTTAATATCACAAAGCTATAAAATTGTGATGGGTTAAACTGTCATAGACTAAAAAGTATGAAAAGTAAATAGAAAACTTTTTTTTTAAGATCATTTTCGAATGTTGAGGAATTTTTTTACTTCCTTGATTAATAACATAAGGAAATATACTTACATAAAAATTAGAGTTTCATCCTTTAAACAATTTCCACCACAAACTTATCCATTTCTCCAAACGATGAGTATTCGAGATGAAATTTTCGTGCCCGAAGAACTATAATCAACTTCTAAAAAACTCACATCATCCACAAAAGGTTAAATATCTATTTTATCTACCTTTAAACATTAAAAAATATATTACTAGTACAAGATCAGATAATTACATCAAAATGAATAATCAATTATAAGGATAATGGCTGGTTTTAATCTCCAAAATTAAATTGTAATACCCAAAGTTCAACATATACTTTTATCCAAATAATTTTCTTTAAAATTCCTCAAAAAAATCCAAACAAAGATTTAAAACCAAAATTCAAAGGGATTTTATCACATAGTCTTCTAGGATATTTTTTAACACTTATCACAAAATAAAATAATTCACTCATAATATATCATACCAAAAAGTAATTTCTTAATAAAATATTCTCTATGATAGGTTAATAATTTCCTTAGATAACCTAAATCACCATATCTATGTAACAAAATCATATATTTTTGCCAGATAAAATTCAACCATTACTCCTCAAATAAAATATCATAGTATTCTATTTACCTTAGTCATATAAAGTTACCAAAATGGTGAACATATTTTAATATAACATTTATCACTTAATTCCCAAATCAATTTCCAATACAAAGGATATTCATTTGATAAAACATACATTCCAAAAATAAACTTATTATTATTTTATCTACTCATTTAACTACAAAGATAAAGTCCTACTAACCAGGGACTTCCCATAGGCTAGTGGTAGAAAATAAATCTCTCTTGCACTTTGGTTGTGAGTTTGATTCTTGCATCCTTGTCTAACTCGACGGGTTGTCACACGGTATATATGTTGTTATCTTTAAAAAACTAAATAATTCTTATAACATTACCAAAATTAGATACGATACTAAAAAATAACCATATCATATTTTACCCTCATTTATTATCTCATGCCTTACATTTTTCATCCCAAAATGTAATAACCAATAATTACCTCAAAGGTGAATGTCTCCAAAAATACCATTAGTCATCTATAATGTTCATAACATATAACCTCAAAACGGATTGTAATACATTAAACTTATAATCAACCTTAAAATTATAAAAACATGATGATATACTTAAATCTTTAGAAAACATCCTAATCTACAAAGTTTTCTAAACCATCCTCTGATACCAATAATAAGAAAAAATAATTATACATTACTTAATCATGATATAAGTTAATAATTTTACTTTTATTCACGTTGAGGATCTTTTTAGATTTATATATTTATATAATTAGGCCATAAATTATACATAAAAAACATCAAAACAAAAAGTGGAAACTTCTAACAGAATCTATTTCATCTATAAACCAAAAACTTTTAATATGAAACATGTTTTTTTTCATGCTTAATCATCATAACTTTTCCATGAATGCATCCATGACTCTATTAAACCTTAAATTCTGTGAAAATAATTTAAAAACATGGGATGAGCACACAAATATTAGTTGGGGATATAAAATAAATAATAAAACCATTAGTTCAGGACTATTTTAAAATCATCAAAACATTTTCACCAAATCATAATTTTCACCCAAAAAAACATAAACTCTTTAGCTTTCCTCATGAAATCATATGGTTTATATAAAATATAATATAAATCCTAAAACATAAAGGTAACTTATGGAATCCATTACATATTTTTATTAAAGCTTTAACAACTATATAAGAAATTACCTTCATAGTAACATTTGGAATACCCATCACAGTATATTCCCTAAATCTATTTGGAGAAACCCAACTGGTTAACCCCATATCATTACCCAATGAATTGGAGAGATATAATGGGCTCACCCACCCTCAGATTATCATAGAATCACCCATATTTGGTTTGTCACATAACCACCTGTCAAATTTCTAAGTACCACTATATAATCATAACACATAAAATATTTCAATTACAAACATTTCTATTATTAAAATTTATTTGCAATCACAAACAAATTCAAGATATTGAAATAGTTTAAACATTTTCAAAACCATTATTATTTACCAAAATACCCATAAAATGAATAATGTATTTATTTTTCTTTTAAAAAAATTAATTCTTATAGAGGAATCCATATACCAAATAATGGTCATGATGTCGGAGAAGTCGTTACTGCCATATATGTAAAAACGATTCCTTTTTAGTTAGTAAAGAAATTAAAATTCTTTGTAAAAAAAATATTCCTTTTGAAAACATTGACTGAAATTAAAAATAGAAATAAAATTTCTTGTATATTACTTTTATACCCATATAAATAAATATGCAAATTAATATCATGGAGAAAAACATTTAATAATTAAATCCTTAAACATTCAAGGTGTCTCATACCACTTTTAATATTTAAATATTAATCTCCATGAATTAATACAATTAAAAAACCATAAATAACATTATTATATATATAATCACTATATGAACTATCATATTGGATTTATATACCCTTTATAAAATAATAAAGGTGCATATTATCAAAAAATTCCTCAATGAAATGAGATTGAGATGAAACCCCTTACCTTGAGTCAGAATCATCACATACAATCTTTATAATCCAAAATAATAAACTTAGTTCAATTTATAGTTTATTAATAATTTTTTTCATCTTTATTGTTCCTTTTATATAACTTATTACCATGTTTTAATAATTAAAAATTATTTATGTTCATAACGGAAGTTCAACCATTATTTGGTACTTGAGTCAAAAATGAACTTGGATTAAAGTCAATAGTACATATGTTAATAAGTCCATCATCTCTAGAATAATATTTATGACATAATAATAAATTTTATATATCAATTATAATGTTAAATCAAATAAAATATGGTATTAAAAATGAACAAGATATATTCATTGAGACGGTAGGTCATTTGTATGCATGGGTAATTTTTTCCATTTTTCATAGATCATTATGGAAATAATATATTCATTAATTTACCATTAAATAATGATAATAATATGATTAAAATTGTAATATTAATTTAAATATACTTATATATATCATAAAAGTTATGTGGTGAATAAAAACGATTCACATCGTCTCGTGGAGGTCATAGTTCATTCGTGCTATGCATGAACAACAATATCATATTAATGTGTATGGAAAGTAAGAAAATAATTGAAATATTATTGTTTTAAAATGATAAATATTTCATTAATATCATATTTAAACATTTTTTCATAATTTGAACTATTCTTCACAAACAGTAACGAAAAATGGACTATATCGGTTCGTGAGGCGGTAGTCCGCCGTAGAGACGAACGAAATGTTCATTTCCCATTTGATGAAATTGGAGATGGATTTAGGTGATGATATTAACATAATAACATCCCATAATATTTATAATACTATATGTATCACTTAATCATAGATTAATTGGATTTAATGGTAGTGGAAGAAGAAATAAAATAGAAATACTTAAAGAAAACGATACCTCTTCTTTAGTTGATCACCTGTGAAGAACACCTTAACACCTCTAAGAAGGGTGTTATGACTAATATAATGAATAAATAATGTGGGTATGGATTATAAGAATGTTTTTAGGTAGATATTTTCTAAACCAAAAGTTTTCAGAAGTGTATTTAATAGAGAATATGAGTTCTCTTTTATTGGATAAAGGAGGGGCACCCTTGGAAACTCTTAAAATATTTAATTAATATAAATTAATTTTTTAATAAAAATGATCTGAAACTAATTTATTTAGCATATAATATTATCTTGGATATAATAACCATCATGTAATTAAAATTTTACAAGTTTTTAATATTTTTTAATCATTATGTTTTTGTTTTAACCCTTATTTTACCCTTTTCATTCATATTGTGATATCATGTTATTTACACTTTTTTGGTTAATGTAATTACCATAACATATCAAAATACTAAAAAAAGTAAAATTTATGAAATATTAGGTCTTAAAAGAACAATTTTATGAGATATTATATATTTAGTAATTTTATAACATTTAATAAACTATTTTATATTTTAAAAAATCAATAGTGTCAATTTTGACACTATTCATTAGTTTACTTTTAAAAAATAACATAACATCAAGATAAGTTCAAAAAAATCCTTTAACTCATTAATAACATGTAACATTAATCCAAAAAATTCTTTTATTCAAGAAATTATTTCAAATTTTATTTATTTTATTGTTTATAATATCATTTATTTGTTATTTTCTTAATAAAATAATTAATATATCATCATTGTGGCATAATTAAATTTAAATATTCAACTTTTAAAATTTATAAATAATTTACCATTATGTATATAATTTTATTATATTTCTGGATACTATTTATGATATAAGTTTTAAAATATTTTTCACTATTTTAAAATTATTATACTTATAAGAAATTAGAGATTGACATGTTTTCACTTTCTTTTGTTTTAATAATATTAAATCACATTCATGGAAAACAATTCCATTAAATGATTCAATTATAATACCTATGTGTTAATTTTTTACTTTTATTCATAAAATAGTATTTTTTTTCCGGTGTTAGAGTAATTTTTTGGTCCATATCATATTGTTTGTTACCCTAATTTACTCGATTTACCTTTAACTACATTTAATAAAATTTACTGTAGTTACTATTATTAATATTGAAAAAATAAAATTAACCTATTAACATAATTAATACCCACTCATTCAAAAATTTTAATATATTTTTTAAAATGAAAAACAAACTGTTGGTAGAAATTAATTGAAAATTTTTCCTGTTGACGGAATAAGAAAATAAGTTTTTTTAAGTAAAGCGTTCAAAAGCTCACATGGTTTTTATTTTCAATTTCAATGTGAAATTTATTACAATGACCAAAATTGTATTAAATGATATAAAATTACTTTTAATATACTTAAAACAAATTAAAAGGTAAATCTATCTATATAAATAAATTATAGGAAAAGGCAGTTTTGAATTAAAATGGAGTATTCTCTACTATTCATTAAAATATGAATTTTATCAAAAATATACCAAAAAATAAACCAGGGTAACTTTTGATATCTTTATTTTAAATAATAAGTTTATATTTTCAAATATAACAATTAAATGTGTCATAAAATTGATTTAAAATGGGTTTTCTATCAAAAGGTGGTAAAACAATTTTTTTTTGAAATTATACTTCTTTTATCTGTAAAATTGAATTTGTTTTTATATCATATTTAGAAAATTCATCTGATGAATTTTTAATATTATATTTAATTTATATTTCATTAAGATAATCCAACAAAGGTGATTTTTTTATTTCAAAAAAATAATTATTCACATTTAAATAGTTTTTTATACAAATACTTACTTTATTTTCAAATGGTTTTTAGTTTAATTTCAAGTTAATTAGGAAGCCAATAAATCTTTATAAAAACATGTTTCAACAATATTTTCATAATTCGGTTATAACTTTTCATTTCATCCATTCTAATGGCTAGGAAATAACTATTATATTAAATAATTAAATTTAGTTTTTGTTTAATCTCAATGTGGCATATTATATATGCTATCGAACATTGAGTTTCCTTTTAAAAATTAGGTATGTTACATATATTATCCGTTAATTATGTTTAGTTATATATGTTGATTCCATTGAGGAATGAGTAATAAATTATATAAAATTATCATTTTTTCTAGATATTTAAGATGAAAGTGTAGTATCTCGACTTCATGAATCATGAAGTCATTTTGGATAATGTGATCAAGGTGGTGGAATGATAGTATAGTATATTTCTCCCAAATTAGGATTTTTAAACCTGAATGATTGGGAATGTGTCTGAGTATATGGACTTTTTATATTTAGTTTTTGTGGAAATGGTAAATTTGGTATGTATTTCATCAGGTGTGATATCCCCACAACTCAATGAGCATGGAATTTTTAGAATAAAATCATCAATTAAAGGATCATGTGTGATTAGGTATTTATAGGAACTGAACTTGATGTATTATCTAAATGGTGTGGAGTACATAATCCTATTTTATAGTCTGATAATGGTGCTCTTATAAAACTCATAATTAGTATTGTGATGGAAATTTACAACTAAGGGTTGTCAGTGGGGATTTAAACCATGTTGGTGTAGATTTAACCATGAATTGGTTTCCAAGATATAAAATTTCATTATATATACTGAAACATGTTTCTTAGTGGGTTAAGGTTTTAGTTTTTTTGAGACCTTTCATATGTATCTTGGAATCTACATTTGATAAATAATGTTAGTATGAATGGGTCAAGGCCTCCTATTCGTTTATAAGAAAGAATCACATTAAACCTTATGTATGGTTGTCTGGTAGTTTCAAGAGAGTGGTTTCACTTTTTGAAAATCATGTTAATCTCTTTCATAAAGATATACCTCAACTAAATAGGGTTTTAATTGACAATGAGTGTGATTTTTTTGGAATTATACATGTAATTATACAGTTTTTTGAAAAACAAGTAAAAAATAATCATTTGGATAGTAAAGTATGTATGTTTTGGGTTGGTGTTATTTGTACATGTTACATGTTTAGAGGAAATGTGAAATTAGCATAAACCTCATAGATCCTCTCATTATAAGATCTTATATGGTCTCTAGGAAAAAATTACTTAAATAAACTTTAAGAAAGATTTAATATGGATTTATGTAATTAGTGTTCTATATTTTTGGGTTCTATTTAATGGTGGGGAGTGTAACACACTCATAGGTTGTAACCTTGTTAAAAAATCATTAATGTTTAATCTCGATAATTCATGTAATGTCAAAAACTTCTCATACATAAATATTTCATCTCTTAAATGAATATTCATTACATTTTAGAGATACACACTGAAATAACTTATAGGTTTAGTTTCTTTAGAGACTGGGTAATGATCTTCAACATCTAAAAAAAATATATCCCCATTTGGAACTCTTTATAGAAATAACAAAAAACCATTATGAAAACCCTAGGGAAAGGAAACATAAGAAATGGTGAACTCAAATTTATAGTACGGATAAACATGAGAGACATCAATTAATGATCATATTTGAATATAAAATAAGTATAAGGGAATGATATGATGGTTATAACATACAAATTTCATACCCATTTTATTCAAATAGTATCAACATGAGTCATAGAATAAATCAAGGTTTTTTATTAGACATGAATCAAAAAGGACATAAAAGTGAAGAAGCCGTGAAAACAAAACATTGTCATAGGAAATATATTTGTGTAATAAATATATTATTATAATATTTTGAACATATATAAATAGAAATAGGTTCACTCATTATGTTAAAGACATGAAATAAGGCCATCGTATAAAAATAAGGTCATTCATCCTAGTCCACGCATAACCATAAGGACATGAAATCCAGTTACATGTATAAAACTATGAAAATCTAATCTGGTTCTTGTATAAAATTATAAATATGTCATTAGGTTCACACATAACATTATGACCATGAACTGAGGTTCACACATGACATTTTAAACCTCAAATCAGATTAAAACATAACACATTTACAAATAATTTTTCCAAATGTGCCAAAATAATAGTGACGAGATATATGATCCACCCTTCACATAATCCAGAAATTTGTGTTCCATAAGGCCATAAAATATTCATCATGTCATAACCCTTGAAAATGGGACAAGTTTATTAGGAATTTTATTATAGTATTACCCATGTAATGAAAAAGGTTTCATAAATATATTATCATCTTAATAAGTTAACAACTAAATATATATTAAAGATTTTATTATTGTATCATATCCCCAATATCTAATAATTAGCATTAAAGGAATTTAGCTTATATGAAAATTTATTTTCATAGAAAAATCACTTTGTACATTTCTTTTGGGATAATAAAATTTCTTTGAAAATAATATTTTTAAAACTATAAATTCATTAAATATTATAACAATCCTTTTCATTGAAAATAACCATCAAAAATATTATAATAATCGTTTAAAACATTTCTTGAGGAAAATAACCCTACCACTTTAAAAAACGCTTCAATAAAATATAAAACATTTTCAATATACTTTTCTATAAAAATAACCATTGAAATGTATGAAGGAATATTAAAAATATTTACTTTCCATTATGGAATAATATTCCCAACATGTTAACATATTGATTCCATTTATATTGTTTGTAAAATCTAAAAAGGCTTTATTTTCAAAGTGACATAAAGATTTATTTTTAAACATTTCATAAAATGAAAAACATGGTTAATAATGAAATTAAATAATTACATGGGAACATTAATAATTCATTGAAAAAAATTAAGAAAACATTTATATGAAATAAAAAACGGTTTTCAATTCAAGAGATAAATAATGTATGTTTTCATTAAAACCCTTCTTATGAAATCATGAGTACATAAAGGGAGGAAAATGAAGGGAACCATGAATTCTCATGAAATAACATAAGGATATGAAAATTTGACATTTTATTGAGTTATGGGTAATAATATTTTGTTATCTATAACATTATCATAAAAAGTACTTACAGACAATGATATTTTAAGATCACACCCTATCATTTTCGTATCTTTTGAATCATAATCCCAATTAAATCACAACATCAAAATTCAACACTAAATATCCTAAATGGAAGGAGATTAATAATATAACATGAAAAAGTGGCTATATATTAACCTAATAAATAATTAAATGAGACTGATATTCAGGATAAGAATCATAAAATAAATTCCGAGAAAATATAGACACTAATAAAAAAACATGTGGTCAATATGACACTTATCTCACATAAAATGAAAGTGATAGAAGATCCATTACCTTAAGTCTCATCTTCTTTTATACACATTTGAACCTTATTTATAGTAAATATATATTTATTTTAAAACTTTTAAATAACTATAAAAATATAAACCATACCATATATGATTTACTTACATCCTTTTATTACACTCTTATTACCAATTCCATGTTAAAAAAACCTTTCGGCCAATAAGTACATCCCTTTTATATAACTTTGGATTTGTTATTTTTTACTAATATTACATTGATCATCATTCAATCATACATATAATGATAAAAAAAATATGTAAATATTTTATATATTATTTATTTATTTATTTATCATTATCCATAAATATGGGAGACAGAAAATAGAATACATCATTCATGGAGAGGGTTGATCGTACGTACACAAGAATATTGATTCCATTTTCCTGATTGAATTAAAGAAAACAGGGTAAAAAATATATTACCATACCATAATCATTTTTATTTCATATATATCACATATTTTTATTTAAACATTTTTAAATTACCTACCATGTAATGTGTATGTGAAAAATGATTCATATTGTTGGGTGAGGCAGTAGTTTGCAGTACACATGAAAAACATTATCGTATCAACAAAAGAATGGAAAGTAATAATATATATGTTATATAATAGAATATTTATATTAAATATATTATATTTATTCTTTTATTATATCCTTATTACAATCCATGTAAAAAATGAACAACATTTCAAATCGGTTTGCAAGGCTGTAATCCGTCGTACACCCGAGCGATGTTAATATTTTCAAAACAGATTGGGGGTAACAAATGATATGTTATGTTATAATTAAATATGTTGTATAATGTAACAATTATTATATATAAACATTAAATCAATCAATATATCTATCCATGAGAGTTGGTGATAGAAAAGTAGAAACATCAGTTTCTGGGGCGGTAGTCCACCCTACACAAAAAAATGATTACATATCCTATTTGATGAAAGAAGAGAAAGATATAGGTTAATAAATTAGCATAATAACATCTAAATATATATTAGATACTGGTTTTATTATATTATTATTTATGGAAAATATTTTTAATAGTTAAATAAGAAGTAAAATGAAAATGAAAAGTTAAAAACATTACCTCTTATTCAAAAAACGTCATTAGGATTAAACTAAATCCTTCTAGATAGGATTTTTTTATCTGAAAAACGACATTAGGATGTGGGAGGGATTTAACAAAGTAATTTTGGGAGGTATTTTCTTAACCAAATGGGTTTGGAAGTGTGGGGATGGGATAAGTGTGTCTAGCCTTTTATAAGTGTTTTTAGTGGCCCAATTCTATATTTTGAAATGAAAAAGGTGTAACAATGTTTTTCACATCCTAAAAGGATAAAAATAGGGGTATAAAAATCAATTAAATTTTATAAGGTATATATATTTCAAACCAAAATAATTTTTACATGTTTCTTTTTCATTTTTACTCTTATTTTTTTGTTATTTTCACACTAGTAAACACATTTTAATCTTAACTGTTGAAATTATTTTTTTTCTACTTTTACTATTTATTATGGTCAAAAATTAAATTAAACATTTTTTATAATATAAAATTTTCTTATTCCAGATATGGAAATTTTTTTTCCAAATTACATTCAATGAAGTGGAAAATTTTAATTTTAAAAATACCTCATAGATGTGACAAAAAAACACTTTTCCAAAGGGAAGAGTTTCATAATTTAAAAAATATTATATAAACAATCAGTATAAAATTGATAAAAAATAACTTAATTGGATTAAAATATATATATATATATATTATTTATCTAGGCTTTCATTTAAAACTTTATTATAATAAAATTTATATTGTAAATTCTTCCAATTAAAAGGAAAATTTTTATAAAAAAAAATATTTTTCGTTTTTCACTAATTTTTTTTGTTCTCAGAAAATATTCTAGACATAACTCCATAAAAATTTTGATTTTAGTATTTTCTAAATTAATTATAATTACTAAAATAATTTTTTTTAGTGCAAAATTTTCATTTTAAATAAAGTTTACAAGATGGGATAAAATATTTTTTATCAAAATAATGTTTTGTAACATAAAATTGGATTTATTAATGTGGAATTCCCCAAAAACACATAAGATAAATGTTAAATATTTTATTTTAATATTTACCGTATATCTTTCATTAAAAAAATCACAAAATGATATTTGTTTAATTTATTGAGGTAATGATTTTTTTCACATAAAAATAGTTTTTAAGAAATATTTTTTTTATTTTTAAATTTTTTCTAATTATCATTTAAATTTAAATGTTAACCAAAGAATTAATTTTATATATGTGTGTAAAAAATATATTTTCATAGTTTTTTAATTATTATTTATATCATCCATGAAAATGGTTAGGTGATAACTATCATGTTAAATAAAAATATATTAATAGAATGTCGTATTATGAACATGAGACTTATCTCGGTTGGTGAGGACTCATTAAGTGAATCCAAGAGACCTGAGATCAATTCCAGGTGGAGTAATATTAACATATTGTTGTAGAAATAACTGTGGAAAGTACTAAAATAGAAATTATAGTAAGTATTAATCTGTAGTGTAGTAGCCAGAACTATTTATCTTTTTGAGTCTTCGAGCCACCATTTTGGTTCTCGAGTCCTTTAAGGCCTCTTAGCGACCAAATGACTTCAGGCCAGTAAGGATTTCAGGCCCCCTCAATACCTTTATGCCACCTCAAGTACATTAGACCACCTCAAGTCCTTTGGAACACATGAAAATATATAGATTCAAATAGACATATTATAAGGAACAAGGCTCAAGATGAGGATTCAGAGAAGGCACATTAATCAGAGTATATCTAACTAAACTTGGATGATTGAGATGGTTTGGAATTTTTATTGGTCTCGGACCTATTAAACTTTTCACATGACATTTATCTAACCATACATGAAAAATTAGAGAGCTAACATCATGATATCAACTGGGGAAGGATAGTTCAATGTTTTCTTTTTTGGGATAATTTCCCCTTATAACTATTGGTCACGTAATGTGTCACTTAAGGTGTAGGACCTTTTAAGGGTCCCCCTCATCCCATGAAAGGGGAATATCAAAAATAAAAATAAAGAAATATGTCCTTTTGGCCATTCATGTAATAGTATGACTTGTTTCATTAAAACATGATGTTATATGTAAAACAATATATAAATAAAATAAAAACCTTTTCAAAAAAATTAAAAAATAGCAGGGTTTTTTATTCTAGCACATTAAATAAAATTCTTACTCATAATTTAATCATGTCCTTGGTTAACATGGGTTTAACATTTTATCATACAATTATGGGAAACCCACATCATAAAACATTTTGATAAAACATCTTCTTGAAAAGATAAAAATGAATATGTGATGGTTACCTAGGATTAGTTATTACATGGTTTCTATACATGATAACAATGTATTGAAGTGAAAACATGGACATATATGAGAAAAATAACTTCCAAATACAGATATATAGTGATAATGATGTTGATTGGGAGAATGTTAATGACCCAGAAACCCTAAATCTCTAATAGGTGTGAAGACTATTATTTTATTATAAATTAAGGTTAATTTATAATGATTTATTTCAATGTAATTTTTGTATAGTGGAGTAATTTTCATGAGAAGACATAAATATATTTTTTCATGTTGTTTTATATTCCCAATCTCATTATTTGGTTTTCCTTCAATAAATTTCCACTTCATCTCAAACTCTAAGAGACTAAAATAAAAACATATAATAAGATACCTAAAAGAATTATATGTCATACCTTCCCTCCCTAGTTATTATCTAAAACAAAATTATTATAAAAATATAACCAATATGCATAAATCATTATATATTGAAATAATAAATTAATCTCTAAAACCTCAACATGATTTCAACATAAACCATTCTATATATTGTTAACCTTATGAATCTTCCAAATTTCAAAAGTTGAAATTATTTTCACTGAAATTATAAAAATAAAAATAAAATTAATCCCCCAAATATCATTATATATATATTAATTAAGACATACCAAATATGTGAATACCTTTCTCTTATGTTTTATTGAATAATGGTAATAAAAATTAATACAATAATAACTTAATGGAAACATAAAAACATCCACATTCCTAGAATAAAACAAAAAATTAAAATGTATATTCCATAAATTCAGGAATTTTTTAAAATACATTGACGATAACATAAATTACATTGTTAACAAATTATTAATCAGTTTCATGGTCATCAATATTATGAAGTTTACATTATTTATATCAAACATCATTTTATAAAAACATAATTCTATCATCATCTGGAATATATTAAGGGTTATCATCCCTCATTCATTTGAATTCAATAATATATAACCTTACCTTTAGATCATTTCGGTATATCTGTTTATTCTAAGTAATCTTGGAAATCATTTCTAAAAACCCCCAATGGAAAATCCTTATATATTTCATCATTCATATAACATAGTTATTTACATATAATACATAATCACTTAAACTTTCTCACTTACTTTTTATCCATTAATTAGGATTCATCATCTTATTCCTTGATATCTTTTCCCTATAATATGAAATATTAATAAAGTATAAATATTAATAAACCAAAATTTAGGCATTCTTTTTACGTTTAATACAGTCAATATTGTTAGAAAATAACATACCTTTTTTATGTCATTTATAGTCTTATCATCATCAAAAGTATTCATATTACTCATATAACCTTGCTAATTTTCTTCAGTGATCTTTCACCATATGACATCAATTTTTATAATGCCCATATTTTCCACATTTAAAATATTTAACCATAAATTATACCTTATGAAGACCTATAATCCCATATATTGCGTTAACTACACATTTTATTTTCCCTCAATAATTTATTAATCTATTAACATATTCTCCAAATAAAATCCTACTATTATTCATTTGTGACATTAAATTGAGTTACCCATTTCATGTTATAAACATATAGGAAATTGAATATTATATCCTTTATATTATCCACCAGTCAACTCTCAAAAAACTCTATCACATTTTTTGGTGAGTTCGAGATTTGGTTATGTTTCATGTTTTTAATCTTTTATCATGATAACTAGTTTGGAATAATAATAGTATCCTCCAATATAATCAATATCCCATTTTTATCCTAATCAATAAATTTTATATAATATTAAATTTTAACGCAATTACTTTTGTTTCCCTCCATTAAATGAAACCAAAAAGCATAGTGTTATAAAAAATATTAATTATGGAAAACCACATAATCATACAAAATTAATTTTAGGATGTATAAATAATGACACTAAAATTTTATTTATTGAAACCTTATGTTTAACATAGTTTATTAATATTCATCATCTATTTAAATACTTCATCATTTTTCTCCAATAGTTTGTGTATTTTCAATTAATATCCCCTATGAGTGTCAAACCAGGTGTGTATTAAAGCCCATTGTAAGTCACTAGGATAAAATAGAGTACTACTTAATGTTCCCGTTTTAGAGTCATCACCCCTTGGTATAACTATACTAGAACTACATCCACTTTTAGTATCCACATAGTAATGTAATTTAATTGAAACCCCCTACTCAATCCATCACCAAAATTCTAGGATATTTTCTGATATAATGAATTATCCATAGACCTACCCATTGTGATATACCTAGAAATATCCAAAGAAAAATCATTTAGAATTTCCATAGGGTTATCACTAATTTTATTCCAAATCCTAATCACTAAATAAAATCTAAAATAATTCTTGGGATTCCAACTTTAAAGGCCCAATATCTTATACATAAATATTGATTATTTTAAGATGAATATTCAATAAATTTCACAAATGTGTACCAAAGGAATGTATAATTAATTTTATTTGGAGACTAGATAAACATTATTCTTATTTAATGAATAAACATCAATGTCTCCCACAATGATCTCCCCATTTAATACTCTTCATGAAACATACCCTAATTAAAAATATTGTTCATAACTAGAGGAATGGAATCATAAGAAATGGTTACCTAAAATTATTAGTAAGGTAAAACATGTGATATATCAATTAATAATAATATTGATGAATAAAACAAGCATAAAGGAATGATATCAATAATTTAACTTAAATAGATCACACATAATTCAGTCCAAGATCATGAAAATGATTCATGGCATAAATATTTACAGTTCATAAGAAATGAATCATAATGGAAATAAATATACATATGACATGAGGGCATATCATTGAAATAATAAAAATATTCATGGAATATACATGATATTATAACATTGTAAAACTGTATAAATTGAAATAGGTTTTCACTTTATGTTGAGGACATGAAATTTGGCCCTCTCATAAACTTATCAAAAAGCAAAAAAGATCCCCACAAAACCTTATAGATGTGGAATGTAGGTCCATGCATAATATTGTGATCATGTAATCAGGTAAACATATGAAGTTGTAAAAATATAATTAGGTTCACTCACAAAATTGTGAAAAGGAAACCAGGTTCATGAATAAAATTATAAACATGTAATTAGGTTCAGACATCACACATTTACCCATGAGTTATACATCTTTACCAAAATGAATTTGTTAGAGATATAGGTCCCAATAGTCAAATAATCCATACAATTGTGTTCCAAAAGATTATAAATAGTCATCATATCAGAACTCATTAAAAGGGTAATAGTTTCATAAACATTTAATTATCTTATAACCCATGGAATGAATTATGATTCATAAATATTTTTGTATCATACTCATAAATCCCCAAGGTAAAGAATAAATATTTTATCCATTGAATCATATACCAAGTAAAAATTTTATAATATCAAATGATTTAAACTTAGATAAAGATTTATTTTCAAATAACCATCACGTGGAATAATTATTAATGAAAATAAATTTTCTTTGAAAATCACCTTTTTAAATATACAATTTCATAAAACATTATTCAAATAATTTTCATTGAAAATAACCTTGAAAAATATAAATTAATAATTCCACATAAATTGAAACTTTTCATGAGGAAAATATATTTTCTTCTTGGAAAATAAACTTTCATAATTATGATGGGTGATTTAAAAAATTTATTTCTCAAGACAGAATGAAATGTATTTCACATTAAAAAAGATTTCATTCACACATCCTAAAAAAACCAAATGATATTTATTTTGAATGTTATATGAAGATTCATTTGTAAAAAAAATTAAAAATTAAAAAAAAAGTAAAATTGAATTTTAATATTTCAAGTGATATATTAAAACGTTTTTGAATTCATCTTTTGAAAAAATAGATATGGATAAGAAAACTATGTTCGTTAGACAAAATAAATAAATTAGTTTTTCATTAACAACAATTTGTTGGAATAATATGTATATAAAGAGAGGAAATTTAATGGAAAACATGGATTTATAGGGAATGTAAAGATGAAAAAAATTTATTAGTTTCCTATGAGATGGATTATAATATTTGTTCATCAAAAACATAATCCTAAAAAATCTTGATTAACAAATGAGATCATAACATCCACCCCTTACCACTTTGCTAACTTCTGAATCGTATTAACCATTAAATCGTAACAATAAAAAGGAGTAATTGAATATAATTATTAATAGTAGATTCATGATATAATATGTAAATGGGGATGTATGTACATAACATAAAAGGAAAGGGTTTTATAACATAACTTATGTCCTAAATAAGAAAAATTATGAAAAAACCCCATACTGCATTGGTAACACAGAATCTGTAAACCCCATGAAATAAATATCATAAAATAGATATATAAATCACTAGAATTTTCATAATTATAATAATAAAATACTTTTGTGGGATGTCTATACAACACATAAAAGGAAAACATGTTGAAAATGAAATTTGTTTCACAAAAAATAACAGTGAGATAGAAATCCCTCACCATAATTTTTTTATTTCTTCATGGAAATTTAAAATACAAGTATAATAAATATAAATTTATTATAAATCTATTATAGTGTCATAAAATATATTTATTATAAAATAAATTATTAAATTATGACTTTTTATCACCCATTAATTAACAATTACATGTTAATATTACCTTTAGTGAAATAACTACTTTGCCTTCATTGTAACTTTATATTTTTTATTTTTCATTCCTTTAATAGAGATCATGGTTCAATAAACTCAAAAAAAATTCATTATAAAATATCATCAATATTAATAATATTTTATTTTTTTAATACATAAAAATTAGATATAGAAAATAAAATACATAGTCCATAGAGGCGGTAGGACTTACTTGTGCATGAAAATTGCTTCCATTTTATCAACATAATGAATATAGAAAGGGTAAATAAAATAATAACATTAAATAAATTTTTTTATCACATATGTTTATGTAATAATGATTTTATTTCCATACATGTTAAGCATATATGAAATATTAATCATATCGCTTCACGGGGAGGTAGTTTTTCATTTACATGAATGATGTTATCATATCCTCCCATAATGGAAGGTAGGGAGGTATATATGATATCATAATTAAATTAGTATAAATTTATTTAAAATATAATATTTATTCATTTAGTAAATCATCATTAAAATCTATGTAAAAAATGAAAAAAACATCAAATCAGATAAAGTGGTGGTAGTCTCCCATACACAAGAGTGACATTCTTTTAAAATGGGTTGGCATGTGAGAAGGTATACATGGTATAATAATTAAATAGTTATAATAAAATCATTAATACCATATATTAACATTAAATCCATAATTGTTTCCATCTTTGAGAGATGGTGATGGAAAATTAATAATATCATTTCGCGAGGTGGTAGTCCATTGTATATAAAAATAATGTTTATTTATCCTATTTGATGGAAGTTGAGATGGATATAGAATATTACATCGACATAATAATATATTGATATTTTTTAGATATTTTTTTATTTCATCATATTTGGAAAAAAAATTAAGGGCATTGAAGAAGAACTAAAACCAAAATACATAGTTAAAATCATTACCTCTTCTACAGAAAATTTATTTTGGTTTAATCTAAATCCTTCATAGATTGGAATTATGATCTAAAAAGTTTTATATGGTTTTATAGGGATTAAATTAATAGAAATTGTTATTTATATAAAAAAAATTATTTAGAATTTTTAATAAGAGACGACAAGGGGTGACCTTTTATAAGTTAGGTGAGTAGAACGCTTGTAATTTTTGAAATAAAAATGTTGTACCTATATTTTTCAAATAACAAAATTCTCTAAAAAGCGAAATTATTGAACCATATAATATTTTAGGTTTTAATATGTCCATTTAATATGTTTTGTACATGTTTATAGATAATATTACCCCTTATATTTTTAGTTTAACCACCGGTAAATTGTTTTTAACCGTAACTGTGGGAATTATTTTTTACCATTTTTACTATTCATTATGGTCAGAAATTATGTTTAACATAATAGATATATAAATTAAATTTATACCTAATATTTAATTCATTTTTCATAATTCCATTCATATAAGTGTAAATATTTAATTTAAAATTAATCCCAAAGATGCAATGTAAAATCCATTTTACAATGAAAATATTTTCAAAACATTTATTAATTTTATACAAAAAATAAAAAAATAATTGATTCCAATGACCTACAGTGGATTAATAGTCATATAATTGACCAAATTTTACTTTTAAACCCCTAATAAAAATAAAATTTACCTTGTAAATATCAAAAATTAAAATGTTTTTTTAAAAACATATTTTTCACTATTTACTAAAAAATTATATTTTTCCAAAATTATCAAAAGTAAATTAAAGGGAATTATAAAAATATGATTTAAAAAATGAATTTTTTTTTCAATTAATTTTTATAAAATCAGAATAAATATTTTTAAAATAAGTGTAAATTACTAATAAACTATTTTTTAGAAAAATATAGTTTTTTGAGTAAAAATGGATTTATATTTACCTCACTGATAAAAAATAGATAAGATAAATGTTAAATTTTTGACGTAATTTATTATATATAAACATTTAAATCATTCAAAGAATGTTAAGTGTTTAATTTATTTAGGTAACACACATTTGTTCTAGTAAAAACAACTTTTTAGAGAATGATGTTATTCACTTTCAAATTGTTCTTATTTCTATTTCCAATTCATTGGTCACCGTAGAATTAGTTTTATATATAAGTTTAAACCATATATCTTCATAATTTATTTAATCCTATACATTCTTATAATTCCAATGAGTAGGTGGTAACTATCATATTAAATAATAAAATTTTAATACAATGTCATGTTTCATTAAAATTCAGTGTTCCTTGTAGCCCAATATATCAATAAAATTAATATTATTTGAAAAAAAAATCATAAAATCTCATGGAATTGTACTTAGTTCTTTATTATTTGATCTATGTGTATTTTATACCTATATATGGTATGTTATTTATTATGGAGTGATTATAGTAGTTACATAGTGTGAAATTTAGACATTATTAATGCCATTTTCAAATGATCACGAGCTAAATGATTCTGGTGATAATATAATGATCAGTGGAAAGTATTCTGAATAAAAAATGCTATATTTTATTATTTATTAAATGTTGGTTTCATACAATTTTCCCCAAAAAATATACTATATAAGATGAGAGAGTTTAATGCAAATCTAGATCTTTTCAATAATATTTTATTTCATTATATCTCTGGTTCAACATATTTAGTTGTATCATTTTATAGGTTTAAATATATTGAAGGTTGTAAGTATATAGTGAACCAATTTTCCTCAATCAAAAAATAGCTAATTTTTTATTTAAGAAGCCTCAGGACCTTTAAAAGAGTTAAATGGTAAATCTCTCAAAAAGAATAATTCTCAAGAATTTTTTTGATGATTCCACCTAGTTTTGACTTAGACATAATTTGTGGGTTTATTTTTTATAGAATTTTGAGATATTTAAATTTTAATTGATATTTAGTATAAATTAAATAAGTTTAAGGTCATGGGTCCATGTGGATCGAATCTTTGTGCATTTCTGAAGACTAAGGTGCTCGAAGGAGCCTCGAAGGAATTATTAAGGAGTTCAGATGCTTAGAGATGGAAGCATGGGAGGATTTCACGTTATGAAAAGATACACCCTGTGAAAGAGGGTTACATGTTGTAAAATGTTACATTACATGAAAGTGGTTTTCATGATGTGTAATATATCGAAGTTTGAAAAATTAATAAAATTGAAGTGGCAACGTGTTTTTCATCAGAAACTGAATGCTGATAATTACACGATGTTAAAGGGGATTACAAGTCATGTAATTACCCACTATATTGTTGTCTTAATTTTTTTCCCTCATGGGTTATTCATAACCCTATGGATTCAAAGGCACTCTTTCTCATTCCAGGCAACGTGACATCCTCCTCTTCATCATTTTGGGGATTCCTTCATCATGGATCCATTCCTATCTTCCCTCCTTCGATATGTAGTGATCTGTTTTTAATCCAAGTAATATTATACCTCTCTTAGTTTGGTTTCTAAGATCCTTTTAGTCCAATTACTCTTTTCTATGTGATGGACCTTGATATCTATGTTTCTAACATAGTTTTCTTGGTTGTTGGTTGGTGTGGTTGTGCAGCGGTGTCATCAGGTGGATACAATAATTGCAGGGGAGGTTCTTGGGATCCACAGTGATGAACTATTCTCATGAGAATAACATTGACACCCTTTTAAGATAAAGGATTAATTTCATCTATATTTATTTATGTTTAATCATATAATTGGCATGATTTATCCCCACGGGACATTATGAAATTGAACTAATAATTATTTGAACCAGAGTAAAGAATTTGTATTGATCTCATAGTGATGTTACTACTTTGTACCATGATAACGTTTTTCCTCTTTATTTTATAGATTGTGTGATATCTATGCGTTTCTTGGTTTAGAATGTTGTTCTTGATGGAAATTGGTAATGAACATAAGCCGAAATTAGTTGATAATTAATTGGATAATGGAATGAAATATGAATGTTTAATGTATCCAATTGTTGTTGTTGAAATATTATGATAATCAAATTGAGGCTTATATGCATGTTTAATTGAATTGGTAAATGATCCCGAATCATGTTGATGCTTGTTTATAAAATAATAAAATGCATGTTAATTTAATTGTTTCATTAATTTTTGAAATCTTGTGATTGCTTGTTTCTTAGGTTTCATGTTTTTGAAACCTATGATAATCAATTTGTTAATTAAATATATAATAAGAACCAGTTGTGTGATAAAATATAATGCCTTTGCATGTCCTGAGTTTCCCACTTTCTTATGAAGGCCAAGTGCCTTTTTCATTTGATTCATGATAGCTCGATGTGTGTGAAGATTTAATGCCTTGTTTTATGGACAAGATATAAGTTTGTGATTTGATGTGAGTATGGAGAGCTACTTTGGTATGTGGGGTGGAGAGTCCTAGATGTGACATGATACTGTTAAGGTTGATACTAGAGGGAATTTATGTTATGTAAGGCTGGGAGGGATAGTTTTTCTAATAACAATTAACACCTGTAATGGTGGGATGCATCGAGGTCTACTTGTGGGTGTCATGGAGGACACTGGAGATGAAAATATGGGTGAACATGGGCTTACCTATTAATATGAAATTTGTATTTATATTTGAATCTGTTCTATGGAAGATGTTTGGGTTTCTTGTTTATCTAATTTTCTTTCCTCGCTATATGGGGTAAATAGATGTGCTTGATTTCTTACCTTTTTTGGTAATATATGATTTTTCCCTTGAGTACCTAGTAATATGGAATGTAATTTTGTTAATTAATGAAAAACAATTTAACCCATGGGGTTGATTCTTACTGGGATACAATGTCGAGGTTATAATTATTGAAATCCATGGACTTTGTTTTCTTGTACCGGGGGGGAATTGAACTTTTTTTGTGATTTTAATGTAATGTAATGTAGAAAAAATGGTTAATTAATGGTTATTAATTAATTAACATAAATTGAAACTGATGAAAAGAAATAAGATAACATAATTTATCTGTTTAAATGGTTGTGTGCTTATAGGATATATAGACTTAGCCGTGACATCTAGGAGTTTGAGAGATATTAGGTGTAGTTGAGTTTGATATGATCTGATGCCCATGCTATGTTTTTGAGATATATTATATCCTGTACTTTTTGTGTTTCTATACGATACTCCACCCTGTTAGTTAGGGTAATTGACACCTGGAGGATTCTGAGTCCTTGGGGTGTTTCCCCAACATTCCAGTGGGAGGATGGATGGTTGACTACCAAATTGGGCCCCACTATCTTCTCTTGGTAGTTACTTGTGCTGATATGCATGGAGGTTAGTTTTCCACATATATGTGTGTAGAGGGATTTAAGGGGTTATGGTTTTTTCACACACATATATTCTAGATATAGTTTCCTAATTTGTACTATAGGTATAACATGTAAAGTTAATGATAGATTGAGGATCCTTGATCAATGTATGGGATGTAATGGCTTTAGGTATAATACCAGATGTATGATACACATTATGAGGGTTTTCGTGGATCCTGGAAACTACGTGGTTAGTTTAGGTTATGTGGATGTGGTGGTGTGTTATACGAGGTACATGTTGTGGTGCTTCTCCAAGGTGAAAGTAGGCTAGCCTTCATGGAGATAGATGCTCAGGACGTAAAATGTTGGGGAAGAGAAAAAAACTAGTGGTGAAGTTTTACCATGTTACCCATGAAATTATTTATTTTATTCTCTTTTATGTGATACTCAGTGACAGTATCCATGGTGAGGTTGGTAACATAGTATACATGTCTATGTGACAAGTTATTTTCACTTGTAGTTCAATGTGATTTAGTATGCATTCCTAAATTTTTCATTAAATGATCCAGGGAGGATTCTACAGAGAATACTGTTATACTCATCCTATGTATATATAAACTTTTTTTATGTTCTATTGGAGAGGGTTAGAGATCAAGATAGTTACTACTTGCTTGGGGTTTAGTAGGTGTCATTTGGGCTTTGTTGTCATTATAAGATTTGTAGGTTTTGGGTGTAGTAGAAGTGTGTGGATGGGTGTACCCAACTTTAATTTTACCATTAACAATGATCAATCTTAGATATATTATGATGATAAAACACCATATATTTGGAAAAGAACAATGAATGAAAAGAAGGAGGTAAGTCCCCGAACCATATAGAGGATCATCATATGTTGGTTATAAATACTTAAATTAAAATTCCATAATTACCTTGATGTAATTCTCTCTCCATTTATGTATCTGGTCTTGACCTGAGGTGATTAATCCTAGAATCAAGGAAGCCAAGTGTAGGATTCCTCTTGCGGTGATTCACATGTGATACATGTATCTCTTTATATCACTGATGGAATCTCTGGGTGCTAGCACAGAAGAGCCTTCTCTTGTGATGTCTACCTTTGATCACATTGAGAGATGCTTCCAAAGATCTCTCCTTCATCCAGAGGAGGATGATTCTATAATGAACCATAAATTACATAGATTGTTAATAATTCAGAATTGAAGTATATTTATTACAACATATCACAAAACTAGGACTGGACCGTATAGGTATAATGTCTTTAGAAACTGGGAAACTTAAACAACTGGTTCATAAAGCATCTACATTGTCTCCGTTTATTTGATCATATCTAAACACCATTTTGGAATATCATATTTAATACCCTTCTTCCGGACTTGGGGAAAAGAAACATACAAAAGGGTGATCTCAAATGCTCAGTAACGGTAAAAAAATGAAAAGTCAATCAAATCATATTCTTTAGATCACAACGTTTGAAAATCTTATCATGTATAAGAGGTAATAATATTATGTCATGGGAAAAATCATAGAACTGTAATGAAATCCCAAAAAATCAGAACATAAGACATTAAACTTTGTATCATACACACATAAGCATAGAAAATCATTTCATATTAGTCAAGGCTCATCGGCAAGACCATCATAGTGGACAAAGTCCATTACTGAACCGAGTTCACTCCTCATTCCAGCCCTGTAATATTGATCTAGATTAACTTTTCATTCCAACTATGTCTATATCATGAGATATAAATCTTTAACCAATGAATTGGAGGTAGATATAGGTCCCACCCATCTCATAATTAATCCATTCTTTTGTGTTCCGCAAAATCATAAATCATACATCATAGCATAACCCATGTAATAGAATGAGATTCTTAAACATCATGTCATCATAACATAATCCATATAAGATAAAAGGACTTCATAAAAATAATTCCATTATAAAATAGTCAAATCAATGTAATAATAGGGATATAAACATAACCCTATATCATCATATATGGAAAATAATTTTGATAAAGCACTTGAACTTAGTTCTTGAAGAAAATTCCCTTTCTTCTTCAAAAACATTTTCTGTTCTCAACTTGTCTTGAAATTTTAAAATAAAATAAGTTAATTTAAAATACACTTGAAAACATGTAAATGAATCTTCCTTGAAATTGTTTTCTCTAAAAGCATAAAAATCTGTTCATACCGTATAAGGTAAAAAACATTCTTCTCGTACTATGGCCAGAAAAGTCAAAAAGAATCTCGTACTGAAAACGAAAAAAGATTCATTTCATATCTTATACTAAAAATTCACCATTTGGTAAAATTGGATTTAATAAATTTTAGTAGGACAGAAATAATATTACATATTGAGTAAACACAGGTGTGGATGATAAATATGCCCCAGTAAATACTAAAGTATAAGCAATCTCGGATAAAAATGAGATTGCAAGATTGTCCCTAACCTTAGGTCCAATATGCTTGGTACGTATCCGAACATCATGTATAATGATTTAAATAATTTCATTGACTTATTACATAATCATAGTCATTGTTATGATATCATATATGGTCATATTCTTTTCTATTTATTAGTAACATTTCATTTTTACTTCTTATTCGGTTGTTAACTGCTTTATGTTCTTATGCATGTTTCATCGAATAAATTCTTATTCTTATTTTTATATTATAGCTATATCATTTACAGAATGGTATTAGTATAATATATATCATATTTATTTATTCAATTTATATAATCATTCATCAATGAAGATCATGTAGAACGAATCGCATCACATCGTGGAGAGAGTAGGTCGTACGTACGCATAAGCGATGATATCATTCTCAAGATTCAGGAATTGTATTGAAGTAGGTGGTGTATAAGATTTAAGAATAAATATCACTTTATAATAATCATATATAGTTATTTTTTCCATCATTATACCCATCCTAGCATGTTGGTGATGAAAAACATATTACACCACGGCGTGGAGACGGTAGGCCATACGTACGCACGTGTGGTGATTTCATTTTTTTATAGGATGGATAGAAAATTGAATATTTTTGTTTCATATTAATAATAAAATATCAGTATAAAATTCATATTGGAGTTATTAAAAAATGAAACAACTCATATAGAGGAAGTAGAAGAAGAAAAACGTTTTAAAGAATCGGTAAAGGATGTTACCTCTTCTTCGACGCGCCTCTTCTAAACCTCCTCTTAAGGCACTAAAGTTGATCTTTTAAGAATACCAGGACGTATAATATGTTTCTATGTAACTTTAAAAGGGAAATTGGTAGGGTTTGGCTGAGTTTGAAGGCTCAAAATGGAGTGAAGAGAAGAGGGAGGAGGTGCCCTTTTTATAAGAGAGTATAGGGGCACTTTTGGAAACCTCCAAAATATTAATTTATAATCAACTAAAATCCTACATAAAAACATCCAAATTGACTCCAATTATAATATTAGCTAATATAGGTTTTTAATATCATTAACCAATCAAATTTAGACATTATTTGATTTTATTTTAAACCTTATCATTTTGATTTATCCTTATTTAATTTATTTAATTTTATTTATGGTAATAATATTCTAAATTTTAAATTGTTATAAATACTTACTTATGTGTTTTGAGTTGTCTATAATTGGATAATTAATGACATGTTATTCTATATAACTTTTAATTTTTAATTTTTAAATATTTTTGTGATTTTAAAACAATTTATTAATATATAATATCAATAGTTTTAATTTTGACACTATTAATTTATTTGAATTTAAATAAAATCCACACAGAATATATGTTCTAAAAAAATAGTTAATAGATTTATAACATGTCATATTTATCTATAAAATTAGTGGAAAAAATTAATTAGTTCATATATTATTTATTTTAATATTTTTAAAACCATTTATTTGATATTTCTCTTAATAAAATAATTACTACAACATTTTTTTATAATTATTTAATATACTCATTTGATGCATAAACATTAAAAATAAAATACTGTTATAAAGATACATCTAATATATTTTATAAGAATACTTTAAGTCGAATTTATCTTCTAAAACAACCATCTTTTAAAATGTCATCTTTATTAAAGTATGAAGGTGACAACTTTGACATCATTTAAAATAAAATAAAATAAATGTAATAATCCATTTTATAAGGCTCCAAATGGTCCACAAGTCGACCCTTGAATGGTTAAGGTATATATATACTTGACCAATAAGTTTTGGTCCGATTTTTGGTCCTTTTTATGGATATTATTATTTTAATAAAAACTATATTATTGATTTTTCACTAAATAAATAATTTCTACATCGTTAATGTATAAGCTATTATGGTAATTAAATATTTCTTAAAAATTACAAAAAAATTACCATAACAAATAAAAACATTTTATCTTTCAAATTATTATTTATAATCAAATTTATATTCTGCATAACTATATATTAAAAATACATTAATTATTAAAGTTTGAGTGAGACATATTTCACTCTCTTTAAATAAAACAAATTAAAGGTCTTAATCCCATCCAAGTGGGTTCCAGTAGATTCCATTTCAACCAAAGTATGAATTAGGGAAAAATATATTCATCAAATTATATTAAGACAAGTGTTAGGGTAATTTTATAATATTATATTTACCCTTAATTACCCGATTTACCTTTAACTATGGTAAATACAATTTACCGTAGTTATTATTCATAATGCCAAAAAATAAAAAGTATCCTGTTAACATAATTTGGACCTACTGATTCCAAATACAAAATCCATTTTTCCAAATTCAATATATATAAGTGGCAGTACTTAATTTAAAATTAATCCCGCTGTTGAGAAAATGGGTTTTAAAAGTTAAAACATTGCAAAATATTGAAATGTTTTTACCAATGAATTCAAAGTAAAATTAATGATAATGACATAAATTATATTAAATTGTAAAAATATATTCTATTTTTACTTTAAAACCATTCAATATTATAATTTAACCATATAAAATATCTCTATGAAAAAAGTTGTATTTAATTAAAATTTAGCATATTTTTACTATTCATCAAATTGTGAAGTTTATCAGAAAAATATCAGAATTTTAACCAAAGTAAATTTTTATATTCCGCTTCCAAAGAAAAGGTTTACATTTTAATATAAAAATTATTAATTTTTATAAATGGGTTTCTATTAAAAGGTGAAAAAACATTCTTTTAATATCTATTTGATAAATATCAAAAATACCATTTTAATAACATACATATCTAATTAATTTCATTCACTCAAAAAACAAATATGAAAAATAATTGATTTACATTTATCATATATTTTTGTAAAAGATAGTTATATTTATTCCTTCTAACATAACAGCTAGTTTATAATGGTAACATTATATTAAGGTCATCTTACAGTTTGTTTAAACTCACGATTGCGTACAAAACAAGATACTGAAAAACTATTTAAATATTTCATAAAACACATGGGTGTTACATTTTATCCCCCTTAAACTAAATTTCTCCTCTGAAATCCATCACTTAGAAATAAATAGATGAGGATACATCTCCCTCATCATATCCTCAAGTTCCTACGTAGCTTCTTCGAATTGGTGGTTCCTCTATAAAACATTAAACAATCGAGTGGTCATGTTTCATATAACATTTTCACTACGATCCAGAATCTCTATCGGTTTTTCTTCATAAAAAATATCATTCTCCTATGGTACGACTTTTGATCTTAGTACATGTGAAGGATCAAGAGTGTACGTTCTCAAAAGGGATACTTGGAACACATCATGATCTTGAGAGAGATTCGGTGGAAGCGCCAATCCGTAAGATACATTCCCAACATGATCCATAATTTCAAAAGGACCAATATACCTAGGGCTCAACTTTACCTTATTTCCAAATATTGTTACTCTCTTCCAAGGAGATATTTTTAAGAAAATCTTATCTCCCACTTCAAACTCTAGGTCTTTTCTTCAATTGTCAGCATAACATTTTTGTCGACTCTGAGCTTCTCTTATATGTTGTTGAATATATATGACATTTTCTTCTATTTCATTAACAAGATCAGGTCCAAATATCTTTCTTTCCCCAACATCATCCTAGAAAGTTGGAGTTCTGCACTTCTTTCCATATAGGGCATCATAAGAAGCCATCTGAATATTAGAGTGAAATCTATTATTGTAAGAAAAAACCACCAATGTTAGGTGTTGATCCCAACAACCTTTTTAATTTGTAGAGCAGGATCTCAACATGACTTCTAGAGTTTGAGTTTTCCTTTCAGACTAACCGTCTATCTGAGGATGATAAGTAGTGATGAAACTCAACACTGTATCTAGAGCATGCTGAAGACTTCGCCAGAACTTCGAGGTAAACCTCATACCTCAATCAGATATAATGGAAAGTGGTACTCCATGAAATCTCACCACTTCTTTTACATATATCCTGGAAAGATGATTAAGAGATAAATTCTCTCTAATAGCAATGAAGTGTGCCGACTTCATAAGACGATCAACTATAACCCAGATAGCATTATTTTCTTTGGATGTTTTGGGAAGTCCGGTGATAAATTCCATAGTGATGTTTTCCCATTTCCATTCTGGTATGGGTAATGGTTGCAACATCCCCATAGAATTCTGTCTTTCAGCCTTAACATGCTGATAAACCAAGCATTGAGAGACATATTCAGAAACATATCTTTTCATGCCATCCCACCAGAAGTACTCTTTCAGGTCTCTATACATCTTCATGATTCTTGGTTGAACAGAGAATGAAGAACTATGAGCCTCATCCAATATTTCCTTCTTTAATTCGTGTATGGGAGGAACACAAACCCTATTCCTGAACCTTATTATTTCATCACAATAAATGTTGAATTTAGGAACATTTCTCACATTCTTTTGTAACTCTATATCTTTTTTTTGGGCCTCTTTAATCTTTACATGTATAGATGGTTGAACATTCATTTGAGAAAGATAAGATTTTTTCCCTTCCATTATAATTTCATGATCCATCCTTTGTAAATCCATAAATATTGGATATTTTGTGATCCTCATCATGGATAAAATGCCATGTTCTTGTCTGCATAATGAATCTTCCACCTTGTTTGATATCCCAGGGTGGTAATGTATGGAGCAGTTGTAATCTTTAATCAACTCCAACCATAGTCTTTGGAGCATATTCATCTCCTTTTGTGAGAAAATATACTTCAAACTTTTATAATCAGTATAAATATCACACCTTTCACCATAAATATAATGCCTCCATATTTTTAATGCAAAGATTACTATGGATAACTCTAAATCATGAGTTGGGTAATTTTGTTCATGGATTTTTAACTGTCATGAGGCAAAAGCTATCACCATATCATTTTTCATGAGAACACACCCCAATCCCTTCTTGGATGAATCACTGTAGATCACAAACCTTTCTCCACTACAAGGTTGTGTGAGCACAGGTGCACATAATAACCTTCTTTTTAACTCCTTGAAATTCTCTTCACACTCCTCCATCCAAACGAACTTAAATCCTTTTTAAGTCAACCTAGTGATTGGATTAGATAATCGTGAAAAATCTTTCACAAAACGTAGATAATATCCAGAAAAACCAAGAAAAATTCGGATCTCAGTTACTGTCATTGGTCTCGACCATATTTTGATAACCTCTATTTTTTATGGATCCACAGATATACCCTCTCTTGAGATTATGTGACCCAAAAATGAAACTTTTTGTAGTCAAAATTCACACTTGGTAAATTTTGCATGAAGATTCTCCTTTTCTCAGGGTCTTCAACAAAATTCTTAAGTGATATTCATGTTCTTCCTTTCTCTTTGAGTAGATAAGAATATCGTCTATAAAGACTAACACAATATGATCAAGATATTCTCTAAATACTCTATTCATTAGAGACATGAAGATAGTAGGGGTATTAGTAAGACCAAATGGCATCACTATAAACTCATAGTGTCCATACCTTGTACAGAAATCTGTCTTTGGTATATCTTCCTTTTTGAACCTTAATTGATGATACCCTGAATGATGACCAATATTGGAAAATTATTGTGCTCTGTTTAGTTGGTAAAATAAGTCATGAATGGATGGGAGATGATATTTTTTCTTGATAGTGATCTTGTTAAGTTCTCGATAATCAATGCATTGTCTCATTTATCCATATTTATTCTTAATAAACAGAATAGGTGCTCTCTAAGATGATGCACTAGGGAATATAATCCCCTATCGATATTCTCTGGGAGTTTCTCATTTAATTCCATAAACTCAATTGGGGCTATTCAATAAGGTGTCTTTGAAATGGGAATAGCACCCGGTATGAGTTCAATTGAAAACTCAACTTCACGATTTGGTGGAAGACTTGTAAATTCATCTGTAAAGACATCATCAATCTCCCGTACAATGGAAATACTCTTAATCATAAGTTTCTCTCTAACCATTTGAGATAAATAACCTTCATTTATTGGAATCAAGACCCATATGATTGAATAAATTTCCACTGGAAGGTTATATTTATCCTTGCATCGATAGATGATCATAAATTGATCTGGAATATGAAATGTGACTTCCCTTATTTGATAATTGATATGAGCTCCATATAATGAAATCCAATCCATGACAAGAATCACATTAAATTCCACTATAGAAAGGATCCCAATATTTTCAAGAAGCACTTTCCCACAAACGTCAATTAGAGAAGAATTAAAAACTTTTGATGCAACCATTGTTCTATTAGAAGTTGTCACAGCTAACTCAACATCTAATTTTTTATGTAGTACAGTGATACCCTTAGAAAATTCTTCAAAATAAAAGAGTGGGTGGATCCATAATCAAATAAAACATTTTCTACTTTAGAGTGGATGGGAAGTGTACCTTTCACCACTTCATTATCATACTCTACATCACTGATAGAAATTTCTGGTGACTTTCCTTTATCTTTGGCCTTATGAGTTTTTTTGGAATCGATCATCATAAACAAACCTTGGATTAGAGAATTTATTGGTATAATTTCCCATTTTCTTGAACTTGTAACGTTGAAGTGTATGAGGTGCTTTCTGTGTAGCCTTTTATTCATTCACATCATTAGACATCTTTTTCCCATCACTATGGCATTCAATCTCTCGATGACCTTCTTTTCCACTTTTAAAACATTTACTTATCCATTTAAGACAATTACCTCCATGTTTCTTTCCACACTTTTAGGATAAGGTAAAACTCATCTTCTTTTCAGTGTGGTCTTTAGATTTTCCTTTGAATTCCATTTTCCACTTCCTATCAAACCCATATGACTGATGGGTTACTCCAATCTCCATCTCAACCTTGAGAGCACATAGAACAATTTCCTCATAGCTATTGAAGTCCCATATGGATAACACCCTTCAAATACTTGGTTTTAAGCCACTAAAGAATCAATCAATCTTACTCTCAGGTTGGATAATAATTCCACAATCATACCTTGCAAGTCTTGTAAAATTTTCTTCGTAGGTACCCACATATTCATCATCCTTTTTCTTTAGTTCAGGAAACTTCTTCTCCATGTTTGTTCGAAGAATACAAGGGATGTACTTATTGAAAAATAAGTTCTTGAACTCATCCCATTCTATGGACTCAATTTCATATCTTTGCCTTGTATTCTTGATAAGATTTCACCATTGATCAGCTTCACCTTCCAAACGATATACTTTTTAGATGATTTTGTCGTGTTTATAACATTGTAGAACAGAAAATATGTTTTTAGTGGTACTGATCCATTGTTCATCCACTAATGGATCAGAAGACCCGCTGAATGAAGGTGGACGCTGCCTCATAAAGGATTCAATAGAATGTTGATCCTCCCTTTGCTCGTTTGGAAGTCCTGCATGATTCATAGCTTGAGAAAGTTATGTGAGCATGGATACATGATTTTTCATTCCACCACCCATAATATTTGGTTGCTCAGGGGGATAATCATTACCTTAAACATCGTATTCATCATTAACATGGTTCTTTAGGGTTCCACCCATTGACTAAAATCAAGAATCATAGTGTGAGAAACACTAATTACAATAGGAAAATCACATAATCAGGAATAAAATTTCACACATTAGGTCTTATCATAGGTTATTCAGAGCCATTTATAAAACACCAGTATTGTGTCATATTCTTAGACATATCCTTAGGGTTCTTACTAAGGCATTCACTTCCTAGTTTCAAAAGGTTAACTATACCTTTCCTCTGATACCAACTATAACAACCCATAAATAACATAAATTTTTAATACATCGGAATTGATGTATATTTATTACAACATATAACAAAACCATGACAGGACCATATAAGTATAGTGTATTTATAAACTGGGAAACATAAAAAACTTGTTCATAAATCATCTACATTGTCTCCCGTTTATTTAATCATATCTAGACTCCTTTTTGGCATATCATATTTAATACCCATCTTCCTGACCCGGGGAAAACAAACCTACAAAAGGGTGATCTCAAATTCTCATTAAGGGTAAACAAATAAAATTCCAATCATATCATATTCTTAAGATCATAACATTTTAAAATATTATCCTGCATAAGAGGTCATAATATTATGTCATGGGGAAAATCATAGAACTGTAATGAAATCCCAAAAAATCAGAACATAAAACATGAAAATTTTTGGCATACACACATAAGCATAGAAAATCATTTCATATTAGTCATTTTTCATCGCCAATACCATTATAGCAGACAAAGTCCATTACTGAACCGAGTTTACTCCTCATTCCAGCCTTGTAATACTGAATCGGATTTACTTGTCGTTCCAGCCATTTCTATCTCATGAGATAAAAATATTTACCCAATACATTGGAGGGATATATAGGTCCCACCCATATCATAATTAATCCATTATTATGTGTACCACAAAATAATAAATCATACATCATATCATAACCCATGTAATAGAATGGGATTCTTAAACATCATGCCATCATAACATAATCCATATAAGATAAAAGGACTTCATAAAAATAATTCCATCGTAACATAATCAAGGAAATTAAATAATAGGGATATAAACATAACCATTTATCATCTTATATTGAAAATAATTTTTATAAAACATTTGAACTTAGTTCTTGATGAAAATATCATTTCTTCTTCAAAAACATTTTCTGTTCTCAACATGTCATAAAATTTTAAAATAAAAAAAATTAATTGAAAATAAACTTGAAAACATGTAAAGGAAGCTTCATGGAAATAATTTTCTCTGAAAGAATAAAAAATTCATTCATGTCGTATAAGGTAAAAATACATTCTTCTCATACTATGGCCGGAAAAGACCAAAAGTATCTCGTACTAAAAATGACAAACGATTCCTTTCATATCTTATACTAAAAATTAAAAAATTGGTAAAATTGGATTTAAAAAATTTTAGGAGGATATAAATAATATTATATATTGAGGAAACATTTATTTTGATGATAAATATGCCTAGTAAACACTTAAGTTTAAACAATCTCGGATAAAAATGAGATTGCGAGATTTTCCCGTACCTTAGGTCTGATATGCTTGGTATGTATCTGAACCTCTTATATAATGATTTAAATAATCTCATTGACTTATTCCAGAATCGTATTCATTGTTATGATATCATATATGGTCATATTCTTATCTATTTATTAGTAACATTTCATTTTTACTTGTTATTTGGGTTTTAACTGCTTTATGTTCTTGTGCATGTTTTGTCGAATAAATTCTCATTCCTATTTATAGGTTATAGATATATCATTTACAGAATGGTATTATTATAACATATATCATATTTATTTATTCAATTTATATAATCATTCTTCAATGAAGATCATGTAGAACGAATCACATCACCTCATGGAGACGGTAGGCCGTACTGACGCATGAGCGATGATATCAATATCATGATTGTGGAATTGTATTGAAGTGTATGGTGTATAATATTTCAGAATAAATATAACTTCATAATAATCATATATAGTTATTTATTCCATCATTATACCCATCCAATCATGTTGGTGATGAAAAACTAATTACACCACAGCCTGGAGACGGTAGATCGTACGTACGCACACGTGGTGATTTAATTTTTTTTATAGGATGGATAAGAGGTGGAATGTGTTTGTTTAATATTAATAATAAAATATCAGTATACAAGTGATACTATAGTTATTAAAAAAATGAAACAACTCATATAGAAGAAGTAGAAGAAGAATGATGTTTGAAAGAATCAGTAAAGGATGTTACCTCTTCTTTGACGTGCCTCTTCTAAACTATTTTTTAGGGCACTAAAGTTGGTATTTTAGGAAAACCAGGACCTCTAATATGTTTCTAAGTAATTTTATAAGGTAAATTTTAAATTTTTGGACGATTTTGAAAGCTCAAAATGGAGTAAAGGGAAGAGGGAGGAGGTTCCCTTTTTATAAGTGAGTATAGGGTCACTTTTGGAAACCTCCAAAATATTTATTTATAATAAACTAAAATCCGGCTTAAAAACATCCTAAGTGACTCAAATTAAAATATGAGATAATATAGGGTTTTAATATAATCAACCAATCAAATTTAGACATGTTTTTATTTTATTTTAAACCTTATAATTTTGATTTATCCTTATTTAATCTATTTAATTTTATTTGTGGTCATAATATTCTAAACTTTAAATTGTTATAAATACTTACTTATGTGTTGTTAATTTTCCATAATTGGATACTTTATGAAATTATAGACCATATAAATTTCAATTTATAATTTTAAATTTTTTTTGTGATTTTAAAAAAATTTAATAATATAAAATATCAATAGTTTTAATTTTGAAACTATTTATTTATTTGAATTTAAATAACATCCACACAGAATATATGTTCAAAAAAATTATTTAATAGATTCATAACATGTCATATTTGTCTATAAAATTATTGGAGAACATTAATTAGTTCATATAGTATTTATTTTAATATTTTTAAAACCATTTATTTTATATTTCTCTTAATAAAATAATTACTACAACATTTTTGTATAATTATTTAATATATTTATTTTTGCATAACAATTAAATATAAAATACTTTAATGAATATAAATATAATATATTTTATAATAATAATTTTTGATGAATTTAGCTTCTAAAATACAAAAATCTAAAGTGTTATATTTATTAAAGTATGAAGGTGACAACTTTGACATCATTTAAAATAAAATAATATAAATGTCATAATCGGTTTTATAAGGCTCACAATGGTCCACACGTAGACCCTTGGATGATTAAGGTATATATATACTCGACCAATATGTTTTGGTCAGGTTTTTTTGCATTTTTATGGATATTATTATTTTAATGAAAACTATATTATTGATTCTTTAGTAAATAAATAATTTCTGCATCATTAATGTATAAGCTATTAATGTAATTAAATATTTCCTAAAAATTACAAATAAATTACCATAACAAAGAAAAAAAATTAGATTTCAAATGAGTATTTATAATCTAATTTATATTCTGTATAACCTTATATTAGAATTACTTTAATTTTTAAATTTTGAGTGAGACATATTTCACTTTCTTTAAATAAAATAAATTAAAGGTCTGAATCACATCAAAGTGGGTTCCAATAGATTCCATTTAGACCCAAGTATGATTTAGGGAAAAATATAATGATCCAATTATATTAATACATGTTTTATGGTAATTTTATAATATTATATTTACCCTTAATTACCCGAATAACCTTTAACTATGGTAAATAAAATTTACCATAGTTACTATTCATAATGCCTAAAAAATCCTATTAACATAATTTGGACCTACTGATTCCAAATATAGAATTCATTTTTCTAAATTCAATACATAGAAGTGGCATTATTTAATTTAAAGTTAATCCTGTTGTTGAGAAAATTGGTTTTTAAAGCTAAAACATTACAAAAGATTGAATTGTTTTTACCAATGAATTCAAAGTAAAATTAATGATAATAACATAATTTATATTAAATGGTAAATATATATTCTATTTTTACTTTAAAACCACACAATATTATAATTTAACTATATAAATTATCTTGATGAAAAAAGTAGTTTTTAATTAAAATATAGCTTATTTTTACTATTCATAAAATTATGAAGTTTATCATAAAAATATCATAATTTTAACCAAAGTAAATTTTTATATTCCACTTACAAAGAAAATATTTACATTGTAATATGAAAATTATTAATGTGTCTAAAAGGGTTTTCTATTAAATGGAGGGAAAACATTATTTTAATATCTATTTGATGAATAACAAAAATACCATTTTAATAACATACATATCTTATTAATTTCATTCACTCAAAAAAATAATATGAAAAATAGTTGATTTACATTTTTCATTGATTTTTGTAAAAGTTAGTTATATTTATTCCCGCTAACATAATGGATTGGTTATAACGGTAACTTTATATTAAGGGCATCTCATATTTTGTTCAAACTCAAGATTACGTGAAAAACAAGATACTAAAAAATTATTTAAATATTTCATAAAACACATCGGTGTTATAGATTCTCTCATAAATTTAGATAATTCTTGGAGGAATGGAATTCTCTCTTATCTGGAGAGATTTCTCTATATCTGTTGTGCATAACCACAAAGAATGGATAGATCTAATGAGAATAATGTAATTGGGATTTATATTACTTAGAATAATATATTGTATTAATTACCCAAATGAATTTATTCATTTAATTTAATTATTAGTAATACCCCATGTCTAATGATAACATTTGACTATTATTATTACTTGACATGCGCCTATCGAATTACAACTAATATTATTTAATGAAATAAAAAATATTATTTCTCAAAAATACTCGGAAAAACTACACCGCGGTTATATTAATATACACAGTGTGTACTTTTGTTTTTCCATTTTATTTATTTCCTCCACAACATTTATTAGACCTTGAATAATGGCTATTTATTACTTAAATAAATATCATAGTAGTATTCTCAAATAAATGTATTTTTCACCCACAATATATTCTCTCGAATAACTATTTTCCAAATAAATGTAATCAGGCATACTTGAATAATTATTAAACCACAACCATGAATTATTTTTATTCAACTTGTTAAATTAATATTAAACTGAGATACTTGGATACACATAGTGTGTAACCCTCTAGGCTGCTTTCTTGGTGGAATTAGGTGGTTCCTACTTAAATTCCAAGGTTTGAGTCTAGCAACACACCAAGGCACCCAAAGAGAAAGAAGTTAACACAACAATGAAGTGTAACCTCATACAAATGCTTATTGTGTAAAGTAATCCCATTGTGTCGATATCTCAACTCAAGCGGGTTGCATGCTAGTTTCATCAACCCATGCACTCGATTACTCATTCTTTGATCTCCCAGAATTGAACTTTACCATTCCTCACCATGTAAATGGATTTATTTGGGCTATATCAATTCCATCAAACGGCCTGGGATCTCAACTTCTATTATGGAATAGAAGGGATAAATCCTTTCTCGCATTATCTATTAATTTAGTATTAGTCTTAAGGCACAAAACATATCATACCTCACTGTGAATAGTGTGTCATCATAGTTTTCATCAATACATCTATGTACACAAGTTTTAATACCCATTAATAATAATCTTATAGTCTATGGACCAATACGAACGTCCGTAGATAGGAACATCCAATGACACTATGAAATGTGGATTTCCTACTATCGGGTCTCGTTCTCATAATATCCTCTAGGATATTACTAAGGGTGCACACCCTGAGAACATGCCTCATTATTTTATGAGTCCTTGCCCCTAATGGCCTTTATTATTTTTTCCCTCAAATAACATCATCCGACCATATTACATATATTCAAGAATAGTGTTATAGAACTTTTGGGTTCTCATCCTAGTAGGGATTCACTATGACCCTTTAGTTCAGTAGCTATACTTAGGACATTATCACATGTATTGTCATACAGAATAAAAATCAAGATGTGATAAGGTGTTTGTTAATATTCAAATCCACGAATACAAGTTTATCATAAATTAAAAATTAGTTGCTTCTAGGCCCCCAACTCCAATAGACTCCCACTTGGACTAAAGCCAACTACTAACAACCTTTAACCTGCTAGCTATCACATGATATTCATTCTTCTGCTGAGATGGGCCTTTAGTCATGGGGTCTTCCATTTTCTCTTCCGTGGAAACTCTATTTACTGCAACTTCACCCATTTGATAGAAATCCCTCAAGAGGTTATACTTTTAGAGAATTTTCTTTGTCTATTGATGTGACCTTGGTTATTTCTCAATAGACACCACTACAGTATTATCAAAATACAATGTGATAGGGTCTCTACTACTAGGCACCACATCAATATCCTGGAAAAAGTTCCAAATCTAGACGGCTTCTTTGAATTCCTCAAAAGACACTATATAATTGGACTCCACGGTAGAATCAGTGGAAACTGGCTTCTTTGAACTCTTCTAGCTCATATATCCTCCATTAAGACAGAAAATATATCCCTATTGTGACTTCAGATCAATCTGATCTATCTGAAAACTAGCATTAGCATACCCTCTGATGATAAGATCGTCGTCTCCTCTACACACTAGGAATATATCCTTAGTTTCTCTCAGATACTTAAGGTTAGTCTTAACAGTAGTCTAATGGTTCTCTCTAGGATATTCTTGATATTTTCCCACCGTGCTCAACGCCTTGGAAAAATCAATCCTGGTACATAACATGGCATACATGATGTGTAGAGACCCGAAGCCTGACGTACATGGACATTACATTACTTTTGCGGAATACTTAGTACATAACAAAAACACACACACAAGGATCATAATAGTTTAGTGCCTTTGGAAACTCGGAACGTAATCTCCTAATCATGGTGAAAGATCTTCAACATCTCCCATAAAGATCTTCCTTTTTTTTACCTAAAACATTTCTTTATATCTTGGGGAAAAGAAAACATAAAAGGGTGAGCTCAAATGCTCAGTAAGGGTAAACAAAAGAAATATCAATCACATCATATTCATAAGAAGATAACATTTTGGAAATCATAACCTGCAAAAGAGAGCAAATTTCATAACATGGGATAAATCATGGCAGTGAAATGTAATCACAATAATCATAACTTAAAACATGAAACTTTGTGGCATACACACATAATCATAGAGAATCATTTCTTGTTAGTCAAGACTCATTGCCAAGACTATCTTAGTGGACAAAGTCCCTTTCTGAATCGAGTAACCCTCGTTTCAGTCCTGTTTCACTGAACCGGTATAACCTAACATTACAGCCATGTCTATCTCATGAGATATAAAATCTTTACCCAATTCATTGGAGGGAGATATAGGTCCCACCCATCTTATAATTAATCCTTTCTTATGTGTGACACATAATCATAAACCATACATCATAGCGTAACCCATGTAATAAAAATGGGATTCATAAACAACATGACATCATAAAACAATTCATATAAGATAAAGGAATTCATAAAAATGTTTCCATCACAACATAATCAAATCCATGTAATAATAGGGATAAAAACAGAACCCTTTTATTATCTTAGATGGAAAATAATTTTGATAAAATACTTGAACTCCATTCTTGAGGAAAATATCCTTTCTACTTCAAAAACATTTTTCCTTTCATAACATGTCATACGACTTTAAAATAAAAGAAGTTGATTAAAAATAAACTTGAAAACTTGTAAAGGAAGCTTCTTGGAAATAATGTTTTAAAAATCCATTCATGCCGTACAAGTTAAAAAAAACATTCTTCGTACTTTTGTTGGAAAAGTCAAAAAATTACCTCGTACGAAAAACGACAAAAGATTCCTTTCATACATATTACTAAAAACTCACTGAAGGGTAAAAATGGATTTAAACAATTGTAGATGGATGGAAATAATATTACATATTGATGAAACATGGATGTGGATGATAAAATACACCCCAGTAAATACTTACAAATAAACAATCTCGGATAAAAATGAGATTGTGATATTTCCCTTACCTTAGGTCCGATTTGCTTCGTATGTGCCCGAACCTCCTGTATAATGATTTAAATAATGTCATTGACTTATTACAGAATCATATTCATTGTTATGATATCATATATGGTTCACTTAGGACTTTATATTACCCGTTCTTTTGTAAATTCCATGTTAAAGAAGCGTTTTGGGTAAAATCGTTTCATTTATCGTAGGTGTTTTGACTTGTTGTTCTTGACATTATTATTACTTATATCATGATTTACTTACTTCCATAATATAAAATATGATTTATATATCATATATATTCAGTATATATATATATATAATAGATAGATAAATGCAATGAAAAACACCGTTCATGGAGACGGTAGTCCGTACGTATGCATGAACGCTGTTTTCCTTTCCTTATTGTCTTGAATGGAAGTAAGAAGATGACATACATATACATATATACATAAATCCAGTAGCTTTATAATTTCATATATTTCATTATTATTTCTTATATATACTTTTTAATCATTCTTAAATGGTTAACATGGAGAATGAATCTCATTGCGTCGTGGAGACGGTAGTCCGTACGTACGCACGAGCGATGATATCGTTCCCATGGTCGTGGAATTGTGTTGAAGTGTATGTATACTATTTAAGTATCAATATCACTTTATAATAATCATATATAGTTACTCATTACACCATTATACCCATCCAATTAAGGTGGTGGCGGAAAATAGATTTCACCACGGTGTGGAGACGGTATTCCGTACGTACGCACGCGCGGTGATTTCCTTTTTCCGTAGGATGGATAGAAGGTTAATTAGAGTTGTTTCATATTTACAATAAAATATCAGTATATAAGAAATTCTGATGTTATTACTTTATCATGAAACAACTAAAGAAGAAGAAGTTGAAGAAGAAAGAAATTGAAAAGATCGGTAATGGATATTACCTCTTCTTTGGAACGCCTCTTTGAATCCTCCACTTAGGGAACTAAGATTGGTCTTTGAAGAAGACAAAGACCTCTAGGATTATTCTAGGTAAGTGGAGAGGAGAAAATGGCAGGGGTTGGCCGAGCTTGAGTCCTCAAATTTGTGTGAAGAGGAGGGGGAGGAGGTGCCCTTTTATAAGGGAGGAGAGGGGCACCTTAGGAATATCTCAAAATATTATTTTATATTAAAGTCAAAATCGGTTTATAATGGTTCCAAAGGGTTTTATTTAGAAGATAAAGTGGGGATGGGTCTAAATCCTATCAACCAATAGGATTTATACAAGTT
Organism: Viscum album; assembly: GCA_963277665.1. Classification (NCBI taxonomy): domain Eukaryota; kingdom Viridiplantae; phylum Streptophyta; class Magnoliopsida; order Santalales; family Viscaceae; genus Viscum; species Viscum album. The sequence continues at coordinate 1,804,402,183 of OY728125.1, forward strand.
TAGGGTATTATTTTAAACTTATCAATTAGATTTAACTCTAAGTTAAATAATTTAACTTTTACCGTGTCTTTTTGTTTTCTTACACTATATGGTTAATACACTTACTATAACATGCCAAACGAACCCCAAATTGTTTATTATTAATATATATATTTTTGTCTAAGTCATTTGGCTGAACCTTAGATTTTTAGGAATAAAATAACAATTAATAATATAATATTTGATTTAAAAACTATTTTGTGTCAATTTTGACACTATTTGATATATGATTTTTGTGAAAGTCATAAAAGAATTATATGTTCGAACCAAGTTGATTAAATCAACACTAATATATCATAGTAACCTAGAAAATTAGTGGAATTCATAAAAAGTCTTAAATTACATTTATTTTGGTATTTATAATATCAATTATGTCAATATTTCATTAATAAGATAATTACTGCATCATCTTTGTGTCATAAATAAATTAAATTATTTGATGTCTAAAAATTACAAATAAATTACCATCATGTAGGAAAGCGTTTTAGCTTTCTAATGAATATTTACAATAGAATTTATCGTATGTAAAACCCTATATTAAAAATGTTTTAGTAAATATACTTTTATTTTAACTCTTTTAACTCTTCTTTGAATTAAATAATAATAAATGTCCTAATCTAATTCAAGTGGGCCTAAATGATAATATTTTACACTTAAGGTTGTTTTTGGTCGAGATACACCTGTCCAATAGAATTAGGAAATGTGTTAAGATAATATTAATATCATTCTTACCCTTAATTACCCTATTTACTTTTAACCGTGGTAAATAAAAGTAAAAAGTTACTATTCACCAAAAATTATTTTCATCTCATTGAACCACATTTTACTTACTGACATCAACCGTGTCTCTCGGATTTTTGAAATTCCATTCACAGAAGCGGTAAAATTAAGTTTTATGAAAAATTCAGTTTTTTTAACTACCACTTAGTAGTTTCACTATTCATCAAAAATTGATGTTTTTCAGAACAATGTCAAAATTTCATCCTAAGCTATATTTCATATTCCGAATTCAAAAATGAAGTCTATTTTACCAAATTCATAACATAGAAGTTGAATAAATTAATTTTATAATTAAATCCCGCTGTTAAAACAAATAGCATGTTTTTAAGAAACAATATCTGTCAAAAGATTGACACTTGATTATGTCTGGTTTAAATGTGAAATTACATTCAATGACCAACATTGTATTAAATTGTAAAAATAAATTCTAAATATACTTTAAAACCACTCAAATTAATAATTTATCACTATTAATTATTTCTATTAAAAAAGTTGTTTTTAATTATAATTTAGTAATTTTCACTATTCATCAGAATATGAAAGTTATCCGAAAAGTACCAAAATTTCACCTTAGGCTAAATTCGATACTCCGAATCCAAAAATGAAGTCCATTTTGAGAGTAAAAATTTCTAAAATTTAAAAAGTGGTTATTACTATTCATAACGGCTAGTTTTAATAATATTTTAATAGCATATCATTGTTTCGTGAAACTCAATATTGCGTACTACACACGCTATCGAGGAAGGTTGCGATTGCGTGTAATGCAAGGTAAGTCAAAGATGTATGTTGTGCAAGATCCTTTTTGTGTAGCGTACAACACAAGACATTATAAAGAATATTTTTTATTAAATCTCGGGCTGTTACATTCTACCCCCCTTAAAATGAATTTCGCCCTCGAAATTCGTCGGGGTTATAAATGGTTTACTAATCGAAAGTTTCTTTAATTGAAACCCACATCGTAAAAAGGAATATCAAAACCAATCTTTAAAAACAAAAGTATGAAACATAACGGTTACCCAAATAAACTAATCACTGGGTTTCCACATAGGTGAAAATATGGATATGGAAGAGAAATCTAACCATCATGTTCTGATGGAGAGTGGTAGAGAACATGGCTATGGAAAATCCAGCAATCACAAAGCCATAAATTTGTGACGATCTAAGGTACCATCTGATTCATCAGATATAAGAGCACTAGGACAACATTTTTGGTTTTCAAGATCGTTTCCCTAAAGTTGAAGAGTTTGAATTAGAATAAATACTTACTTTATTTTGGTACAATCTCACTGTTGTTCGTGCCTTGATCAATTTCCACTTCATATCTTAAATAAATGAAGTTGAATTTGTTATTCGTGAAGTGTTAGCAGATCATGTGATAGAATGACGGGTCATTCCATCTGTCTCAAACAAAAGGTTAGCAAAAGTTATTAAATATACATAAGTCATTCTATAGTGAGATTAATCATATATGGTTCCTAAAATGGACTTATACTTCATATATCATACTGCTTAATATAATAAAACTAGTTTCTACTAAACAGGGACTTCCTGTAGGCCAGTGGTAGGCGATAAAGGCCAGTCGCACTTCGGTTGTGGGTTCGATTCCCACATCCTTGTCCGACGCGATGGGATGTCGCCCGTCCTGCAGGTTGTCCTTTTTCTAAAACTATATTACTATAACATCCCATCAATAATATCGAAAAAACTTCTTAAACAATACTAACTTATGTCCAACATAATCCATTCCAATCTTTAGGCTTATCCATAATACTGCAGTCCACTCTCATAACATAGTGAAAACGATTACCAGAGATTTAATACCATCGTTGATCCCCATATATCATAAGATATGTTTTGTTGGTCTCATTACAAACATTCAAAGTCCTTAATCATGTATTCTCTTGAATACCTTAGTGAAAACATGAATGCAGTAAAAATTTAACACTTTCCACATACCAAAATCCTCAAAATTCTATATACTCAAACCATGATATCACTTAGTCCTTATATCAATCATGAGCTCATGAATACTGTTAAACATTTCGTTTTCTCGTTTTCCCTTCATTATGCGCATATCAACTTATTTCCAAAAATATCTCAATCACTTTGAATACCACATTAGACCAATACATAAATATTCCAATACTTTATGATAAAACATTATTTTGGAATCCCATTACATAAACACTTAATCATTCCACCACATCGTTGTCATATTCAACATCGCCAATAGTGATCGCATGTGAATTCCCTTTGTCCTTTGCCTTAAGCGGTTGCTCATGTGGATCATCACTAACCCTTTGATTAGGGAATTTATTAGCATAATGCCCCATTTCCTTGCACTTGAAGCATTGAAGTGTTGGTGGTGTGTTCTCTGCAGTGTTTTCTTTGTTCACATCATTAGAAACCCTTTTTCCATTACTTCGACACTCAGCTGCTCGATGACCTTCTTTTCCACACTTAAAACATTTTCTAGTCCCTTTAAGACAATCTCCACCATGCTTCTTTCCACACTTTGTGCATAAGGAAACACTCATCTTATTTTCACCATTATTTTGAGATTTCTCCTTGAACTCCATCTTTCGTTTCTTGTCAAAACCATGAGATGGATATGTAACACCAACTTCCATTTCTACCATGATAGCACAACGCACAATTTCTTCATAGCTACTGAAGTCTCTTATAGCTAATGCCCTTTGAAGACTTGGTTTTAAGCCACTGAAAAATCGATCAACTTTACTTTCAGGTTGGATGATAATGCTAGATGCATACCTTGCAAGTCTTGTAAAATTTTCTTCGTATATACCAACCGATTCATCATCCTTCTTCTTCAGATCAAGAAACTCCTTTTCCATCTTTGTTCGAAGAATACGAGGGAAGTACTTACTGAAAAACAAGTTCTTGAACTCGTCCCATTCCATGGACTCAATTTCATCTCTTTTCCTCGTATTCTTGATAAGATTCCACCATTGATTAGCTTCACCTTTCAAACGATATACTGCTAAGATGACTTTATCATGATCAGAACATTGAAGAACTGAAAATATCTTTTCAGTGGTACTGATCCATTGTTCAGCAACAAGTGGATCAGAAGACCCACTGAAAGAAGGTGGACGTTGCCTCATGAAGGACTCAATAGAATATTGTTCCCTTCTCTGCTCATTTGGAAGTCCAGAATGATTCATAGCTTGTGTAAGTATAGCAATAATATTTTTCACTCCATCTCCCATAACATTTGTTTGTTCAGGAGGGAAATCATTGCATTGTCCATTGCATTGATCAACACGGTTCCTTCGGGTTCCATCCATCGTCTAAAACCCAAAAAGAATAGTGTAAGAGGCAAAAATCATGCTAGGGAAAACAACATAATAAAGGGGGAGTACCTTCAATATCTAACATCTTAGGATTAATTCTATGATCATTAGCGTAATTCTAGTACTATAACCTATACGTATACTTAACCTTAGGGACATCCCTATACATACCTTAGAAATATCTCTAGGGATCTCACTAAAGTTCTCACATCCTAGTTTCCAAAGGTTGACTAAACCTTTCCTCTGATACCAACTGTAGAGACCTGAAGCCTGACGTACATGGACATTACATTACTTTTGCAGAATACTTAGTACATAAAAAAAACACACACACAAGTATCGTAATAGTTTAGTGTCTTTGGAAACTCGGAACGTAATCTCCTAATCATGGTGAAAGATCTTCAACATCTCCCATAAAGATCTTCCTTTTTTTTACCTAAAACCTTTCTTTATATCCTGGGGAAAAGAAAACATAAAAGGGTGAGCTCAAATGCTCAGTAAGGGTAAACAAAAGAAATATCAATCACATCATATTCATAAGAACATAACATTTTGGAAATCATAACCTGCAAAAAAGAGCAAATTTCATAACGTGGGATAAATCATGGCAGTGAAATGTAATCACAATAATCATAACTTAAAACATGAAACTTTGTGGCATACACACGTAATCATAGAGAATCATTTCTTGTTAGTCAAGACTCATTTCCAAGACTATCTTAGTGGACAAAGTCCCTTTCTGAATCGAGTAACCCTCGTTTCAGTCCTGTTTCACTGAACCGGTATAACCTACCATTCCAGCCATGTCTATCTCATGAGATATAAAATCTTTACCCAATGCATTGGAGGGATATATAGGTCCCACCCCTCTTATAATGAATCCTTTCCTATGTGTGCCACATAATCATAAACCATACATCATAGCGTAACCCATGTAATAAAAATGGGATTCATAAACAACATGACATCATAAAACAATTCATATAAGATACAGAAATTCATAAAAAAATTTCCATCACAACATAATCAAATCCATGTAATAATAGGGATAAAAACAGAACCCTTTTATTATCTTAGATGGAAAATAATTTTGATAAAATACTTGAACTCCATTCTTGAGGAAAATATCCTTTCTACTTCAAAAACATTTTTCCTTTCATAACATGTCATACGACTTTAAAATAAAAGAAGTTGATTAAAAATAAACTTGAAAACTTGTAAAGGAAGCTTCTTGGAAATAATGTTTTAAAAATCCATTCATGTCGTATAAGTTAAAAAAAACATTCTTCGTACTTTTGTCGGAAAAGTCAAAAAAGTACCTCGTACGAAAAACGACAAAAGATTCCTTTCATACATATTACTAAAAACTCACCGAAGGGTAAAAATGGATTTAAAAAATTGTAGGTGGATGGAAATAATATTACATATTGATGAAACATGGATGTGGATGATAAAATACACCCCAGTAAATACTTACGAATAAACAATCTCGGATAAAAATGAGATTGTGATATTTCCCTTACCTTAGGTTCGATTTGCTTCGTATGTGTCCGAACCTCCTGTATAATGATTTAAATAATGTCATTGACTTATTACAGAATCATATTAATTGTTATTATATCATATATGGTTCACTTATGACTTTATATTACCCGTTCTTTTGTAAATTCCATGTTAAAGAAGCGTTTTGGGTAAAATCGTTTCATGTATCGTAGGTGTTTTGACTTGTTGTTCTTGACATTATTATTACTTATATCATGATTTAATTACTTCCAGAATATAAAATATTATTTATATATCATATATATTCAGTATATAAATATATATAATAGATAGATAAATTCAATGAAAAACACCATTCATGGAGACAGTAGTCCGTACGTATGCATGAACACTGTTTTCCTTTCCTTATTGTCTTGAATGGAAGTAAGTAGATGACATACATATACATATATACATAAATCCAGTAGCTTTATAATTTCATATATTTCATTATTATTTCTTATAAATACTTTTTAATCATTCTTAAATGGTTAACATGGAGAATGAATCTCATCGCGTCGTGGAGACGGTAGTCCGTACGTACGCACGAGCGATGATATCGTTCCCATGGTCGTGGAATTGTGTTGAAGTGTATGTATACTATTTCAGTATCAATATCAATTTATAATAATCATATATAGTTACTCATTACACCATTATACCCATCCAATTAAGGTGGTGGCGGAAAATAGATTTCACCACGGCGTGGAGACGGTATTCCATACGTACGCACGCGCGGTGATTTCCTTTTTCCGTAGGATGGATAGAAGGTTAATTAGAGTTGTTTCATATTTATAATAAAATATCAGTATATAAGAAATACTGATGTTATTACTTTATCATGAAACAACTAAAGAATAAGAAGTTGAAGAAGAAAGAAATTGAAAAGATCGGTAATGGATATTACCTCTTCTTTGGAACGCCTCTTTGAATCCTCCACTTAGGGAACTAAGATTGGTCTTTGAAGAAGACCAGGACCTATAGGATTATTCTAGGGAAGTGTAGAGGAGAAAATGGCAGGGTTTGGCCGAGCTTGAGTGCTCAAATTGGTGTGAGGAGGAGGGGGAGGAGGTGCCCTTTTATAAGGGAGGAGAGGGGCATCTTAGGAATATCTCAAAATATTATTTTATATTAAAGTCAAAATCGGTTTATAATGGTTCCAAAGGGTTTTATTTCAAAGATTAAGTGGGGATGGGTCGAAATACTATCAACCAATAGGATTTAGACAAGTTTATGGTATTATTTTAACCTTATCAATTAGATTTAACTCTAAGTTAAATAATTTAACTTTTACCGTGTCTTTTTGTTTTCTTACACTATATGGTTAATACACTTACTATAACATGCCAAACGAACCCCAAATTGTTTATTATTAATATATATATCCTTATCTAAGTAATTTGGCCGAACATTAGATTTTTATGAATAAAATAACAATTAATAATATAATATTTGATTTAAAAACTATTTTGTGTCAATTTTGACACTATTTGATATATGATTTTTGTGAAAGTCATAACAGAATTATATGTTCGAACCAAGTTGATTAAACCAACAATAATATATCATATTAACCTAGAAAATTAGTGGAATTCATAAAAAGTCTTAAATTACATTTATTTTGGTATTTATAATATCAATTATGTCAATATTTCATTAATAAGATAATTACTGCATCATCTTTGTGTCATAAATAAATTAAATTATTTGATGTCTAAAAATTACAAATAAAATACCATCATGTAGGAAATATTTTTATCTTTCTAATTAATATTTACAATCGAATTTATCTTATGTAAAACCCTATCTTAAAAATGTTTTAGTAAATATACTTTGATTTTAACTCTTTTAACTCTTCTTTGAATTAAATAATAATAAATGTCCTAATCTAATTCAAGTGGGCCTAAATGATAATATTTTACACTTAAGGTTGTTTTTGGTCGAGATACAATTGTCCAATAGAATTAGGACATGTGTTAGGATAATATTAATATCATTCTTACCCTTAATTACCCTATTTACTTTTAACCGTGGTAAATAAAAGTAAAAAGTTACTATTCACCAAAAATTATTTTCATCTCATTGAACCACATTTTACTTACTGACATCAACCATGTCTCTCGGATTTTTGAAATTCCATTCACAGAAGCGGTAAAATTAAGTTTTATGAAAAATTCAGTTTTTTTAACTACCACTTAGTAGTTCACTATTCATCAAAAATTGATGTTTTTCAGAACAATGCCAAAATTTCATCCTAAGCTATATTTCATATTCCGAATTCAAAAATGAAGTCTATTTTACCAAATTCATAACATAGAAGTTGAATTAATTAATTTTATAATTAAATCCTGCTGTTAAAACAAATAGCATGTTTTTAAGAAACAATATCTGTCAAAAGATTGACACTTGATTATGTCTGGTTTAAATGTGAAATTACATTCAATGACCAACATTGTATTAAATTGTAAAAATATATTCTAAATATACTTTAAAACCACTCAAATTAATAATTTATCACTATTAATTATTTCGATTAAAAAAGTTGTTTTTAATTATAATTTAGTAATTTTCACTATTCATCAAAATATGAAAGTTATCCGAAAAGTACCAAAATTTCACCTTAGGCTAAATTAGATACTCCGAATCCAAAAATGAAGTCCATTTTCAGAGCTAAAATTTCTAAAATTTAAAAAGTGGTTATTACTATTCATAACGGCTAGTTTTAATAATATTTTAATAGCATATCATTGTTTCGTGAAACTCAATATTGCGTACTACACACGCTATCGAGGAAGGTTGCGATTGCGTGTAATGCAAGGTAAGTCAAAGATGTGTGTTGTGCAAGCTCCTTTTTGTGTAGCGTACAACACAAGACATTATAAAGAATATTTTTTATTAAATCTCGGGCTGTTACATGATGGATCCTACAGCCAAAGTGTATGGGATCTTACTCATCCTATATTTCTCATGTTGTGTCTAAGAAAACATTCTCTTAGAAATATGTAGGCCATGTGACACTGGAACCAATCCCCTCTCATATTGTTCCATACTAGATCCCTTTAGTATCTGGTCAATGTATATACCCTGACTTAGTCTAAGAAGGCTCTTGGATCTATCACAAAGGACCTTAATCCCTAAAATGTACGCAACTTAACCTAAGTCCTTCATGTAGAAAAACTTTTTCATCTAGTCCTTAACATACTGTAAGACGGGTACATCGTTTCCAATTAGTAATATGTCAAAAACATATATTACTAGGATAAAGACAACATTCCCATTAATGTGGTTATTAAAATATGGCTCACATTCATTCTTAATGAAACCAAATTCGTGTATGGCTTCATCAAATTGAATGTTCCATGACCTAGATGCCTTCTTTAATCGATAAATGGATTTCTACAACTTGAAAACCTTTTTGAATTTACATGGTGTCACAGACCCTTCTGGTAGTGTCATATAGACATCTTCTTGAAGGTTCCAATTAAAGAATGATGTTTTGACATCCATTTTTTAAATATCATAGTCATGTTAAGTAGCTATGGAAGGTATGATTCTTATAGATTTAAACATGGAAAATGGAAAGAAGGTTCCATCCTAGTCAATTCATTGACATTTTCTGAATCCTTTAGCCACTAACTTTGGCTTATAGGTGCTAACCATACCTTCCATGTTTACTATTCTCTTAAACAACCATTTTCATCCAATAGGATTTACATCAACTGGCTCATCATCCAAAACCTAGAATTGGTACAAATACATGGAATCTATCTCAGAATTCATATCTTTTAGCCATATTATAGCTTCTAATCTCTCTACTTATTCCTTGAAAGATAGAGGTTCATAATTGTCTAAAAATAATGATTCACCATCCTCGGTGATTGGGAAACCAAATCTCTCTTGTTCCCTTACCTCTCATGATTTCCTATAAAGTACTTGTGTTTCAGGGACCTCTTATATGGGGACCTGTGGAACTTGTTCCTGTACCAACTCCTGTGTATCTTGATTATTAACTTCATCGAAGTAAATATTACTTCAAATATCATTTTTAAGGATGTGATCCCTCCCAATAAAGATGGATTGTCTGGAGACACACACATTTTTTTCTGAAGGGTTATATAGGTAATATCCTTTTATTTCCTTGGGATATCATATACAAGTACACCTTGTGCCTCGGGGTGCTATTTTGTTACTTAAAAAGGCCATAACAAATGCCTTTCATCCCTATACACGTGTGTGTGAAAAAATGGGTTTTCCCATTCCATAAATCAAAGGAAATATCATTATCCACCGAAGTTAATACTCAGTTTAGTATATATGGTGTAGTTTGTAATTCATATAGCCAAAAGGATAATAGAATAACTTCATGACTCATCATCGACCTCACTATGTCCAACAAGGTGTGGTTCCTCCTTTCAATAACACCATTAGAATGTGGTGTATAAGGAGGAGTGGGCTGAGATAGAATACCTGACCCCCGTATAAGTTCTATGAACTCTAGGTTCATATATTCTCTACCTAGATCTGATCAAATATTCTTTATCTTCTTAGCAATATAATTCTCTACTTCATTCATGAATTCTTTAAATTTCTCCAAGGAATCTCACTTATACCTCATTATGTAGATATATCCATATCTACTCAAATCATCTATAAAATTAATTAAGTAAGAATATCCACCTCTAGATTCTACTAGAAATGGTCCACACACATCTGTATATACCAATCCTAGAATATTTTTGGCCCTTTAACCCTATCCACCAAAATGTGTCTTGGTCATTTTCCCTTGTAAACAAGTGTGACATCTATCAAGTGGTTTTAGATTAGTAGAGTCTAAATAACCATATTGACAGAGCTTTTTCAAGTGCTTTTTATTTTCATTACTGAGATTGTGATTTCATAACTGGGTGTTGTATGAGTCATGTGAGTTTTTTCGTTATCAATTTCCAATACTTGGTTTTTTAATTTAATGAATAAAAACCGTTATTTAAATGTGCCATACCATAACATACGTTTTTCTTATAAAATAAACAACCCTTATATCCAAACAAGAAAATAAATCCATCCATATCCAAACATGATACAGAAATTATGTTCTTGGTAACACTAGGTACATAATAACAGTTATGTAAAACCAAAATCATCCTAGTTTGCAATGATAGATGGTTATCACCAATGGCCAAGATAGCCAGCCTTGCGCCATTGGATGCTCGAAGATTCACCTATACTCTATAAATATATCTAAATCTTCTTGGTTCCAGCATTTTAATACATATGTGATCCCCACATGTTGTATCTAATACCCAATGTGTATAAATGGAATGATTAAACTTGATAACAAATGAACCTTTAGCATCCCCATGCTTTTGGGTGCAGTTCCTATTCGAGTGTCCTAGATAGACACAAGAAAAACATATTGCATATCCTTCATTACCTTGCCTCTATATCTTCCCCTTCTTTGAGGGATGGTACACAGGGGATTTAGACCATTTATATATCCTTGGACCATTTTTCTTATCCTTCATCTTCTTATTCACCATAAGGATTATGGGTTTATCATGCCCCATGTCCTTGTCTACCTGTAGAATCATGTTCAGAAGTTTTGATAGAATATTTTGATTTTTTTTTCTCATGTTTTAGATGAAAATAAAGCTAGATAAGGTCTTGGGAAATGATGATAGGATATGATCAGTACAAAACTCATCCGAGAAATTAATCCATAAGATGTCTAGGCATTCAATGTATCCAATAAAATTGACTACATGAGGCCCAACTAGCACATACTCTCCAATATTAATTGTGAACAAATAATTATAGATCTCATATATCTCCTCTCATGGATTATTTTGATAGAGATCTTTAAGGTGAGACATCATGCTATACACATCCATATTTTCATGTTTCTTCAAGACCTTGTTAGATAAATCTGGTGGAATGAAACATCGAACATCTATGGAATTATCCAAATGTTTCATAAAGAGATATATTTCCTCATCACTGCCCTCATTTCTAGGGGAAACTGGAACATTCTCCCCCAGCACATACAATTTCCTCTCATGGAGAAGGATGATGTGTAAACTTTTCTACCACTCCTATAAATTTGTGGCAGTAAGAAGGTTTTCCTTCTTGAGTATGGTTCACAATGATATGTTCGATGTCATTTTTCTTTTCATTTCTAAAAATTAATATGATAAAATATTTTAAATTTTATGATAATAAAAATGAGACAAATAAATAAATTAATAGTTATTAGTCTCCTACAATTTTATCGAACTCCAATAGCCCTCACCATTGAATTAAGAATATTCTATTTCCTGAATATTCTAGTATAAAGGATCCATATTTCCATTCATATTACCCCAACTATGGTTTTTCATGAAACTTGAAAGGTTTTAGTTAGGCATTCCAAATGTCAACTGCATTGACTCGTAGCTCCTTGATCTACTGAGTGGGATTCCCAATTCTGAAATCCTTTTATTTTGGATTCCCTCAACCATTTCCTCTTGGTAACATGAAGTCTTGTTGTGGCAGTCAACCCTTGATGTGAACCAAGTCTAGTAATCCCAAAACCTTGAATTATAATTCCCTGATAATGGAAAGCACCACAACTAGGGTTTTTCAATCACTTTGAACTATGGTTCGATTCTAACCATGATTATGGACGACTATACCGACTTAATATTTCCATGAGTGCTTTTATCATTATATGTAAATTACCATTTTATTATCTATCTTAGAAGCCTTTTAATATTAATTGGGATATACTTAATTGATTAACCATGTCTATGATAATATTTACACATAATATGGTCTTATTTAGGTTCTATATTGCATGATTTTTTAATTCATTAATTTTTTGATTGCAACCACACACCCACAATAAATAAACCATGCAATTGACAAAAATAAAATAAATGGATTGATCATGCGCTGGTTCTATTGGTTAGTTTATCTAGTGGTTGATAATCTAACTCAATACCTAGGTGAGAAAAACCATGAACCTTTTGGGTTCATGTTTACAGATTTCCACATGTCCACCGTTGTATCTCCTTGGATTGGTTTCACCTTGGATCCTAAATTGAGCTTCCTCCACTAGCTCGGGAGCTCCATCCATTACATATAATTTTATGTTACACACGAGTGAGGGGTAAAATGGGGTTTTCCATAAAATAAACCTTAGGCACACAGGACTTACATATTAATGAAGAGAAGGCTCGTAGGACAAAAAGATTAATTTAAATAAATTTATTAAAAGAAAACATCCACATACTAATGGTTCTAGTCTAGCTCATGATCATACATACATGCAACAATATTTACATATAAATTAAATTAGCATTAAATTCATTAATAGATCTTGTTTAAGATAAATCATGCTCAAATCAATTAAATATTATCTTTAATTATTCAATCATTTACCTTAAACCCTTTTCTGAATTTCCTTGAGATTCTCATCCATCATATTTTAAACAAATCAATTCATTTAAAATTATCTTGGTACGTAACCTATAACTTAGAGGGAACCCCATGAATTCTCATTCACAACTATCCAATGAGTAGAAATAAACTTTACACAGATGATAAAATTAAAAACCTATGAATAAAAAACCTATCATGTGTTGTGTGCCAAATTTACACCTGCACCATGGTACACGTCTCAAGGGTTTATATAATATAATAATAAATTTTAATAAATCTATGTAATAATGATGAGTACATGGTGTGTAGTTCCGACTACATGGTGTGAACTATCATTCACCATCCATCCAAAGTACATGCTTAGGGGTGTCGGCGTGTAGATGTACTTCAAAATTCCCCGATGTACATGGCGTATCTAGTGGGCCACACGCCATGTAATATTTGTGTTACATGGTCTCCAGTTAGGCAAGCCGTGTATAGGGTACACGGTCCAACCCTAACCCAAAGGGACTACACACTATGTCCAATGGGCCACATGGTGTGTAATCCAGAAACCATGTGCCACCTATTCCTGGTCACCACACAGAGTCATAATGACTCAGATAAAATCCAACATATAGCTTGGTTTATATAACCATTCCTGATGCATTGAACCTTGACTACATGACATGTGATGTAGAATACACACCATGTGTTATTGTGTTGTATGGATAGGAAACTTTGGCAACTCTAAATGAGATCATCTGTTTTTAATTTAATCAAAATTAAAAGAAGATATTGTTTCTGTAAGGTGAACGAGACATGAAAGAGGAGGAATAGATCTCAATATTCAGATTTATAGAATGATTAACTTGAATTGAAACAAAAAAAATTATTAAATTCATAAATCATCAACTAAAATGTAAATAATTATAATCAATAATATGACACCTCTAATACCACTTTTAAGTTCTGGACACAGCGGAAGAATGTGGATGGGTGTACCCAACTTTAATTTTACCTTTTACAATGATCAATATGAGATTTTTCATGATGATAAAATGCCAGATCATTAAAATAGAACAACGAACAAAAAAAGAGGGAATTCCTGGAAGCATAGAAGGGATCATCATATGTTGGTTATTATTAATTTAAATAAAAGATAAGAATTGTCTTTATGGAATTATCTCTATGTTGGTGCTTCCGGTCATGATCTGATGTGATCATTCATTATATCACAGAAGCCAAGTGTAGTATTTCTCTAGGGGTGATCTACATGTGCTCTAATTATCTTTAGATGTTACTGAAGGAATATATGGGTGCTAGTACAGAAGAACATTCCCTTGTGATTTATACCTTTGATTTCCTTGAGAGCTTCTTCTAAATCACTCTCCTTGATCTAGTAGAGGAGTATATCTATTGTAACTTGAGTGTGTTCTTGGAGGAAATGAATTCTCTCTTGGCTTGTGATATTTTTCTATATCCATAGTTTACAACCACAAAGAATAGCTAGATCTAATGAGAATAGTATAATTTTGATTTATATTAATTATAATAATAAAATGAATTAATTAATCAAAGGTATTTATTCATTGCATTTAATTATTAGTAATACCCCATGTCTAATAATAACATTTAACAATTATTATTACTTAGCATGCACCCATCTAAGTACACATAATATTATTTCATTAAATAAATAATATTATTTCTCCCAATTACCCCAAAAAACTACACGACGTGTATATTAATATACACAAAGTGTACTTTTGTTTTTACTTTTTCATTATTTCCTCCGCCACATTTATTAGTCCTTGAATAATGACTATTTATTCCTTAAATAAATATCACTGTATTATTGTCAAATAAATATATTCTTTTTCCCATAATATATTCTCTTGAATAACTTGTGTTGAAATAAATAAAATCAATAATCATTGAATAATTATTAAACCACTACCATGAATAATATTTATTCAACTTATTAAATGAATATTTAACTGAGATACATGAATACACTTAGTGTCTGACCCTCTAGAGTTCATTCTTAGTGGAATTAGGTGGATCCTGCCTAAAGTCCAAGTTTAGTTTCTTGAAACACTCTATGTCACCCATAGATAATGAACTTAACGTTGTAATGACATTTCACCTCATAAAAACTCTTACAGTGTAATGTAATCCATTTGTCTCGATATCTCGAATTAAGTGGGTTGCATGCTAGTGTCATTAACCCATGTGCTTGATTACTCTTTCTTTGACCTCCTGAAATTGAACTTGCCCATTCCTCACCTTGGCCATGGATTTATTTAGGATATATCAATTATATAAAACGGGCTAAGATATATTAACTTCCATTATGGAATAGAAGGGACAAATCCTTTCTCACATTATCTATTAATGCATTATTACTTGTGATGCACCCAATATATCCTTCCTCACTATGAAGAATGTATCATCACAGTTTTAGTCAATAAATTTATCTGCGCGAGTTTAAATAAACATTAATAAAAATCATAAATTCTAAGGACCAATACACACATCTGCATATAGGAACATCCAATGACACTATGAAATATAGATTTCATACTGGCATCTCTCTTTCTCATAATATCCTCTTGGATATTACCAATGGTGCACACCATGAGAAGGTTCCTCAATGTTTTATGAGTTCTCAACCCTAATGGACTAAATTATTTTTTCCCCTCAAATAACTTCATCCAACCATAGAAAATATATTTAAGAATAGTGTTATCGCACTTCTGGGTTCGTATCATAGAAGGGATCTTCTATGAACCTTTAGTGAAACTACTATCCTTAGGACATTATCACATGAATTTTCATGTAGAATAAAAAAAATTATGTGATAAGGTATTTATTAATATTCAAATCCATGAATACAATTTTATCATAAAGTACAAATTAGATAGTTCTAGGGCACCAACTCCAACAAGATTTAACTTTTTTGGTACTTTCAGTTTTCCTGTTTAGATGAAGTAGTTCTTGTTTGACATTACATTTGTGTACTTGGGTTTACATTTACATTTTAATCTACGAAATAGTTGGTTGGTGTCTATCTTATCTATCTCTTTCACATATAATATCTTAGAGGGTAATGCCTCTCATCTATGTGAATATTATACCATGGGTGTTAGTCCCCAACCAAGGACCTACTAGAGGCAGGACTCAAGTTTCATTATCTTTCTTCTACCATTTTCAGACCAAGAGGGGTAAACTTTGTGGTTATGGGTTCATGAAAGAGTGGTATCAAAGGCTCTGGTTAATGGATATAATAGAGGATGGAGTTAGGCACTTGTGTGGTTGTGTGGGATGGTAGGGAAATGGGTTTGGCTATATTTAGAAAGCTTTGTAAACATGAGATACTGACTAAGTCATGGGTATTTTAGGTCCCATGTGATCTGATGCACAAACCATTAAACTTATAATGGCTACTAAATGATTTGAAAGTGTTTTCAAGGTAGAGACATAAGAAATTATCATTCGTCATTATTCTTTTCTGATGTGTTTGAATTGGTAATTCTTGGGATATGTTAACATAAAATTAAAAAAAATAATTAATTAATATTAATTTCATCCATATTATAGGTTTAAAACCTCTAAATATTTATTATTTTTAGGCATGTCTCTAGGTAGACATCCTCATTAGGTTCTCACAAAAGATATTCAGCTAGTTACGTCGGTAGATCACCATAGACTAGAGGTTGAGGATGACGACACATAGAGGAGGACACTCTATGTGTTTCAACACCATAGTCTGTAGAGGTATAATAGATTTTTTAGATGAATTAATGAAATACTAGCTAGAGGAGGTTGAGATTGCCTTCATTACATTATGTTTTCGGAAGGATCGGTAGGTATCATTTGCTACGATGATGTTGTGTGGGGCTGTGAGGCAGTGGTTGATCTTATTCCTTAGAGATCGCGAGGAGTTGGTTGTCTCATGGGAGGAGTTCCAGGACCAGTTTAGAGCCAATTTTCTTTCCTCGACAATGAAGGAGGCTGGTAACCAAGATTTTATTACTCTTCATTGGGGGAGCTTCAGTGAACTAGTGTTTGGGATTTATTTCAGAGATATTCTGTGACATTGTTGGACCTATTTTTATATTAGTGTTCCATGGAGAGACATTTCGAGGAGGCTTTTCATCCACAGATATAGAGCCAAGTCACCCAATTTATGATAAAGAATTATCTCAAGGTGATGGAGAAGTTATAGGTCATCGAGAGGAAATTATCTAGGACCATATCGTTACGATAGGGGAGTCTTTATGATTCCTCATGAAGAACATCTGTGGTCTGAGGTTCCTAGTTGTCTAGACAGAAGAGCTTCCAATTAACTGGGGGTAGGTACCAACCCTCAATGTATAGTTTCTATTGAGGTGGTGGCACTCATGCCTATTCTAAGGGATCATATTCATGTTTTACTTATGGAGGATGAGTTCATCAATAGTGACAGTTCCCGACCATTCTTAGTTATCCGCATGTGCCAGTTGTCCTGCTTCATGTTCCTCCACTAAGGATGTTCTAGCCAATACATTAGAAGTAGTTTTCTCTAGTTTTGATTTAACAATGCTTTGGATGGATGTTGTACATAGTTTCCATTCTATAAATGTGTTGGAAATCCGTGGTTAAGATGAGAAGAAGTTAGCTATCGTATAATGAAATTTGGATTTCAAACAAAATATTTTATTTGGTATCACCATAGAGAGAGGAGAAAATTTTCATATGTTCATCAATGAAATTAAATATGTAACATGTGGAATTTGATATTTGATCAATTTCCATTTATGCATCATCCTAAGAGATATAGTATTCCACTTAAAGAAGACACTGATATCTGTACACATGAATAAAATACTAAAGATGATGATGTTGAGAGAGTGAAAAAATTATTGGATGATGCCAGAACTCCAGTATATTAGGAATGTACTAAAATGACAAAGTTAGAATTTTTAATATAGTTACATCATGGTAAAACAATTTATGGAATTTCTAATATATTCATTGATTATATTCTTACACTTTTAAAGATCTTTGTTTTCGATTATGTAAATATTACCTCAAATTATTACAAAGAATGGAAGTTAATTAAGCATCTTGGAATTTATTCTAATAAATTCATTGCTTGTCTAGAAGATTTCAGTTTATTTTGGGAGGAAACATTTGATCGTAATGGATGTAAAGAATGTGATACATCTTGATGGAAGACAAATGCAGATGGAACACTATCTTATTTGCCACATAAAGACATGTGGCACATTCCATTGATGTTGAAACTATAACTATATGGTTTAATATGATAAGGATAGAATAAAAATGGTTTTCAAGTTGTAAATTAATCTGTTTTATTTCATAGATAAATGTTTTCATGTGTATGAAATGTTTTGGGATAATCAATGGAGTATTAGAATATAGAGTCATTAATGGTTTTCCAAATAATATCTATGTATGAATAGATTCTTTTGGTAGTGGGAGTAAATTATGGAATCCGTAGAGTATATCTAATGGATCAAGAATAGATTAAACACAGTTTAGTTTCATTTTTGGAATATTAGACCTTAATTAGGGATATGTAAATTGTGAGATTTTAGTAACAAATAACAATTTAAAGTATTAATTAGAATTTTGTTTTGTGTTTCTAATATGAGTTTATGGTTTTTTGGATTTGGAAAATTGTTTATTTCTCTTGGTCTATAAATTTTATTTTTAATAATATTTTAGCATCATATATTGGGAAATGTTATATGATTAACTGAGTAATCATTGGAAGTTTGGGACATAGGTTGGGAGGGGGAGCATGTTGGGAGGGAGGGGTGGGGGAGATGTAGGTAAGGATGGGGGAAAAAGGTTTGGAGGGGGTGGGAGGGTGTAGGTTTGGAGGAGGGATCATGTTGGGAGTGGGGGTGTAGGTTTGGATGGGGGTTGAAGGTAGTGAGGTGGGTCTACAGGTTGGGACTGGGGTTGAATGTTTGGAGGGAGGGTGTGTAGGTTGGGAGGGAGGGGGACTGCTGGTTGGGAGGGGGATTGTAGGTTCGGAGGGGGCTACATGTTGGGAAGGAGGGGTGTAGGTTTGGAGGGTGTGTTGCTGGTTGGGAGGGAGTGGGTGCAGGTTGGGAGGGAGGGGTGCAGGTAGGGAGGGGGAAACATGTTGGGAGAGGGGTTCATATTGGGAGGGAGGGGTGCAGTTTTGGAGGGGGGTTTCATGTAGGGATGGGAGAAACAGGTTGGGAGTGGAGGGTGCTTATTGGGAAGGAGGGTGTTGCAGTTTGGGAGGGAGGGTACTGTTGGTTGGGAGGGAGGGGTGGACTGCTGGATGGGAAGGGGCAACAAGTCTAGAGGGGGTGCATTTTGGGGGGAGGGAGGTGTGGGTTTAGAGGGGAAGGGGGTGAAAGTTAGGAGGGGATGCAGTTTGGGAGGGAGGGGGTATAGGTAAGTAGGAGGGACTGGTTGGGATAGGGGGAAACATTTTAAGAGTGGAGAAATAGGTTGGGAGTGGGGGTGTAGGTTTGGAGAGAGGGGGTGCAGGTTTGGTGGGGGAGGGTGTTCAGGTTTCGAGGGAGGGATTGTAGGTAGGGAGTGGGAAAAAGGTTTGGAGGGGGTGCTGTTTAAAGGAGGACCCACAATACATCACTGAATATAGGGAGGTTTTGATATGGTTTTGATGATCATGGACACCATAGATTTGTGAGTTTTTATGGAATGGATTTTGTGATGGGTTTTAATGTTTTCCTTAAAAAGGGACCTACTTGAATTTCTGTAGTAAATTAGTGGTGTTTCATAAATAATGAGTTTAATCATTGAATACAAAATCTATATTTTTATTAGGTTTTTTGGTTTTCTTAAATGAAAAAATGGTCCTAATTTCATAAACTATATTTCAAACAATCATAAAAGGGTTTTATGATTAATCACTATGTATGGGGTGTAGGGAGGATACCTCTTGGTATTTTTTATGCTCATGAAAATATAAATTTTAGGTTCTTCTCATCTTCTAGAGGAGTTTTTATTTTCTAAAAAATTTCTACTAGATTCATCTAGTATGGGTATAGTGTGGAGGCATGATGGTGACCATGGGTTTTGTGGAAAAGTGAATTTTGGTGTTGACCCCTTTTTTTAATTCATTATTGTGTATATATTAGTCACTTTTTCCTTGTTATATCTCAAGACAATCCTCATGTTTATCTCATCTATTTTTTTAAAGAAATTTCATACATGTTTATATATATGGGTTTTACTTGTTTCTTATGTTTCATATTTTGAAACTATTTATTTGGTTTGAATGAACGTTCGAATTACAGAAGGTTTATACCAGATTTTCATCATATTTGTATTATGTATTTTATTGAGATAATTTAGTGAAACTATTCCTATAATATTATATTTCATTCCTCCGTTATTTTCTACAGCCAAGGGTGATCAAGAAAAAGCTTCAGATTATATCACGTGTAGGCTCATGTGCTAGTTCGATGGGTATCCCAAGTTGGTTCATGATAGAAATCAAGAGGTAGACCATTTTACCCCTTTGATTTCCATTATCCTAATCATGTGGTCATTTCAAGATTCTATTTGGTTGCTAAAAATGATACTTTTGATATTTTACTAAAGGTGTTGTATGACTATGAAGACAAGATCAGTCAGGTTGTTTTTTCTAGACTTTAAGGCTTACCACCTAATCACACAATCACTGCCTTTGCGGTTTCCTTAAAACAAGTATGCATAAAACTAATATCTTTACCTTTAGGTTTGTTTAATTTTCTATATTACTGAATGTAATCATTTTTTTTATTTCTAAAAATGTAGGCCAAGACTCCATAGTACCAAGATTGTCAAGAATAGGTTATGAATAATTACTTGAAGTTTTCATAGGTGTGATTCATCAATGTCATTGGGTTTAACATTAAATTTAATGATACCACATTGAATACATTACTTACAACTTCTGTCCAATTTTTTAGTTATTTCTATAAAATAGATATGAACTTGTTTTTGGTGGAACTGAGAACAATTTAATTTTTGTGAATTTGAAAAATAAGGTACAAAAAAGAATAATCACTTGTACATTGATAGATTGTGTTGTCCTTTTCTAAGATAAGAATTGATTTATACTTTTAAAGGGTATTGATGGATTCAGAGTGAAGAGGGTATTGGAATATATTCATATAAAATAAAAAAAACTTTGTTCCTAGAGATGTGTCTACCATGTTTCTTGGTGGAATCAGGATGGGTTAATACCTTTTTCTTGTTCACATTCTTCATTCATATTTAATATTCATAGAATCACATTCATGTAAATACAGGATTCGGGAACCCCAACTTTTACCTCTAGGGGTTTTGATGAGGATGATTTTGTGAAAGTAGTTGATTTCTTCGATGCTTCTGTAAAGCTTACTCTGAAAATCAAGGTTGAAGCTAAAAGTCAATAACTCCATTTTCAGATCAAATTGTTATTAATGAATGCACACAGTTGAGTTTAAGAAGTTTGATTATTTTTTTGTTCATATTGTTTGTTCTGTATGGCAGGGAAGAAGCTGAATGATATATTTAGTGGTAATATAGTTTAGTGATCACATATAATATCAGATAGAAAGCATTCAATAGTTGTTTGGAGAGTATAAAAAACAATTCCTGACTATTGGGTTTGACAAAGAATCCATGAAGTACAAGAGATAAACATGCAGTATGTTGTTTCTTGTCAAATATTATTGTTTTCAACCACTAAAATATATCTTGTTCTATTTTTTATGGATGTATTTTATTAAGTTTTCATATTTAGAGTCATTCTATAGGTTTAATCTCACTGGAATAGTTTAAAAATTTCCTCTTGGATCTATTCAATTCATAATATCTTCTCATTAAATATAAGATTCTGAATTCTGAATTCTCAATTCTGATGACCTTATAAGAGTTGTTTTCCTAGAGTCAAAATGAAAATTATTTTTCACTGTATTCAGAAATATAACATGCTCAAAACATATAATCAATCATGTTTCGCACCTTGGAATCATTATATATATAGGTAAATTTACTAATAATATTTATGTGGATGAAGTAAATCTTCCTTCATTGAGTTTTACACAATAAATTATTATGCCAATTATCAATGGATTTACCCACAAACCTCCAATAACACCAATGTTTATGAAATGAAATAGGACCAATGGTGATAAGCTTTTTTTTGTGAACAAAGAGTTCATTGGGTATATACTTCCTCAACACGATTTTTATGCAATGGCATAGGACCTGAACATCACATATACGATGTAGTACTCCCCAACATACTTTGTGCTTCAAAACCATATCTATGGAGATTAGTACTCCCATATTTAGGATAATGTTTCATTAAGTTTCCATAATGGTTGAAAATTAACTTCCTAAAATGAAAATGAGCTACATCACGTGGACCTTTTAGCTATTTTTTGGTTTCTTTGGATTAAGAATTTTCACATCTACTTTAACTTTTGTATTAGAAACTTATGGTTTGACTGATTCATAGATTTTTAGAGTTAACGAGGTTTTTGTATTTCTGTATTCCTATGATCTGGATTAACATTTTTTTAATATTATATTGTGTAGACTAGTCTTCCCATGACTTTGAAAGTCCATAAACCAATGTCCATAAACCAAACACTAAATAATTTGTAGATGTTTTATATTTTCTATTTGAAGGAGATGTGTATGGGGTTTTTTTATTTTTTATGGTATAATGATAGACTGTGGTTTTTAATCAATCTCTAACTAGTTTGTATTCTAGTTTTCATTGTTTGTATTGGTGAAGTATGGTAGGAATAATCAAGGTGGGAAGCTGGTGTATTTCAAGGAAAATAATCCATACCCAAGGTTCAATGAACCATGGGTGTGTGTGCTGGGAAACTATATATACCCACATTTAACCAAAACCATGGGATATATGAAATTCTCTTGGGATATACCAAAGGTTTTATAGAAACTGTGGGTATACCCTATACCCATGGTTTCATGGGCTATACCCACGATTTGAAAACACAGGTATAACTGACATTTCCAGTAGTGACTGCCCCCTCAAAACGATGTGATTCATTCACACACTACATGGAATGTAATAAGGATGGATTTAGTGAAATAATATGATATATATATGATATAATAATTCTACTTTAATAACAATTTAAATATTAACATGAATTTCATTTACCTTCTTTCTTTCAATAAAACAATAAAAATGTAAAAATCATTGTGTACGTACAGCTTACCATCTTCATAAACGGTGTATTCCATATCAAACTTATATATTATATAGATTATTATAATACAAATATAGTGAATGTAAATTATTTTTATATCATGATTCACATTCTTTAAATAATTATATAAGTATAAGGACCAATGATATAAAAAATTAAGAGACATGTGAAGAACAAAGAGAATATTATCTGAAGTGAAACCTTAACATATGATGGTTAAAAATCATGTAATAAAAGGTCATAAGAAAATCATTTATGGTATTATATATAATAATATTATTCTTTAAAAAAATTATATTTAATTTATATTTATTATACTGTTGTTTTGAATAAGTATGATGAGATTCAAGACACGAGGTATGGGAACTTCATCTCCCTTTTCATTTCTATGAGATACATGTTTCATTCACCACCCATCCCTTTTGTGAGGTGTGTATACTACCCATGAATTTATTATATGATTATTATACATAAAAATATGGGTATTCAAATATCTATTTTATGAGATTTCTATCATGTAATTTATGTTTCAAAAGTTACCAAATCGGTAAAGTAATTGTGTCTCATTTTTCCTTCTTTGAGACACATGTCATGTTATGCACCTCTATTTTTCCATGAGGTGTATAAACTACCTTTGAAATTTTATATCATTAATATAATGATTTTAATAATATTTTAAGGTTCATGTAATCCCATTGTATTACTTTTTGAGTGTGGATCAAATTTACTAAGTGGTAAGAGTTTATTGAAACAATCTCATCGCTTTTTGAGTTTGACTATGTTTATGCCTACATTGATGAAAAATTATGATCCATATCTTAATAAATATCCTCAATTTTCTTCTTATATGGTTATTAATGATATATTCATTCATTGTTCTATTTTTCTAGTATTTGGTATATAAGAAAGTTAAGAAATTGTTTTTAAGAAAGCCTGAATTTACACTCTCTTCGGTCGAAAATATGTCTTCCTTAAAAAATATGTTTACTAGATAGGGCTTTCGATAATATTATTTTAATATAATTTTAAAATAAAAAATAAATGTTTACACTCTTTTTTATTTTACAAAAACTTTCAAAGGAATATTCTTGTATCTTTCTGAACAAGTCGTTTTTATAACTTTTTTACCATGAAAAAGGAATGTTCTTTTTACCTCATATGACATATATGGATTTACCCATTGTCAATTATTTAAGGCTCTATTTTCACGTTTAAAAGGTTAATTTTTAGAGAATCTTTTTTTAATAATATTTTCAAAAAAATGTCTTTCAAAAGGTTTTCAATCATCTTTTATAAATTTTCATTGAAACATTTTTCCAAAATGTTTTCAAGCTCTCTTGATATATTTTCATTGTAAAATTTCTCCAAACGGATGTAAAAGATTTATTTATAATATTTAATATTTATTTTAAATATAATTGTTTTAAAAATGTTTTTATGTTTTAAATATCCTTTTTCAATGAAGAAAAGTTATTTTCCATAGTAAATATTTTCAAAATATATTTCAAAGTTATTTTTCATATAAGATGACATTTTTGGGTGTTACTCTTGACCTTCTAGGAAATGATCTAAAATTTCCCTTCATATTAATTATTTAATGGTTTAGGTTTTGATGGAATGATTCTTATGACACCTATTTCTCTTCTATTTTTATATTCTTTTGAAATCTACTTCTTTTCACGGGTTATTATTTTGATGAAACCATTATGAAACGTGCCTTTTCCATTAGTTAAGATATGATTAAATGTTTATTACACCCATTTAATTTCATGGTTTGTGATATGATTGTTTATGATATTGTGGTACATGTATGTATGACTTTATTATGAGATGGATGGGTCCTATATCTCCTTCCAATTCATTCGGTAATTAAAAATGTTTTATGATCTCAAAGCGTATATGGGATGGAATTCCAACCCTAAAACAAGAGGGTACATAGGAGGACATCCCAAGACCAAAACAATAGGGTAAATGAGAGGATATCACAATCCCGAAACAAGAGGGTATAGGGGAGGGAGCCACAAGACCAAATAAGGTATAAGGGTGATTAACCTAAGACTAACATGATATAAATTCCTTGGTAGTCTGCCTTAACATGGGATTTTTATATGCTTATGTGTCCTCCAAAATTCCATTTTTTATTCTTGTGTTATAATTTTATGGATTATGTTATTTATTTCTTTTTGATTCATGTCTTATGAACTACCATGATTTATGTCATGATACATTTGTATGATCCTTAATATGAAGGATATGATCATTTATTTTTAGGATCATGTTCGTATACACTTATATAGTTTT
Source organism: Viscum album (assembly GCA_963277665.1). Taxonomy (NCBI): domain Eukaryota; kingdom Viridiplantae; phylum Streptophyta; class Magnoliopsida; order Santalales; family Viscaceae; genus Viscum; species Viscum album. The sequence goes on from OY728125.1 coordinate 1,804,427,789, forward strand.
CTATTAGGGTATGCTTTTAATAGAGTTTTCTTGTTTGTTGGTTGGTGTGATTTGGTCGTGGCATCCTTAGGTGGATGTATTCTTGTGAGAGAGGTGATTGGGATGCACAGTGTTGGTCCATTCTTGTGAGAAGAACATTGACACCCTTTTGAGTTAATTTATTCATTTCTTCTCTATTTATTTATGTGCAATAATAGAGGTAGCGTGATTTAGACCCTTTGATCATAATGAAATTGAACAAATAATTATTTGAACTGGATTAAAGAATTGCTTTAGATCACATAGCGATGTAGCTACATTGTACTGTGATAACGGTCGACCTCTTGATTTTACGTATAGTGTGATATCTATTCCTTGCTTGTTTTAGCATGTTTTTCTTGATTTAAATTGGTAAAGAAATTAATTCCAAAATTATGTGATAATTAATTGGATAAAGGAATTAAAAAGGCATGTTTAAATAATCTAGTTTTTATTTTTGTATTTTGATGATAATAAAATTAATGTAGATTTGAATGTTTAATTGAATTGTTACATGAACATGAAGAATATTGTTTCTTTATGATCATATAACTCAATGAATTTTAAATTAATTGTTTAAATAATATGTGAATGATTTTGATAGCTTACTGGTTAGGTTTTCTATACTTGGAGCATGTGATAATGAATCAGTTAATCCATGATGGAATAAGAACTAGTTGAGTGATAAATGATAATGGATTTTTAGGGACTGAGTTTTCCAAATTCTTGTGAAGGGAAAGTGTAAGGTGCTTTTTATCTATTATAACTTGACAAGTGTGAAGGCTGAATGTCTTATTTAGGTCTAAGAGCATTTTTTCTATGTTTGTTTCCTACTTTTTGTGATATGATGTGAGACAAGAGGGCTATTGTGGTATGTGTGGTGGGAGGTGTGGATGTGACGTGAGCTTGTTATAGAAGATCCTAGAGGGATATTATGGTATGGAGTATAAGTTTTTGTGGTGGTAGTTGAAGCCTTCTATGGTGGGATGCATCGAGATCAGAATATGGGTCTCAGGGAGGACACTGGAGATGATGAAACAGATAGAATCTAGGATTACTTATTGATATGAAAGATATTTTATTAATTGAATCTATTATATTGATGATGGATAAGTTTCTTATTTATATTTTTTCTTTTCCCCACTTCTTGAGAAAATGGATATTCTTGGTTTCTTTCCTTATTTAGTAGCATAGTTTGCTTTCCAAGAGTACCTGATTGTTTGGAAAGTAATGTTTTTAATAAATGAATAAATGTTTAACCCATGGGGTTTAATCATTCTTGGATATAATGATGAGGTTATAATTATGGGATGTTTTGGACTTGGTTTTTTATGCTGATAGGGCACAAAACATTGGATAATATGTTAATGTAGTGTAATGTGGAAAATTAAAATTGTTAATTAATGGTTATGAATTAATTAACGTAAATCTAAAAAGATGAAAATAAATAAGATAATATAATGTAGATCTTAAATGGTTTTTTTCTTATAGTATATCTAGTCTTAGTAGTGGCAGTCGGGAGTCCAAGTGACATTAGCTACAATATAGTCTAAGACAAGGTTATGCCCATAGTGTGGTTGTGAGATTCATTATATCCTATAAATTTTGTGTTTTTATACTCTACACCACCCTATCGGTTAAGGAAACTGACACACCATGGATTATTATACCTAGGGGTGTTTTCCCCCAATATCTTTGTGGGAGGATAGGTGGATAACTACCCCATTTAACCCCATTATCTTCTCTTGGTAGTTACTTGTTCTGGTATAAAAATCAGTTATTTTTCCCCATAGATGTGTGTAGAGGGTTGTAACGGATTAGAGTAATTGCACACACACACATATTCTTGATATAGTTTCCCATGGGCTACTATTAGTATAACATGTATTGTCTATGATGGATTGATGATCCTTACTCAGTGTATGGGATTTAATGGCTTAAGTTATAATACTTGATGTAAGTTACACGTTATGTGGGATGTGGTGGATCCCAAAATCTACCTTTCTACTTTTGGTTATGTGGATGTGGTGGTGTGTTGCATGAGGTTCATTTTTTAGTGCTTCTCCTAAGTGTATGTGGGCTAGAATTATTGGAGAAGGATTTTCAGGAAGTACGATATTGGGCCAGAGCAGCAAAACAGTGGGGAAGTGGTAGCAGGGTACATTGGATATTATTTATTATATTATATTCTATTGTCTGTGATAATTTTTTATAGTAACCATGGTGAGGTTAGGAACATAGTATACATGTTTTGGTGATGATTTAGTTTCACTTGTTGTTCACTGTGCATTAGAAAGCTTTCTTGACATTTACACGAGAGGCTCTGGGGAGTATCCTACTGAGTATACTATTATACTCACCCTATGTATATATAAAATATTTTTTAAGTCAGTTGGAGTATGTAAAAGATCAAGATAGTTACTACTAGCTTGGGGTTTATCATGAGCAGTTTGGGATTTTGGGTCGCTTGCATCTTTACCATTCTTTTGGTACATTTAGTTTTCCCTTTAAGTCTTAGTTGTTCTATCATGAAATTACATTTTTATACTTGTGTTTTCTTTTATATTGTAGTTTGAGTAGGAGTTGTTTTGTTTATTTATTATATTTATATTTCACATGGGTTCTCTTAGATGGTATTGACACCCATATGTGTGAATGTAATACCCACGGTGTTAGTCGCCAACTCGAGGCCTATCAGAGGTGGGACAGGGGTGTCACTATCTCTCTTCTCGAATTTTTATCCCTAGAGGGGTACACTTTGTGGGGAGGGGTAGTGACAATAAATATTTGTTTGTCTTATGAATATGAACATTGATATACCAAAAACAAAATATTATATAGGAATTCAAAATCTAAAGATGGTTCTCAAATGATATACTTATTCATGGGAGAATATAATTTATGTTTTAAGGATTTGGGATTTTCCCAAATAGTTTCTCAATATTTTAATATTTTTCATTAATTTCATAAAATAGATGATGTAAATTGATATTTTCATCTTCTTTTAGGGTGAAACCATATAATATTATTTCTATTCATGTTCACATGAGATAAAGAAATAAATGATAGTTCACCATCAGTGTTGAAAGTATCTGATCGATGAAATAGTGCTAGATCCATGAGAAAATACTGATGATCCGTGAATTTTTGGGAAATATTTCTCAACACATCATAAATTCCCAAAACAATTTGAGATTTTGGTTGATCTATATTAACTCATTCATTTAATTTTTTTATCTTCTCTCTCAACATTGAATCCCTATGTCTCTCATGATGATAACAAGGTAAAAATTTAAGATATTTTGTAATCTATATATTTGATAAAAATTTTGTTATGTTTTAATGGAACTTTATTTTATAGATAAATAATATAAGGAATTTCACACATTGATTGATCAAAATTATTTATTAATGATTTTTTATGGTTATGTACATTATGGGAGTAGCATGGATTCCAGCCTCCAAAATATTTTTAATTGATGAAATCATAATAAAATTTTTATAACTATTAGAAAAAAATTATAATATTTCCATATGGTTGATTTCATCAATTATTAATTCAAAAAAAATATTAGGTTTTATGGATTATAAATGTTTTCATTCATTAAAAATTCATATTGAGAAAAAACTTCATTTGTTTTTTATAATCACACTTCATTTGTATTCTAATTTATTTCATTAAAAATTATTGATATATCGAACTCGTAGGATTAATATCTCCCCAATATTTATATATATATCTTTAAAAAATTCATTTTTCCATCCATTGATGAATGTTGATTGAGAATTTTGATTTGATATGTTGGATTACTCTCTATCCACAATTCTTCATTTTAATTCCTACTCCCATATTTTCCAATTTTGATTTGATGAGAGTAATATATAATGGAGACAAGATGATGGGGAGAATTAATAATAATGATATTTCTATGTGTCTTGAGAATTAATAATGGAAATCAATGCTCATATAGTGTTAGTCAATTCAGGAAGAGGTAGTGAGATAATAAACTATAAAATATTTTATTGGAAATGATGATGGAATAGTCAACATATAATAAAGAAGTACTGGAAAGATGAGGCAGTGAAATCTAACAGCAATGGGTCTAGTCGATATTGGTGGAACAGCTAATGAAGGTTGTTCGTAGTGATGAATGTATCATGAATCAGATGAGTCTGTGAAATCTAAATCTAAAATTCCTAACCACACAGCATGTAGTCTTCTTGGAAACATGATGGTTGTTTTTTCACATGGGTTTATTGGAATTCTATGGACCCATAAATATTACAAGGGTGAATAAGAGTTACACTCAATATATATTGGTTTTTTTTCTTTGGAGTGTACAAGAGTACACACTTGTATAATAAACAGACCTCATACATCATGTTTTCCATAGTACATATCATATATAAGATAGACATGACTCAGACAATTCTATTAGTATTATCCAATGTAGCCTAAAGGACCCACATTTCATGAACCCTTATGGATACACTCTATATATCACTCCCATATATATTATTTATTGTTAGAACAAAAACCATGTAAATATGAATACATATCATGTAATCAAGTAGTATGAATAGACGTGTACTAGAAATACATGCCTGGATAGAGTTTAAATTTTTAGTTATCGTGAATCCCAATTAAAAAGTTATGTGGTTAATCTAGAAATAAACATGACGGTGGAATCCTATTGCTTGGATACTATTGAGTCTCACACACCATGTCTTGGGTATTATATGTCGTAAAATGTACTATCTTTAAGGATTCCCATATCTTATCATCTATATGCCACAATCAAACACATAAATAGTCCATTGTAAGTGTGTTTTCATGTAAAATTTTATGATTTATATCTATTTATCATAGATTTATTCTTTTATGATATTTGTAAAAATTAGGTTACTTATCTTATTGATATAATAATGGAGATAGTAGCCAAGATGGATATAGCATGTGGTCGGTAACCCATGGAGGTTTATAGATTCAAGGGCTCGGATCCTCCACAAAAAATGAGTGTATATAAAAACCCCTCCATGATGGGGAACAAGTCCCTTATACCTAGATATGATAATCCCAACAGTTGATGCATACACCACATGATGAGGTTCAAGTCTTGTATAGGGGTTAGTAACCAATTCACTAACATGCACTCTTTAGCGAGACAGGAGTCCCCCATTATGATTTTAAGGAGGTGACATGGATCTTGATGGTTTTCATCTGTATTATTTTAAGGATAACTTGGTTACAATCGATAAATGATGGATGAATACTATAACACCAATATATTTAGTGAAATAGTTTTTTTGAATTAATTTATTTCTTTGATAGGTTGTGTTACATGCAACCAAAAATCAAAACAAAAAACGACATACTATTATAATATTTTTATTATATTCTATCATCTAGAAATTATATTGGTGGGTATATATAAGATTTAAAAAATATTATAAATTATATTTTCTAAATTTATATATTTAATACCTTTGTTTTTAATTAATTACAACTTAATGTAAAAATCGTATGAATGTAAAAGATATGTTTTTCTTAAAAATAGTTTTAGGAATGCAATGTATTTTTAGGGTAATAAATTATATTTATCACTATTGGTGATTAATTTTCATAAATTTAATATATGATATGTTAAATAACATTTTTGTAAAATTCATTTAATATTCATAATAAAAAAATATATCTCATTTTATGCCGAAAATTTTTATTTTTACATAATGCAGTTTTTATAGCATTTTGGGAACATATATTAAAAATATTTTTTATAAATAAAGTTATTTAATTTTATAAAATTAATTTCATACATAAAATAATGATGTTACATTACGGTAAATATTTCCCTTTTACTTTTGGTCGGTATTGTTAAAAACCGTGATAAAATTTATCACCTCGGTAAAGGGTAAATCAGGTTATTTGAGTATAAAAATAATTTATAAGGAAATAAATTTTCATCTTAATTCTTAAAGGATGAATTGAATTTATCCATTATCAGCTTATTCTAGATATTTATTTCTTTAATGGAATCTTTTCCATGAAAATGTCATTTATAATACCTAAAAAAAGAAAGTTACACATTTTCACTCTCCTGGTTTTAAATATATTTTATGAATTCACAAATAGAAAATACTATTTATTAATGATTCATGATAGTAATTTTGAGTCTAATGGGATTGTTTTCAGGATAAAAATCTATTTATAATTCATGGTAATTATTTAATGTCCTTAAATTCTTATGAAACACCAACGTAGTATATCTTCAATTAATGACAAATATAATAAATGGTATAAAAAATTTGAAACTAATAATATTCAAGTGACTAAATGAATTCCATGAATTTTGAAGATATAGATGATATATTATTTTCATATTAATTAATTATATTCTAATTCAAACTTTTTATATATGTATTTTAAGTCAAATTAAATTTGTAGAGTCAAAATTGACATTAATGTTATTTTATCAAAATAATATTTTATTAAAATACAAAAAAATCATAATTATCTTAAGATAGGTTAGAAATGATAATATATGGTCTTAAATGTAACCTATTTTAAATTTATAGGCCATTTTGAACAATTTCTATTGGTAATGACATTATTATAATTTAATCTTCTATGAAAATTGATATCTGTCGCATCCTTCATTTATAAAAGGATGCCCATTCATTCAATTATTCAACCATAATTGAGCCATATAGATCACCATACCCTGACTATTTTTGTTTTCACCATCCTTATAAATGTTTTTTAGGTGTTGATATCCCCAAAATACTAACCCTATGTTAAGTATGAAAGGATCTAAAGTTGGTCTCTCAAAAGATAGGTAGTTGGCTTACCCAACATCATTCAATTTATTTATTCTTACACATCCTATAAATCTATGGTAATTATCATAAAATTATAAATTAAATGTCTTTAATATGATAAAATTTTATTATGATTATGAAACTACCCTTATCTACCATGTTTTCATCAAATCGAAGGTGAAAGTATCTTTCAAGATTAAGTACGGCAATATCGTCTCCATGAATGGTGTAATTAATTTTCAATATCTAATATTATGGATGGCTCTAAATATATGTATATGTTTGGTCCAAAATGTACATATGGATTATTATAAGTATTTTATGAATTTAGAAAGGCCCAAATAAATCAATAAATCCATTTCATGAATACTAAAATTGTTCAAGGACACTAAGCCATAAATGAATTGTCTCTTTCCTTGTAGCACATTCGCTATGTGGTTTATCACTCCATATAGGGACCCCAAAAACTATTTTTTTGTGAAGTTATGAATAATTTTCCATACTACCACAAATGAAAATTCATTTTTAGGAAAATTCATCCTATTTCCCCCTCCCAAAAAATGTAAATTTATTTGTGAAGTGAGGCGTCTTCCCTAGGCCCCATGAAAACAAAATCTCATTCATAAATAAAAACATAACACTTTAGCTCCCTGAAGATGAAAATTTAATTCCAGGAAAAGGTTTCTATTAACCCCTGAAAAAAATCTTTTACAAATCATGGTGTAACATCCCCCCCATATGAAAATTTTCATTTTTGGGGTGAGGCATTGTATTTAGGCCACATGCAAACCAAAATCCTTCCCGAACGATGCTATTACATTACTTTCAATCAACCTAGGAAAGGATTCATCCATATCTCTATAAAAACCCAACATAGGGACATATGATTAAAGAGAGAAAAAATCATGTAGATACAAAGATAAGGTATGATGATATAATGATTTTTAGTAGGTAATAATTTACCGCATATCACAACGTAAGAAAGGGAATTAACATGACCACCTGAGAAGAGGTGGCCCCTCAAAAAAACCCATATATGTTTATAAATAATTTATAGATTTCTATATATATATATAATACATTTATAACCACCATTTTGTAAGGATTATGTGTATGGACTTTCTATGAACCACCATCCCTCATAGAAAATAGTATGCATGATTGAGACTATCAGTCTGGTACCCTTCTTCAGTTTTGAATTTTGTATTATTTCAGCCACTTCATGCAATATTTAATTAACCACCTCTGTCAACTGATCTGATGATGTTATAGGTGGAAAATGGTTCCCTTTGAAAACTACAAAGCTATGACTTCTTCTAAATCCTCCACATATGTTTGATCAGAGAACAAGGCACACCATTGTGACTTCTTGATCATGAATTCCCATTTTAAATGAGGTGATATTATTAAACTACCTAATAAGGGGGGTCCTCAAAATAATCTCAATCATACATTCCTATGATTATGAGGAGTCAACCCTTAGGTATGGTGATTGATGGATCTACATGTTGGGATGCCACATCTACAGCCTGTAGGCCCATCCTATTCCTCTATTCCATTTATTGATTTGGGGGTTCATTTATATGATATCCCTCCTATATTGATCCCATGTCTTTCTTGCGAGACACATTAATAGGGATGTGTATGTCCTGACCCTGGTTATGAAAACAACAAAGTATATGGGAGTTAGATTACTTTACCTCCTTTGTTTCCTTGACCTCTTCCACCAGCAGATGGAGAACATTGTGATGATTATTGGATCATTACCTTCTTTTTATTTCTTATACTGGGCATCAAACACATGGGATTATGGGGTTATGGTGATTATTTCATTATTATGATCAAACTTCAAAAGAACTCATATCCAGGGTAATCCCCAAATCCATGTCATCATCCATTTATAAGGTGATATTTCCTATGAGACAATCCATTAATTGTAATATTCCTAATGAACATAAAATAGGCCTCCTCTTTGGTATAATCCCCTACTATAATAACTCAAATAGGCCTCCTCTATAGGTGTACTCCCCCAACCATTTCAAACTATGTGGGATTTGATACCCATTCAAATGGGATACGTAAGAAACCTCCTTGAGGTAAAAAACCAACACCCAAAATTCACAAAAATATTCTCTAGACCACATACCTAGTAGGGTCATATATATCTTGGTATTCTACATCCCATAATGTTTTATCTGGTATCTTCGACATAAGTTCCACATCATTAACTACTAGGAACCTTATCCTTATATGTACTTGTTCCCTGATGTTAAACTATATGGTTTGGTCCTTGTCATATGAACCTAAAAGGTATGTTTTGTCTGATTAAGTGGAACAAAAAAACATGTGTTCTGGTTCCTATCATAAGGATACATATGAATCTCATCTCAGGGCTGGTTCCCAACATCAAAATAACATTTTTTTCCATTTATGATGAAACATTTCAGAGCACCCCATTTTGTGGCTTAAACCCATCATTAAAATAACAATAAACATTAGTATCTCAAATCCTTTCACAATAGGGTACCATCAATAGGGGAACTCATATACATATATATTTCTCCATCGATGAAGATACTTGGATATAAATAGGTGTTTCATAAATAAATACATACTAATAGTTTAATAACCTTATAAGGATGACATATTCATGAAGATATACTTAGTATATAAGAGTTTCCAATGTATGAATTAATTCTAATAAAAATGGTTCAATGATACTGACCTCCATCCTATCATCCATTTATTTTTCTAATGTATCATTGTAAAAAATCCATGTGATCACCTACCTTTCAAAAGAAGGTATGCATTAACTCGAAATGAGTATGATCATGAATCCTCAATGGAATGAACAAATGATCAACCCAATGTGAATCCTTATGCACAATGACTATGAAGCCCAAACATCGGACCCCTTTCACACTCTAGATCAAAGATGTTCAAACATGGATCCTAAACAATGGATTATGAATGTGTTCTTTTATTGTGATATTGATGTGATAATGTTTTCTATATTTTATTTTTCATATATATCCAACAACCTTTAACATGAACTACCTTCAATACATTGGAATCCTTTCAACCAACCTAGAATTAAATATCAGTTGTCACATAAGCCTGGTCCTCATTGAAACCAATGATATAGTCTATAGCCCAATATCATCAACGTTGGATTTAAAACATATTGGTTCATGATTACATCCTAATTATTATTTTCCAAAACCTAGAGGTATCTGGAAAATACTTCCCACTCATGAATCCCCACAAACATTCTAGCCAATGACGGCTGGTGGCCTAGAATTCAATGACACCTGTTGTTCTCTCATACTGTTTCGAGATCCTATCCCTAAAACCTGAAAAAATGTTCATCACATACCATAGGGAGGAAAATCAAGAGGTCACTAGTGACCACATCCTTATATCATAGGGGTCCATCCAATGGGATCCTTAATTTAGAAACTGCTTCCAATGCTACATGGAAACAAACACTCATCATGATGAGGGTTCCTCCCTTATGAGTCTATCCCAGTTAACCCAGACACAGAAACTCCAGAAAAGCTGATGAGGCTCACGACCAGTCAATAATGAATAGGACCCTACCTTTTTTCCCTCCAAATAAGCTTGCTGACCAAATATGGTGGAAAAATGCGAGTAGGTGCACACCCCTACCCATATCCACTTTTCCCTCTAGAACAACTTGGAAGCATCCAGAGAAAACCAGTAGGAGATCCAATCTATAAATAGTATGTAGGACAATATCTATAACCACACACCTAATTATTATTTTTATTTCTCAAAAATAAATGGATTGAAATATAAGGAATAAATCTATCCTTTAGATCCATAATCAAATTATATTCATATAATTGATGAAAAAATAAACCCCAATATCCTGGTAATTATTGAGGGATATTCATGTTTCACTATTAGCATTCTACGTGTTTCCCATTACAAAAAAGGTCCCATCAGTGATGACTGGGATTTGGAAATACATCATGGAATCTGTATTCAAAGAGACTTAGTAGCATAATCTAAATGTATCCATGGATAAGACATGTATTACTTATCCAAACTAGGAGGGTAATGGTGAAAATCCAATGCAAAATGGAAAAATCCATGGTCCCACATCCTCATTCCAACTAATGGTTATCAGTCTACTTTGGTGGTTATTCTAGGGAATGAACAACATCATGTCAAAATTAATGAGGTATTTAGGTAAATTATTATATTTACAATGGATATAATCAAATAGGTTTCCATATATGAATGACGTCACCCACAACATGCTACCCCAATCACAGACATAAAATTACCTAAATAGAATTGTCACCAAAGACAATTGGAAAATAAAGAGTCAGTCCATGAACCTACTCTATTAAATGACGATGTTCTTGAATACTTAATAAATTTATATATAGAATATCATGATCTAACCCACCCATTTATAAATTATAGAGAGAGAAAGGTCAATTTTTATGATCCACATATTTTTTCTTACTGCAGTTCCAGAGGCCATACCTAGACATCTAACCGTGAAGGCTTACTTCATGACCCGAACTAATTGATCACGAGATAACTTATCCTAGTTATTTTCATGGTAACCATCCATGTGGCTAGAATATAAAATAGCAAAAATGTAGTCCCCTTACTACCTTCTACCCTGACATTCCTCCCTAAGGGATATGTTGTAAACATTCTCCATGTATCCCGTCATCAAGTCATGATATCAGCCCCCCCTGTGATGGAATTCATTTGAAATTTAATCCCTATAATAAAACCTCATTTATTCAATAATTTCCTCCCCTAGAAAAAAAAATATTAGAAAACCCTCCAACAGTGAGGCAAATCGTTAAATGAGTCTAGTTATTCATGATTCATCGTCGTTGAAAAGCTATATTATTTTCTCAATTGGGAGATGTACTAAGGAAAAATTTACTCCCTAAACCCTAGATGGATCACCCACCTTTAAATATGATAGATTAAATCCCTTCTAGATCTAATTTTTACAATATTATATCATGTAAATGTCTACATTTGATGTATTATTTTAATGAAACTCTTGGGAAATATGAATGAGAATTATTTATAATGAGGTGATAGTTAGATAAGGAAAACATACCATTAATGATATTTCCTTTAAAAACTCGTCAATTTAGTATTAAAGAGGCATTATTGAAGGATTTTATGAATAAAATCTTTATAAAAATATTCACCACTCTTCATCATTTTAAAAAATCTATACCCTAAAAATAATATCCAAGTCACATCAATGTAATAGAAGAAATGTACTATGAACACAACATGGAATCCCCCTAGATGCATGGCCTTAAATTTTTTATAATAGAAATAATACCATTAATGAACATGTCTAGATGCATTAAATAGGACAAATCTACTAATCATTCCTTCCCCCTTCTGTTTTTTATTTTAGCGAGTGGGAAAAACATGGGTCATTGTATTTCACATTTTTTCCTATCAACAATGGTCAAAAAAGGTGACATCATAAAATATCATTTCATCACACCAACTTCAAGAAATAGAATCTTTTCACAACTGATGGTATTATCAGTAAGACCCATCCCATAACAACAATCAGTGATGTCATTCCATAAGAGGGTGTTCCATTAAAAGACTCTTTCATGAAGCATTTGAAAATATTGAGCATTCCTCCCAATTGAGGGAATCCAATCATCAGATAGAAAGTAAATATTTAGAAGTAGATTTCTTAGGTGAAAATCATACAATGCGCCCATCACATAACTTATGAAAATGTTATATAAAATAAGAAGAGAAGATAAATCATCTAGAGTGATGGTTGTACTAGGGAAACCCCAAGCTGTAGGGTTGGGGATATTTTTAACAAATCCATTGAGTTCAAATAAAAAAGAAAAAAATGTTGTGAAAGTGGAACAGGAGAACCCATATCCTATATAGATGGGGGAATTTTTACCCCAAACTCTGTGAAATTCATTCTTCTCTCATTTGGGGGAAGTTCCCCAAAATGAATTCTCCCAGTTCATATTGTTCGGTAATGTTGTTTCCCTAATATATAGAGAAAATATAATATAGGGGTTCCCTCCCTTAACCAAAAAACCATTAAGGGTTCTTTGAAAGATGGATAGGCACAAGTGACAATTGTTAACAAAATATAATTTTCATGATAAAAATAGATCCCATGAATTATTGAACTTCTTCTTGATGCTCCTAGAGCAACCGACTCTCCATTATCCAAGGACTGATGAGATTCTTGTGATGTAGTTCATATCAGGAAATTTCATTAGAACCACTTCTTAAAATGATTTAGAACATCATTTAAATATAGGAGAACATGGGGATGATATATCAATTCAAAATAAAACATAAAATAAAGTGAATGAAGAAGTTGTGTGTACTATAAATCAAAGGATTTACAAAAATATGGGAACTTTTTCTAATGATCCATTGCACCCTTGATGGAAAATTTCTAAAGAAATTTTGATGGATACAGTTTAGTCATGCCTATTCCCCAATAGTGTTGAACCACAAATTCTTGAGTAAATACTAGCATGGTATGAGAAAAAAATTTGAGAACTGAGAAGGTCTGATGCCAAACTACTCGAGGGTTATATTCATGTTTTATATATTTCCAAAATAGAACCTCAATTCACTCTATCAACTGATTCCCTCGAAAAGTAGATATTTTTATACCAGATAAACTAGATTTGGAATGTACACTCATTAGAGGATCAATTAAACCATTATATTTGGAATTATTAACATATGAATACTAATAATTCCCTTAGTAGACCAAAAAATCAGACCAATATAAGTCATGTTACATCTAGATAGTTGAATCACAAGTGTAGATAAGTCCAACACATCTTGTGTAGCCTGTTGTTCCCTCACTCAATATCCTACTTAGTTTTCCATCTACATTTTAATTTTTGACACAATTGAATCATTGGTATGCCAAATTTATTTTTTATAGGGGAAACATTCACTAGTGCAACCAGATGGAATACCTTTCCCCAAATGGGATGATGTGACACTTCCCACACATAATATCGAAAATTATATGTATCCAACATTTGAAAATTCATAAGATAAAAACTATCATGTGGAGAATTATGTTTCTATTTGTTACTCATGATGGGAACATTATTTGAATAATAATTCATGATGATCATGTTTTTTTAAAACATTATTGGGACCGTCCTTTGTGTGGTACACCAGTTTACCAATAGGGTCAATCAATTGACGGGAAGACCTCCACCAAAAATTTCATTATTATTTTACTTAAATGATATAAAAGTAAATGTTCTTCAACCACTAAAATTGAAAATGAATTGAAAATGAGAGTGTATCTCACTTTATTTCCAGGTGGAAGGGTCTGACTTACACCAAAAATTTGAAGCTTTCACATGAAAATATGTTGGGTATTTTATTGGAAAGATTCCATTATTATTTTCAAAAACCACTCTTTCCGATCAAATAAGTGTCTGGTTTTGGATACCTTATAGTAGTTTCACAAAGATTGAAAGACTCCATATTATGAAAAATATCCAAATACTGATCATTACCATCATAATATAGAAGAGGATAAGAAAAGTAGAATCAATAATTGTTACCCTAAATTCATCCCCAGTATCATCTCACACTCTTAAGTCTTCACATTATTTTACATCACCCCCTCCCCATAGGATGGAAACAACATAAACTAGAAACTCTTCGGGATTAATGGATAAAGGAAAAGTGATCGCATTTTGAAGTCTTGAAAATAATGTTTTATTTTTTCTAAGAGAATCATGTTCATAGATTCTTCCCAGTAGCCTTCAAGATAACATGGTAACTCTGTAAGAGACCAAAATACTCGATCTTTTCAACCACGATGAATTCTTGAATTATTTCCCTTACCACTAAATATTGGTACATACTATTTACAAATTCATAATTTTCAATGATACCATAAAAAATATAGTTGATTCTGGGAATGAGATGTTGGGAAAACTACCAACACAAGTGTCATGTGTTTCCATAACTTCTCTAAAAAAAGAGGGTGAATAGAAGGTTATGAGTAATAATTCAAAAAATAGGGATTTGATGAATAGAAAAACAATAAACTAAAATAATGTTATCCTCACATAGCAGTTAAAACAACTAATTGCATTCCCAATTTCTTCTACTATAAAAGAACTGATTCCTTCAACCACACAACCCACCAAATGATGGTATTCTAGGAAATGGTATTTATAGAATTTTGGGAAACAAATACCGAAATATGATCCTGAATATAGGCCAATGATATCATTGACTCTTTTATTCTTCATGCCTTCAATTTCAGGAGAATGGGATTCATCCTACCAAATAGTAGAATGGGAACTAACCATAAAATAGAATCCTAATAATATGAATAATTTATCTTATGACCCATTAATCATTTAATTAATCCTTTTTATGATGATGAGTGTACTTATGAATCTTATATTCCCACACTAAATTTTGTAGGCAAGAATCAATGACGTAGGATCCATGTAAACAGAGGTAGGTGAAAATATGGAAAAATAAAATATGATGGACACATCCCTGATATAGAAATTTATGCCTTTGAACCTCATAGTAAAGTTGGCATGATCTAGTAATAGAAAAAAAAATATCCACATTTTCTCAACAAACCAACTCATATTCCCCAAGAACTTCAACATAAAATTTTTTTGCTAGGGAATAATTCCTAACAATGATACATAGACCCTTAAATGAAAAATACAACATCCATAAGCAATTTTTCATAGTTTTGGAAAAGAAATCAATACTGGATTCTCTCAAAATGTTCAATGATCCACGAGAAGCACATGTAGAGGATATTTTATAAACTCAACAATTCGATGATGAAGTTTTTTATATAATGGTATATCATGGAAATAATGATACTAAAGAATGTCATGTAGTTATAAATTTCCATGAGGATGAAAAATTAATGTTATGAAAGGAAACATCAGTCCCCTGTATATATCTTAAAAATTACATGATGTTGACATCCATCAAGTTTTCATTAACAATGGCTCAAGAGTCTACCTCATTCATGCTAGAACGCTTCACTGACTATGATACAATGAAGATGATATTTCCCTTTCATCTATAAATCTTCAATAGTATGATAAAAGTAAACAAAAACACATCAAACAAATTATACTCAGATCTTAGTTCTAGAATCCAGTGTCTGAATATGAGTTCTTTTTCGTCTAGTAGGATAGAGTTTTCAATGTCATACTAGGAAGTCATTTCTTGCATTGGCATGAATTGATCCATTTATCAAAAAATCAATGCCTTAAATAATATATCAATTGATAGATTGGGATAATACATGGGGATGAATATCTATTCAAGTCTGGTGAATCTCAATATATTGATGTAGTATTCTGCCAAATAGAAGGGGAGATTCCAATTCTGGATGTTTCTTCTCAAGTTTTTTCTCTAAATTGTATAAAAATAACCTCATCTAACTGATTCAAATACCTCAGTGATGAATATATGATACCCATTAGTCAAGTCAAATACATTATCTTAGATTCAAATATGTTCTCAATGGCCTACATGATATCAACCAATTATTTTGAACAGAAAAATGTTAATGAAATCATTTATTCCTTTGCTGGCACTAATACCCTAAACTGAAATGCTCCGACCGTATCATTATAAATTCATTGGGTGACCACTTCTTCTACTGAAATTGCAGGTGCCATGATGTTACTATTTGAATCTATCTCTAAGGGCACTAAAATTTCCCCTAACTTTAATGATTCCCCATCATCTCCAATCCATCTCAATATTAAAACAGATGAAAAGGAAGAGTTAAAGGAATAAGTGAAAAAAAAACCTCAGAGACACTCCTCCATCATTCGAGGAAGGTTTCTCTACCACTATTTATTAACTCTAAAAGATAAATTACGGTATAGAGAAAGATTTCATGACCAATGATGATTTGAAAAACTATTCCCCAATGAGAAATAAATTTCCCTCTCTTTTATAATGAAACATCATGACATGTTTTAATATATTCACAAATAAATTCCATGCCTTAATCCCAACGTGGCTACCCATAAACTGGGTCTACCAGAATACCATCATGGATATAAGTTAGTGGAAAAATGAAAAATCTAACCCATTCATCCAAGGTTGAACCCATAGTTCCTAATCTCATTGAATCCAAATTTATCCAGGACAACTTATACATGAATTAGACCTACATAATTTTACCTATAGTGAAAATTAATAGGAAGATCAGGTGTTTCATTGATTTTAGAGACCTCAACCAGAACTATATGAAATATGACTTACTAGTTCTAATTATTGAATTTCTAATTGATTCAACATGTGGATATCAAGCACATTCCTTCTTCTATTGAAATTTAGAGTATAATAAAATCTAAATGGACCAAATAGATGAATAAACCATAAATATTATGGGGCCTCTAGAGTATTATACTACTAGGTGAATCCATTTGGATTGAATAATTTTGGCACTACATATCATCATTCCATGTATCCAATAATCAAACCCTTTTGATATAAATAAGTCAAGTTTTATATTGATGATTTGGTAGTAAAGCCACGAGTACGCTTAGATAACCTTTTCTCTTTAGAAATAATTTACAAAAAAATTTGAAAATACATTCAAAAGTTGAATCCTCTAAAATGTGCTTTTTGTGTTACTTGAGGAAATTTTCATAGGTTCTCTATATGCCATCGTGGCATCAATGTCAACCCTAAGAAGACTAAGTAAATATTTTAATGTAACCTCATTTAATACTTAATGGGTTGAATGGACTACATTCACTATTCCTATATTCAATTCTTCATATAAAACCCCACAAGAATTTTTTACCTTCACTAGGTATATTAATAAAGGCTTTGTGCTTCAGTGGATAAATGACTATAAAGAAGCATTCAACTACCTCATAAAATATCTCTTTATCCCACCAATGTTGATTCCGCCAATCAATGGAAATCATTTAATACTATATAATACCTCCCTGTAATGGTCGTTCAGTGCCTTACTATTATATACAATTAATGGTGGTATAGAAAATAACCATTATTATCTCAGTTTTAACATTCTCAACATTGGGACTCGATATTCACATATCGAGAAGAACTATTTAATGTTGATTTTTATAGTTTATAAATTATGAAATTTCCTTAATAATCATGAGGTCTTATTTATATCTTTAAATTACATGCTCAAATATATCATTAATCGTCACATATATACTGGACGATTGAAATGATGGCTGTTCATTTTTCAATAATTCAATATCTGATTTATAACATAGAATGTGCTAAAATGGATGAAAATAGAAAATTTCATGAAAATACATCCCTCTACAGAAGAATTGTTTATGAGTACCAAAATATCAATAAATAAAACATCTATTTTTTAGACTCCAACTAAATGGGGTAAATGTAATTTTATGGTGTATCTAGAAGTTAAACTGGTATGAGAATGTAAGACCCTAAACTCTACAATGTTAAGTTGGGAATCATTTTTATTTCTCTAACAAAGAAAATTCATCCTTACTAGTTTCTGATATCAAAAGGCTCACTATGAATGAGGCTAAATACGAATCCCTCATTGAATCCTTTGAGATGGATTTTAAAATATTTGTGGCCCACTATAAAATAAAAGGTGATTTTGATCTATTAATTTAGTATATCAATAGTGGTTACTCCATTAGAAAAATATATATAATCCCTCTTCATAATTGTGTTTGAGGGTTTTTGGTAGAGTTCCCCTATAATCCAACACTAACACATGTCCCATGATTAAAAAATTATTAAGAAGATGTGTTAGAAAATATTGTTTCAACTTTGAGGGATCCATATTGAGGTGAAATAGTCAATAACATCACCCTTCACATAATAGTATCATGATTTGGTCAAAGTGGCATGAAAGAAGTCAATGATATTAATATTGTCCATAAATCAAATAATGATGAAAATTGGTGGATGATACCCCTCCTTTAATTCCTCGAAAAAAAAGTCATTAAACCATAAATTTCATTAAAAGAATATATATAATGACTGGTGGTCACATCCACACTTTGTGATAGCCAAAGTTATCAAAATTATCTTTATAAGTTCTTTTTTGATGGAATTATACTCAAATATGTTGATGGAGAGCATATTATTGCTATGATAGAGGAATTTCATACTATCGTGTGGGGTTCCCATCTGTCAAAAATCATGAATTCTCTCAAAATTATGATGGTTTTGTATTTATGTTCTTAGAGGATGCATCATTTCACACAATTTATCACAATGTTTCTTAAAAATTAACTACATTCTAACTTCATCAATCCACCCCATGAGTGGTTGCATACAGCTATGTATTCCTTGATATTCACATTATGGGGGATGGGTGTCATAAGGTTGTACCCTCCAACTATGGAAAAGTAGTTTGAATAAATTCTTAATGTTTTTTGTAAAGACCCGTAAAATTCAAGGAAAATTTTTTCTTAATTTTCTTTAGAATTTTACAAGAGCGCAGTTTCAGACGGCACCTGATTCCGAGGCCCGGAGTGCCTGGAATCAATTTCCGAAGTTTGGCTCGGGTACGTTCAGTGAACGAACGAGCGGGAATTCCTAACTTTTGATCCGGTGCTCGGAATTGAAATCCGAGGGCACCGATGAACTCGCAGCGCCGATATTCTCTTAAAGGGACCTTTTCGGAAGTTGCGTTTGTTGCGGGTTGAAAGTTAGTTTTTGGGTTTTTAGTTTAAGTTAAATAAAATTTGTGAGGAACAAATTTTATTTTAACTAGTTAAATCCTACCAAAGGGAGTTGGGAGTGGGACCCACATCCACTTAACCTCACTTGGGAGGATTAAGTGAGGTGGGGTCCACACGAACCCCAACTCCTCAAATTCTCTCAAAACCTCCCCTTTAACTCATTTCAATTAATGTTGTCAACTTGACTTAATTAATTGAAGAGGGTTATATTAAATTTAAAACTTTTGAAATTCTAGTGAGTTGTTGTGTTAATAAAATAAGATATAGTCTTATTTTATTTTGGTTAATAGCTTTGGCCACCTTGAGAGCTTTTGGGAGATTTTCTTCTTCTTCTTCAACTCTGACGAAGAACACGAAGAATGCTCAACTTGACGAAGAACGCTCAAGTTCCGACGAAGAACGCCGCTCCGCTCTTCTTCGTCTGCCGTGTCAACGAGAGGGAACGCCGCTTCCTCCTCGGATTCCCTTCGTCGACATAAGAGGTTTCGCCAACGACGTATCACATCAGACACATCTCTTCGTCAACGGAATTGACGAACGACGACCGCGACGCCCGATCTCGGCGACGTTGACTTCCGCGGACGTTGTCAAATCTTCGAACCTATACCCGAGGTAGGGGTTGTTGATTATTGTTTAATTATTCTATTCTTGATCATGAATTTAGAAAGTCTAACGTGTGGCTTTGAAATATTTAAAGTTGCGTTATTGCTTAACGTGAGGGGGCCGGACCGCATGAACACGGCCGAACCCCCTCCATCGTTCTTATTGTTTTATCTTGCGGGAGGAAGCAAGGTGGCGTGGTGCCGTCGCACCACGCGAATAATTGTATGTTTATTTTGCGCGGCGACGTCACGCCACGCCGAGGAAGAATCTTCAAGAACGTGACGCCGTCGCGCCGCGTTGAAAGGAATCAAGGCACGGCGGAGGGGCGCGGTGCCGTCGCACCGCGGCCGGTTCCGGGCCGCGGCGGAACGAGGAGACCGGCGGCCGGGCCGCCGGCGTCAGAAGCCGAAGAGGGGACCGGAATTTCCGGTCCCGTTGGAGAAAACCGGCCGGCCAGCTGGCCGGCCGGATAACGTTAAACCGGGGGAATTAATCCCCCGGCCAGCGCATAAAAACCCCCCTCTTTAAGAGGGGGGCGGTTTCCATGTAAAGGGGGGGCAGCAGCCCCCCGGTTTTAATTCAAGCCGGCCCCCACGTGGGGGGGCCGTTTTCTTGCAAAGGGCGCGGCACAAAGGCCGCGCCGCCTTCCAATCAGAGGGGGAATTAAATTCCCCCCGCGCAGCCTCCTTGCGGCGACAAGCCGCCGCGGCCCCCGAGCCACCGCGCCGCCGCGCCGGCCGGGTCGGCCCGGACCCGGACCCCCCCGTTTCGAACCAGTTCCGGTCTTTTGGCCATAACTTGAGCCTCGGACCTCCGATCGACGAACCGTCTGCGGAAACACGATCCTTCGATCGAGACGGTCGTTTCGGTATATCGCACTCAAGGTTTAGGATTACTTTGAGTTCGTCCGGGTTGGTTCGTTCACGAAACCAACCGGGCCTTCGGAGCGGAAACGCTCATATCTTGAGCTACGGACGTCCGATTGACGTGTCGTCAGCCGTGTTGTGTTCCTCTTAGTGAGTCGGATCTTTTGGCATACTCCGCCCGAGGTTTGGACGCAGGTGGAGTACGGTCGGGTTGGTTTTTCCTTAAAAACCAACCGGGCCCCGGAGACGAAAATGTCAATAACTCTCAGACCGGGCGTCCGATCAACGCGTCGTCTGTTGCATTGAGTTCCTGTTGACGTTACGGAACTTTTGGATACATCAACTCAGGACTTGTGACAGTTGATGTATCAGCCTCTCGGCTCGTGGAGCGGACCCTCCGAACGAGCTTGCTGTGTGCGGGAACCCTAGTGCTGGCTGCGACTGTTACTGCGACTGTTACTGTGACTGCTACTGCTGCGACTGCTACTGTAACTGCGACGACAGTACAGAGATCCTGTGTGGATTCGACGACGACAGTACAGAGATCCTGTGTGGATTCGACGACGACGACTACAGCACTCAGCGATCCTACGTGGATCAGTGCTACAGGTCCTGTGTGGGCCCGATCCTGTGTGGGTCCGATCATGTGTGGGTCCGCGCTCAGCGGTTCTGTGTGAGCCAGCGCCTACAGGTCCTGTGTGGGCCCGATCCTGTGTGGGTCTTTGCGGGGGTTAGTTACCTATTGATCCTTCGTGGGTCCGACGACTTAGATGGATCAGTGATCATCTTTATCGTCCTTTTAAGAAGTATACCTGTGTGAGCTGAATCCTGTTGCTTTCCTGTGTGGATTGTGTTGTGCAATCCTGTGTGGATTATGTTTTACTTTCCTGTGTGGAATACGTTTACTTTCCTGTGTGGACTGAGTTGTACTTGGGCTCGGAGGTTGGAGCGTATTTGAATTGATGACTTAGGTATATGTATGGGCATATACATAAGCAGTGTCGGTTGTTACTTTGTGATTGTACCTTTCTTCGTGGTTTATCCTTAGTGGATTTGAGAGACCTTCAGGGGTCTCGGGGTCCCTACGGAGTAGATTATACTCACCCCTGCATGGGCTTTTCCCGCACTACGTTGTGTTGGTTGCAGACGACGGACAGCGTTGACCTTAGCTGGGGCTTGCAGAGCGGGACGGTACCCGGAGGTGGACCACTGGGCGGGACGTACTAGGAGTGGACGGCGGGACCCGTGGAGCAGAGGAGCTATCTGTACCCACTCTTCAGGTGGGATTTCTAGTGGACAGCTCGGAGTAGCGGATTTTACTTTTCAGTTGCTGTTTTCCCTTTCGAGTTGTACTTTGCTTTCGGTTTGGGTTTGTATTCTGGCCCATTTACTTTTCCGCACTTTCAGTTGTACTCTGCTTTTGTTTAGTGTTTACTTTCCGCTTGCTTACTCTGTGGTGTTTGTTTACTTTTCAAAGGCAATGCCTTCACTTTTTATCGGGATTTACGCCTTGGTGCTAGTCGCCAACCCCTGGCCTATGGAAGGCGGGCTTGGGGTAGTCACGGCACGGACCCCGAGGGCGGGTCGTGACAAATTGGTATCAGAGGAGTTCGGTTCTACCGTGAACTCTGATCTTTTCTATGTGAAGCAATAATGTTTAGCGTATTGAGTGTGGTTATCAGTCCAGGGAGTCCAGTGTTGGTGCGGCGGCCGACGTATCCGTACACCAGGACCCTGACTTCTGATTTCCGACTTAATGCACGAAAACATTGATTGCGTGTGTGTTTCAAAGTTTTCTTTGTGATTACTTATATCAGCTCACCAGGTATACTGTTCTGACCGTGGCGCACCTGTTTCCTTTTCAGGATGGCCCCACGACGACAGCCAGCTAGGGTTCCGAGAGTCTAGCGTGACGACAGCCCACCGAGCGACGAGGCCTCGGTGCAGGGCCCTTTGCCAGCAGTGGCACCGGCGGTAGCTCTACCCGCCGAGCCCCCAATGCTTCCAGCAGCAGCCGCTGACGATGCACGTCGCCTCAGCGCACTGCATGAGTTTCAGCGCCAGCAACCGCCGAGGTTTCGCGGGGAGATGGATCCCCAGGCAGTCGAGGACTGGCTGGAGGCAGTGGTACGTGTGTTTAGGCTAGTGAGGACACCAGCAGACCTCATGGTGATCCTCGCTGCGAGCCTACTACACGCAGCAGCAGGACGATGGTGGAGCTTGATGCTCCAGGTGCACGATGAGGCATCTCTACTTTGGACGGACATTGAGAGCCTCTTCCGCTCGGAGTTCGTCCCAGCCACCCTTCATGCGGTGCGTATCCAGGAGCTTCTTCAGCTGCGGCAGGGCAGCATGACGGTCGCTCAGTACTCGGCGAGATTTACCGATCTCTCGCGCTACTCGACCGACATGGTACGGGACCCATTCTTCCGGGCCCGGACCTTCGAGCAGGGTTTGAGACACGAGATCAGGGCATCGCTGATCTCCCTCAGCATACCGACTCAGACAGGAGTACTGGAGCGGGCCCTTCTGATCGAGAGCTTCCTTGCTGAGTCTACACCAGCACAGAGACCCACCGCAGGGCGGCACGTGGCAGATTCATCGGCAGCAGGCAGTCGACGGATGACTCAGGGGTCCAGACAGACTAGACCTTCGGGCAGGCGATCTCAGGGCACTGGCTCAGCAGTGCGGGGCACACAGTGCGGAGCCAGTCTTACGAGAGGCAGACAGTGCTACTCGTGCGGCGGGCAGGGCCACATGGCTCGTGACTGCCCGACCCACCGTGCCGAGGAGCAGCAGACGGTTGAGGGACCACCGAGGCAGAGGTAGAGGGTCGACCGTGGCGGTCTGCAGGGAGGAGGCGGACGAGGCAGAGGAGCTGGACGAGTAGCCGGTGGTGGCCGACGCTTTGAGGCTCTACCACCACCACCACCAGGAGGTCCACCCCGACCACAGGGAGCTGGCGGGCAGCGACAGGCACAGCTACAGGCAGCAGAGACCTACAACCACGGCGCACCCGAGATGATTCGAGGTACTATCTGTGTCTATTCCACCCTTGCTGCAGTTCTTATAGATACAGGAGCGAGTCACTCTTTCATAGCCGCTGCCCTTGTTCGGAGCTCG
This sequence comes from Viscum album, assembly GCA_963277665.1. NCBI lineage: Eukaryota > Viridiplantae > Streptophyta > Magnoliopsida > Santalales > Viscaceae > Viscum > Viscum album. The sequence goes on from OY728125.1 coordinate 1,804,451,982, forward strand.
GAGATTCCGACAGAGCCATTGGCTCGATCCTTACGGCTAGAGACTCCTACGGGAGCAGACTCGACGATTACGCACTGGTTCCGGCAGTGTGAGCTTACTATAGGAGGCGAGAGCTTCGGTTGGGATCTTCTTATAGCAGCGTCGAGGCCTTACGACGTCATCTTGGGCATGGATTGGCTATCTACGGTCCATGCACAGATTGACTGTTTTAGGCGCAAGGTGCGATGTGTACGCACCGACGGGAGCAGGTTCACCTTCACCGGCGAGAAGGGAGCCTTAGCAGCACAGGATGGACTTCCGCGGAGGAGAGGACAGCCCATCACTTATCATATGGCTAGCCTTATCCTTGGAGCATTTGACGTGCGGAGTCCTGGTTTTCCTGCAGTGGTGGATCAGTTTGCGGACGTTTTTCCCGACGACGTCCCAGGGCTACCTCCTCGCAGAGAGGTAGACTTTTATATTGACTTGTACCCCGGGACAGCCCCGATATCTACTCCAGCATATCGGATGGCCCCCGCCGAGCTTCGAGAGCTACGGGTACAGTTGGAGGACTTGCAGGGCAAGGGGTTCATCCGACCCAGTGTTTCACCCTGGGCTTCCCCGATATTGTTCGCCAAGAAGGCGGACGTGAGCTTGCGAATTTGTGTTGACTATCGTCGCCTGAACCAGATGACAGTGAGGAACAAGTATCCGCTACCAAGGATTGATGACCTCTTTGATCAGCTCAAGGGAGCACGGTGGTTCTCGAAGATAGACCTCAGGTCAGGCTACCATCAGCTCAGAGTCAGAGACGAGGATGTGCAGAAGACAGCCTTCAGATGTCGGTATGGCCACTATGAGTTCTTGGTTATGCCTTTCGGTGTAACCAATGCTCCAGCAGTATTCATGGCTCTCATGAACAGGATCTTTCAGCCATACCTCGATCGGTTTGTCGTGGTCTTCATCGACGACATTCTGATTTACTCTACGACAGAGGAGGAGCACGCCTATCACTTGCGAGTTGTTCTTGACACACTCCAAGAGCACCAGCTTTATGGTAAGCTCTCGAAGTGCCAGTTCTGGATACGTGAGGTCCACTTTTTGGGACACGTTATCTCTGAGGCGGGAGTTGCAGTGGATCCCGCGAAGATTGAGGCTGTGTTAGCATGGGAGCCACCCAGGAGCGTGACTGAGGTTCGGAGTTTCTTGGGACTAGCTGGATATTATCGGAGATTCGTGCCAGACTTCTCTAGAGTTGCGGAATCACTCACAGCTTTGACGAAGAAGGGGAAACCCTTCGTATGGACAGACAGATGTTAGCAGAGCTTCCAGGAGCTGAGACAGAGATTGACCTGTGCACCTATCTTGAGGTTTCCTGAGGAGGGAGTAGGGTACGTAGTCTACTGTGATGCATCAGGGACCGGACTCGGATGTATTCTGATGCAGGAGCGGGCAGTGATCGCCTATGGATCACGTCAGTTGAGGCCGCATGAGCAGAACTACGCTACCCATGACCTGGAGTTAGAAGCAGTGGTCTTCGCTCTGAAGACATGGCGACACTACCTGATGGGCGAGCGCTTTACAGTCTTTTCCGATCATCAGAGTCTCAGGTATATCTTCTCTCAGAAGGACCTGAACCTGAGACAGCGGCGATGGCTCGAGTTCCTCCAGGACTATGACTTTGAGATAGTCTATTCTCCTGGTAAGGGGAACGTAGTAGCCGATGCCCTCAGCAGGAGGACGGGCATTCAGCTACTTGAGGTGGTGACGGAGCAGCTAGCCTCTTTGCAGATATCCTTCGTGGATAGATATGGAGCAGCCTTTCTTCAGTCTCTCACAGTCACTCCTCCACTACTGCAGCGAGTCAGAGAGGCACAACGTGAGGACGCTGACTGTGAGACACGGCGTGCACAGATATCCTCGGGACAGGCACCTGATGGTTTCTCCCTTGGAGCAGAGCACGACATCCTTTTCAGAGGACGTACCATGGTACCAGTCGCTTTGCGAGAGGAAGTGCTGAGAGAGTTTCACACTTCTCCTTTGGCGGTACATCCTGGAGTGGCGAAGATGTACCAGGACCTCAAACGACAGCACTGGTGGCCGGGCATGAAGAAGGCTGTAGCAGAGTTCGTTTCTCGATGCCTCACCTGTCAGCAGGTGAAGGCAGAGCATCAGGTACCAGCGGGCTTGGTACAACCCTTGGAGGTTCCGGAGTGGAAGTGGGACGACATATCTATGGACTTCGTGACTGGTCTTCCACGCACTTCCAGAGGTCACGACTCCATCTGGGTGATTGTTGACCGACTCACCAAGTCGGCACACTTCTTACCCATCAGAGAGCAGGGCTCAGTGGAGAGCTTGGGACATCTCTACGTTCAGGAGATTGTGCGGCTCCATGGTGTGCCATCATCTATCATATCCGATCGAGATGCCCGCTTTACTTCCCGGCTTTGGAAGGGGTTACAGGAGGCATTCGGGACGCAGCTACGTCTGAGCACAGCCTTCCACCCTCAGACGGATGGTCAGACGGAGAGGACCATTCAGACTCTCGAGGACATGCTCCGCGCATGTGTCCTCGACTTTGGTCCTAGCTGGGAGGACCACCTACCCTTGGTGGAGTTTGCGTACAACAACAGCTACCACTCCACCATCGGGATGGCACCGTACGAGGCATTGTACGGACGACCTTGTAGATCTCCTTTGTGCTGGACAGACCCTGGAGAGTCAGCACTCGTGGGACCAGAAATGGTCCAGGCCACGACAGAGAAGGTCCAGGTCATCCAGGAGCGGATGAGGACAGCTCAGAACCGGCAGAAGTCATATGCTGACAGGAGGCGGAGGCCACTAGAGTTCGAGGATGGCGACCACGTCTTCTTGAGAGTCTCACCTCGACGTGGTATTCGGAGATTTGGCCGAGGCGGCAAGTTATCTCCGCGCTTCATCGGACCCTTCCAGATTCTCAGCAGGATTGGTGAGGTGGCTTATCGCCTGGCTCTACCACCTCAGTTGCACCGGGTGCACGATGTCTTCCACGTATCTCAGCTGAGGAGATACGTGCACGACCCGACGCACATCATTGACCATGGGGAGCTTGACGTTGACGATGGGGCGACTTTTACGGAGGTCCCGGTGGAGATAGAGGATCGACAGAAGCGGGTCCTGCGTGGGCGATCGATTCCTCTTGTGCGCATCAGATGGCAACACGGGAATCTCCAGGAGAGCACATGGGAGCGGGAGGCTCAGATGCGTGCTCAGTACCCTCATTTGTTTCCCTAGTTTTTGATGTATCTTTACGGGGACGTAAATCCCTGAGGTGGGAGTAATGTAAAGACCTGTAAAATTCAAGGAAATTTTTTTCTTAATTTTCTTTAGAATTTTACAAGAGCGCGGTTTCAGACGGCACCTGATTCCGAGGCCCGGAGTGCCCGGAATCAATTTCCGAAGTTTGGCTCGGGTACGTTCAGTGAACGAACGAGCGGGAATTCCTAACTTTTGATCCGGTGCTCGGAATTGAAATCCGAGGGCACCGATGAACTCGCAGCGCCGATATTCGCTTAAAGGGACCTTTTCGGAAGTTGCGTTTGTTGCGGGTTGAAAGTTAGTTTTTGGGTTTTTAGTTTAAGTTAAGTAAAATTTGTGAGGAACAAATTTTATTTTAACTAGTTAAATCCTACCAAAGGAAGTTGGGAGTGGGACCCACATCCACTTAACCTCCCTTGGGAGGATTAAGTGAGGTGGGGTCCACACGAACCCCAACTCCTCAAATTCTCTCAAAACCTCCCCTTTAACTCATTTCAATTAATGTTGTCAACTTGACTTAATTAATTGAAGAGGGTTATTTTAAATTTCAAACTTTTGAAATTCTAGTGAGTTGTTGTGTTAATAAAATAAGATAGAGTCTTATTTTATTTTGGTTAATAGCTTTGGCCACCTTGAGAGCTTTTGGGAGATTTTCTTCTTCTTCTTCAACTCTGACGAAGAACACGAAGAATGCTCAACTTGACGAAGAACGCTCAAGTTCCGACGAAGAACGCCGCTCCGCTCTTCTTCGTCTTCCGTGTCAACGAGAGGGAACGCCGCTTCCTCCTCGGATTCCCTTCGTCGACATAAGAGGTTTCGCCAACAACGTATCACATCGGACACATCTCTTCATCAACGGAATTGACGAACGACGACCGCGACGCCCGATCTCCGCGACGTTGACTTCCGCGGACGTTGTCAAATCTTCAAACCTATACCCAAGGTAGGGGTTGTTGATTATTGTTTAATTATTCTATTCTTGATCATGAATTTAGCAAGTCTAACGTGTGGCTTTTAAATATTTAAAGTTGCGTTATTGCTTAACGTGAGGGGGCCGGACCGCATGAACACGGCCGAACCCCCTCCATCGTTCTTATTGTTTTATCTTGCGGGAGGAAGCAAGGTGGCGTGGTGCTGTCGCACCACGCGAATAATTGTATGTTTATTTTGCGCGGCGCCGTCACGCCACACCGAGGAAGAATCTTCAAGAACGCGACACCGTCGCGCCGCGTTGAAAGGAATCAAGGCACGGCGGAGGGGCGCGGTGCCGTCGCACCGCGCCGGACGACGAACACCGCGGCCGGTTCCGGGCCGCGGCGGAACGAGGAGACCGGCGGCCGGGCCGCCGGCGTCCGAAGCCGAAGAGGGGACCGGAATTTCCGGTCCCGTTGGAGAAAACCGGCCGGCCAGCTGGCCGGCCGGATAACGTTAAACCGGGGGAATTAATCCCCCGGCCAGCGCATAAAAACCCCCCTCTTTAAGAGGGGGGCGGTTTCCATGTAAAGGGGGGGGGGCAGCAGCCCCCCGGTTTTAATTCAAGCCGGCCCCCACGTGGGGGGGCCGTTTTCTTACAAAGGGCACGGCACAAAGGTCGCGCCGCCTTCCAATCAGCAGGGGAATTAAATTCCCCCGCGCAGCCTCCTTGCGACGTCAAGCCGCCGCGGCCCCCGCGCCGCCGCGCCGCCGCGCCACCACCGCGCCGCCGGCCTGCCGGCCGGCCGGGCCGCCCCAGGGGGGGGGGGGGTCGGGCCGGGTCGGCCCGGACCCGGACCCCCCCCCCCCCGTTTCGAACCAGTTCCGGTCTTTTGGCCATAACTTGAGCCTCGGACCTCCGATCGACAAACCGTCTACGGCAAAACGATCCTTGGATCGAGACGGTCGTTTCCGTATATCGCACTCAAGGTTTCGGATTACTTTTTGTTCGGCCGGGTTGGTTCGTTCACGAAACCAACCGGGCCTTCGGAGCGGAAACACTCATATCTTGAGCTACGGACGTCCGATTGATGTGCCGTCAGCCGTGTTGTGTTCCTCTTAGTGAGTCAGATCTTTTGGCATACTCCGCCCGAGGTTTGGACGCAGGTGGAGTACAGTCGGGTTGGTTTTTCCTTAAAAACCAACCGGGCCCCGGAGACGAAAATGCCAATAACTCTCAGACCGGGCGTCCGATCGACGCGCCGTCTGTTGCATTGAGTTCCTGTTGACGTTACGGAACTTTTGGATACATCAACTCAGGACTTTGTGACAGTTGATGTATCAGCCTCTCGGCTCGTGGAGCGGACCCTCCGAACGAGCTTGCTGTGTGCGGGAACCCTAGTGCTGGCTGCGACTGTTACTGCGACTGTTACTGTGACTGCTACTGCTGCGACTGCTACTGTAACTGCGACGACAGTACAGAGATCTTGTGTGGATTCGACGACGACAGTACAGAGATCCTGTGTGGATTCGACGACGACGACTACAGCACTCAGCGATCCTACGTGGATCAGTGCTACAGGTCCTGTGTGGGCCCGATCCTGTGTGGGTCCGATCCTGTGTGGGTCCGCGCTCAGCGGTTCTGTGTGAGCCAGCGCCTACAGGTCCTGTGTGGGCCCGATCCTGTGTGGGTCTTTGCGGGGGTTAGTTACCTATTGATCCTTCGTGGGTCCGACGACTTAGATGGATCAGTGATCATCTTTATCGTCCTTTGAAGAAGTATACCTGTGTGAGCTGAATTCTATTGCTTTCCTGTGTGGATTGTGTTGTGCAATCCTGTGTGGATTATGTTTTACTTTCCTGTGTGGAATACGTTTACTTTCCTGTGTGGACTGAGTTGTACTTGGGCTCGGAGGTTGGAGCGTATTTGAATTGATGACTTAGGTATATGTATGGGCATATACCTAAGCAGTGTCGGTTGTTACTTTGTGATTGTACCTTTCTTCGTGGTTTATCCTTAGTGGATTTGAGAGACCGTCAGGGGTCTCGGGGTCCCTACTAAGTAGCTTATACTCACCCCTGCACGGGCTTTTCCCGCACTACGTTGTGTTGGTTGCAGACGACGGACAGCGTTGACCTTAGCTGGGGCTTGCAGAGCGGGACGGTACCCGGAGGTGGACCACTGGGCGGGACGTACTCGGAGCGGACGGCGGGACCCGTGGAGCAGAGGAGCTATCTGTACCCACTCTTCAGGTGGGATTTCCAGTGGACAGCTCGGAGTATCGGCTTTTACTTTTCAGTTGCTGTTTTCCCTTTCGAGTTGTACTTTACTTTCGGTTTGGGTTTGTATTCTGGCCCATTTACTTTTCCGCACTTTCAGTTGTACTCTTCTTTTGTTTAGTGTTTACTTTCCGCTTGCTTACTCTGTGGTGTTTGTTTACTTTTCAAAGGCAATGCCTTCCCTTTTTATCGGGATTTACGCCTTGGTGCTAGTCGCCAACCCCTGGCCTATGGAAGGCGGGCTTGGGGTAGTCACGGCACGGACCCCGAGGGCAGGTCGTGACATTTTTTACTTCTTATCTAAATGGGATGAGGTGATACCTCTTAATTAATTCACAACCAAATATTTCTTCAATTTTTTTATGACTCATGTTTGGTGCCAAGGTATAATTCCAAGGGAATTTGAATTTTTGTGATTAGTTCATGGGATGTTCTTTGAACAAAGATTTGGAATATAATTACGAAAGTTGGAAAACTTAAAAGTGTTGTTTTTAGACTTTGGTGAAGGCCCCAGGGGTCCCCCATGTGTCTCATTGAGTTTTAGGATCATCAGGCCCTAAAAATCCAATGATTGGGTTCTTATAAAATGGTGCACGGTTTGTTTGAAACCATACGACCCCCAGAATAAAATTTTGTGTCCTGAAAATGATGTATAGTAGGTGTCACTCGGATACACATGGTTTACCCAAATCATGAACCTATCCCATAGAGTTAATTCCACTTAAGAAGTTTTCTCATACTATTCATCACATGGTTGGTGAACAGTTAGGTCAAACCATGTGGTAAAATTGTACAAGATAGGGTTCCTAAGTAGTGGGAGTCGCACGACTGGTTCAAATTTTGTCCAACCATGCAGCCATATTGTGTGACCCTATATTTTAGGGTGAAATTACAAAACTTCCATTAATGATCTCTTAATCACTTTACATTCATTCTTCCTCTCCTCCAGCCATGTGATCCTCTACTATTGACATCATGGGATTCTACTCAAGCTTATCCAAGTCATCAAAGATATCCGCATCTAAAGTCTAAATTTAATGTCTTCTGTCTCTATGGATACTCTTCAGTAAGCTCTTGATTAATTATAATGTATTCTTCATTTATTCTTCTCACAATAATGTTATAGAGGTGCATGCTCAGTTGCCCAATTTTTTGGGGAAATGTTCATTTTGTTGTTTTCTTCCAATCCAGACCAAATCAAATATTGAGATTGGATGAGTAGAGAATCCTAATATTGAGGTAGGTGGTCTATAACTTTTTCCTCATGTTTCTATCATTTTATAAATAATGTTGTTGTGTCGCACGTTGTCCTTTTTGATGTATTCACTTAAAAATGTTTTCCTCATATAAAATTGGTATACTCACCTTGATATATAATCATTTATTTTTGTTATCTTAATTAATTATTCCAACCTCAATCACGGCCACCCCTCAGTTGTTTCAACTTATGTTTCCCTTTATTTATTAATTGATTAAAATAATGGTTTTCTTTATAAATGTTCATCTTAGATTAGTAATGGAATTTCCCTTAGAGGGCCTTCCCCAAATTGATGATGGATCCTACTAAGTGATATGTTGTACTTTATTAATGAATTTCCATGTTTTATAGTTATTCAAAAATTCTTATTTAATGCGAATTGAGTTATTATTCATAAATACAATGCTTAACTGGGCCAAACAAATTTTTTGCTAAACCATGTCATGTTTTTATAATAAAACCCCATAGATGAGGTGTGATGTCTTCTAATTTACAAAGTGGTAATTTTTTATTTATACCATGCTTAATATGTGGAATGCTAGTTCATGGAATCTATGATGTTATAAAATGGAGTGGGTCTCTTCTTATATAAATTAGCTTTGATCCATTGCATCTCCTGAGTTCATGGCTTGGACCACAAATCCAAATGAACAATGAACTAAGCTCGTCCTAATGGAATGGAATGCTTAATAAATGGGATTTCCCAAGTAGGAATTTTCCCAATTGGAAAATGGTACCATCTACGTACCCCTTTTAATATTGTTAATTAAATTTCCATGTATAAAATTGATTAAATGGAATGAAAAAAATGGGGAATATTGACATGATGGATTTCCTCCCTTGATAAATTTAAATGGTATGTATTAATTTGATTACATTGTTCATTGTGCATTGTTTTCCTTGCATATATGAAATAGTTAAAATTAATGGTAATTGAGATATAATTGAATATGGTGGTATGACCACACATACTATTAAAATATAATATACATGAATTATTTGAATTGTTATAAATGTGAATCCCTTAGTTATACTTGGGTTTAATAAAAGTATATCATGAGAGGTACTTCCTCATGGATATTAAATTATAAATATGATTACACCTTATTATAGGTTTTGGAATCATGGTAAGAGTTTTGTTGAGAATGGTGGTATCACTTTCTCTTACATTTGGTTTTAAGCATGATGTCTCGCACAGTGACACTAGTGGATAGTGTTAATGGTGCACCATGTCCCTTGTTGAGTGTTGACATGACGATGCACTCACTACTTACGAGTGTTGATGGGAAGGAACACTCACCATCTAGAGTGACGACCATTAATTCTCCCACTAATTTTGAGATATATATAATGTACCCTATTTCTATAGCATATAGACTCATTCATGCTGGTTATGAATGACTATTTTACACCTCAATCTAGCTAACACCTAGTATTCCAGGTATATGGACACATACATCTGCCCATTATTTTTTATATGGGTGGATACAATATATAACTATACTATGTGAATATTATTACTACATAAATATTGTTACTAATCAGATGCTCATTCTGGAATGGGGTTGAAGCAGATAGAGTTGGTTAGGTGTCCCATTTTAACCTGAGCTGGCTGGTATTTATTTATTTGGATTTTTTTAATAATTCTTTATAACTTCACACTAATTTTCCTTATATTCAAATAATGATTTTAGATATAGACATTGTGGTTGGTAACCTACTGTGATTTATTTCTTACACCCTACTCTGGACACCATTTTAATGGGGTACATGAGTATATATCAAGTTCACAGGACCACAGAGTATTGACTGTTCTGTTATGCTTGTACTAAGGAGTTAAGATCATAATGAAAAAGCAATATCTCTGCATTCTCAGTGTGATCACCCTCATGGATTTTATTTTTTCCTTATATATGTATTTTACTATACTATATTGTCTATTGTATGACTATTGTTTTAGTTTTTATATTTACATCTGGACATGCATGAAATGTTGTAAATTGGCACCATGCATATGTTGTATTTAGTTTATTATTATTATTTTCATTCAATGTCATTCATTCATTACTTATTCTACTACTATATATTATTTAGTTTCTGATGTATAGTTGTTATACTCTAATCATGAGGAAATTATACCCCTGTTATCACCTCCTTAGACCCTCTCTAGCAGTTAGAAGGCTCTAGAATACAAAGAGGGAAACTTGAAACCATGTGACCCACTGGTCCATCAATTGGTTTAGTGGTCAGTTGGGCTGGGATGTTACAAAGTGGTGTCAGAGCATACTTTTTCCTTTTTTTACTATTTTGGTATGTTAGATACATGACTAGGAATTTATATACACATAATAAATAGTCATGTTTTGGAATGATCTCCCCACCCATGAGGAAAAGTCCAAGTGGCCAAGGATAGGATTTTTTTCTCATTATTTTTACTGTTATAGTTGATTATAAATTTCCTATAATTTATTGGTGTACATTAGATTTTTTATTAATTAAAGAAATTAATGTTTTTTTTCTATTAGCCCGGTATGGAAATGAAGTAACATTACATGAATCATTATTAGGACCTAGAGATTCACAATCCATGCACTATAGTTGCATTTATAGGTTTCTTTCTAAATTGGTTTTTGTGCCTTGAGTTTTATACCATGGTCGTTCTTTCTATAGAATTCATATCTATATATAACTTTCTTAGTTATATACATATTTATGAATTTCTTCAAAAACTATCGTATATTCCATGACTAGGTAATTATATTCCATGACACTTGTTTATTTATCATGTCTTGTTTATGTATCACACACATGTCCTTATTTTCTTGGTTTTTGTGTTTAATTCTTATGATGACATGCCTTTTTTGTTGATATTTAATTGGTTTAATGGTTTAAATTACTGTTTGTGATAAAATGGGACATGGTTTTGAGTTGTAAGGTATATGGGTGCCATATAATTGGGAAAATTTAACACGTATACTCAAAAATCTTTTATCTTTATACATATTTAGAGATCCTTGATAAAATGTACAAGCTGTGAAATGGAAATTTTATAGTGAATTGGTTTCGATTATATGTGAGATATTATACAGTCTATAAAGTTTGAGGGAATATTTTATATTAGGATATCAAATCCCATATAACCAAACTATTAAATATGACTATGATCTATTTTTAAATGGTTATAAATGAAAAATATGTTTAATATTGAACTGAAATAAATCGGTTGCCTCTATAAAGGCTTACGACTCTATCGCATGGTCATCGAAATTGTGTGGTTAACTTATAAAATGAAAAAATTGACCCAATTAGGTTTTTTGGGTAATTTTTCTTATGATATAACAAAATATGGTTGTTTTGAAACATTAATAACTATTATAATTATATAGGGTTGAGTTATGATGAAACTAGGTAGGTTTGACCGGACCCTTAAAGGTATTCTTATCTATTACTAAGTTCATTTTTTGTATATAGTAACTTATTTAGTATTTTAAATCATTTAAATGTTTATTTCATGAATTTAAATCAATTTAATTACATTAATATGGAACCTAGATTGGTTTACTTAAACCATAATGTAAGGGTAGTTATAATGTCTTTTTGAGCTTCCTTGGAATGGAAATGTGAGTGTTCTTTGTAGGTTATTTCCTTATTTGAAGTCTCTTAAGGAATAATATCTAAATACTAGTGGTGTATTTATTCATGAACTTATTATTTTTGATATTTTAGGTTTTTTATGGTGTTATCCCAAGGTTAGTAGTGACCATAGAACATAAATTCCTTGATGAATGTTATGAGTTTTCTTTTGTTTTGTTATGTTTGGGTGTTGTTTTCCCTAGTTGGACTCTTATGTTCTAATTGAAAACCTTATTTTTATGGGTATTTGTTGTTATCAAATAACTTGTTACAGGAATGATCATCATTTAGCACTTGGTTTTAGTAGGTTTCACATTTCTAGTTCATGGTTAGTCTTTTAGAAGGTCGTGTGACCCTCTCTTCTTCCTCGATAATAGATGACTCGGTAAGTCATCTTCTAGGTTAATGGATGTATGGATAAATTCAACACAAGGATAAATCAATAGTATAAATAACATGATACTTGGATGAATAGTTTGGAAAGGCTATGGACAGTATCGAGGATGGTTGTCTTTCTTCTGAAACCTCAGGGTAGTGTGCATTCATATATGTGGTACCGACCGAGTTGATAAATGATACAATGAACCAGTTGAGTTAGTGGAATCATTAAACCTCCATTTTTTTAGTATGGTCTCATTTCATCTTTAGAGTAGAGTGATCTAAAATCTAAAGCATCAATTTATCACAATTATTTTTATTACTTCTAGGAGAATTGGGTGTTTTTACATGGTGATCAGTTCGGTTTTTTCTTTCATGCCCGGTGCAATGATTTTTTAATAATAACTCAAAGAAGTATCACATGTTCATTTAAGGTGAATTTGATTTATAGTTATTATGATAAGGTTGTCTATATCTCCTTTCAATTTCTATAATACTCATATGATGGGGACCGTCATGTCAGTTCTTGTAAACATGTCATTTCGAGTAGAAGGAACACAACTAGGGAGGACCACTAGAAATGGTCAATCATTCTTGAGTGCCTCAATGGTTGGAAAGATTTCAATAATTTTAGTGCTCACATGGAAAAAGGTTGTTGATTTGGTTGGATATATATGTGACCTTTGAGAAACACTATTGGTCTTGGATGGAGTTCAGTGGGTAAGCATGGGTGATCGTGAAATGCCTCGAGTGGTAAAGGAATTATGGTCAGTTTTAAAGATGATTCGGCATGTGAAGTTGAGATTCTTCCTGGAAGCAGACCAGTAGTGGTTTGACTATTCTAATATTCATGTTTATGGGTATGGTTGGTTCATAACTATAATGAGCACTCTTTGCTAATATCACAGGAGTGTCTTGAGTCTTCTTGGTAACATTTTAGTTTAGTCTGGCTTAGCGACAAGTATACCCCCTATGTTGACATTGTCTTTGATACACTAAGAGAGTATTGGTCTTAAACCACATTAAATTTTTAATGGGTTTTTTGGATTTTTAGGTGGTTTCTATCAAATTTACACACTGGATGTGTGTTTTTTATCAAGGCATAGTTAGTCTTTAGTGATACATGGGTTTCTGTATAGAAACACCTTGGATGGACATTTGGACACCATCAGTTTCTTATGACTTGACCCCCTAGGTAGATACTGATCTAGGCTATGTAAGTGTTCTGATGTGGATGTATTATCAATGGATTGATGTCTCCCTTATAATAATGGATTGTGGACTTACTTGGGTTGGTTCCTTGGACTCTAGTTAAATTAATTTGAGGTTACCCTGTTCTTTTTATCCACGTTAGAGGTTATGTTTATAGGGTAACGATTCCAGTTATCTGAATCTTGGTTACGCCCTTTCTTGTGCAGGGGAACAATATTCTAAGTGATCAAGTAATTTTTTTATCAAGGAATGTCACTAGATGTCAGTTATAGGATTCAGTTACTATTACCATGGTGAACCCTAGATTCCATGGAGGAAGGCATTTTGGTTCATTTTGTAATGTATCATTCGTCTAATACAATCATTTTTGAGATAATTCAACTGGAGTTTATTGACTCATTATCCTTATTATTCAATTTAAATGGTTTACGGAAACCATTTTGAAGCATGTATCCATGTTAAGTAGGGTGTGGTGTAAAGGATGGAAATTCCTTTTGGGAAATCTTGCGCGAGCAGTTTTAGTTTGGTCAATCGGTATTTGTCATCTTATTTATAATGAGGTCCCTGTTATGACCTCATAAGTAATCAGTTTTTTCCAGTTAAAAAATCATTCTATATGAATCATTAGATATCTTAGGGGATCATTTTTAAATACTTCTGATAGTGTAGGTTTTGTGACTTATAATTAATTCCTTTTAAATGTTAAAAACTATGGTGGGGTGAACAAATGGATAGATGTTTAAAGAGAAGATTTTGATCATGTATCTAGATAAAAGGACCCATGTAATCACCATATTAGTGTTTTAGTTGGAAAATGATCATTGTGTTGGGTGATGGAGGCTTACGTTTTATGCACTTAAGTAATGATTAGAGGTGCATTGGGAATTTTTAAATGAAACATGATCATTTGAATGAGGCTTCACAACCCTAGTAAGTTGGGTGATGTTTCCATTATTTCCACAATTCTTATTGGGGATGATATCTTCTTTGTTGGGGAGGTTTTAATGACCCATGTTTTAAGCCAAGTTATAATTCCAAGGGAATTTGATTTTTTTTCTAGTGGATGGGATGTTCATTGAAGTAAGATTTGAAATGTAATTATTAGAGTTGTAATACTTCAATGTGTATTTTAGAAACTGGTAAAGCCATGTGGGTCCCTCCAGTGTATCATTGAGTTTTAGGTGTATAAGGCTCTAAAATAATATTTTTTTTGATGCTATGAATTGGGTGCAGAGTTTGTCTAAAACTATGCGGCCCCTAATAGAAAATTGTGTGGCCTGACCCTGAGGTGTAGCAAGTGTCTCACCAGATGCAGATGTTTTATATAAGCCATTCACCTATCCCACAAGGTTAGTGTTGGTTAGTTAGTTTGCTCACATTGTTCATTTAATGGTCAATGCATGGTCAAGTAAACCCATGTGGGACAACCGTGTGAGAAAGGTTCATAAGAAGTAAGAGCTACATAGTTGTCACACGGTTTAGCCAACTGTGCGACAAAATCATGAGGGCCTATATTTTTGGGTTAAATTATGAAATTTTCTTTAATGATATTTTTATCACTTTTATTTCTTTTTCCTCTCTTATAATATAGTGAGCCTCCTCTTTTGGTGTTTTGGGCTCCTCCTATAGACTAAAATGGCCTTCAAACATCTCCTTCATCTGAAGTCCGAATAGAACGCCATCAATATCTATGGATCCACATTAGTAATATCTCAATTAATTTTGAATATTTCTTTATTTAATCTCCACATAAAAAATTTATTGAGGCGCAAGTCCCTTTTCCATATTTTCATGGAAAATATAGGTTTCTTAAATTTCTTCCAAACATGAAAAAATAAAAACTTTTGAGTGGAGGAGTAGATCATCCTAAGCCCAAGGTAGGTGGTCAATGGATTTTTCCTCCGGTTTCTATAATTTTATAAATATCTCCATTACACCGCACACTTTCTTTTTCCATGTGTTTCCTTAAAAATGATTTATTCATCTTAAATTTGTATACACACCTTGATATAAACTTGTTGATTTTTGTTATGTGAATTGAGGATTCCAACCTTAATAATGGTCACACCTCTGGTGTGATGTCTTATATTTCCCATTATTTATTAATTGTTTAAAATTCCAATTTTTTTCTAAGCATTCACCTTAGATTAGTAAAGGAATTACTATTGGAAGTACTTTCCCAAATTTATGATTACTCCTACTATGTTACATTTTTAACTTCATAAATTAATTTACATGTTTGGTAGTTATTCTAAAATGCATCCTTAAGGTGAATTGAGTTAGGATTATTGAATATGATGCTTAACTTGTCTAAATTAATTGGTTGATGAACAATGTCATATTTTTCTAATAAAACCCCTTGGATGAGGTGTGCTGTCTTCTAAATTACAAGGTGATAATTTTTTTATTCAAACCATGTTTATTATGTGGCATACATTTCATGGCCTTTTGATGTTATAAAATTTAGTGTCCCTATTCCTTTTCAAGTTATATTTGTACCCTTACTATAGCATCCCACCGTTTTATCACATAATGTTTCATTACATTTTACAAAATCGAGGATCTTTAAGGTTTAGTGTCTTGGAAACTAGGAACTTAAAACATGAAAATATAAAACATTATTCTTAAACACTTGAACAGATTCTCCTCATGTTCATCTTAGGTTCATTACTGCATCTCATAACTTGGGTACATACATCAAAAGAAAGGGTGAGCAGAAGGCATAGTAAGGGAAACAAGAGAAACATTTTACATGTGAACTTGAGATACTTCAATACGGTCATGAAAAGAACTTTAAGGCATGAGAAAGAAATCACGAGATATATCATAATAAAAATAAAATTTTTCATAACTTGAAGATGTGGCTAAAACATTTAATATTGACAATCATTTCGTTTCACCAAGGTCCATCCCCAAGGTGTCATTAAAAATTACCAAGGTTATTCACCAAGGTATCATTCTAAAAGGTTATCTCTAGAGATTAAGTCTTTACCCAATGCATTGGAGCGCTATCTGGGCGCACCCATGACATGTCTTTATTATCATGTGAGCCACATATATCATCATCAATCATTTCATAAACAAACCATATAGCATAAAATAAATGGGTTTCATTTCATAATCATAATGTTTTAAAAACTGCTTTAAAGTCATGATCTTTTTTTCACTTTAAACCCACGGAAAAGGGAAAGCGGGATTCATGTATGTAAATCCCAGAATTTAAAATAGAACATTTTGATATATATGTGAATACCCCTGTATAAATAAGAGATTTGATTATTCACTTAATAACATAAAATAATTTTGAGATAAAGAGGTAGGCATTTAGAGACGAAAACTATGCAGCATAACGTCTACGATACATGGTTTTAGAAAACATTGAAAAGAGATGGGACATGGGTCACCCACTCAAAAAGGATACATAAAACAGTAGGGGAACAGAATATATAGTATTTAAGAACATGGTAATGAAATTTTAATGATATACCATATTAAATGAAGAACTTTAAAGGAAGACAAGAATAAGATTTCTCTTTTGAGAATTTTCCAGCCTAACGGCGTCACTTAAAACTTCCAAAAATGGATTGACGAGATCAAATAGGGACTCTCATTATATGAACATAAATGATCAGTATGATAGATATAGAGATCATACCCCAACATAAAAAAAAGAAACATGAAATACTTGACATGAAAGTAGATCTTGAAAACAAGAAGGGTGAAAGAACCCCTTAGAAATTTGGCAGCCTAACGGCGCCACTTAAACTTCAAAAAAAATGAATTGATGAGATCAAATAGGGTATCTCATCATATGAACATGAAAGATCAGTATTATAGATTTATAGATCATAAAAAAACATAATAAAAAGGAACTTATAAGACTTTACATGGAATTAGAACTTTGAAAAAGGAGAAAGCTGAAAGAACCACTTAAAAATTCGGTAGCCTAACGGCCCCACTTAAAACATCAAAATACTGAATTGAAGGGATAAAATGGGGTCTCTCATCATATGATCATAAAATATCAGTGTGATAAATTTAGAGATCATACCCCAACATAATAAAAAGGAACTTTCAATACTTGACATGGAATTAGAACTTTGAAAAAGGATAAAGGTGAAAGAACCACTTAAAAATTCGGCAGCCTAACGGCGCCACTTAAAACTTCAAAATACTAAATTGAAGGGATCAAATGGGGTCTCTCATAATATGATCATAAAATGTAATTATGATAAATTTAGAGATCATACCCCAACATAATAAAAGGGAACTTGAAAGACTTTACATGAAAATAGATCTTGAAAAATGAGAATGGAGAAAGAATCTGTTACAAAAATTTCGGCAGCCTAACGGCGCCACTTAAAACTTCATAAAACGAAATAATGAGAGTAAGAGGGGAAATATCATTATATAAACATGAAAAGGGAATTAATAGGAGTATAATATAACATCCTTTAACATAAGAACATGGAGCATAAAAGAAAGTACATAAAAGAGATTTCTTGAAAAGAAAGAGAGAGGTCGGATCCCTTACCTTAAAACGTAACTCTTAAAATGCAATGGTTGGAACCTTGAGGGCCTGGGGCACCTTGGGAGGACTCCTTGGGAGGTAATGAGACCAGAACATCGTTGGGGGAGAGTGGGGAGTCGAAATGGATGAGAGGATGGCTTGGTATTTATAGGGAAAGTGAGGGGACAAGGAATTAATTGCCAAGGGACACCTCAAAAGTGGTTTTCTCAAAACCATGTGCTCTCCCATGATATTTCCCATGAAGTTAGGCCACATGGGGCCCCCCATAAAATATTTCATCACCTTTGGTCGGCCAACCCATAAAATATCTCATGACATCACCATGACACAGTTATGATGTCATTAAACATACTGAAACCCTAAAAATACTTTTTTTACTATTCACTGAAAATTCATCTTTCTCAGAAAAATCCCAAAATTTCACCTTAACCAAATATTGATGCGCTGATTACAAATATGAAATCAATTTTATAAAAATAATTTTCTAAATATTTTTAATTTAATTTTTAAATAAAAATACTATTCACCGAAAATTCATTTTTTTCAGAAAAAACCCCAAAAATTACCTTAACATAATATCGATGCTCTGAGTTCAAAAATGAAATCCATTTTATAAAAATAATTTTCAAAATATTTTTAATTAAAAAAACACTATTCACCCAAAAAAAACTAATACTTGAATAATAATTTATGAAACCATTATTTAACTATTTTATTGAATCACATTACTTAATCAAGGTGCCTAGATTATATTAATACTTTCTTTAAGCGAGATTACTAATCCATTTGGACACATTACTAATCCTAATCATAAAATCACTATTCATACTTTACTATTCATCACAAATCAAGTTGATCTTATTAGACTCTAAATTTCGTACTGAACATAATTGTAGAATACCATTTTTTGAAAATCATTACACATTTTTAATTATTTAAGGTTTACCTAAACATTTTTAAAATATCCTTTTTCTTAAATTCATCAAAAATATGCATACTATATTTATCCGGACATTTGAAAATTCATAAACTTCATCATAAAAAGAAATCAAATTTTTTATTTAAAAAAAAGTGTTACACAAGGCAGTTACGGTCTCCTTACATAGCCCCTTATCACACTAGCATAGGACCTAAGTGTAAGGTGTGCTAAGGTGAGAGAATCCGAGGGAGGCTCGGCCAACATCGCATGAGTAGTAATTTCTATCAGTTTGAACTTCTCGCGAAGGCGATTCCGTTCTAGCTTCACGCGATGAAGTTTGGCTTGGGTTTGTTCTAGAGCAAATCCCAGTGGTGCTACCTCCTTCCCAAGTTCTATTAGATGGGCTTCAATCGGTCCAAGACTACTTGCTGAGGTCATCGAATATTCTTTCTATAATAATTAATCAATATTACTTGTATTTAGAGACAATAATCAAAACGTTTAGTTTCCAGCGATCATATTGACCAATGGTCATATACCAATCAAAACCCAATGGTCTCATTTTAATTCTACTCATGTTATCAAATGAAACATTTTTGTTGAGTATAAAAATAAAATAAAATAACACATAAAATTAGGAAAAAATATTTATTCAAAATTTCGGGTCGTTACACTTACATGTCCTATATTCATGGCTTGGAAAACTCCAATATAAATGACCAATTAATGAATCTCCTCCTAAAGTCATTCCATACTTAATAAATAGGATTTCCCTACAATTAAATTTCCCAATTGGACAATGGTACCTTCTATGTACCCCATTTAATATGGTTAACTGAATTTCCATGTGTGAAATAGATTAAATGGAATGAAATAAATGGTTTGGTATGACATGATAAACTGACTTCCTTCAAATATTTAAATGGTATGTATTATTTTGATTAGTTTGTTCATGATGACTTGTTTTCATTACAAGAAGGAAATGGCTAAAATTAAAGGTAATTGATATGGAATTGAAGAGGCTATTATGACCATGCCTCCATTTATAATATAATAAGAATTGAATTTGTGAATTTTTATATATGTGATTACCTTAATTATGAATGGGATTAATGAAAGTAAATCATGAGAGGTAATTACTCATGGATATTTTATTATAAATATGATTACGTTGTTATAGGTTGTGGAATGAAGGTATGGGTTCTATTGAGCATTGTGGTATCATTCTCCCTTACATATAGAGTTGATCATGGCGTCTCATACCAGTGATAGAGTGGATGATGGAAATGGAACACCACATCCCTTGTTGAGTGTTGACATAAAGACACACTCACTACATTCTAGTATTGAAAGGAATGAACACTCACCATCTCATGTGATGAGCATAAAATCTCCCACTCAATATGATATATTGGGAATGTACCCTATTTCTAGAGATTATAAGCATGTTCATACTAGTGATGGATGATTTAGTTACACCTCGGTCCAGCTACCACCTAGTATTCTAGGTATATGGACACTTACACTCGCACATACTTGGTTTATATAGGTTGGTGAAATTTATAACTATAATATGTATATATTATTACTATATACATATGTTTACTGATCAAAAAATCATTATGAGAAGCATTGATAGAAGTTAAAGTTTGCTAGGTACCCCATTGGAACCCGAGCCAACTGGTTGTTATCGGTTAAGTTCTGTTTATTACTTCCTTATACTTGCACACTTCTTTACATAATATTCATTGAATGGTTTTATTTGTAGAAACTATGGGTGGGATACTAGGATTTTTATCTCACACCCTACTTGGAATTATATTACATTTGGAAAACAAAGTAGATCTCATGTTAATAAGACCATGGATTATTTCTTGTGCTATTATGTATGTATATAAGAGTATGGACCACATTACTGAGCTGCAGCTCATGATGCTCGTGAAATTTTCCCTCAAGGATTGGTTCCTTTCCTTATTTATGTATTTCACTATATCATATTTCATGTTGTATACGTGCAATTTTAGTCTGTATATCGTCATCTAAACATGCATGAATTGTTGTAAATTGTTATCATCTATCTGTTGTATTATGTTTGTTATTATTCTTCTACTGCTATATCATTAATTAATTACTTCTTTCATTGATACCAGTTATTTAGTTTCTTATATAATACTGGGATACTCTAATCATAATGGTATAGAATCCCTAATATCACCTCATTAGACCCTCACTATTATTCTGTAGCCTTTGGCATATGGGGATGTGCGCTTGAGGCCATGTGACCCACTTCTCTGAAAACTAGTTTAGTGGTCAGCCTAGCTGGGACATTACAAATTTTGTGAAGTAAAACATCATCACCAAATTTGGTGTCCCTCAAAAAATATTGATGGAAAATGAAACCAACTTCTGTACTTCTGAATTGTAGAAGATTTAATGGGATTAAAACATTGAATCTATCCATTATTCATACTACCTTGAGTTAGAAAATGAAATGATATAGGATTTCAATAAAATTATATCAAACATTCCAAATAAAATAGTGGATATAAAAAATTAATCTTTTCCTAAAAAGTTTTTACACCCCTTTTGAGCCAACCAAACTATAACCCACACTTCTACTCAGGAAACCCCATATTCACTAGTTTACATAATAGAAGCAATACAACCCATTGAGGTCCAATTTTCCTCAATAAAAAATATATATGTGGAAAACTATTAGATGATGAAAAATCATAGATTTGGTTTGAAATGAAATAGCATCATTATTAGAAATGGTTTTATTCCCTATATCATTTGGAATATACAAAAACCAAATTGTAGGATCCTTTAACAAGAAACTTCATCTATGCTATTTCATAAAAAAAAATAGTTTTTGTCTTTCAAGGCTCCCATGATACTTGAGAAGAAGCCATAAAATATTGCACCTATGTTGGAAGGATCTGACATCATACATAAATTCAATCCTAATAGAGAATACTCATTAATAACAATTGAGGCTGAAAAAACGATGCCCCTATCAATGAATGTTTTATCAAGAAGTACATCATGTTAAAAATCCAAATAAACATCCCATGAACATGATGTTTAAATGTTATTTGAACATCCCCACAATATGATGTTAAATTATGCTTCCAAATTCCTTGTTTTATGATGTTAATGTAAATGGTTTCCTTCATCATTTTAGCATGATGTTAAACTGTATAGCATCAGTCATATTTTATCATGACATTAAACTACATAGGATCATTTATCCTCTTTATACTACCTTAAAATTCACATATTTAATCCTATATTCATGATGATAAACTACATAAAATATATTCTTAGATATAAAAATGTAAAAGGAACAACATATGGTCCTAGTTGTATGACCTAAAAATACAAGAAAACATAGTTATAATTATAATAATATAGACTATATAGCCAAATTTCATTTTCAAATGATGTAAAACTATACAAAATCATCTTTTCTATATGACCTAAAACTACATGTATGATTTACTTTTTCCATGACATAAAATTGTGTAACATTTTGATCATTTCATGGGTGGATCACAAACTCTATTGATGGTATCCTACCATGCCCCCAAACATGAAATATGTGTCTCTTTATTCTCATAACAATGAGATACCTAGTGACACCAAGACATTAGGTCCCAAGCCTTCCCACCAAGTAAATAAAATACCCTCTCTCATGTATAAAAATAAAAAAATCAATGAACTTCACAATCCATTTCTAATATCGGTTAAAATTGAGCCCTTGTGCTTTGAAAAATTCATTCCACACATCTTACTACTTTTACTGGGAATATTTTGGACCACCATAATCATCTCTATCCATTATTGATGAAACTTTAGAATCTTGAGGACACCTTTGTTTTGACTCTTCATAATATGCCCCAGTTTAGAACTGCATAAACCACCCTCAAAAGGCCGTTCAAATTGATACACCTTCATCCTTGGGAGAGACCTATTATATCACTATAAGCACATAAAACCTTATATTGTGGATATATTTTCTAACATGATCCACATTCACTCCCTACTTACTTTTCACATATTATTTCTCCTCATTAGATAACTCTCAATATCTTTGTTTAAAATTTCCTTCTCCATGTCAGTAGCATGGCGGAACATCCATGGCTTGATAATTCTTTTATCACTAACTGCTTCCATGCAATTGGTTATCCTTCATCCTTTCCATTGAATATTATACTTCTTGGTTTTCCAGAACTACATTTGTCTTGATTCTCACCCATGTGAGATACCTAGTGACACCTTGATCTTACATCCCGATCGTATAACCACATGATCAAATTTCCATTTCCTTCCACTAAATTTGTTCTATGTAGTTAAATAAACCATATATGCTAATTTTTCATCCCACATATCATATCTCACATGGTCTTATGAATTTTGGAAAAGACTTCCCCACATTATCATGGTGTATTAGTTCACATCAGGCTAAACATGGTATTAAATACAGAACCATTAATGTCGTATAAAACATATTTACTACATGGAATTCAAATATATGGTTTACGTATCTTAAATTATGTTAAATTTCACATTTATTTATTTGTTGCCCATGGGGACCACTATACTTGGTATTGGTATCCCACCACCTCTCTTTCCCAAAACTATATGTGGGATGATTCTTACTTGGGAGAGATATGAAATGATGCCCATATCCAATATATAGGTTCAACTGCATTACAAAATTCCCCAACTCTTGTACGTAAAACAATATCTTCACCAGAGGGCCCATAATGGGTTCTGACCCCTCTTGGGGTCCCTTATTCCTAGAAAATCACATCATCTTAATGGACATAATTCATCAGTGTGTTGAATGTTTCCCATAACTATGTGTTTCTTCAATATCTATTTGATGAGATACATAGTGATTCCTAGAACATATGTCAATGGCCCAACCATAATAAAAAACGACTCTCCCTATGTATGGGTCAGAACAATGTCAATAACATTTCACACCATTCTTTATTGATTTTGACATGAAATGATCTGTCCATATGTAGTCACCTTTCTCACACATATCAAAATTTATTAATAGGATAATCTAAATGTCCATAAATTTCCCTAGCCATCAATGATGGATTGTTAGAAACATGAGGACACTTTTGTTTTGATTATTCATAATATACCCCAATTTGGATCTAAATAATAAAACCTCACAATACCTATTAACCCGAGGGAAATTAGTCCTCAGGATATGCCTCTTTTATCTAGGTAATCCCTGAAAAAATTATTATAGGAACCAGTTTTCGAACATGGTCATCATTTATTCCATAAATACATGTCACGTATCATCTTTTCAGATCTAGAAACCCCATATTACGTATTACAACCATCTCTATTCATGCCTGATGGATGATGGAACATTCCTAATGAGA
Source organism: Viscum album (assembly GCA_963277665.1). Lineage (NCBI taxonomy): Eukaryota > Viridiplantae > Streptophyta > Magnoliopsida > Santalales > Viscaceae > Viscum > Viscum album. The sequence continues at coordinate 1,804,475,795 of OY728125.1, forward strand.
TCATCATGGAATGTCAAATCATTAATTTTCATGTTCAAGACATTTTACATTTTTTGTAAGGGAATGAAACGACAAAATTATGTTAAATTTTGGTACTGATGTCTTTGTTCCATGACATTAAACTATAGTAAACTCAATAAATTCTACATGACATAGTAACTATATAAGATATGGATCCATGCAATGGTTCCTGGTTCTAGATTTGGAGACTCACATTTTATCAATTTCATACCAAAATGAAAAATGAAAATACTTATCATCCATGTGAGAGTTACATCTTTATTGGGGTTCCATCCACTCTCAAGAATTCATTGTTCATGAAAATCAGAACTAAACTTGAGTTTTCATTACCTTGAATTATGTGCCTCTATGAAATATTATTAAGGAAGAAATGATTCCACATGGACCCTCTAGATAATCCTACAAATCATTCAATCGGACTGATTTCTTCATCTAAATGGACTCCTCTTTATTTTGATCAAACCCCATTACGATAGGGAGAATTTTATTAGACCCTTAATTTTTTTTCATGGAATATTAGAAGTATTTTATGAATTTATAAAGGCCATATTAAATCTATAGATACATTTTATGATTATTAAAATAGGTCAATGACACATAGTCTTGAAAGAATTGTCTCTTTCTGTGTAGTATTATTTCTATGCTTGCATTAACTTTGAATAGGATCCCTAAAAAAAATATTTGATTATGGTTCTAGCCAACCTTTTTAGGATCACCTCAAATATAAATTCTATTACTAGAAATGATGCCCAATTTGGGCCCCTATGAAACAAAAAATTAATTGTAGAGTGAGGCGTCATCCCTAAGCACTACACAAATGAATTTCATTTGTAGTGTGAGGTGTAAAATAATCCCCCCTCTCCACCCCAACCATCACCACCTACAACAAACATTTCTTTTATAGGATATTGCATCTTATTTGGGACCTCTTCAAAAATAAATTTATTTGTGTATTAAGGAATCACCTCTTTATAATCATGTAAATGAATCTTCATTTGCAGTTTGAGGAATTATCTTTCTGCTTCCTACAAACCAAAATCACATGCAAGCATCAATTTTTAAACAATTTTGGTCAACTCAGGATCTTTTCATCTGTACCCCTATAAAAATCCTATAATGGGGCATATGGAGATAAAAATACGGTCACATGGTGATTTTGATAGAAGAAATTTTGAGAAAGTGATTTTTGTCAGGTAATCATTTAACACATATCTCAATGTATGAAACAGAAATCACGTGACCAAACACATTTGAGTGGGGACTCATAAGAACCTATTTTCATAGAAAATTCATTTTTAGATAACTCTATACATAGAAAACATCCTTTATGACCTGCCAATCTATAAACTATATGGTTTTAGTGTCTTTGAGAACCACCATCCCACATAGAAAACAATATGTGGGATGGCCTCCTTTAGTCTCATTACCCGTATTCTATATAGAATTTTGCCTTACCTTGTCGCTACTATAGAATTTCCAATTAACTATCCACCTCGCCCATTATTCTCTATGCACAAAATGACACCCTTCATGAACAAGTAATCAAAGACCTCTTCGAAATCCTCTAGATATGTTTGATTAGAGTAAAAGGAACATTAGTGTTCCCAATTGATCATACATTCCAATGGAAAATGAGGTCATACTACTAACCTACCTAATAAGTTAGACCCTAAGAATGATCTCAGGGATATATTCATGTGGTATTGAGAATTTCATCCCCATGTATAATGGAAAGAGGCTCCTCAGGCTAGGAAGAAACATCAGTGGCCCATAGGCCAATCCTATTCCTCTCTTAAATCAGTAAAAATGGGATCATGGGAATCCTTGATAGGGAATACCTCATGGAATAATCCCTAATTCTTTCATGTGGGACACATCCATTCAGATGTGTATGTCCTGAATGTATTTATGAAAACATAATTGGAGATAGCCACTAGGCCCCTTTCTCTTTCTCATATGATCTAAATTCTCCACCATCGAATGAAGAAGATTGTGTTAATTGTTAAATAATAATATTATTCTTGATTCTCACATCAGCTATGACTCATTTGGGCTTTGAGGTTTGTTCTCATCATGTCATCAGAATGAAAAAAACTACAAAGGAACTTATATCCATTGTATTTCCAAAAAACATGTCATCATAATATTAATGGGCCACATTCTCTTCAAGAAAAACCTTCAAGGTGACATATTTCCAATGAAGTAATAATAGGCCTCCATGTCAGCATAATTCACATCCATGGTCACTTGAATGAGAATCCTATAGAGATGTAATCCATAACCCATTGAAACTATGATCACTTCGATTCATGATAAAATTGGATACATAGGAAGCCTCCTAAAGGTCAAAACCCAAAACAATAAATTAAAGATAATATTATATAGTCAATATCCTTAAGAGGCTCATCTACATCATGAGAGGATAAATCTTTTTATGTTTTCTTGGGCCTCTTTGGCATAAGTTTCACACCATCCATTACTAGGAACCTTCCACCTAGAATCCCTTACTACATGACTTTAAACTGAATGGTTTGGTCATAATCACATAACCTTTAATGGATATTATCTATCTTGTTAATTGGAATCATAATACTTGGGTTCTAATTCCATTCAAAAGGATATATAAGAATCCAATATCATTGGCTCTATCCAATCATCAATAAAAATAACATCCCCATCGATGATGATAAATCCCAAATCTCCCCATTACGTGGATTATTATAAGAATAATAATAATTAAGGACAATATAATCTATAAAACTTTCAAAAAATGTTCCATCGATGGAGAACTTTGAATACATAATAATTCCTTTAATAATGAATAGCCTCTTATATATACATTTGATTCAAATGTCAATGCATGATAATAATTTATTGTCTATATAAGGGTGAAATATTTCCTAATTGGGATTTAATAAAGGATTTATGGATACATCATAAATATATAAGAGATTACCAAAGTATGCACTAGTTTCACCCAAAAGGGTGTGATTTTCGTGACCTCCCATCTTGTTTGATAACACATTTTCTAAGATTTCAGTGTAATATTCCATGCGACCAACTACCTTTGAAAAGTACGCCTACATTAACATTAAATGAGTGTAGGAATAAAACCTCATTGAAAATAATATATAATATATTATACAATGACCACATATGATATTATGGAATAGAATTATAATAAGATTAAACTTATTATATAGGAGATCAGAACACTTTCAAATAAAGTAGAACTCAAGCTTAGGGATTTTTGTCTAACTTTTATTTCTGTGTGACACATTCCTTATACATCACTTGTATCTTTTTAGTGGTGTATATACATATAATTTTTTTTTTTTAATATTAATGTGAATATTATAGGTCTTTACATATACATCTAAGTTAATTTCTTTCATGGGACTTATGATTAAAAATTACTGATGTGGTAAGAGTTTTATGTTACAATCTCACTATTTTTTTATATTGTTTCTGGTTCTTTCCCTATGATGAAATTTCATGATCATCCACTTAAGAAACTTATAACCTTTTTTATCCTCATGTTTTTTATTGAAAAAAAATGATTTAATTTCATTTTCCTCCCCTTATGTTCATAGGAGACTAAAAATATGTTTTTAAGTAAAATTGATTTCATTTCTCTCTTAAGTCAAAAAACATTTTTCATTCATATTCATCATTAAAAAATATGTCTTAGAAATTTTTTTTAATATTATCCGATGATTTTTTAAATACATTTTTACCTTCTTATATTTTTAAAAAAATTAAAAAAGAATCATCTTTCTTTTTTCTGAATGAGGTACTTTATGATTTTTTAAAAAAATTGTGCAAAGGAATGTTTACATTTAATATATAGAGAATGAATGGAATTTAACTCTTTCATGACCACTCAATTATTTTAATCTTACTTTAAATGTATCCATTGTTATTATAAATGTTAAATTTTTAGATAATATTTTTGATATTTTAATATTTTAGAGTAGTGATTTCTAAATAGAAAGGTTATTTTCTTCATGAAATGTTCTGTCTGATCTTTGAAATTCATTTTACATATATGATGACATACATTAATGTTACTCAATTCTTTATGGGGTTATTAACCAATAAAATAATAATTATTTTTTCTTATGATGTTTTTTTTATGATGACAATAATTTTATGAAACTTGTTCCATTTCTATAGATTATGTTATGATGAACTGTTTATGAAACACATTTCTTTTAATGGGTTTTGATATAATGAATATCTTATGACCATGTGGTGAACATTTGTATAATTTTAGTTATGTGATGAGTGGGGGATATTTATCATCTTAATAAATTTGGTAATTTTTAAGGTTCTATGGCCTTAAAGGGTACATGGTGGGATATCCCAAGGTTAATAGAGGTTACACAAGAGGTTATTAGATGAATAAACAAGGATAATGGGTGGTTATCCAAAACCAATAATTTCTTGGAATTTCTTGGTGGGTATCTTTGACGTAAGGATTTCTATACTTATGTGTATGCCAAAATTCAATTTCTTATTCCAATATTATTATCTCATATCACATGTTCATTGATCCATTTTAGATTCATTTCTTATAAACTATAAATATTTATTGAATGAATCTAGATAATGATCTATGATATATATATGGAATGAATTTATAACATTACACTCATGATATAATTCCCTTATATAAATGTTATTCTTATTTAATAATAGATTCCTCCCTTATTTACCCTTAATAAACATTATATCTCACCATTTCATTTGATTACTTTTTCTAGGTTAGGAAAATGGTATTAAGTATGACATGTCTAATAAGGTACTAGTTATGATGAACTAAGTGAGATATTATGTAGTTCATATATGAAATAGTTGTATATGTATACATGTTTCCAAAGGAATTGTACCTATAGGATTATAGTGTGGACTGTAATATTGTGTGAAGAATATTCATCTAATAATATGTGATATTTATGTATAAAATGTATGGGTAACTATAATTGAGATATATTCTTTAGGTTTTATGAGAACTTCAATATTTTAGGCATCTCTAATTATTAGAGAGATATAGTCCTTGGTGATGTTGAGTTGAGAAGTTATGTAATTTTTATTTTATTCGTGGTTTTATTGACCTTTAAAATATATGGAACCATTAGTTATATTCTTAATCATAGTATTAAGAAAACCTGTGTTTCATTAAGAAAATTTGTGGGATCCCATTTATTATATTTATATTCACCCCTATATGTCATTTGAGCTTAAACATGTTCTATATGTTCTAATGGTGAGAAATATAAAGGTTTGCTTAGTGTATGTGGAGGTAGTGGTGCTAGTGGTACTGATGTATAATATCATATAGTGGTACATGGAAAATATAGTTACTATTATAGTTATATCTAGTAGTACATGCATCATGAGGTGTCTTAGCCTACTTAGCTCCACTTATACAAAGTAATTTTAAATCATGATAACGTTTTCCTTAAATTTGTGGATTCCTATGTGTAAATAGAATAGGTTGTTGTTATTTATTTTTTGTGTCTAATATATAAAAACTTTTCAATATATTATTGGTTAATATTTGAAATTTATTACGTATTGAATTATCATATTTTTTAACTGGTTGATATAGTTTATGGACACACATGAGAATTATAAATTCTTTCATCTAGTATTCATCCCCTAACCAATTAGATATTGTCTATGGGTGATAGACTTAACTTTTCCTTAGCTAAGTGGGACCCTGGTGGTTTATTTCAAGTCATCCCATGTTCCTCTGCAAATGTTTCATCATCTTATATATCATTACACATCTTGGAAACATAAAAAATAATTGAGTACATTATATATTGTTCCCTAATAAAAATGAAATATTTTGATCACTTTTTTACATATGTAGGTTATCTTATTATTATTTTTCATCCACAAAAATAGTAAAATCATTTTTCTATATTTCAGGATGATAAATATGTTTATATATAACATAAATCTAATTTTAATTATTAATTAAACTTATTTTCTAGGGGTTCTATCTTACCTTCATCCATTTACACTCTCTTAGATCTGGACATAAAACATCACATATGGGATGTTATTTTATATATTTATCACAATATATATCTATATTATTCATAATATAACCACACATGATAATTATATTATTTTTTTAGATGATAAAATCAATTTTTAGGCATTTTAATTTATCAATAATTTATTTAATTATTAAAATATAATTTTGGCTAATTTTGGTAAAAAAATAATATCCTTTTTTAGCATAGTGGATTTAATTTTTTTAGTAATGACTCATTCTAATATATAACATGATCCAAATTCATATATTCACTAATCGTAGGAATATCCCCCATAGTTTATAATTTTATAATTTGTTTCTATGGTTTCTATTAAAACATTATGGAGACTTAACATTAAATACCCAACTCAATGTTACATGTCTGATTATACTAAAAAATGGACACATCTAATCCAAAAATTGGGCTCACAAAAAAATTACATGATGTGAAATTTGAAAAAAAATAAAATGGGTCCACACTGTATCTCAAAATAAAAATATAAAAGTATGAAAATATAACCTATATATGAATGGATAATCATAAAATTCACTCCTAACAAAATTCAGTCATGATATAATAAAATATTTAATTCCCCATGATTATATGAAGATATCTCAAAATGAATACATTATCCTATAGTCCAATATATGATCAATATTTCTTGCCAAACTTTTATCAAATACTCCTTAAGAACCAATAAACATTGATCCCATTCTCAAGATCCCCTAATTTATCTTTATAATAAACCATGATTCCTTATGTATGCACAGTGTCATGCATTTCATAAAGAGGAGGGATTATATTAAAAATTAATGAAGAGTATCAATTGAAGAGTTATTTTAGATTCTAAAAAATATAATTGGGTTTATTATGTAGTGTCCTAGTATTTATCAGGTCTATACATCATGAGTATGGGTTTAGAATATGGATGAGTGGGTTCTTGAAAGATGGAATTATTGTTTCATGGGGAATTCATGAAATGAACATACATTTCACTTCATAAAATTTGATCTGTAGAATGAATTATAGTTCATGGCATGTAAGGTTTTTATATGGAATTTTGTTGTTCATCCCATATGGAATTCATATCATGATTTAGTGATTCACAATGTTAATGGTCAAAGGAGTTTGAGAAAATACATTTGAAATGTACGTGTGATCTAGGAATTTTTCGATACTTGATTTGATTGTGTGATTAACTTGTTTGGTTGGTTTTCCACATGTGTAATGGGATGGAAGATCAAGTATATTTTATTGATGAAACATTTTAATGATGATAAATGGGTTGGTAGACTACTCTATAGTGATGGTTAGAACTAGTTTATGTTACGTGAAATGGTGTGGAAAAAATAGGCAGATCGGGAATAGTTTAGATTGTGAATTTTACAGAGATTAACACTTCTTGTGTGTGTTTTATATATGGTTTGGATGATATATGTTTCTTATTTATGGGTTCCCACTACCCAATACAGTTAACTTTATACACTATGAGCTTATATTTTATGTTATAACATAGGCTAAGTCCTATAGTAGTTGAATAAATTATAAATGATAAATTAATAAATAAATTAACAAATGGGATTGGGTGATGCTGATGTATGTAATGTAAAATGATTTTTATCATACTAACAGAAACCATTAGATGATATTTTGGGATTCCCTAAGACCAAAGATTTAAGTATTGTATTTGTTAAATGGTTAATTATGTTGAAAAACAAGAGAATATGAGTTCGAGAATTAATAGTTCTATGGAACATGGATTTAGAAAATATTTGTATTGGAAAATATTAAAGTTTTATAATTTATGATTAATTAATTAATCAATACAAAATTTTCTTTCTTGAGTTATTATTTAATTTATAGTCCTAATCAGTTGCAGTCAGGGGGGCTGTGTGATGAATTTAGAATATAATTATACGGATAGGTAGTTTCCATTATTATAATTTTGTGTGATATTATTTATATTATATTTTTATATTTCATTCATTACTACAATAATGTCTGTAGGGTGATAGAAATCCAACTCTTTGTGTGAGGGGTATTTTTTATAATATCCAGCATGGAGAAAAAAGGACGACATGTCCCTCACCCCTACTCTCCCTATTGTAGTAGATATGAGTTGGTGTGTCTTAGAAAATAATGGTTTATAGTATAAGGTGTGTTCCTACCTAGGATATGAAAAATATTAGTATTATTATAAATTTATATATTACCTATAATGGAATCGGTTTTATAGCATAATTTTATTCGGTCATGGTGGCTCTGCTATCACATGAGTGCATGTGAATAGGTTGTGATGGATAGAGTTATAACACATTTACACAGACTATTGTCGATTATAGTTATATACATGGTTACATATGGGATGATTTTGGTGATAAGAAATATATTTGGGCTGATGATAAGTTGATATGTTTGACCCTGTGGTAGGATATTTATGGTAGGTATGAGGCACAACTCACAAGAAATAAGGCTAATATGTGGAAGGTATGAGTATATGATGTGTGGCATTGGGGAGTTAGTGTAACAAAGTATTGGGAAATTAGATGTTAGGTTCCTTTATTATATGAATATTATTTTTCAAATGGAATGGTTTTATTCAATTAATTACTTAGTGAGAGATCCATAGTAAGGATATATAAACTTTTATTACCTTTTTAGGTGGAAAGTTAATTTCATTTTTTCATTCATTGAGAATTTGTGTGTTATTTAACATTATTTTATCAGTGTTTATAAGAGGTTCCTATTTATTATGGCTATTATGATCACCATATGTATATATAATCTATTTTTTAGATCACTAGGATATGAATGGTGGTCAAAAATATTATTACTAGTTTGAAATATTGATCAAGAGATGTTAGGGGTTCATTGTCACTACCAAGGATTTAATTTTTATAATTTCAAATTTTTTTCTTCGTTTTTTAGTTTATGTATGAAATTAATAGAATTGTGATATATTCTAGTTTATACATGGTATTAATTTTTGTTTTATTTTTATTATATTTTACTCCTTAAAATTATATGATTCTAACGCCTCACATATGTGTGACTTATATACCCTTGGTGCTTGTCACCAACTCATGGCCTATTAGAGGTATGATTTAGGGGTAATTATCTCCCTTACTTGATTTCCATCCTACGTAGGGTATTGTTTTTTGGTGGGTATTATAGAATAGTGTTTTTCATAGGTTTTGGTTTATCAACAGTATGGAGTTTAGAGTTACAAAATTGTGAGGATTCATGGTTTTTTTAGAAAATAGTATTATCCAATCTTTGTTTGTATTTTTAACATGGGAGACTGGTTATGAAATGATATTTTATAGAGACCCATGATTTTACATAATGACATTCATGTTTTCTACACATTTTTATGAATTTTGGTAGGCAAAAGAGATGTAGGTAAAAATGAATGAATTAATTAATTAAACAAAAAAAAATTTATTTCCTCAGATTTAGAATATAATAAAACTTTTTATTTATTAGATATGGAACTATTCCAACATCCCCATCAATTACATGGATAATAAATTTATTATGATGTTATAAGAGATCACAGTGTATTAGAGATCAATGATGAAAACAAATAAAGGAGAAAAATCTAAGAGTTACATTGTCAGGATAATTATGAGTACAAGGGATCGATTTCATAATGGGAGATAGAGGATTAGAAAGATGAGGTGGAGAAAACCACCAGTTTATTCTATTCTCAAAATTATTGTTGGGTTTCTTATGTATGATTATGTTTCATTAGTAAGATGATCAATGTTGAATTTTCTTCTTTAATTATCACGAGGAGTCGACTATTTAATTTGACAATTTTAGGGATTAGTTCTAGGCTGTGTTCCTATCCATAACTGATATGGAAACTTGTCTACATAATATTCTTACCATTTTTATGGGAGTTCTAATGTTCAAGAGTGCATTATCCACTCTATGAACCTAATAAATATTTACTTAATTCTTTTTATATATTATATTTCTAGGGTGAGAATTTTTTAACATTCTTTGAACACATAGAAACAGTTTTAATTCAACACATATAAAATGAATCAATATCTTGTAGTTCTGGAAAAGGGGGAGGTCACTGATATGATGTTGACCAAAACTGGATCTTCATGGGATGGGAGTCCTGGGGTCTCTTTTATATAAAATCTATGATTTGGAGTTATTAACATCATATTTATAAGAGGTTTTAGTCTGTATAGAGTAGGATTCCTACCTATTAAACATGTATCATGAGATCTAGAAGATCTTGGTACCTTTCCAGTGATTCAAATGTGTATATCTATTCTTATGGAATTAGTGGTAATTATATGTGAGAGTTCCAAGCATTTTTCAGTGTTCAATGTGTTGCTAGTGTATCATTTTTTTACACAACCTTTTTAGTAATTTCATCTAATTAATCTACAGCATTAGGTAATTACATCATTTTAGCAGTGAAGAGGGGATGTGAAAAGAAAATTAAAGACTCAATACAGCTCATCCTCAGGGATAGAAGGTATAACATAGCTATGGAGGATTTCTAAATCACAACTAGAGATGTTGGAGATCATGACATTCAAAGATGAATATTTTAGTGTTTCCATCATTGGGTGATCCGGCTGTCATACAAGGAATTATATACCTATATTATACATAGGTTTATGCCATATAGTATTTTGGATATACACTCTCTTTTATTTCATCTACCTCCTTGCATGATTTGGGACTAGAGGTGGATAAGATTATATTTTCCTTGGCATTAATTACACTACTTGAAAGTTGAGTTATCCTATTTGATGTGTGTAGATATTACGAGTAGGTGCAAGGGAATCACCACTCTTTGAGATACATACAATGTTTACAAATAAAACAATATGAAATCATCCTCAGTATAGATTCGATGTATTTATTATAGGATATCTTATATTTATTCAACAGGAGAATCATTATCTATGATACTAATAGAGACCAGGTAGTGTTCGTTGGTGAGCCATACCCTCTGGTAGGTAAAATACATATTAGATCATTATCTTATTTTATAGTTAAGATGATATTGATATATATGATTTTTTATATGGTTTTTCCCCAAGTGTATAAGTGAGTTTCTTAATTTTTATATTGAAATGGGTTTTCCACTACCCCATTGACGGTATATCATGTTTCAGATAGAAATGAAATGAGTTGTTTCTATAATATTGATGCATCTATATTGTACAACCCATTTGAAGTTGTGTAGCTATGGATTCAGGGAGAATTTTTATTATAGATAAGATTCATTAATCATTATACATCACCATGTCCAGATCTAGTTCTGTTTGAAAAGAAAAAAAAATAAAATTTTGTGATTGTATGTCAATTTTCATCATTTTATTGATAAATAACCACTACCCTCTCAGAATGATTGATGAATTTATTCAAAATGATGAATTGGGGTAACTATTTCTGAGTGTTCAACATGTTGTATGGATATCGTAAGATACATGAAAACAATGTGGATATCCTAGATACTACTTTTAGATATCATTATTTGAACTATGAGTTTTTGTGAAGTCGTTTAGTGTGAAAACTCTCTACTTTTGTTCAACGGGTTGATGATTGTAGCATCCTAGGAGTTTCTATACTAGTTCATAGTGGTATTTATCGATGAAATATTCATGCTTTCAACATCATAAAAGGATCATGAAAAATATATTTGGGATATTTTGGGAGTTCTTCAATTTCATCTATATTTTAGGAAGATATCTATGTGTGAATTCTGGGATTGTAAGTTCCATTTATTGTGGAATGTAATATATTTTCATGGATTATTAATATATTCTTTAAATATTGTGGGGATCTCTTTTATAGACCCCAATAATTTTTTATAGGTGCGTAGTTTCTTTAATATGGATATATATTATAGGATATTCATACCCAACTCCTCATGGATTGAAAATCCTATAAAAGTATTAAATAAAAAAGATTCTGGTGTTCAAGTGGAATGTTGAATGTGCTGATACATTTGTTTATTTTAAGAAGAAACTTTTCACTTTTTTGGTTCTCCATATGTATAAGAGGGAATTGTGTTCATGGTTTTATGAGACACGTCACATCTTTTACTAGGGAGTGTATTGACTCAATATAGTAAAGCTTTCTCTTATGGGTTATAAAAATTATAGTCTCATTAATTTAATTATTCCACAAATGATATTTAGATTTTATTTTAGTGTTTTCCCTGAAGTTTTGGGAACATTATCTTATTGATGATTGTTTTGTGGTGTTCACAAATCACAAGATTTATAAGTATGTGTTTTTTAATGTGAATTGAACCTATGGTGTTGATAGTGGATGGAGTTATTATAGCACTATGACTTCAAAATTTCTATCAAACATGGTAAATAGATGATCTGGTGGACTCTTTGAGAATAAAGTCACAATGTAGTGTTCTACATGAGTCTTGAAACTCTTGGACACTGATGGAAAAGTTGACTATGATTATCCATGATAGAGAAATAGTCTATGGTAGAGGTTTTATTTACCAGATGATAGTGAGGTCATCTATGGTGCATCATGTATATAAGTCTAAGTTGGGGGATTCCTAGAAATCATTTTGGAATGATATAGTTTTTTATGGTGACTCCCCTTAGGATTGGTGCTATAATGGATAGTATCATGTTTTGTTTTATGGGAATCATTATGTTCCTTCGGTGTTGTGTGATGGGTTTATCCATGAGTATCATAGTCTTCCTTTGTAGGTACATCTATTATATAAAAGGGGAATCATGATCTAAGTAATTATTTTTTATTATATGGTCATGAAGTACATAGTCTAAATTTTTGTCTCTCTATATTTTTTCTCCAATATGAAAAAGGATTTGCATCATCTTACGATGGTTTCCTTCAGTAGGTTCATGTTTCAAAGTGGATGTGGGAGGAAATTTTGATGGAATTTTTCACAATTTTACCAATAGATTAGGGTGTTTGTTATTATATATGAGTGAATATGGAATTCTTAATGATGTCATATCACTCAATAGTGGTTAAGTATTGGTGATTAGTGTAGGTTCTCTCGAAGTAGTATCTAGGGGGAAATGAGGCTTCATGGTGTTCTAAAGATTTTCATCTCTAATCACAATTTCTGATTTACCTATAGGTTGTGGACAGTCTTCCAATGTGCATTTGGAACTCAGTTATTACTGAGATCCTATATTCATATTCAAATAGGGGTAAAACAAAATAGACTTCCAGACCATAGAATATATGTTACACACATGTATACTGAATTTTAGATTTATATGGGTGAGAGAAATACTATTAGTTGATTTTTTTCTATAGTAATATATATCACTCCACTATTTGTGTGAATCCTTTAAAATCACTATATATCCATCCTTTATTGTCATCATTGAATTGAAATTAGGTGATATATTCACCTATTCTTGTATTGTAATTGGTGTAGATTGTGACAGAGATGGTATAGGTTCTCTTTTTATGAATAAAGGTGGAACTTTTTCACTAGAATTATTATTCCTATCTTAGGAGGACACATATTGAGTTAGACAATTGAGATCACATGTTCTTAAAGGTGCCTCCTCATCATGGTATGAAAATGTTCTGTTGTGTTAAAAAGCCTTCTCCCATGATATTTTTACCTTTTGAAGAATTTTATTTGGTTAGAGTCCTAGATTTTTCTTTATCACCACTCTTATAGATGAGATGGATTCATGATTTCTTCCATGTGTCACAATTTCACGGGTATATTCATGATGACTCTCACATCATTGATTATGGTGTGTTGGAAACTTAGGGTGATGGGAAATTTGATGAGTGAAAAATTATGATTTAAGACCATCAAGGTAAGGTGTTTCATGAGTATTATATTCATTTAGTTCATTCCCTATAATGGTACAATGTCTTGTAAGAGATTAATTAGAAGTATATATCAAATATTCTCACTCAATATCACACATTTTTTTATTCTTTGGTTGATCCCTAATAGGATACATTATAAACCTTATGCAATTTTAAGATATCATTTCTATTCCTTAGTATTATATGTGTCTTAGACTTTTCAATGAGGGTTTTATGATTTGGGAGTTGTATTTTAGGTATGATGGTGGTTCTATGTGTTAATAATCCTTATTCCTCTAGTAGTAATGTTATTCTTTGTTGTATAAATATATTTGAGAGGTATCTCATAGAGTGTTTTTTCAAACCCCTTTTCTTTTAAAGTTCTTTTTTCAAATATTTTTATAATTATTTTTAGAGGTATCTAATATAAGTTTAAAATTTTCCTTGGTTCTATCTTTTCTTAGTTTCAGTTTAATAGATAGAGAAGAGAGTGGTCGACAACATGAAATATTATTACATTTGGAATTCACAGTGTGAATTCTACATTCACAATGTGAATTGTGATTTATATACTGGATTCTGGTTCATGGAATAAAGGATTTTGATGTTTAATTTCATGGTTCTATATATATGGATTTCATGATATGAATCATTGATTCATGTCATGATTGTATTTTTTGGTTTTAGGGATAAATCATCTTAAATTTTTGTGGATTCATAACACTTGGAATTCATGGAGTGAACTAGAAATTCACAAAATGAATATGGATTTCTCAAGAAGTTATATAATTTAGCAATCTCCATCATATTTAATTTATTTAATCTCTATAATATCAAAACCTATTAGACCATGATATATTTTTTGATTGCCTTTGAATTTTCTTTAGTCAGATTCAACCCTCTTCATCTAGAGATCCTTTCATTTTGACATAAAGTGAGTTTTACATTTCTATCAACAATTATTTCTATAAAATTATCTCATGTAACATTATGGATGTATTTTTTTATTATTTATAATTTGTTTCTAATATTTTTATCCTAATATAAAACATTTTTATTCCTTTTCATGATCAGTATCAAAGATTCAATCTCCTACGTTGTATTCTACAATTATTATCGATGTTTTGTCTTGCGGTAGGGGATCTGTTACACTACTTTTGATTTAATTTTTATGTGTGAGTCTATCATCTCTTAATCCCCTATGTAGTGTTATATATAAACTATAGATGATAATAACTTGTAAATTTAAAGCAATAATGATGTTATTCTTCATTTTTTATCATTTTTGGTTTTATGATTTTTCAAAGCTCATCTATTTCTAAAATAGTGTTATATATTTACATTTTTGGTTTTGTTGAGATTATCACGGTTATTTTTGAATTAAATATAATTAAAATTTTAAATCAATAATAATTTTTTTTGTATTAAATAATGAATCATGTAAAATAACAATTCCTCTTCCTTGAATTTGTTTTAATTTGAATATAATGGTAAATGATTGATTATTTTGATTCAGATTCATTGATTTAAGATAAGTTATAGATACCTTGTTGATAAAAACTTATGCATAATAAACCAGTTAATTGAAATTGAGAATTAAATTTTTTTTTCGTTGATAAATGTTTTGGGTCTTGTGATCACATCCTTATTGTGGAAGGACTGCATTCCATGTTTCTACATCATTGGTATTCTTTCATGTGTATAGAAAATACATTTGAAATGTAAATGTTATTTAAGAATTTTTAGTGCCTTTATGAGATTTATTTGTAATATTGTGTGGTTGGTTTCATTGATAATAAGTGGTCTAGATGACCAGGGATGATTGACTTACAGTAATTTTTATGGATAATATATTATTTTGGAGTCCATAGTACTGGGATAGATGATTTAGGTGATAGCCCGAAAAAATTATTTTATACATGAATGTGTGGGAAATTGTGATGGTCGAGAGGAGTTCAGTGTGAATATTGATCATCAATTCATTATTTTCTATTTATTCTTATTATATGTTTAGGTGGTTAGATATTACATGTTGTTGGGTTCCCACTACTCAATATATTTAGACTATATACATTGAGAGTAAATCATTGATGTGGTAGGATAGGTAGATTCATATATTACATAGATAAATTAGGAATTATAATTGAATAAGTCAATAATTCCTTGGGATGGGATGTTTTTTAGGGATGTATTGTAAATTTATTTATATCAAACTAATGTAATCCTTTGGATAATTGATTCATATGTACCAATAAGAATAGTTTTAAATATGGAATTTGGAATTATATTAACATACCTAAGATTATAAGTCATAGAATTAAGAGTGTTATGGTACTTATGTTAAGAATAATAATATTTTAATCATGTAAAATTTTAATGTAAATTAATTAATGGTAAATTAGTTAATTAATTTTCAATTGTGATGATTGCGTGCTTATTTAATATATAGTCCTTAAAAGTGACTTTTTGAGGAACCTATTTATTGATATCAGCTTATGAGTCTAAGGATAGATAGTTTTCTATATCATGGATTGTGTGAGATTTTATTTATATTTTATTTTATTATTTTATATGACACCCCACACGTGTCGGTACGTCAACTGAAACATAAATGATTTTTGGATGTTCTCTCCAACATCCAATATAGTGAGGAATATAATGTACAACATCTCGATCTAAACCACTCTTTCATTAGTCATAGATATCCATAGTAATATCCCAGGCCATTATTTCTTATTAAATATGTTGTGTTCTTACTCGGACTATGAAAATAGTCTATTTCACCACACACTTATATGCATTTTGTAATGGCTTGATGTATATCACTTGCTTTTATCTGGTTGTTGTGGGTCTATATTCCTATAAGTTTACATGATTTGGTACTTATGAAATGTTGTATAATGAATTTACATATGATTTATTGGATTCTATAAATATACTTGGTTATAGATATGATGAATTTGATGACTGTTTGGATATGTGTATTTATGCTAATATGAGAAGTTAGGCCTGGGTAAGACATTTGTAGATAGGTTGGATGCCTGAATCACATCAAAAATGTATTAATTATAAAATATAATATAATTAAATGAATCGATATTATTTTTAAGACATAATTATTCACTATAATTATAATATCATATCTTCCTTTATACCATCCAATCATTTGGAAAATGATAACGTCGCTCGTGCATAGATATGGACTACCTTCTTTAAAAAGTGATGTGATTTGTTTTTTATATACACTATGAATGGATGGTAATAATTATGTATTTAATAATTATATTTGATTGATATGAAATAAAAATGAATTTTTAATGTTGATTTATTATTTTCCTCTCTTTCATTCCATCTATGAAAAAGTGAAATCAATGATCATTCATATGTATGGTCTACCGTCTCTATGAATGGTGTAGTTCATTTTCTTATATCTACTTTTATGTATGAATATAAATACAAGTATATTGAATATATATTATATTTATATCATGATAAAAAATGAGATAATGGAACTATGCTGAATGTATAAGGACAAAATCTACAGATTCAAAGTATGCAATAAAAATGAAGCAGTTATCACCTGGAATAGTTATTTTGATATAGAATTATCGATAAATTGTTGATAAATCTTATATGTAAATAATATATGGTATGATATATATATATATATATATATATTATTTTTTCCATGAATATATTTATAATAATTATATCTTTGATATACAGGAGGTCTGAACACATGCAAATGAGGTCAGACATACGGTATTTGTTTTATGTTACAATCCCATTATTTATTGGGATAGTTAATAATTATTTTATATTGATGAAATATTGCACACTATATGTAAATAATTAAATTAATTAAACTATCCTTTATTTAATTCTATAAATTACATGTTTCCCTTTTATTTCCCTTATATTAAGTACTCAAGAGACCAAAAGATATTTTTTAAAGGAAAATAGACTTTATTACCCTCTTTGGTAGAAATTCAGTCTTCTTCCATTTCCATTTTTTCTAACACATATTTCAATAATGTTATTAATATCATACAATGATTTTTATAATATTTTTCCCCATGTTTTAATTTTTTAAAGGTATTATGAAGGTAATCTTCTTATCATTATTAGGATGTGGTACTTCTGATTTTTTAATGAAAATGTGAATGGAATATTTGTTTAAACGTATATGAAAAGTTTGGAATTTTACACTATGATGATTTCTCAATGATTTCATACTTCCTCAATATGTTTCTATTTTTTTTTAATAAAATGTTTTCTTCAATATTTGGGATATTTTTATATTTAATTAAGTTATTTCGTAGAGAAAATTGTATTTTCCTCAAGAAATGTTCCAATTTATCTTTTAAAATTATCTTCCATATAGGTTGACATACTTTGATATTTCTTAATATTTTCTATAGATATGATTTAGCTAAACTCTTATTTTTTTATATAGTCAATGATTATGATGACAATATGTTTATGAATCATTTTTCTTTTTTATGGGTTATGCAATGATTATTTTTTATGAAAACCATTTCATTATCAAGGGTTATGAAATGATGAATTTTTTATCATCTTATTTCGAGCATATGTATGGTTTTAATTATGTTATGGGAAGGAACAAAATTATATATCCCTTGAATGAATTTTGTAAATATTGATATTTCATAATGTAATTCAGACCAAAATGTTCTGTGAATAAAGTTTAGTAAGAAATTATATATGTCATGATAGGATTGGGAGTGAACCTTACCTTATACAATATAATGGGGAGTAAACCCAATCCACTCTGATAGTATTATAAGTGATCCAATACTACTAAGAAAATGACTTTTGATGCTTATGATTATGGTATAAACTTATTTCATATGCCTATTTTATTCAATCATTTCTTATGTATTGTGATTACTCTAGGATTTGTATTTTATGAAATGAAGAGAATGATGAAATTATTCCAAATTATGATCTATGATATGAATGGAATGGTTTTTGAAATGATATCATCATTTTATCATATCCTTATTCTCATCTTATATTTATATATATATATATATATATATTTCTTATTTACCCTTACTGAGCATCTTATGTCACTATTTTTCATGTTTCTTCTCTCTATGTTATGAAGAAAGGTATCATGTTAGAAATGGATATAAATGGTTAAAATTAT
Organism: Viscum album; assembly: GCA_963277665.1. NCBI lineage: Eukaryota > Viridiplantae > Streptophyta > Magnoliopsida > Santalales > Viscaceae > Viscum > Viscum album. The sequence goes on from OY728125.1 coordinate 1,804,494,857, forward strand.
GATGAACCTAATGGAAGATGAGGTAGTCTACCTCTAAGCCAGTTTTTTTGTATCCATGTTTCCAAATACATTAGAAAATAATATTCTAGTATGGTTCATTAGTTTATTAAATCTATATTCATATACTAAGATGTATTATCAATATATAGAACATATAGGTCACTATAGTTCATATTAGAGTGATTTTAAGTATCCTTTGGAAACATGGATTAAAATAACATAGTGAGAACCATTGGGATAATTCTGTGTATATGATAATAACAAAAAAAAATCACATATGACCTAGGTTAAACCTAATATGTCATAGATTAAGAATAAGGTGTTTTAATTTGTACATACAATATATGATTTTTCATGATTATGTAGTTTCCCACTATTAATATTATTTCCAATAGTTTTAATTTTGGATTTTATCAATGGATGGAACCATAATGAATCATTTAAATGATAGATATTATGGAAAATGAAATGACTACCCTGCTAGTAAAACGCATTTTATATGCGATGGAATGAAAAATTGCTTTCATATGTATAATCAATATTCTCAAGATATGAATAATGTTGATATTCTATATTATAAAAGGAGAAAATAATGTAATGTTGAGACCTTAATGAGGAAAACCCCATATTCTTTTATTGGGTATGTTGATCCACTAGTTGTTGAGCTATTGATATTACCACTGAAAATATATTTTCTATTTTCTAGTGTTTAGAAAATTAATAATTTATTTCATTGGATTATCATTTTGATAGAGAATAATATCAATAGTGGAATATTATCAAGGACATGAGGCAATGGTCTGAATTTTACTACATGGTATGGGTTGAGTTCAAGAGATAATATTTCAAACGGTACTTCCCTTGTATTCTATGTATGAAAATGGTGAATCAATTCCTTAATCTGAACCATAAGGATAATGAATATCTTACTGTCTATGAGTTAATATTAACAGGAATTGTTATATATGCATATGGTATAATCATCAAACCCCAATTTAAGATTGATCAATTATTTAATTTCATAAAACCATCTTTCTAAAGGGAGTAAGTCATAAGATAATTTAGTAGATTTAATGAAACTATTTGATGTAATATCAATGTTGAAATGGTGAATGTAGATACCTATCAATGAAAAATTATAAAATAGAAATTAAATATGGAATTTAATGGAAATTATAAAAAACATGGAGATAATTATATGAACTTTCATTTATGATAAAACTATGGATGAAATCATGGTGTACATTTCATTAAGGTGACATTGAAATGTTTTATATAAAAGCCCATATCCCTCACTCTGAGATCCTATTTGGAAATCGATAAAATTTCATTTCTAGCTATCATTCCCATCATCGTTACCCAATTTTCCCATCAAAACCTTACAACCTCAAAAGAAAACCATCAGTCACTTACATTCTGTAGGGAATTTTGGTTTAGAGTTTAAGAAAATTAGGAAATACTCGTATATAAACAATTCACATCAACGTGAACTCATAAACAAATGGATCATAAAGTTGAACATCATCTCCCATTATAACCATATTTACTTATTTTACACTAGGTATTAATATAATTCTAATGAAATCCTTTCTAAACAAATATCATTAAAAATAATTTTTTAAACCCCGGGAAATGGAATCATAATAATGGTGATCTCATATTCTCAGTATGGGTAAACATGATCATTAATAATTAAATTTCATCAATAAGAATAATAGTGAATAAGGGAATAACTACATAATCAAAAAACACAGGTGATTCTTAAAGGAACTCATAACAATTAAAACCTTTACCATCAAATATAAAAACTTCGAAAAAGAATGATTCATTACAATCAATAATAATAATCCATGTGATATCAATATAGATCCTTAGAAACATTATAAACCCATTGAAATAATAAATAAAACATATCAGTATCTTGGAACATCATCTAATTGAACCCTTAGATAACCCTTACCAAACACTTATATAAACATAACAAATGGAATAACCAATGTGTTTGACTTTCATAATTATAGTACCCAATGCATCAGAGTACTATTTGGGCACACCCATTGTATTAATATTACAAAATCTCCCAATGCTATCTAGATACACCCATAATTTATAATGTACAAGAACAGAATAAATAAATAATTGATCAAAAATTTTGAAATAACATTTTTTATTTTCAAAACATGATTAACCCATGAAAAGAAAATATGTCTCAAAAGAATCTATTTAAAAACATGACTAACCCATGGATAAGAAATGGGTTCTAAAACAATCTATTTGAAACACTACTGGAAATGAAGGTTATACCAATGGTTCTAAACCATTGGTATAGGCTGGAAAACCGTTGGTATAGCCTATACAAATGGTTTTCTAAACCGTAGGGAAGTAATCCGTGAGGAAAGCCCTATACCAACCGTTTGATCTAAACCATTGTTATAGGCCACTGTATGTATTGATTTACCAATGGTTTTAGGCTAACCGTTGGTATATGTTTGTATAGAATTTTTACCCACAGTTTCATTGAAACTATTTGTATATATTGAAGACTAAACACTACACAAACTGTTTTAAAATCGTTGGGATAGTTTTTAAATTTTTTCTCAAAGAATACTAATGGTTTAAAACTGTTGGTATTGTGTATTTCCAGAACTATTGCACAGCAGCCCCTCCAGTAGCCACTCTAGTATACACCTTCATATAAAATAGTACAAAAACACATACAAACAAACTTAAAACAGCATAAAAAGCACCTGTAATAGCACAAAAAAAAACACATAAAACCATCAAACTCTTCCAACGATGTCATGTACTACAATTCCCTATATCAATATTCATATGAAAAAAATCTTCCATTAGAGTTGAATAACAGTTTCAATAACTCAAACATTATTTACACCCATTTCAATCTTTATATATCAACCACTCTTCCAGTAGTAATTCAACTCACCCCTTTACAACCCCCCCAACCAGCACAACCCCCCCACCTCCCCATCAAATTCTGATAGGAAGAATAGTCTGAAAAATACTTATTAGAGTTGAAATAGAGTTTGAAATTGGCTCAAATCACATTTTTTCTGATCCTAGATTTGGGTATGTAATGATTTGTGATGCATTTTTCATTGAACTTGTATTTTTTATAATATATTCTGAAAAGGTATTTTCTTAGGAGTCTCATCACTTATGACCCCATGAGTGAAACTACCCAACTCATGAAAAAGAGTTTGTGACTATCTTTGATGAGTGTAAATTTCAGAGACACCACCTCTTTGATTAGAGACATGTTATATATACAAACTGAATGTCATAGTAATATAATTTATTCTAATGTGAACTAAATCGTTTTCAGATGTGTTGGATAAAATACATGTAGATGTTCAAATTTAAAATTGAATATCTTTTCTGTAAAGGAAATGTTAGTTTATAGTCACTAAGAAGGAAGATGAAGGAGGTAGGGGTGTTAATGTCAGATATTGGTTGAATGGTAATGGATTTGTTGGTAGACTCTATAGTGGTAATAACATAATATACTTGGTTATTGGTTTTTATATGCATAGTGATCATGTCCAAATTGGTTGAGTAAGTGGATGTTGAACATGTGTCTAATCCAGAGTTTGTCGTGATGCATATGAGGTTGAAAAAAAAACAGTCCCCTTCCAGGATGGGTTATAGTCATACATGGTGTACTACTGGTTAATGTAAGGGCGACACTTCTTTATTCCATGATAAAAATAATTAATGATACCATCTCATGCTTAATAGTGAGAATAAAAGTGACAACACATAATATCCTCAAAAAAATTGGATCCAACTGAATCATGCCCCAAATACCCTCTTTAATCCAACCATCCTACCATAGGACTTTGAAAAGTGGCAGCATATTCCCTCGCTACACTTTCTTGATTTTGTGAAATAAAACCCCTCAATTTTTGAAATTGTTTTGTTTTTTTGGATCATAATAAGATTTTTTGATAATGAAAGAACACCCAAATATGATCTATCCTCAAACAAAAGCAAAATTTATATAAAAAGAAAAATGTCTGAAAACGAATTTTACCTAGGAGTGGTTTTCTTCTTCCTAAATATAAAGTGAATGTTTGATGATGCATGCTATGAAACTAAATTTGAAAATGGGGTATGGAAACTGACCCATGGTTCCATGGTAATTACAAAAGGAGTAAAGTATGGAACTCTTTACTTGATTTAAAATTCAGGAAGAACTGAAATGATCATAATTTCAAATTGTGGTGGTCTAGATGAATGGAACTATAAGTTTATTGACCTTAGTGAGAATAATATTAATGTACTTAAGGCTATGAACACTAAATAGTGTATGTATGGTGTGATCTATTGATCAGAGTAGTGTTCCACCACATTGTGCCTCGAATTAAGGTGGGGTTGACTCATACACATAAAAATGTCCAATGTATCATCTTCTTAAAGTATCAACACAATCCAAATAATTTTGGTCAGTTTTCCGTATGTCAGTTTTGTTTTCACTTAAAATGTTGTTCATTTTAAAAAAATGTGAGACACCTATAGTGATACTGGACACACCATGCCTCGGATGGAGGTAGGGTTGACTTTTAGACATCAAAAATGAATCATGTATCATTTTTCTAAAGTATTATTACAATCTGAAAGCGTTTGGTCAGTTTTCTGTATGCAAGTTGTTGTTTTCACTTAAAATCCTATTCATTTCAAATAAAACAGAGACACCTTTAGTGATATCGGCCACATTGTGCCCCAGATTGAGGTGGGGTTGACTCATACATGTATCAGATGACTCATGAATCGTTTTCATAAAGTATCAATATAATATGAATGTGTTTTGTAGGTTTTATGTATGCCAGTTGTTGTTTTCACTTAAAATGTTTTCCATTTCAGATAATAGTGAGACACTTTGGGTGGTTTCAACCTCACCGCACCTCGTATTGAGGCAGAGTTGACTCATAAACATCACATCTGACCCATGGATCATTTTTCTAAAGTATCAACACAATCCGAATAAGTTTGGTTGGTTTTCCATATGTCAGTTGTTTTTACTTAAAATGATGTCCATTTTAAACAAAAGAGAGATAGTTAGAGTAATAATGGACATAATGCACCTTATGATGAGACAGGGTTGACTCATACACGTCACATATGACCCATGGATAGTTTTCCTAAAGTTTCAACAGAATCCGAATGCTTTTGGTCGGTTTTATGTATATCAGTTGTTGTTTTCACATAAAATGATGTCCATTTTAAACAAAATAGAGACACTTTTAGTGGTGTCAGCCACACCGCAGCTCGGATTGAGGCGGGGATAACTTTTACATGTCACATATGACCCATGGATCGTTCTCCTAGATTTTCAATAGAATCCGAATGCATTTGGTCAGTTTTCCGTATGTTAATTCTTGTTTTCACTTAAAATGATGTTCATTTTAAATAAAAGAGATACACTTTGAGTGGTTTTGGACACACCATGCATCGGATTGAGGTGGGGTTGACTCGTAAAATTCACATATGACCCATGGATATTTTTCCTAATGTTTTAATAAAATCAGAATGTGTTTGGTTGGTTTTCTTTATGTTAGTTGTTGTTTTCACATAAAGTGATGTCCATTTTAAACAAAAGAGAGAAATTTTGAGTGGTTTCAGCCACATTGCACCTCTTATTGAGGCGGGTTTGACTCGTACATGTCAAAAATGTCCCATGGATCATTTTCCTAAAGTATCAACACAATCTGAATGTGTTTGGTCGGTTTTCCATATTCCAGTTTTTGTTTTCACTTAAAATCATGTCCATTTCAAATAAAAGTGAGACAGTTTGAGTTGTGCCGGCCACCCCATCCCTCGTATTGAGGCGGGGTTGACTCTTACATGTCACATATAACCCATGGATCATTTTCCTAATTTTTCAACATAATATTAATGATTTTGGTTGGTTTTCCATATGTCAGTTGTTGTATTCACTTAATATGATGTCCTTTTGAAACAAAAGAGAGACACTTTGAGTGGTGCCGGCCACACCACACCTTGGATTGAGGCGATGTTGACACATAAACATCAAAAATTACCCATGTATTGTTTTCCTAAAGTAACTACACAATACGAATTCATTTCGTCAGTTTTCAGTATGCCGGTTTTTTTTACTTAAAAGAGTATCCATTTTAAACAAAAGAAAAACACTTTGACTGGTTTCGGCCAAACCATGCCTCAGATTGAGGCGGGTTTAACTCGTTTACATAAAATATGACCCATGGATCCTTTTCCTAAAGTATCAATAAAATCTGAATTCTTTTGGTCGCTTTTCCGTATGCAAGTTGTTGTTTTCACTTAAAATGTTGTCAATTTCAAAGAAACGTGAGACACTTTGGGTGGTGCCAGCCACACCGCACCTTGGATTTAAGTGAGGTTTACTCATACAGGTTACAAATAATTCATGGATCATTGTTTTGAAGTATAAACTCAATCCAAATGTGTTTGGTCAGTTTTCCGTATTCCATTTGTTGTTTTCACTTAAAATTTTGTCCATTTCAAATAAAAGTGAGACACTTAGAGTGGTACCGGCCACACCGTGCCACAGATTGAGGCGGGGTTCACTCGTACATGTCGGAAATGACCCATGGATCATTATATTGAATTATCAACACAATCCGAAGTCATTTGGTTGGTTTTCCATATGCCCGTTTTTGTTTTCACTTAAAATGTTGTCCATTTCAAATAAAAGTGAGACACTTTGAGTGATATTGGACACACCATGCCTTGGATTGAGGCGGGGTTAACTCGTACATGTCACAAATGACCCATGGATCATTTTCCTAAAGTATCAATTGTTTCCTACGCTTTTACGCTAGGTCACGCGTGGGTGTCCGTCATGCGGGGGAAGGATGCGTGGCTTCTTGCCCCGCATTCCCGCTTTCCAAAGGCGGGAAGAATCCATTCCTTGTTCGGGGACGTCTGCACCTTCATCGAAACCAGGATAATGGGATGTCATTTCTTCCTTCTGTGGATTCCTCCTTGGAGCTCGTCACCTAGTCCGGGTCTCCCTCATAGATTTAATACGGGATCGTGAATCTCGTTCCCGACGCCATATCTGCATGGACGTGAGTTAATTACGCTGCTTCCGTTGAGATGCTCCAAGGGGTCTGGTCGGGGCAGCAACCTTCGGTGAGGAGAATGGTCACACTGGGGTGTCGTCGGTATGTCTTGACGCCGGTGGATTGGCATGTCTATCTTATGTCCCTTATTATAGGGATTCTCGATGGCGCGGAAGCCCGAGGCATCCCACATCGAACGAGGGGGATTGTGTACCATATGAGGTTTTCCTTAGCGTCCCATGTTTGAAACGGGTTATGATGTGAGTTTAATGTCTTGCGGAGATGGATTGGACTGATCAGAACACTGAGAGTGTATCAGATTGAAGGACCCCCTAGGGGGAACACCGATGTTGGGGCCAGCATGTTGGCGGATTTCCGGATACTGTGGAGAGGAATGAGGTGGCATGATCTCACCGGGATGTGGCGGCCCGGGTGAGGATCAGGATGGGTGATGGAGTGACGGGCTTGAACCTCATGGAGGCTTCCTATGTATCCCCATGGCAGGGAATCAAAGTCCGCGTAGTTCGGTGATACAGTGGGACACTTGAAGAGGCGACCCGTGAGAATAAATGAATGGATTGAATCCTGGACGAAGTAAGGTCTCTAGGCTAGGGCATGAGCTTCCCGAGGCACGTGGGCTCTAGGGAGAGTTCAGGATGAGATGTGGGTGTGAGGTATGGGGCTTACGCTCTAAGGTGTCCCATGATGGGGAATATGGGGCTTACGCTCTGAGGCGGCCCATAATGGGGCTGGTGAACCGACGTGAAGGGTTCGGAACAATTGAGTGATGGTCTTGAACCTCGTGGAGGCTTCCTACGTACTGTGCATTAGCATGGATCAAAGTCCATGTAGTTTGAGGGAATATAGTTTATCGTCAGGTGGGGTGAGGGCATACAGTTTAACATCATGTGGGATGAGGAAATATAGTTTAACGTCATGCGGGACGAGGGCATATAGTTTAACGTCATGTGGGATGAGAGAATATAGTTTAATGTCATGCAGGATGAGGGCATACAGTTTAACATCATGCAGGATGAAGGCATTTGGGGATTACGCTCTGAGGCAGCCCATAGTGTTGGCGAACTGACGTGAAGAAGTCGGAATGACCAGGTGGTGGGCTTGAACCTCATGGAGGCCTCCTATGTACCATGCATTAGCATGGATCAAAGTCCACGTAGTTTTCTAGGATGGGGCTTATGCTCTGGGGCATCCCATAATGGTGGATATCATGGTCAATGCTTACTCTAAGCCCACGTGAGTCATGCTCGGTGTGAGAAACAAGAAGCAGCAGGGACCATATGATCACATCGCAAAGGGTGCGTCCGTGAGAAGCGGAAAGGGGCTTACACATTGAGCAGCCCAAATAGGAAACAGGGGCTTACGTATGGTTAGTGGCCCATAGTGCTGGGGTTTCCTCCAGGATGGAGGCCCGTATGGAGGTGCATGGGTGATACCTTCCGCTAGAGAGGCTAGGGGCTTACACTCTGAGGAAGCCCTTCTCTCATGGACAAATGCCACTCTGACAAGGAGGATCTCATTCCATGTGAGGAAGAGTCCATTACCGTGGAGACGAGTGGGCGTAAAGAATGTCAGAGCCGGGGGGGACCCTGTGTTTGAGGCACGGGGTCGGACCATAGTTTAACATCATGTGTTAAGGACGAGGTGCTTAGCTGTTTAACGTCCTGCATCTTGGACGATGTGGGTTCGCTCCACACCCCTAGGGATTACATGCCCAACACCCTCTACACCTTGTTGGAGGGAAGGCATCAGCAAGGCCATGGTGAAGGTGGCCCGTAGGGAGAATCATCGAGGGGTCCACATTAGCGTGGCTATGCGAAGAAGAAATATCCATTAGAGTGCCTATGCGGAGAAGCATAAGGCAAATCAACGCAACGGGAAACACCACCCAAGGGACCTTGAGGTTACCTCTCACGAGCCTGGAAGGTCGTATGAGAAAACAACGCATGACGTACATGCCCGACATAGAAGACATCAGGCGCTGGCGCAGAGAGGAAACCAAGGGGCATCAAGGCGAGGGGTCCTAGTGTTTGCACGCAAAGAGAAGGTTTGCGCGCAAAACACCGAGATGGCGTGCAATTGGACCAGAGTATTACACGCGGATAGTGGATGGCACGCAAAGGGATTGGATTGCGTGCGGAGAGGGGATTCCACTCAAAGGGCCTTGATTACACGTGGGGGCATGGGTTGATGCCTAAGGAATGGAAAAACCGAAGAGAGGGATTGCACGCAATTCGTAAGATATTGCGCGCAATTGGAGGGGATTGCGCGCAAAGGAAGAACCCGGAGGCGTTGGAAAATTCACTTAAGCCAGTGGGGTTGCGTGCAAAGGTGAACCTTGGGGCAAGGTTGCGTGAAATGGGGAATTACCTGGAAGTCATCTTGCGCACGCGGGAGTCCGAATTGCGTGCATGGGAGCTGGTCTGAATTTCTCAACCCCAAAACGGTTGGGCGCGTCTTCTATTTATAGGCATCCGCCGACGCAGAATCCAGGAGGTGCATGAAATCTTATGTGCTTGGGCCAGTCATCGCGCAAAGCCTTAGCGCGTGGAACCGGGTGCACAAACTTGCACGCCATCCCGGTGTTTTTTTTTCATGCATCCTAGACTTCCTTCACGCGCACACCAGTTTTTCACACGGGTCCTCCTTAATTTTGCGCACCACTTTCGGGCCATCCGGACCGGGCCTCTGAGTCCGAATATGACATCGCTTCGTCATTTCGAAACTTCCTCTGGGAGTTACGGACTTTTCAGCATCTAAAAATTCCCCCCTTGGAATTGGATCGACGAAAGGTCACAACGATCGGATTCCGATGGAAACATCGAAACGCCGAAGAAGGGCATCTGCTGGGTATTTTGCGTGCAAAAATCCAACGGGGCACGCAAAATGACGGATCAGTGTGGAAATTTCTTTCCGCATTGCATGGAACCATGGACTCGCCTATAAAAAGGGGTGTTGGGTCCCAAGTTCTATACTCAAGCTTTTCCGCAAGATAGGAATACCGCTCTCGTGCATGAAATTTCTCCCGTGGATGCACGTAAAAAGGCTTTGGCAGCGCGTAATTCCTTCCGAATTTTGGCCGCATTTGTGTGCCTACTCAGGATATTCCGCGCCTAACTTGCCGATTACGCACCCAACTCCTGGATTTCGCACCACCACTTCAGATTTCGAGCAACTATCTCTGATTCTGTGCATTACATCCTGATTTCGTGCCACTCCTGAAATATTCGAGATGGATGAAAACCAAGTTGATGAGAGGGAATATGCCGCTCGTAGAGCCGACGTGGCGGAGAATGAGGAGGTTTATAGCACCAAGGTGATTGTTTCGAACAACCTAACCTTGTTCAACCTGCTGACCCCTGCCCAAAAAGAAATATCCATTATCTGAAAACCTTTCGCTCTGGAACTTTGGCATCCTGGAGGAAGTTCCCCTGCTGGGCTTCGAGGTGGAAACACCGTGGTCATGGGTGACCCGGGAGGATGAGCTTCCCCACTACAACATCACCAACAACGGCCATCCTGCTAGGTAAACTAGGAATATGGACGTGTATGTCCGGAACCCAAGGACCAGGACCATTACCGGGGATGCGCCTGTCGCATAGAACTCTTCGGCCCTCTATGCGAGCACGTTCCATCAGAGCATCACGGATGACACTAAGGGCTGGCTGAAATATTGGGACATGTGGTTTGGGGGAAACTTTACCAGTGAGTGGGCCTAGGTGTTCTGGGTTTGCCATACTTACAACCATTTTGGGGCCTACCTGTGGTATATTGTCATGTTCGAGGCGGTATAGACATCGCAGTTCCACTTCCACCGTCAACCTAAGCTCGGGCCGGAGCTATTCACCCGATGGTCTCCTGATACCAACACATTCCACCTTCACCATGGAGAAGTTTCCATCAGGATCCGGGACGTTCACTGCATCGGAGGAATCCCACTGGAGGGCTACCAATATAACGAGTTCGTTCCTCCAAAGAAAACATGGGAAGACAGGTCACGGACCCTCATGCTGACGTGGCACCTATTGGAGATGGCCAGAGAGGCTAGGGGTCAAGGACTTCTTGAAGGACATTGCCTACAAGGGATGGTTCATCCAATTCCTAGAGAAGGACCCGACAATCACAATGCCGGGACGGGAAAAACAGTGCCCAACCGCATCTAAGAGGAGCAAGTATGGGTCGTACTGGAGGACCCTGGAGGCGGGGTAATACCAATCATCGGGCTATCGTGTCATTGAGGCCCGGGACCCGAATGTCAGGTACGCTGGGTTCCTTTCCACCTTCCTGAGAAGATGGCTCCTGCCGGTGCGGGATGTGAGTATGGGCGTCAGTCCAGCAACACTGGGGATGGTGGGTACCATGGCCACCAACAAATGGTTCAACTTGGGGGTCCCCGTTCTGGCCAAGCTATATTCCATCCTGGGATGCATCTCACAAGGGGGGTCATCTCGGAGGGTATGTGGCCCCTTCCAGATCTTCCACGGCTGGTTGGCGGCTCATATCGATGGGTATACTTTCCCAAAATCCATCCGTCCTCCAGGAAATGGCCTACGACCATCCCTGCTGAACATTGTCGGGGTGGCACCGATGACGCTTAATGAGGAGGGCGTGAGGATCCGCATTAGTAACCACACCAACTTCAACTTCAGCCTGTTCCCCACCCCGATCAGCCAGATGGTGGACAATGGGCAATGCTCTATGGAATAGCAGGAGTATTTTCAGAGCATCCGGGGTGGGGTGCTCATGGCTCGGAACGACGAGAAGGTGATCTGCAAGCCTTATGTGCCATCCCGATTCGCTAGGCAATTCGGGTGCCTCCAACGGATGCCGAAGAAGGTATTCACGACTATCTGGGAGTAGAAGAATCTATGTGTTCTGCACCATATGTGGTTGATGTTTACCACTTTCAGCTCCAGCAATGTCATCACTCTTCCTCCCACCGGGGTTGACACTGGCCTAGAAACTGAGTATGCCAAGCACTAGACCATTGCGTACCCTGAGGGTCTTTTATCCAAGCAAGTTCGGAAACTCGAGGCTACCCGTGTGGAAACTGGGTGACGGGGGAGCAGGCAAGGTGCTGCTAGAAGGGGAGAACCAGGGGTTCATCAGGCAGCGAGGCCAGCGCAGGCCGGGACCTCAGTGGCAGGAACATCACACAGTGTCGCCGCAACCTCGTTGCCTACAGGGTGGTCACATGAGGCGGCCAGGGAACTGCATGGGAAGCAGATAAGGTACCTACTCGAGCCTTCCCAAGATGCAATTTTCCCAGAACTGTGGTCGGCTTGGATGACCCTACAGCAATCACTGGGCGTTGAGGCCATCTGGCAGAAGGTAGTGCAGAACAGGATCCAGATGCCAGAGGTCGGGCTCATTCAAGTTACCGACAGAGTGAACTTCCATCAGCGGCATGCTTATCTGACAGCCATGGACACATATGCGCACCAAATGGGTCGGCGTACAGAGCAACCTTTCCTAGTGAAAGTGATGCTCGGCCAAGAGCATGATCCAGAAGTGATGCCGCCAGGAGAAGGCGACTGTGACGACGAGTCGGAGGTGGAGGAGGAGACCAGAGAAGATGAAGGCAAAGGAGAAGATGAGGGAGAAGGAGAACCCGAAGGTGAGGGGTCATAGGGGGTGACCTACCAAGGGAGTCTCTAGAAGAGTGGAGATATTGTCGGCTCTGATCTCGACATAATCGAGATACTCGAGGTCTGTCTCTAACTTCATTCATTTTCCTTCTTCGTCCATTATCCTTTGCAATTTCCAACCCATCTCTCTACCTTACTCAGGAGCACCTAAGTGTTGGTCAGGCCTCCCCATTAGAGGAGGGAGGAGAGGAACCAGTGGGACAGGATGGGGATCGGACACCCATAATTGAATTGACAAGCGCAGAGGGGTCTCCTGTCATGGCAGCTCCTGTAGAGGCCAGAACACTGGAGGCTGACGCTCTGGGTTCCTGTAAGTCCCACTCTTCACTACTGGAACTTGTTATCAAAATATCCCAACTAATCAGGGTACGCCTTGCATAGTGATATCAACATTGGAGGCTCTTCAGGCTACGGAGCCCGGGCCGTCCGTGAGAAGACCAGTGGCGGACATACCACCTCGTTCATAATATGCTCCCCGCACTGAGTCGGCCCCGACAATTGGTGAGCAGGGGGTGGCAGACATTAGCGGCGATGTCAGGGTGAGAGAGGAAGGTCACCTGGATGTTGAGGATCATATTCCTCATGAATACATCCCTGAGGCAAATCCTGCTGCCGACCTGCTGGTTGCCTTTCCTGTGTATCTGCCCGCTGATCCCGAGGAGGTAGACGAATCGGACTCAAAAACAGCCGAGGAGAGACAGAAAACACGGTGCAAAGGGTGGAAGTGTATCCAGCGCTTTCTCAGACATCCCCAGTGGGATTGGATGAGGCGGATGAGATCACTCCAGACCCGGCTGCGTTTCCTGTGCGCCGGAGGGGCTGACGCTCAGCGCCTTCATCTGATGGTCCGTGATTACATGGCCGATAACATATGCGAGAGAAGACGGCACACCGACATTTCCCAGTGTCAGGAAAGACCGAAAAGCACCCCAGCGTTTCTGAGGGCGGATCGTGAGGTCCAGCATCTCGAAGGGCAGGCGGCAGACCAGGAGGCCTTCATTGCATCATGCTCTGAGCTCGTGGAACAACTGATGGCCTAGCTGGCTGAATCCCAAGAACAACTAATATAGGAAATTCACCAGATGGTCGTACTTCAAACTGAGCGGGTGCAGGCGCAGGCCAAGGCTGGCGAGCTACGCTCTGTGGCTGCTGATGAATAGAGAGTCCTCAAGGAGCGAGAAGCAATCTTGGAGGCTACCAGCTAAAGGGTAACAGCATTGGAAAGATCAATCCAGCATGCCGATCCTTAAGGGCTTTGTTTGGCCGTCTCATGAAATTTTTTCTTTTACTGATCAACATTTTGACCCATGAATGGACCAATCTGTTTATCTGTACCTTTGGTCAAATATGCTCACCATAATTCTGAAATGAGTAACAACTCACCCCTAAACTCCTATGGGTCGCACCCAATGCGAGAAGTAAAGGATGCTTGTGTTATCATTTTGTCCAACCATGGGGCATTAACCAAGCTTCAGGCATCCGAACTCGGGCCTAGATTTCTTGAGGAGAAGAGGGAGGTTCATCCGAACATAGGGAGATGAAAAAGGTGAATCATGTTACCCAAATTCCAAACACAATGGGGCGTGATGATGGAGGACAACTGTTAACCGTGGCAGAAATGTAGCATCCATATCACATTGGCCTGAAATGGGGACAATAAATGAGGGCTGGCTGCTGACCATGTTCGCAACATGGGGCCTAACTCAATTATCTCCGATCAGTCTTCCGGAATGTTGGCCCAAGACATCAGCCGGACTATAGGTTTATCATCCATATTGCTAAAATAGGAAGACCAACGACATATCATCCATATTGTGGCAGCAGGAGGACCAAAGTCTATTATCCATACTGTTAGGGGGTCCCATCAAACATGACCAGTCCTCCGAGATGTTGGCCCAGGAAAGTAGGTGGATCGTAGGTCTATCATCTATACTGTTAGGGGGTCCCATAGAACATGAAAGAGGATGAGGATCCGAAGTAAAAGGGCATGCAAAGCATGGAAAGTGGGGTGGTAGTTTGTTCGAACAGAGTCCAACACTCCCAAAATTGATCCACCGTGATGGAGGTGCATTAGGCGGACGTACCAACTTCCTCACGGATCATCCCAATTTTCATACAGTACCTCTCTGGTGAGAGAACTGCCACTTCCCAACATTACTATGGGGCATCCTGAACTTATTCGGGGTAGATGTAATGATTACACCACTCCCCCATGAAGTCATGCCGAGGGGCCGACAGTAAGGAGGGGCATGATTTGGTAATCCCTGGGGCCAGACCCAAGATGAAATGTCCAAGCATTTTTACGTGTCTCGTAAAGATGAGAATCAAGACACACGTAGTTCTAGAAGCATATTTTAATGTCGTGTAGGCCGAAAGGACGAGAAGTCTAATTCTTTGTAACGGGGTGGGTGGGGTACAGCCATCGTAAACCCGACGTGAATGAGGACATGAACCCGCACTAAGACACACAATCCCGTGGTTGGGGTCCCGAAGGTGGGACCGTAGAGACAAATTAGCTGAACTCAAGCTGGACCCAAGTACAGTAGGTCTGGGTGTTCTTACGTATCCCACCAATATGGGAATCAAGATAGACATAGTTCTTAAGAGATCTTAGTTTATGGTCATAGAGCTCGGACCAGATGGGCCCAGATATTGGGAAAAAATGTCGTTTAGTGTCATGTAGGACCGTGAAAGGATCTTAGTTTTAGATCATAGAACTCTAACCCAAGGATAAGTGGAATGGGAGACACACAATAAAGTAGTTGTGAAACCCGATGTGAATGGGGCTAAAACCCTGCTTACTATGTGCTCCTAGGGACGCATTCAGGCTGAGATATCGAACATGAAAAGTAATGTTGGGCCTGTGGGAAAGTTCCCAGGCGCTCCTACGTATCTCTTAAGAATAATAATCAAGCCACATGTAGTTATTGAGAGGTGGAATGGCACGACATGGCACCTACGCAAAGGAAGAGGGAGACGTACAGGTGTAGCCTTCGCACCAAAAGAAGCGGCATTTGATATGTCTTGTTTGAACTTGAAGGTGAGTGGTTTTACTTTTGTGGAGCGTCCGGCCTGAGGCCGAAACTCCTTGCGTCGCCACAATAATCAATAAGTAACAGGAGTTGACAAATGGTATGGCAATTGAACAATACCCAACGGGATGTCCCCTATGGGGAGGTCACCAGAATGCAGTGTCTTTTCTCATCATGTGGCCAGGACGATATCATCACAGTTTATAGTCATGTGGTGGGACCAAACAAAATAGTTTAAGGTCGTATGTTTTGGACCTGAGGAATACGCACAATGCGGTGAGGAATACCCAGTATGGATGAGGTAATACCCTCATGTCACTGCGGGCAATTCCGGAAGAGGGGTCTCGTGCCAGAGGGGCCTACGAGTGTCCAACAATCAGGGGGCAGGAGATGATAGCTCCCAGCTACGCTGGGCCCGAAACGTAATGTCTGGGTGACTCCTCATTTCCCATGGGGATGAGGGTCAAGCTGCACGCAATCCTTAAAGAAAAAACCCAAGCACATACTCTAGTGCTCAGATCACGGGAGCCCTGAGACACACCATTATGCATCTTGGTCCATCTGACGTGTGGGGGTGCACTGAGGGTTTCTGCAAGGAGTGTCAAGATTCCACCTTGACACGGTGGGGTGGAACATAATGTGAATCATGCAACCAACATTTAGGGCCCGAAGAAGTCAGCATGACGACTAAGGATTACTGCTGACCATGTTCGCAACAGAGCATCCTGTCGCGTTATCCTAGAGATAGGGGAAAAAATGATCATCAACCGCTGACCACATTCGCAACGTGGTATTTGTATCAATTTTTTTCCCGAAACCCTCGGGTGAATTGGCCTGTGACGGTAGGAGAGCCCTTAGGCGTTGTATCCAGGCCTTTCTTAGGGGCCCCTCCGAGTGTGAAAGATAATGGGGCCCGAATGAAGGGGAGAACGAAGCTTGAGAAGTGGATGAAAACTTTCCTAAGTTGAATCTGACACTCTAGGTCCTAGACCAGAGTTCTCTGAACATATTAGCAGACCACTGTAAAGGGTTGAAGGGCTCAGTCTGAGAGCGGCCAAATGATGGCGGATTCCCAAGGGAGGGGGGCATAGTGCCAAAATCCATGTACCACACCTATATTTCCCCCGTGGGGAGGTACATTCCAAAAGACTGAGGCTACTGGGAGATCATGGGATCTCTTAAGAGATGGGACTGGACCTGAAATCTAGGTGTTCAGGACGTGCTACGTATCCCATAAGGATGTGAATCAAGCCGCACATAGTTCTTAAGAGATCTTAGTTTATGGTCTTAGAGCTCGGACCAGAGGGGCCCAGATATAGGGCCAAATGTTTTTTAAGGTCATGCTAGACCATGAAAGGATCTTAGTTTTAGGTCTTAGAAATCAGACCAAAGGGGTATATATGTAGGGAAAAATGTAGTTTAAGGTCATGCCGGACCATGAAAGGATCTTAGTTTTAGGTCTTAGAACTCCGAGTAGAAAAATAAAAGAAAATTGGGGCTAGACCCAAAGACATGAGGTCTGGGCGTTCCTACGTATCTCATAAGAATGAGAATTAAGCCAGACGTAGTTATTAAGAGATATTAGTTTATGGTCTTAGAGCTCAGACCAGAGGGGCCCAGATAGAGGGCCAAATGTAGTTTAAGGTCATGATGGACCATGAAAGGATCTTAGTTTCAGGTCTTAGAACTCGGACGAAAGGGGGTCTTAGGCAATATACCGTTTGAGGAACCGGGCGTTGGTGGGAGGAGTGACACGCTCACCATCCAGAGTCATGAGGGATTAAACTCCATTGGGATAGAACTTATGGACAATGAAAGGCTCCTCCCATTTGGGCTCCAACTTGGGTGGTTTCCTGCTAGGAATCATTGGCGCTCTGATAGCCAGCACCAGGACACCTTGCAGGATGGAGCGGAGGCAAACCTTCTTGTTGAAAGCTTGAGCCATCCTGCTCTGATGCCTTTCAAAGTTGTGCAAAGTGAAAAGCCTATTTTCTTCTAACGCTTCCAATTCAGCTAGACGGATTTCGGTAACTCTATATGGCGCTTGTTGGTCGTAGACCGCCGTGCGTAATGAGGGAAACTGAATCTCGATGGGCAGGACTGCCTCAGCTCCGTATACCAGGGAATACAGAGTCACCTGGGTGGAGTTATGAGTCGTCGTCCTATAAGCCCAAAGGGCGTTGGGAAGATTGTCCGGCCAACATTTCTTGTTCTGAAAAACCATTTTTTGCAGAATGTTAGAGAGGATTTTGTTAAACGCCTCGATCTTTCCATTCGCCTGCGCATGATAGAGGAAGGTGTGGTAAGAGCGAATGTTGTACTTGGCGTACAATTTCTTCAGCTCGGATGCTCAGAAGTTGGTTCCGTTATCCATGAGGATAACATGAGGTACTCCAAATCGATAAATGATATTGGAGCTCACGACGTTAGTGATATAATAGGCTTTGACTTCTTGAGCGGAATTGCCTCTTCCCACTTGGAAAAGAAATCTGTAGCGATCAAGATGAAGTGGCACTGGCGGGCCGTCGCCAGTGGGTAAGTTCCTATGACATCCAACCCCCAGACTACAAAGGGAAAAGAATACATGGTAGTATGGAGAGGCTCCGGTGGCCAATGAACAAAGATAGTGTGGACTTGGCACGCATGACCCCTCTTGGAAAACTCAATGCAGTTGTAGATCATGGAGGGCCAGAAGTACCCCAGCCTCCGAATCTGGTGGGACAGCTTCGACCCGGTCTGATGGGTGCCACGGGAACCAGCGTGCAATTCATGCATGACCTATGGGATCTTGACTCTTTGAAGGCAACGGAGGAGAACACCATCAAATCCACGTCTGTAAAGGAGCTGCTCAAGGCTAGGACCACTCTGAAGGGTAAACTGCGGCGTGCGGCATTGGATTCGCTCACGCTCGGCTCGGTCCGATGGAAGATTGTCGTGCTAGAGATATTCAACCAAGGGTGTCCACCTGTCAGGAACTGTCTCAATTACCGCATCCTGAATCCCCCATGGATCCTGGCGTAGGGGAACCAGCGGTGAGATAGTTCACCCACGGGCCACGATCATCCTTCGGAATAACAGGAGCAATGACTCTCCGATGTGCCACGTGGATAATTAGGTTGTCCTGTTCGGGCTCTGCAAGTGATGCGGCCAGGCTGGCCAAAGCATCTGCTCGACTGTTCTGTGACCGGTGGATATGAATGACCTCTGGCCGAGAGGGGAACTTAGCCATAAGATGGAGGGTGTACGCCAGTAATGCCACATGTTCTGGATTTCTGACAACATAGTCACCATTGACCTGCTTGATGTCTAGCTTAGAGTCCCCTTTCACATGCAGATGGGGTACGTCAATCTTGAGAGCCAACTCGAGGTCAGTGATGAGGGCATGATATTCTGCCTCATTGTCGGTGCAGCCTTCTGACAAGAGGAATGAATACGACAGAACAGATTGCTCCGGGGTGATGAAGATGACACCCAGGACCACTCTGTCGAGCCTAGGATCATTGAGCCTTCTACCGGTGGGGCTCCGGGAGGCACCGTCAAATTTCATCTGCCAGCATGGGATGGCATGATCGACTGAGAGGATTACCTCATCAGTAAATCCTAGCTCCAATGGCTGATCCATGGAGGTTGGATGAGCAGCTAAGAATTCTACCAATGCATGTCCTTTGATAGCATTCTAAGGCACGAACCTGATGTCGAACTGCTGGAGGATCACCGCCTAGCGCGCCAGTCTGCCAGTCAACATAGTTCGATTCAGGATGTATTTCAATGGGTCTACCCGAGAGACCAGCTATACCTCGTGGTGCTGCAAGTAGTGCCGCAATTTCTACACAGCAAATATGAGCGCCAGACAGCTCTTCTCGATGGGAGAATATCTAATTTCAGTATCGAGGAGCATGTGGATGAGGAAAAAAAGTATATTCTCTGTTCCCTCATTGTTCTTCTGGGCGAGAAGTGCACTGAGGGATCATTCTAGGGCGGTCAAGTAAAGGACCAGCGGCTTTCCAGAAATGGGTGGCATCAAGACCGGAGGTTGGAACAGATACTGCTTGATTTCCTCAAAATCGATCTAACACTCTTCATCTAATTCATAGGCGGATCCTTTCTTCATGATCCAAGAAAATGTCTTACACTTGCCGGCCAGATTCACAATGAATCGGCGTATATAGGCTATGTGGCCTTGAAGGCCTCTCAGCTCCCGAATATTTCTCGGGGGAGGCATCTTGATGATGGCCTTGATCTTCTCTGGGTATTCTCGATGCCTCGGTATTTAACAATGAAGCGAAGAAACTTTCCGGAGGTGTCCCCTAAGGCACACATTAATGGGTTCATCTTCAAGTGGTGAGAACGGAGGAAGCTGAACACTCTCTCAGGGTCTTTGAGATGGTCCTGGTGCTGGCGAGATTTAACCACCAGGTCTTCCGCGTAGTATTTTACCAGTGTACTGAGAATCTGCTTGAATATGTGGTGCATGGCTTGTTGATAGGTGGCACCTGCATTTTTCAGGCCGAAGGGCATAACCCGGTAGCCGAAAGTACCTTGGGGGGCCTTGAAGGCAGTGAAATATTCATCTTCGGGGGCCATCTAGATCTGGTTGTACCTGGAGTACCCATCCATGATGGAGAGGGCTTGGAACCTGGTCGTGGAATTGATAAAAAACTCTGTCACTGGAAAGGGAAAATCATCCCTCGGACAGTGGCGATTGAGATCGTAGAAGTCGATACAGACCCTGATCTGTCCGTTCTTCTTCCTGAACAGCACAATGTTGGCTAGCCACTGGGGGTACGGAACTTCTATGACGAAGTTGGCTTTGATGAGCTTATCAAATTCGGCCTCAACCATTGCACCGTGTGAGGGGTGCATCTTTCCGGGAGGTTGCTTGAACCCACGGTGGTTTGCTGGAAGGCCAAGGTGGTGGATGGCTACCTATGGATCTAGTCTTGTAATCTCGTCATAACTGCAAGAGAACACATCATGGTGCTGTCTAAGAAATTCTACGTATTGTTTCCATTCCTCGGGGGGCATAACAGCATTGACCAATGTGGGTCTTGGGTCTGCTTCGCTACTGAGGTTCACCTGCACTAACTCATCAACCATGGTGGAGATTCCCCCCTCAAAGGCAGGGAGAGCATCTTCCATGTCCTCCTCTCCACTTGAGGAGGGATCATCCACGAGGGGAGCCATTTCGGGACTGCTTGACCCTGATGGGAAGCTGGTACCGGCTTGGGCGGTGGAGGTCGTCACGTCAGGGGACTCATGCACTACGGAGACCATGGAGACAAAAGTGGTTGATCCAATCCCATCTGGCCTTCGGCCCAAGGGGCCATGCTTTATGACATCAAAGAAGTAGTGGCGCGTTGGCTTGATCCAGTCAATTCTGGCCTGGCGAAACAGACACGTATGATGTACTAGAGTTTCCATGAGCCTAACGTCCTGATATTGTACAGTGGTAGGAGGTTCGGGAATCACCTGAGCCTGGTTGGTGTAGGAGTACGAGGTGATTTCCCGCTGCCGCTTGGACCCGGTAATATGCCTTCATCCGGTACATGAAACAACAAAGCACTACCCCATGTCGGGGGTTGTGTACTCCAACCGATGGATTGGAAAGACATAAGCGTCATCCAAACCTACCCAGGGATCACTTGTGACAGTGGCTGGCTCAACCTCACCTTCTAGGACCTGCTTGTCCTTGCTCTTGTAATAGTAAGCATCCAGATAACGGGCTACACAAGAGGTAAAAGGAGACGTATCTCCTTGGAGCACACCTACTCAGAGAGTATTTAAGGCACTGGTGATACGATGAGGGGACCGCTGCATGAAGGTGGAGCCACGGCCTTCCCATCAACGTGTTGTAGGCGGTGTCCTGGGAGATAACCATGAATTCGGTATTGGCAATTAGGCCGCCAAATTGGGTCTGCAAGAGAATCTATCCAAGTAGAGTTTGCTCGGTCCTGTCATACCCCTGGATCCTGAGGTCGGAGGGTATTAGATCATACTCAAACAACCCCATCTTCCGCAGTGTTCGAGTTGGGATTAGGTTAATCCTAGAACCCATGTCAACAAGATAGCATCGGACCTCCACACCATTGAACTGGCTGGTGATGTATATTGGGCGAATGTGCCCCTGTATGGGAGGGTCATCATATTCACCGGAGAAATAGATAATTTCTTGACATTCAGCGTTCTCAATCGCCTCGGTGTAGAAGGCTTCTTCAGCTGCTACCTCCGTCTCAAACTGGAGGGGGCTCCTTAGAGCCTCAGCGAGCGCCTCACACATTTCTGATGATAGACGAAGATCCCCAAGGATAGAAAGCCTTTCCGAGATTCCGGCCAGGTGCTTCAGAACATCATACTTTCGAGCGAAACATGAGCTTCTTCTTACCGAAGGCCGCTCTGCGATTAGAGGCATGACGGGCTCCGCCGGCTAGACCGGTGACTGAATGGTACTAGGTACGTCTCGCTGTTCACTAGTCGAAGCCCGGAGAGTGGCTGCCAAATTAGGACCGGAAGGTTTTGGTCGGCTGGTGGCAGGGTAGAGCTGGTTGCGGCATGGCTGAGGAGGTTCTGCCTGATCTAGCAACACAAACGGTGGTGAAGGTGAACCTGTCGACACCGGATGAAGGGGCCGCATGTGCTCAGCTCTGTATTGGGCCTACTTCCTGGTTTCAGTGGCGTGCACGGCCAGACTTGATGTGCCAACTGCCATACTCCGGCAATTCACGTAGCCACGACTCCGCCGACGTTGGTGACGGCTGGGGACATTGGGAAGGTCCACCTGGCGTTCTTTGTCATCGGGAGTCAAAAAGGGATTTACCAACTCTACGGTGTTAACTGAAGCGTACCTCGGGCATTCACTCAAGGAGTCATCCACTACCGGATGGAGTCTCAGAGGGATCCCCATTTCTGGGGGCATGAAATCGCCAAGAGTGTGGGATGATGACGGCATTGGCAGGGCACGTTCTTTCTTCTTGTGCCGCGGCTCGCTCTTCTGGGAAGAGGTAGGCTGGGAAGACGATGCTGAGGTGGCACTCGCAGATTCTGAGGGCTCTGGCTGACTCAGCCGGGCACGGATGATGCCTTGGGCACGAGCGATTTTCCTACGGGCCATCTAGTCATTATACTTCTGGGACCCACGGTCGGAAACCTTTTTCCACTCATCCTCGTTGCCACTACTGCCATCCGATCTCACGAAGACACCTGCCACTTGCACCGGGGCTGGGCCCAACCTGACTATGTTGTTTTCAATCTGGTCTTAGAGCCAGTCCTTGAACACATAGCATCACTGGATGGTGTACCCCAGGGTCCGGTGATAAGGTCAGTAGTTAGGGTGATCAGTGAGATGCGCCTCTTCTGGATTCCGGCACTCGTGCAGTCGCACTATCCTCTACTCTAAGGCACTACAGAAATAACCGGGTACCTGGGCCTCATCAAACGACTAAGTCTGATTCCTTATGTCTAGAAAGGGGGCTCTTGGAGTCTGGCCACGACCAGGGGCTGAAGGGGCATGCCAAGAAAGCAGAGCCTGATTGTCCCGCCTAGGTGGTGGCAGTGCGTTAAGCGAAGGCACCTGACGATTTTGAGGCAGTCGCTGCTAGGCCGGAGGATGTGCCCGTGGGGGTGGAACCCTATGGGGCTGCTTAGCTGGCCTTACTGGTAGCAACTCTAGCAGTCTGGGGGCCTTATCTGGGCCACAACAGTGGGTTCGGCTATGGGGTCTCTCCTTGAAGGGATTATATGAGGCAGTGGGCGTGCCTGACTGGCCTGTTGTAGGGCTTCTTCGAGGTACTGAGCCTTGTCTAAGAAGTCCCGGAACCCTCCGGGGTAATTCTAAGTGATCATAGAAGGAACCATCTTTTCCTTGACGTTCCCTACACACATTCTCAGTAATTGATCTTGAGTTAGTGGCATGTCAAGGAAGTATGTGAGCCCCTTCCACCGGGCGACAAAGTCCGCGACTCTCTCATCGGGACTTTGTTTGCACCTAAAGAGGTCTGTGATGTTCGTCTTCTAGGTTGTGGAACTGAACTGGTAGAGGAATTTCTTGTGAAGGTCCTCCCAGTTAGTCATAGATCTGACAGGGAGCTGGCTGTACCAGACGAATGCTGGTCCTTCTAGCGTCTGAACGAAGCAACGGAGCTCAGCGGCCTCTTTCTGCGCCGGAGTCCCTAACGTAGGTCCGAACCTAGAGTTGAAGTGGTCCAGGTGCTGTGGCGGGTCTCCGGTCCCGTTAAAGGGGGAGAAAGTGGGGTTCCCAAATCCTGGAGGGGTCGGCATATCATCCACCCATGTTGGGCATGGCTTGTCGTCTGGTGGGATTGCCACCTACTGAGTTTCCATGGCCACTAAGCGGGCGATGAGTGCTTCCATTAGATCGTCCGGACACAGATTCATATCCTGACAGGGGTCTCTAACCACAAGCGCATTGTCAGGATCTTCAATCCGGTTGTCAAGCTCAGTAGCTCGCAGGGCGGCTGGTGGAGCGACTCTCGGGGCAGCGGGAGGAAACCGAGTAGGGTCCCTTAGGTGATCATGTTGCTCAGTAGGGTTTAGCGAAACGTATCATGCCCGCTTGCCATGGGATCCGGCCTCTCCCCTGTCGGCGAACGCGGCATGGTCGCGGTTGCCCGGGGGAATCTCGTCAAGGGGTAGGTGCTCCTTCCCCTGTTGTCCTGGCCTAGGATTACCGTAGTCAGGCCGCCGCTCTGCAATGTGTTCGGCCAACAGCTCATCAACCAGCCTCTTTTTCTTAGAAATCTTTTGGCGTAGCGTGGCTTTCTCGGGATCTTCCTCTTCCTTCTATAGTGAGGCAAATGGGTCAAGAAGCTTGAAAGCCCCGACATGATCTTTACCCTTGCCGATGTTTCGGCTCTGTTTTAATGCCTCAGTGGGTGTGAGAAGACCTAGGAGGCTCCTCTGGTGGTGAGTAATCCTTCCAGATGGGTCTATTAGTTTCTTGTCCTCAGGGGGTGAGTCTCTATAGAGGAGCGCCACACCGTTTCCCTCACCCAAAAGGTTGGCCATGTTGGCCGACACTGGCCTTGGCGACATTCCCTCAGGGCCGCCCAGTGAGTCGGGATGGAGGAAAATCACACAGAAAAGATGGGAATTGTACTGCCCCCATCCGCAGACGTGTGCATGGGGGGTGTCTTCCTCAATAACCTTGCGGTGTATTTGAAAACTCTGGGTGCATTTTCACTGGAGGGCCTTATGGTGGCCGAGTGACTCAGGGTGCCGAACCGCGGGGAGCGCAGCCAGGTCGACCCGACAGCACTGCTCCCCGATATCCTCAATATGTGCTTGAATATCGGGATAAGGAACTATCTGATAGCAAATATGGTATTAAGTCACTCGGAGAGTCTGGTGAAAACATTCAAACTCTCCCGGGGTGAGCGACTCTGGTATATCAAAATACGATCCTGCGACCGGCAAAAACTTCTCGGGAAAGTGGCCTGCTACGAGGACGGTCTAGAAGATCCACGACTCTGGTTCAGGATCCGGCCCTTGATTCCCCTGATCATTAACCGAGAATGGTCGGGGAATTGGAAGTGGTGCTGAGGCAGTCCGCTGGGCCAGTGGGCTGGCCGGCAGAGAATACGACGAGCAGGCCGATTGGCCATCGATCCCTAATTCATCCACCAAGGGTTGCAGTATCCTGGCTTCCACGTCACAATAGGATGGGCCGGTCAATGGGCCTCCTGTCATAGTGTCGGTGCTTTCCGAGGGTGTGTCATGTCGTGATTCTTCCATTAGTCCCCAAAAAATTTCCCCACCCTCCATGAATGGGGTGGAAGGTGCTTACGGGGAGGCCAATGGTAACTGCAAGTTTGATCCCCGGGGGTACGCCAAGTCCTCGTCCTCCTGGATATACCTTCGGAGGGAGGAGGGAATCATGTGGACCTTGCATTCAGGGAGCAAGATACTGACGTGCCGCATACCCATCCCTTCCCTCGACTCAAAGGGTTGGGGGGAAGGTTCCATCATCGAGTCATACTCCGCCTCAGAGTCTGAGAAACAGAATGGTCTGATTTCCGTCCGGACTCCCCTGAAATTCCTCTTACGGTGACGACGTCTAAACTTCCTGCCTCTGGGTGGCTCCTCAGGGCAAGGATGATTTCTGTCAAGGAGTCCCATGGCCACAACAGTGCTGGGGCAGAGAGGACTGAAGGTTGGGGTGCGAGAAGCACAGGGACAGATGTCGAAATGGACATGGGGAGGACCTCCATGTGGGTGACCGACTTGATACGCAAGGGATCCATACTCGCAGCCAGTGGTAGGGGAAGTGACCTCATACCCAGTGCATTGAGCGCTTGGAAAAGACATACCCATAGAATAGCTGTCGTGGAGAAGCCTTCTGATTTCCATATCAGTGGCACAGAATGGGCCTTCATGGTGGGTGGAACAACCGCAGATTGGTCCGCGGTGACCATTGCATGTTCCCATGACTGGGAGAGTCGACCCAACCTGCCTATAGGGTGGTCAGGGCCTCAATCCGAGTCAGGCATGTGACTGCACCTACTCAACTTGTGTGGGGGTCTGGTAACAGGAGTCAACAGTGGCTCGGGCCACAGTGGTTGCTGATGTTGGTTCCCCTAGGTGGGTATTCTCTTCCGCTCGTGCCCGATGCTGGCACAGAGTCAGATGGGTTGGAGCTGGTGGTGTGGGCACGAAGATTGCCTGCTCCTCGGCCCGGGGAGTTAGGCAGCGGCATCGACACAGCCTGGTGGGGAATATTGTTGTGAACCCCGGGGATGGGTCTCCGATCGGGCGGACCCGAACATCCCCCACCTCATCGGCGTAGGGGAAGGAGGTGTCAAGGCACTCTGGGGATAGGCTACTGAAATGGTTGAACATTGTAGTGAGAAGAAATGGCTCCCGGAGCGGCCCTCGGGGGCGGTGATGGTGGTGAGGACCAGCTACCTCTAGATCCAAATGGGCCATGTCCCTAGTGGGGATGACCCCTTCCTCCTCGTACCTACGAACCAGGTGGGGCCACGCGGGGTGGCCGTGTCGGTACTGCCCCTGCCCCTGCGCCGGTGGGCAGGTGGCGATCGAGCCCCAGATGCAGCGATCTGATTCCTGGAAGCAGGGAGATGAACCCATTAGTGATAAAAGGAAAAAGACAAATCGATAACCAATAGCCCAGCGTCATTCCGTCCTCCATGATAGGCAAGAGGGATCCACTCCGACGATGTCGCAGAATGGAGTGATAAATGTCCTGACGGCCTTGACCCCTGGCGGGTTTCACATCCTGGTGATAGGCGCCCAGACATGGTGACATGCTAATCTTCCGACACCCTGAACGCTTCCATTCTCTATATTGAGGAGAAGAGATTCATGTCGGGTTCAACATTTTCTGTTTCCGATGCTTTTACGCCGGGGCGTGCGCACACGTCCGTCACGCGGGGGGAGGATGCGTGGCTTGTTGCCCCGCATTCCCGATTTCCAAAGGAGGGCAGCATCCATTCCTTGTTCAGGGACGTCTGCTCCTTGATCGAAACCGGGATGATGGGATGTCAGTTCTTCCTTCTGTGGATTCCTCCTCGGAGCTCGTCACCTAGTCCGGGTTTCCTTCATAGATTTAGGACAGGTTCATCAAGCTCGTTCCTGGAGCCATATCTACATGGATGCCAGTTAGTTATGCTACTTCCGTTGAGACGCTACAAGGGATCTAGTCAGGGCAGCAACCTTCTGTGAGGAGAATGGTCACGCTAGGGTGTCATCGGCATGTCTTTATGCTGGGGGATTTGAATGTTTGTCTTCTATCCTTTATTATAGGGCTTCTCAAGGGAACAAAATCCTGAGGGATCCCACATCAAATGCAATAGATTGTGTACCATCTGATGTTTTCCTCAGCTTCCCATGTTTGACACGGGGTATGCTGCAAGTTTAACGTCTTGTGGAGACAGATCAGACTGATCGGAATAATGAGAGTGGATCAGATTGAAGGACCCCCTAGGGGGAACACCGATGTTGGTCCCAACACATGCGCGGCTTCCTGGATACTATAGAAAGGAATGAGGTGGAATGATCTCACCGGGATGTGGCGGACTAGGTAAGGATTAGGATGGGTGATGGAGTGATGGGATTGAACCTCATGGAGGCTTCCTACATATCCCCATGGCAGGGAATCAAAGTCTGCGTAGTTCGGTAATACGGTGGGACACCTGAAGAGGCGACCCGTGAGAATGAACGCATGGATTGAACCATGGAGGAAGCAAGGTCTCTGGGATAGGGCATGAGCTTCCCAAGGCATGTGGGCTCGTGGGAGAGGTCAGGATGAGATGTGGGTGTGAGATATGGGGATTACACTCTAAGGAGTCCCATAATGGGCAATACAGGGCTTACGCCATGAGATGGCCCATAATGGTGCTGGTGAACCCACGCAAACGGGTCAGAACAACTGAGTGATGGGCTTGAACCTCGTGGAAGCTTCCTACATACCGTGCGTTAGTACGGATCAAAGTCCATGTTGTTCGAGGGCATACAATTTATCGTCATGCGGGATGAGGGAATACAATTTAACGTCATGCGGGAGGATGGCATACAGTTTAACGTCATGTGGGATTAGGGCATACAGTTTAACGTCATGCGGGATGAGGGAATACAGTTTAACATCATGCGGGACGAGGGCATACAGTTTAACGTCATGCGGGATGAGGGAATTTGGGGCTTACGCTCTGAGGCAGCTCATAGTGTTATCGAACTGACATGAAGAAGTCGGAACGACCGGGTGGTGGGATTGAACCTTGTGGAGGCTTCCTACGTACCATACGTTAGCACGGATCAAAGTCCACGTAGTTCGCTAGGATGGGGCTTATGCTCTGGGGCAGCCCATAATGGTGGGTGTCATGGTCGATGCTTACTCTAAGCCCACGTGAGTCATGCTCGGTGTGAGAAACAAGATGCATCAGGTACCAGATGATAACATCGCAAAGGGTGTGTCCCTGAGACACATAAAGGGGCTTATGCGTTGAGCGGCCCAAAGAGGAAACATGGGCTTATGCGTGGTTAGCGGCCCTTAGTGCTGGGTCTTACTCCATGATGGAGGCCCGTACAAAGGTACATGGGTGCTACCTTCCGCTAGAGATTCTAGGGGCTTATGCTCTGAGGCGGACCTTCCCCTGTGGACAAACGCCACTCCGACAAGAAGGATCTCATTCCATGTGAGGAAAAGTCCATTCCCATGGAGACGAGTGGGCGTAAATAATGTCCGAGCCGGGGGGACCCTGCGTGCGAGGCACGGGGTCGGACCACAGTATAACGTCATGTGTTAAGGACGAGGTGCTTAGCAGTTTAACGTCCTGTAGCTTGGATGATGTGGGTTCGTTCCACACCCCTAGAGCTTACATGCCCAACACACTCTACCCCTTGTGGGAGGGAAGGCATCGGCAAGGCCATAGTGAAGGGGGGCCGCAGGGCGAACCATCGAGGGGTCCACGCTATCATGGCTATGTGAAGAAGCACTAGCTGTTAGCATGCCTATGCGAAGAAGCATAAGGCAAAGCAATGCATCGGTAAAAATCACCCAAGGGACCTTGAGGTTACTTCATACTATCCTGGAAGGCCGTACGGGAAAACAATGCATGACTTGAATGCCCGGCATAGAAGACATCGGGTGCTGGCACAGAGAGGCATCCAAGGGGCATCAAGGTGAGGGGTCCTGGGTTTTGCGCGCAAAGAGAAGGTTTGCATGAAAAACACCGAGATGGCGCAAAATTAGGCTAGAGGATTGTGCACGGATAGTGGATGGCACGCAAAGGGCTTGGATTGCGTGCGGAGAGGGGATTTCATGCAAAGGGCCTCGATTACGCACGGGGGAACAGGCCGATCCCTAAGGAACGGAAAAACCTAATAGAGGTATTGCATGCAATTTGGAAGATATTGCACGCAATCGGAGGGGATTGAGCGCAAGGGGCAACGATTCCGTGCAAAGGAAGAACCCGGAGGCATTGGAAAATTCACTTAAGCCAGTGGGGTTGCGCACAAAGGAGAACCCCGGGGAAAGGATGCACAAAATGGGGAATTACCTGGAAGTCATCTTGTGTGTGCGGGAGTCCGAATTGCGCGCATGGGAGATGGTCTAAATTCCTCAACCCCGAAACAGTTGGGGTCGCCTTCTATTTTTAGGAATCCACCGGTGTAGAATCCAGGCGGCACACAAAATCTTCTGTGCCTGGGCCAGCCAGCGCGTAAAGCCTCAGCGCTTGGAACCGGGCGCGCAAACTTGCGCGCCATCTTGGTTTTTTTTTTCCGAACATCCCGGACTTCCTTCACGCGCACACCAGTTTTTCGTGCAGGTCCTCCTTAATTTCGTGCACCACGTCTGGGCCATCCAGACCGGGGCTTCGAGTATGAATATGACTTTTCTTTGTCATTTTGAAACTTATTCTGGGAGTTACAGGCTTTTCGGCATCTACATCATTATAATCCGATTGTGTTTGGTTGGTTTCCCGTATGCTAGTTGTTGTTTTCACTTAAAATGTTTTGCATTTCAAATAAAAGTGAAACACTTTGAGTGGTATCGGTCACACCATAACTTGGATTGAGTCAGGGTTGACTCGTACATGTCACAAATGACTCATAGATCGTTTTGCTAAAGTATCAACACAATATGAATCTTTTTGGTCAGTTTTCCATATGTTAGTTGTTGTTTTCATTTAAAGTATTGTCCATTTCAAATAAAAGTGAGACACTTTGAGATGTACCGGCAACACCATGCCTCGGTTTGAGGTGGGGTTGACTCGTACACGTCACTTGGGCATTTTGAGTGCCTTCAAGTGTAGATTGATGATCGAGTGAGTCTAATCCTCTCTTTTCTTCCTCTTTTCAATTATGGTTTGCACTCTTCTCTCATCTTCTTCTAAAGCTCCAAAACCATCTTTTTCATTGGGATTTAGGGTGAATCTTGAAGAGATATTATATTGGGATACAGGGTCTAGGGAGGAGGGTTGGGGGGCTGTCTGGGGGCTATCTGAGGCCTGTCCGGTGTCTATGGAGGAGGGTGGGGGGATATCCGGGGTCCAGGGAGGCGGGTGGGTGGGGGTGGGGGGGGGGGTTGTATCTAAAACTCTATCTAGGTATCATACATCTAATTCCAACAGGTCTGCGAACCACCACGGGGTTTCATCCTAGAAAAATTCCAAATCACGACATTACCACGTCATGACCGTGGCGTGACCGCGACGTGTTGGCCCGATCCAGCAACATTTGTGGGGAAGCATCTTCCGGCCAAGAGCAAAGGGAGTGGGAGGAGGCAGGGAAACATTCCTGCTGTCTCCTCCCTCCCTATTAACTATGGGTGGGTAATGTATATAAAACTCTAACTAGATATCATACATCGAATTCTGAAAGGATTGCGAACTTTTGTGGGGTGTCGTCCTAGAGCAGGGCCAAATCATAGCATTACCACAGCGTGATCGTGGTGTGACCGCAGCGTGACTGCGGCATGACTGCAGTGTGACCGCGGCGTGACCGCGGCGTGACCGCGGCGTGTCGGTCTTGTCCAGCGCCATTCAAGGGGCATCATCTTCCAGCCATGAGCGAAGGGAGTAGGAGGAGGCGGGTCAACATTCTGATCATTCCCTCCCTCCCCATTTACTATGGGTGTGTAATGTATCTAAAACTCTATCTAGGTATCATACATCGAATTCTGATAGGACTACGAGTCGTCGTGGGGTGTCGTCCTAGAGCAGGGCCAAATCATGGGATTTCCGCGGCATGACTGCGGCCTGACCACGGCGTGACCGCGGTGTGACCGCGACGTGTTGTCCCGGTCCAGCGACATCCGCGGGGCATCATCTTCTGGCCAGGAGTGAAGGGAACGGGTGGAAGCGGGGTAACATTCCGGTCGTCGCCTCCCTCCCCATTAACTATGGATGGGTATTGTATCTAAAACTCTATCTAGGTATCATACATCAAATTCTGACAGGACTGCGAACCGCCGTGGGGTGTCATCCTGGAGCAGGGCCAAATCATGGCATTACCGTGGTGTGACCACGGCGTGACCGCGGCATGACAGCGGGGTGACCGCGATGTGACCGCGACATGACCGCGACGTCACCACAACATGTTGGCCCGATCCAATGACATCCGCGGGGCAGCATCTTCTGGCCAAGATTCCAAATAAATCCTATGTAGTTGTCCTTCACATTATAGAAACTGATCTTATGTTATAAAAAATAGACTCTTGAATCGGGATTGTGGTATGATAAAGATATATATTTTATATTCGTTGTATTTAAAAGTAAAACTAGGTAGCTGAAACTACTGATTAAGAGTCAAATTATGCAGGTGTATTACTTATCAATAGAATATGAATTATTTGATATCTAATAATAAAAATCCAGTCACCTTGTGAACAATAGAATTTTAGTATGTTTTAACATCTCAGGATGAAACACAAATCTTATGGGAGAATTCATATATGTAAAAAAAATTGATGTGCATGGAGGCCAGGAAAACACCCCAAACAGTGTTAAGATGAAGCTTATGGTGGGGAGCACCATAAGCCTGAAAGGTATTAAACAATGACACCATCAGTGTTTTTAGATATATAGGCTCGGGTAAACACCATAAGGGGTGGCCAAGAGGCCATGTGAACAGTCAAAATGGGATTTTCCAAAAGATAATGTCACAACAGACATGATAGAACAAATAAAATATTTAATATGTTATAACAAGGGATCGTCGGAAGGTTGTAGTGAGCGGCACAATGACGCAATGTTGAAAGGGAAACGAAACGATGTAAAATAATCATACACCCTAAACTATCACTGTTAGTTTTCGTAGACAGCGCACCTCCGTTGGAGGGGTTTTATTATAAAAACATGACATTATTTATCAAATGAAACAATTATATTAAAGAACACTTATTCAAGATATTCAATTCAATATAATTAAGAAGATTTAAGAAAGAATCGAAATTCAATTTAAAGCATTCATAAATTAAAGAGGATACGAGAGGGACTCTACCTCAAGGTGGAACCAAGCCATCCACTTCAGATCTTGGAGCTTTAAAACTAAAAGATGCTACTCCTCCACTGGGTATACGAACCTTCACACACATGCAAGGACACCTAGACCCTATGCACACACCTGCATGGCTATGATCATGTGAAAGGGGATCCTTTCACAAATTCTTATATTCATATATCAGTCTCCAATCACCTGCGTATGCATTTATATATATATATATATAAATGGGAACACCTTTCCCCATACGTGCATAATAACTGCAATGGGTGACTATACATGTAACAGTGGAACCCATATACATATACATACTTACCTATTCACACGTAGGCGAGTCTCCCTTGACTTGGGGACTTGAAAACAACGAGCATGGATCAACGTACTACAAAATGGATATTAAGAACCTTAAAACACATGAAGGAAACTACATAACTAGTGAGAAACCAACCAAGGGCATTAAATCCTTACCTATATTGGCAGCAGAGAACCAAATCCACCCGAACTAACATAAAACGATACAACTCCCTACCAAAAACATAATATGGAGTCAAAAACACTAATTCCCCAAATACATGAGGTGTGAGACAAGTAGTAACCATAGAATCTTACCTCAAATTAAAGCCAGTGGACAGAATCAATCTAAACTCCTTCTGGAACCCTTCATAGAATATAACTACCCTCTGTCGGTAGAAAGAAGTCAAAGATCTAAGTGACCAATGCGATAAAGAAAATAAAATAAAAACTAAACAAAAACATACATGTCTCCTGTGACTATACCTGTCACCACCCAACATATAAGTACCACAACGCCACATGGGTCAAATCATGTTCCTGCAAGCATAGGGGAAAAATAACAATGTTTCAAAATGATACTATCAAATAGTACATTCCTATTAATTAATAATTACTCTTCCTATTAATGGTATATAATCAATTTGGCCCCAGCTTCAACTTAGTTTGGTTCTGTTTGATACAAGGGATGAGGTCTTATTATTATTTGTTTTTAGGTTTACACTTGAGATATTTATTTAAAAATGATGCATGTATTTGGAATTATTATTTATGGTTTTAGTTCTTAGCATGTTGCCATGGGGTCTGTCCACATGAATAATTCTTGGAATGTAGGGTTCACTTGACATTTATGGGATTTAATATGATTGATGTCACTAACGATGAGGATTTATATCAAGTAAAATATTCCTAAGAGGATTGAGGCTTGTAGTGAAAGGTTT
This sequence comes from Viscum album, assembly GCA_963277665.1. NCBI lineage: Eukaryota > Viridiplantae > Streptophyta > Magnoliopsida > Santalales > Viscaceae > Viscum > Viscum album. The sequence continues at coordinate 1,804,528,840 of OY728125.1, forward strand.
GGAAATTGTACATCTAGCCTTTGATGAGGAAATACTTTTGAGGATGGATTGGAATCATGGTAGGTTCTTAGAGTGGGATGGTCCCTCTGAGTATATAAAATGTATTATGAAAGGTTTTACTCCATTTAATGATTCAATAGTTCAAATAAAGAGATAAAGGATGAGATGTTAGTGTGATTATTGGGTATTATCAGACAGATTGACATTATAATACCAAGATGCTTGGTGTGATTTAGCTTATGATGGAACCTGGTTAGTGGGGATGGGTTATAATAGATGATTTTGATAAGTTTCTTGATCGGATTATTGAGAATATAATGTATATGGGTTCAACACAGTGTGATTTTGTGACTATGACAATCATAAGGTGAATAATTCTCTTTGTCTAGTTGGATGATTAGATGTGCATCGAGGCATGGGATAATCCTCGAGAGATGAGTCGAGACTATGTGACTGAGAGGATAGACTAGGATAGGTTTGATAGGATTCGGTGAGTGGCCAACCCATGTGAAGATGATATGATGTATGGAGACACTTGGAGACACTTGGGGTTATTTTTGCTATCTCATGGAGACACTTGGGGTTATTTCATGACTCCAACATACTCCAGAAATGTTCCCAAACAATGTTTTAGAAAAACAATTCAATCTCATAGAAGACCCCAAGGGTCCTCTATCTTACAATGTTTCCTCACACTCACACCTCATGGTATTACAGTATACAAGTGATCTACATAAACTAGACAGTATAGCATCACTACCCTCCATCCATAGAAAGAAGTAAAATACCTAAGTGGCCAATGCGATAAAGAAAATAAAATAAAAACTAAACAAAAACATAACATTATCATGGGACTATACATGTCACTACCCAATATATAAGAACCGCACCACCCCATGGGTCAAATCATGTTCATGCAAGCAAGGGGGAAATAGTTCCATTTAATAATATCTTCATTTTTTATTATGTTCTTTATATAGAATGTTTTTAGAAACACCATACTAGTACACGTATCCATTTAATATGCACCTATGCTACATTAGTTGAGTTGAAGATTGTGCATATAAACCTCTTCATTATGGAAAGAAACTCAGAGGGACCACAATCAATGTTTAGTAGTTGATCCTACTCTTGAACCTGGTTGGGCACCAGTCCATGAACCAGATGGTCTACATGGTCATGAGGGTGTAAACTATTTGATTATACTATACTAAGAATAAAGGTGTTAGTTTCTTTTCTACCAGCAATGGGAATTTCTCAAGTCTTGAGTTCCAATCGACTTCAGTTCCAAAGTTAATGGCCCCTTAACTATCTGTAGATGTTAAGGGGTGTCTCTCATGGGTGTCTTTTGGTGTGTAGTATCTATCTATGATTTCTATGGTGCTTTCGTATTATGGGAAATGTGTATTTCATGGTCAGTTTAATAAATACATTAATCCATTGAAAAATACACCCATAGTTAATAGGGATATATCCACTTTTGATAGAGAATACCATCCAAATGACAAACTCGAAAATCTAAGACCAGAATTTTACTTTACCAATTCCAATTACATAATATATGCAGCACCACCTTATGTTATATGAACCAATCAATTAAAGGGAAAGAAACTCCTCACAATAACCCATAAAATCTCATATAGCATCACTCACCTCTAATTAACCCACATCATTGAACATCTTGATGACGATACAACTTCATCACATATATATCATGATTAGGAAACAAAATCCAACACAGTATAAGGTCTAATAAGAGTCTATAGATGAAAATATTTGGTTTTTAAAAAATCATGAACGTTTTATTGAATGCATTGTTTGAATGAATAGAATACAACCTGTGAATCTAACCCTACATTTCCGAAAGACTCTATTTTGAAAAAATTTACAATTTACAAAATAATTCACCACACCATGATTTGGTTACTATACAAAACTCTAGAAAATAAATTATTAATATGAATGGTTATCCTAACTATTAAACTAACAATTCATTTTTTGTTGCCTCATTTTTTAAAAAAGATATCTAATTCTCATCAGGAAGTACTCATCAAAAACCATGGCTAGAGGAGAGGGAGCCGAAAGTGGTGGACGTCCTGTGGGTTGTTCGACTATGGGGGGTCTCGTGCGTGACTAGAGAGGGGGTCGGGGGATGTCGGAGGAGGAGATTGATCCAAGAGGGTAGGGGATGTCGCCAAGATAGGGAGACGAGAGGGGAGGGGGGAATGTCCCCAGGAGTCGAGAGGGGAGGGGGACGACGTCAGAGAAACAGCCGAGAGGGGAAGGGGAACGTCATCAGAGGAGAGGTATGGGTCAAAGAGGTAGAGGTGGATTCCAGGAGGCGGAGGCGGAGGCCATGAGGAGGTCGAGGTTGGGGAGGGGAGGAGTGTTTGGGGATGAAATGTCGTGAGGGATCCCTAAATTGGGTATATTTTTTCCCAACAGTTAATAAAACATGTGGGTAATAGTTTTATTTCCCAATGGTTTTCTTAAACCATTGGGAAAACCCAACATATAACAGCCTATGCCAACGGTTTACTAGAACTGTTGGTATAGATTGTTTTTTCCAACGGGTTTTCTAAACCATTTGGAAACAAAGTATTTGTATAGGCTCGATTTCCAGTAGTGAAACATGATTAATCCATGGAAAATAAATGGGTTAAAAAATAATCTCTTGGGAAAATGATTAACCCATGTAAAATATGTTGGTTCCATAACAATATCTTTAGGATATAATCAACCCATGTAAAAGAAATGGGTTTCATTACAATCTCTTTAGGACATAATCAACCCCTTGAAAAGAAATTACTTTCATAAAAATATATTTAAAAACATAATTCATTCTAAGAATGAATGATGATTTTATTAATACAAAATATACTTAGATTATTATAGGTAACAAAAAGGGTTTCTGACATTGATGAATGTAAATGACCTTAAAATATCATTAAAAATATTCTTGAGGAAAATATTATTTAGACATTCCAAAGTGTCCCATAACACATTTAACATTTAAATAATAATCCCCATGAAGTAATAACATTAAATAATACATATAATATCATTAAAAAGTGGGTTTCATGATATTAATTGTCAAAGGGGATTCATATACACCTCATAAAATAAGAATTTTGTATAATATAACAAACTTCTCAAATAAGGATAATTATAACAAAAATACTATACTTATTTTGTAACACTGAAACCATAAACCCCATTAAAGAGATATAATAAAAAGGATATGTAAAACCCACTGAATTTATAGATAATTTTCATAAAATACCTTCATGCATAGTATAATCACTACACAACAAAAATAAGTGGTGAATATGGAATATCTCTCCTTGAAATTAATGTAAGAAGAGAAAATCCATTAAAATGTTCCTATCATTGGAGTGAGAATAAATCAATGATAATATTTTTTGTGACCTTTAAAAATACAAAAAATATAAGTTGACATATATAATAATACAACCATAGGTCACATCACACATATTCTTGGAATAGAATAACCAATTACATAGAAGTTTAACCCAATGAATGGAAATCGAGATAAAAAATCCCTAACTACTCAGTAACTTTTGAATTACAATCCCTATGAAATAAATAACATAAAATGATACTCTAAACAACATTAAGATAAATTTATACCTGATATAAAATACAATATGATGATAATATACACAACAAAAAATCAATAAATGGTGAAAATAGTGTATTACTCATGGAAGAAAAATTGAGATAAGAATTTCATACCTTTAGTCTAATTTGTCATGATTGTACTATATCCTAGTGAATAAAAAATATTTTTTAATTATTAAATTCATTCTAATGTTTTAAAATTTAATGATTAATTTTATTTTACTTATAATTAAGTTATATATAATTACTTAATAAATAATGTTTAACTTGAATGTTTTGACCATATCCGGCTTATGTGTCAAAACGGCCTTTGATTGGTCGACTATAATCAATGAGTTTGTTATTTAAAAATATCTAGAATAATAAAAATGATTTATTTATCCCATTTATACATCAATTATTATTTTAAAATCATATAGGAAATATAGTTATGAAAAATGTACCAACGTTTCGATTATGAAGATGGTAGGCCTTACGTACACATGAGTAATGTTCTCATTTTTCAATGATCATTATGGATAGATAGTATGTAATTTTTATATTTCCATAATTAATATTATATCCAAAATACCATATTATTTAATTATATATACTTCTATATATCATTCATGTTATCTGGTGATAAAAAATAAAGAATTTCACCACTTTGAGGAGGCGGTAGTCCACACATCCACAAATGACGTTATCACTTTTTCATATTATTAAATGAAAATAATAAAATGATCTGTTATTTTTATAGATAGATAATTATTTAATTTATATCATAAATATTTCATTAATATCATCTGTTTTTATTAAACATTTCTTGAATACTTTTCATGTAATGGTAGAACGTATCACATCTCTTTGATGATGTGATAGTCCACACGTCCGCAAATGATGTTATTGTATTTCCATTGAATGGAAATCATAAAGGTATGAGTTATATAATAATTATATAAATATTTAGATTTTATAAATATCATATATAAAGTTTTAAAAAGTGTTTATATCATATTTATCAACCATAAATAGTGGTAAATGAAGAACATATGACATTTTTTCACGAGGCGACAGTTCAACCTACACACGAATAGAGATTTTGTTACCCATTTCATGAAAGTGTCTTTAGATGTAGTTCAAACCCATAACATTAATAAAATATTATTTTATTTAGGATAATAATTTGATCATATAATCATATAATAATAATATTTGAATTGGTGAAGAAGGATATAAAATAAAAGTGATTGTTGAAGAATGTTACCTATTTTTCAGGTAAATCCTTTTGGTTTACGCCAAAGGAAATCCTTGGATCATTTAATGAACAAAGTGATACTTTTATGATGATATGAGGGATTTTTAGATCCTATTTGGGTAGATTTTTAATGAGACAAAATGGATTGAGAGGTGCGAATAAGTGGGGAGGTTGAATGCCTTTTTAATGTGGAAATGGAGTGGCATTCTTGTAAATATAAAAAGGAAAACACTATTGGGATGTAACCCGTACATCATTTTCTCCCAATATTAAACCAAATTCAATAATAGTGGTTACATGGTCTAATAATATCCAAAAAATTGTTTTTTTTAAGTTTCTATGTCATTTGGACCCTTAAAACTATAGTTTAACCACTAAGTAAACTCAAGTTTACCATAATCACAGTAATAAATTTTAATTACTTTCACTAATATTTTTTTAAAAAAACTATGTAAACCTTATAAAAATTTATACTATATTGTTATAAAAAAATGGAACCCATTTTTATACATTCAAATCACAGAGGTGGCCGATATTAATATAAAACTAATCTCACTAATGGGATGACAAAGTGTGTATTTAAAGTGAATTTGTTCAAAACTTTTCTATGTTTTTATTTCTAAATTCAATGTGAATTGTATTCCAATGACATAAATTTATTTAACTGATAAAAAATTTCTATATTAATATTAAAAAAAAACTAATAATATAATTTAACACTATAAATTTTTTAGATGAAGAAGATTCATTCAATTAATATTTGGTATCATTCACTATTAGTCAAAAGAATAAAGTTCATAGAAAAATATCAAAAATTCACCAAATATAAATTCTGATATATTTATTTGAAAAAAGATTATTTTTTTAAATAAAAAATATTATTGTCTAAAATTATATTTAAAATAGTTTTGCCATTAATTTATGGTAAAGCTGCCTTTCAAAACATAGCACCTTTTATTCTTTAAATCAGACTTCTTATCATCTTAACTATAAAAAAATTATTGGATGAATTTAAAAAAATTATTAAATATATAACCTATAAATTTCATTAATATCTTTAAATAATAATGATTGATTTAATTAATTAAAATAAAACAACAATCTAGTTATAAAAATAATTATTTCAAAAAAACTCTTCCCTTATATTCGATTAGTTTTGTTATTTTCAATTATAATTAAATCATCACAAATAGATTAATTATATAAAAATGTGTAAACCATATATTCATAATCTGGTTATTCATATTAATTATTGGTTTCCATTCCAACAAATATGTAATAAATATTGTGTTAAATACATAACATTATTTGTATATTGTTTTTAGGTAATACTTGGTCTTGTGTGTAACATAAGTCATAAAAGGTAATCGATTTTGTTTACAATGAAAGATAAACGTGTTGTTGCATGTTATGAAATCTAAAATATGTATTGTGTTTAAGGAAATATATTAAATAATTTAAATTAATTTTAAATAATATATTTCCTAAAATATCAGGATGTTACATCCGACCCCACATAAAATGAGTTTCTCCATCAAAATAAATCTTGGTTATCAAATGATTAACATTTCTAGAATTCTATCATTTAAACGCACATCATAAAAATGGTAAATAAAAAATCCCCTTATAAATAAAATGTGGTAGACATAAAGGTCACTAGAAGTTATGTATAAAGAGGATTCCACATAAGGGGAACTTATGTGGGAATGGAGGAAAAGAATAAACAATTTAACAGAGTGATTAAGATCATTGATAATAAAAAATTGAATAATCAATGAAATATCATGTTCCCCAAGAAAATTAATTTTTGATAATAAAAAAGATCATTGGTTCATCATAATTGAAGGTTCTAGGAATTTAATTTTGTTTCAAGATCCATTTCCCAGTGTTATAGAATTTCCTTACCATCTTGTGAAATAGAAAAAAAAAGAAATATATTTACTTGAGTATAATTTCATCATTTTCCCATTTTCTACCAAAATCTCAAATTTCCCCCCAAACTATGTGTATTCAAGAAGAACCCATAAATCTTAAATCAATACAATCATATTTTAATGACCACATAATGATAAAAGGGAAAATAAATCTATTGAAGATTTATTTATACATTAACCAAAACCAAAATGGTTATAACATAGTAAGATAATTCCCAAAATGAATAAACCATCATATGAAAAAAATCATCAAAATTAAATAATAATACCCAAATCTAAAAATAAAACCTTCTATAACCCTGTATTAAAAATAAACTCAATAACATCCAAATTAATTAGTGTTTTAACCTCAAGGGTTTTCTCATACCTTCAATATTTCATTCCAAAATATAGAAATATTATTTTTAAGTAACATTATTCATTTAGTCACTATATCAATATTCAATCGTGTGGTTATCTATATGATAATAGTTATATTGCCATAACTACCTCAATATATAAGAACATATAAACCATAATGGTTATAAATACCATAAATTTTATATCTACAAATATTAAGGGAATACCGCACTATAAAAAAATCTTTTACATATACTTCCACATAATAAAATGTCTAAAAAAATTCCATTGATAACCACAAAAACAATACTACTTAAAACATCAAATAGTGTAAATAAGACATTGAACTTATGATAAACCATAATCTTATACTCATTACGATGTCTATAATATATATGGTATCATCAGACTAAAATATACTAATATAAAAAGTTATCTAAACTAACTATTGATTCAAACTACAATATCTCGGATCCCAAACACCTAGATCCTCTATTAAAATACATAACATTACATTTTCTGATATGATGTCGATAATTGTAACTCAATTTTTTCCATATAAACCATATAACCTGAAAATAAAAACATGGGTCACTTATATTATGTAGAACCTTTTAGTTTTATAGTTTTAGAGAATTATGAAACACTCCTACATAAATAATTTACATCAAATTGTTCTAAAAAAGAACTGGTTCATAAAGATGAACATGTTATACTATAATACCCAACTTTTAATATTTCACATTATTTCATCAACATAATCCTTTTTAAATCCATTATTGGATGAAATCATTCTAAATCACTCAGTAAAACCTAGGGAGAATGAAAAATAAGATGGGTGATCTTAGATGCTCAGTAAGGGTAATCATAAGAATTAAAAATTAAATGTAATCAATGAGAATTATAGATAATAAGGGTATGAGGAAATAATCATAGTTCCTGAGTTAATATTAAAGGAACTCATACCCATCAAAATATGGTTCATCAATTTTTAAAATATGGAAAATTCATGAGTCATCAAAATCAACAATCCAAATCCATGTGATATCAATCTCAATCATTAGAAACAATATAAATGCAGAACAAGAATAAATAAAAAATATAGTTACCTTTGTAAATTATCTCATTTAACCCTTATATAACCCTTGTAGAACCCTTACAAATGGAATAACCAATATGGTAGACCAACATCTCCAGTGTACCGAATGTATCAGAGTGCTATCAGAGAGCACCTGTCATATAAGTTATAACAGGATCATTCGGTGTTATCTTATCACAATTATACTTTACAATTTAAAATAATTTAATACATATATAATTCATCAAAACTCATTTAAAAAACCATTATTAATTTATTAAAATTATTTATCTGTGAAAACAAAATAGTTTTTGAAACAATCTCTTTGAAAACCTGATTAACCCATAGAAAATAAATAGCATCCAAAACAACCTCTTCGAAACATGATTAACCCATGGAAAAGAAATGTGCTACAAAATAATCTCTTTGAAAAATGATTAACCCATGTAAAAGAATTTTGTTTTGTAAAAATCTATTTAGGATATAATAAACACATTGAAAATAAATCTATTTCATAAAAATCTATTTAGGAAATAATCAACCAATAGAAAAGAAGCAGGTTTCATAACAATGTATTTGAAACAAACATAATCTATATAAAAAATTAATTTTTATGGTATCAATAAAAAATCTCTCAAGTGGAGGATAAGTGATATCAAGGGTTTTTTATATTTATTAATTTAAATGACCATAAAATCTCATTAAAACATTCTTGAGGAAAATAATATTTAATCATTCCAAAGTGAATCATACCACTTTGAAAATTTAAATAATAATCCCCATAATGTAATAATAGTAAAGGAAAAATATAATATATTTATAATAATTATATTCATGCTATAAAATTCCAATTTATATGTATGTACACCACATAAAAGAAGTTTCATGTATAACATAACAACCACCATAAAGAAGAAAAATTGTGACAGACATTCAATACCAGATTAGTAATGTTATACCCACAAAACCCTGAAATAAAGTTCATGAAAAGGATATGTAAAACCTCATAAAATATGGAAAATAATCGTCAAATAAATCCATGGACATTATATACACTACACAACAAAAATAAGTGGTGAATATAGAATATGTCTCACATAAATGAAATTGAGATGAGAAAAAACCTTACTAAGATCAAATTATTTGAGTTAGAATAAATCAATGAATAATTGTATATGAAAATTTTAAATACGAACATTAAATGTTGAAATACATAATAATAAAATCATAGTACACATCACATATATTCTTAGAATAACATAACCAATGGCATAGATGTTTAACCCAATGAATGGAAATTCAGTTATGAAATCCCTTACTACTTGGTAACTTTTGAATTATAATCCTCATGAAAGAAATACATTCAAGTGAAACCTTGAAAATCATGAATATAAATTTATATGTGATATAAAATAAAAAAATGGTACAATATAGACCAAAAAAAATAAATAAGTGGTGAAAATGGTGTATGCCTCACGGAAGAAAAAGTGAGACAGAAATCCCTTACCTTACGTCTAATTTATCATGTGTTTCATCTCTATTCATAAATAATAAACTTATATTAATTATTTAATAGCTTAATAACTTTTCCCAATATTATTATTACATTTATTTAACTTATAAACAAGTAATATAAAATTATATATCAATAATGTTTAAGTCTGTTACTTTGACGATATTCTACTCATTTGTCAAAACATTATTTGATTAGTTTACTATGGTAAATGAGTTTATTATTTAAACATATCCAAAATGATAACCATGTAATAATTATCAAATTTATAAATAAACTATAATTTTAAAACAATACAAGAATTATTGTTATTACAAATGAAGCATCTTTGCGATCATATAGATGGTAGGACGTACGTACCATGAGTAACGTTCTCATTTTTCAATGATCATTACGTAAATAAGGTATGTAACGATTATGATTAAATAATGAAACTTATATCATACATAAAATTTTATTTAATTATATATACTTATATATATAATTATTATTTTTTGGTGATGAAAATTTAAGAATTTCATCACTTTAAGGAGGTGGTAGTCCACACGTCCCCGAACGACGTTGTGAATTTTTCAGTGTATGAAATGGAAAGAAGAAAATGATATGTTTTATGGAAATATAGATAATTATTTCTTTAATACCATAAATAATTCATTTTTAAATTATATTTTTATTTAACCCTTCATTAATACATTCCCTGTAAATGGTGAACATATCACATCACTTCAAGGAGGCAGTAGTCTCACAAATCCACAAACGATGTTATCATATTCACAAAAAATAGAAAGCATGAGGGTTTGTGTTATATAATAATTCAAAAAGTATTAATATATTGTAAATATAATATATAAAATATAATAATATTTTTTCCATCATAATTTAAAACCATAAGAGGTTGTAATTAAAAAATGAATGATATCGTTTCACAAGGCGGTAGTTCTCTATACACATGAATGGTTATTTCATTACTCATTTGATATATGTTTGTTTCGGTGTAGATATAAACCATAAAGTAAAAACATAATATTATATTTATGATATTGATGTTATTATATAATCATTTAATAGGAATAATTTATGTGGGGGTGGAGGAAATAAAACACAAGTTATCATTGAAGAATGTTACATTGTTTTTGGGTAACTCTTTTTAGTTTACACTAAAGAATGTACTTTAATTGAATTATACCAAAATAATATCCTCTAGGTTGATATGGGGGATTTTTTCTACTTGATATTTTTTATGAGAAAAAGGGATTGAGTGCTTTGAAGAAGTGGGAGGTTGAGTTATTTTTTTAGATGAAGGGGATAATCATTCTTGTAAATATAAAAAGTTAAACACTATTTGGAGGTGTTCCTTACAACATGTTCCATAAGTAATGAAAAAAATTCAATAAAATTTTGGATATGTTATAATCATGATATAAAATGCTGTTCGAATAGGTATTTAGGTCATTCAGTCCCTCAAGATTAATTTTTAACAACTAAGTAAACTAATTTTTACATTTATTCTTATGATTAATTTTAATTACTTTAACTATTATTTTTTATCAAAAACTAAGTATTACTTATTAGACATTATAAATTATTTTGATTCCAAATATTGAATAAATTTTCTAAAATTCCCATCATAGAGGGGGAATATGTTAATTTAAAATTAATCTCATAGATGGGATGGCAAATGAGGATTTTTAAAGTAAATATGTTCAAAAAATTTCTCAGTTTTTATTTCTCAATTCAATGTAAAATTGATTATAGTGACATACATTAGTTTAATTGATATATAACTGATCTAATTATTTTTTAAACTAATTAAAAATATAATATAACACTATAATTTATTCAGGATAAAATAAAAATTTCAATTAAAAATCTGTGTCATTCACTATTAATCAAAATATGAATTTACAAATAAAAATACAAAAAATTTACCCAAATTAATTTTTGATATTTCTCTTTCCAAAAAGAAGTTTATTTTATAAAATTAAAATTATTAAATTTTAAAAAAAATATTTATAGAAGTTGATCCATTAATAGGTAGTAAAACCACCTTTTATAAATATACCGATTTTATGTTTTAAATTGGATTTATTCTTATCATAACCATATCAAATGTACTGTATGAATATCAAAACATTATATTAAATATATATAATATAAATTTAATTAATATAATTTTGTATTAATAATTTTTTTAATTTCTTATGATAAAATTCTAATCTAATCATAAAACTATATTTTCATAAATGCTCATCCTTTATATTCAACTAGTTATTATTTTCAATTAAAATAAATAGTGACCAATGGATTAATTATATAAATATTAGTAAACAATATATTCATAATATAGTTATTCATATTAATTCACTCCATTTTAACGTCCTGGTGACAAAAATTGTGTTAAATAAATAATATTAATAGTATGTTTTTGTTTTGTAATACTCAAGCTTCTATGTAACATAAGTCACTAAAGGAACTATATGTGGCATGAAACATAAGATAAACTTGGTGTTTCATGTGATACAAGATAAAAAATTTATTTTTTATAAAATAATCTTTTAATTAATTTCAATTAATTTTAAAGAATGTATTTCATAAATTCTAAGAATGTTTCATTTTATGTGTAGAAAGGAAGTTCATCAAGAAATGAAATACTACAATGATATGAAGATACCATTAAATGAATAAAATAATTAAATTTTTCAAAATAATTTACCACCCACACTCAGATTTTTCAAATTCAATGAGTATAAACTTTATGGTGACTTGGTCCCAGATATAGATGTTAATGACGATGATCTATGTCAGTAACCTTTTAATCCTAGGGAAAAATGACATCTCATGTGAACAATATTACTTATGTGTAGTACAATAAATATTTAGGGAAAATTAAACATACCATATAATATATTAATACCAATATCTTACTTTATTCTTGATCCACCCACTCTTTTAAATCAACTTTTTTCTAGGGGTACCATAGAACCAAATCAAGGATTACATTTTTAATTATCAGTGAAAACCCATAATGTTTGGATTATATAATCACGTGTATTTGATTATTTATTGATTGATGTTTATGGTAATTAGATTCTTTCAAATATCATTATTCACCCTCTATTTGAATTTTTTGTTACTTTGGAAGTGGATTGGATTTATTTACATAAATATCACATTAATTTCTGATTAATGGAAGTGACATTTGATATTTTTAACCAACCAATGAATTTATTTTAGTGTGATGAAAAATAAAAACATATAATGGAAATTTCATTCATTGTATGGGTCATCATTCTTATTAAAAATTGTTGTTTATCATATATTATTAATAAGAAACATAGAATTGATGATATAACTATTTTTTGGAGTTTTTTTTATGTATTTTAGGTACAGTTTACTAGTATTCTACTAAACATTTATGTTGTGTTTTAATTAAAAATCTTACCTTGTGATACACCTATTTTGAAGACTCCATATATAATGGAACTAATTTAGCTGAAGGAATTAAAGAAAAAACTCCAAAAGAATATTGATAAGGTATTTATTAATCCATGTTCATTAACTTGGGGTGAACCTATTCCTTTTATTATAAATAATGATGGATCAATGAGTCTTTTTCTTGATTATTAAAAATTTTACAATATCACAATAAACAAAAAAGTATGATATACCTCTTATTGATGAAATATTGAATCAACAATACGATGGAAAATGCTTTTACAAATTGATCATTATTATGGATATCATCTATTTATGGTCAAAAAGGAAGATATTTCAAATAAATTATTTTTTATACATGGTTTGTAAAATATAAATATATTATTATTTAGTCTAGTATTAAGAATTCCTCCACTATCGTAATGGATATAATGAATACAGTATTTAGATGTTAACATGATCAGTTTGTGGTGGACTTTACAGATTATATTCTTATATATTCAAAGAGAATAGAAGATAATGAAGATCAAATGTGGAACATACTGAAGTCCCTAAGGAAAAAGAAGTTGTATTAAAAATTTATAATGTGTGAATTATAGATAAAAAAAGTTTTTATTTTTGTTATATAATCATAGGAGAAGCTATATCAGTGGATCAATAAAAAATAGAAGTTATTCAACATTGGACCAGACTAACCAATATTAATGTGATCCATATTATACTTGGTTTTTATGGGTACTTATCGATTCTTTGTGGAGAATGTCTCGTGACTATATAATCCACTCAACATGATAACTTGAAAGGGATCCATGTCCCACTTGATATATTATTATGATAAATATATAATGTAACTAAAGAGAATGTTACATTTCTCACCAGTGCTTACATTACCCTATAGTATATATGAGTTTTTAATCTATAGTGATGAATTGATGATGGGATTTAGATGTGTTAACATGAAGAATAATATTGATATAGGTTATTTATAAAAATAATTGAAGTTTTTTGAACAAAATTATCCAACTCATGATTTGATGTTATATATGAAAATTATTTCATTTAAGATATGGAAAAACTATTTTTACAGAGAAAGAAATGATATATATAACGATCAAAAAAGATTAAATTGTATATTAAATCAAGAGGATCTAAACTTTCACAAGATATAAAGTTTGTAGTATATCAAATATTATGACATCTCAAAACAATTCAACATTTAAAAATAGAACAAGATGGACAATGCCTTGGGTCAACATAATTGTGCTAGATTATATTTGATAAAGATCCTAAAATATCTAATATTTCATGATTATTCAAAGTATGGATCTAGAAATCAAGATGAAAGGGGGGAAATATTATCTTTCACAAATGAGTGTTCAACCATCTATCAATGTGGGAATTAATAAGGTGAAGAAAGAATATGTGGAAATCCATAAAAAGGCCAAAAAACATCCTGATTTTATATGTCATTGTGATAGAATGATAAGGTTTAAGAACCATATAGGGGTTCTTTCTATTCCAGATTTATCAAATGATATGATAGATGAGTCTCATAGTTCAATATTTCCAATAAATATTGATTTATGTTGATGTATAGAGTTCTGAATGATTATTTTTGTTAGTAAAACATGAAGAGAGATATTGTTGAGTATGTATCTCAATGATTAATATGCTGGATAGTTAAAGGTGATAGATATAAGTCTAAGGGGTGTTAGAAACATTAACCAAACATAAATGAAAATGATAATAAATTAATATGGATCACATTTTCAAAATCCAAACAACATGAAAAAGTAATAATGCTATTTAATTTCCAGTTCATATCCTTAAAAAGTCCGCACACTTCATTTCCAATAGGGATTATTTCTATCTTGATTAGTTTTATAAAAAATCTACTAAGGATGTAGTATGGTTTTATGGAGTACCACATTCTATTGTATAAGAAAAGGATTTTAGGATTACCTTGAATTTCATAAAAATTCTTTATGTAACACCCTAAGAATTTAAGAAATATTTTTCTCTAATAAAATTAATTTATTTTATAGCTTTCAATACATGAAACACCAATATTAAACAAACCATGGTATATTATTAACGTGTTATTATTTAATGTGATAATTTTAACCTAACCATTTAACTTGTATGTTTGAGTATGAATAAATAAATTAAGAAAAAGTATTTGTGTTATGTGTGAATAATATAAATTCATTTCTTTCTAATTTATTATAAAATAAAATAAAAAATCATTTATAAGTAACACATATATTTTGTGAAAACCTTTATTTATTCATGCTATATGTAATTGTATAAATAAATAAAATTAATAACTATTAGTGAATTATTTTATAGAATTTTATATATTATTTATTTATAAAACCATTTTATAATTCATATAATATTTTTTTCTAGGCATGAGATAAGAATAAATCTAGTTTTATAAATAATAAAATCTTTTTCAAAAATGATATTTCTTCACGTTTTTGAAACATCATTTAAAATAGTTATTTCTATTTTCAGAAAATGTTCTTTGATAAAATTATTTTTTTATAATCAAAATTTAAAAATAATTTTACACTTAATTTTTGATAATATTCATAAAATATTTAGATTTTGGTGAATGGTGAAAATACAATTTTTTTTAAAAAATTCTCTTTTATTTTAAAAAATTTCAAAGTTCAATTTTGTTTTAGAATGGTTTTAAATGTTATAAAAGTTAAATTATGTTATTAATAATATAATTTATATCATTGGTATTAAATTAATTATTAATTTAGAAATAAAAACTATTTATATATAAAGAAATGTTTTCATTGGAAAACCTTTTTCTATTGTAATTGTGTATTTAATTTAAAATAAAAAAATTCCAACAATGTGATTTGAATTCTGATAAATGTATTAAATTTGTTTAATCTTAATAATTAATTTTCTTTAATATGGTTATATTACTTTTTTTGTTGTAATAAATAGAAATAACACAATTCATAATTAATTACTAAGGTTATGGTTAAAACGTGGATTTTCACAATAAATGCGCTTGTGTAAAAATTAATCTTCTAAAAACAAATAATTTTCATTGTTTCAATTAGATTTAATATTTTGAATAATTTGGTATAAATTATTTAATAAATACTTTTTTATTTATTAGCATAAATTTTAGATTTCCAAGGTAAAAATTAGTTGTCATCTGAAATACTAAAATGGTAATACTATATAATTATAGATGTTAAGGGGATTAAATTTATAAAACATGTGTATCTTTATTAGGGGATCTGTATATAGATGTTATATTTCATATAAAACATTATTAATAAATTTTGAGGAACTTGTATTGTTATTGAATTCTTATTATTGAATTGTTTTTTGTATTTACATAAGTGTCACTCCTCACTTATAAAAGGGAACTACCTTTCCTCTTTTCTTCACACTTTAAAGCTTTTGGGGTTGCATAAGTCTTTCCCAAATCTTTTCCTTAAAAACATTCCAACATCCTAGATTAATATTATTTATTACAAAACCCTACATTTAAGTCTTTTTATACTAAAATAAATATATTGTTCGAATAAAAGTTATAGTTCTTAACCAAGAGTTTTACTTTATTTCTTCTTCCAACTCATTCAATTATTCTACAATCATTCTGATATAAAAACATAATTATCACTCATATACTAATATTTAGTTATTTTAATTACATAACCTATATCATTCTTATCTTTTATAAAATGGGAATAAATATAGTTGATTGTCTGTACAGAGGTCCACCACCTCGTGAACTGATTTAATTCATTTTCCATCATTTCCTCTCATGATGATATATAATAATTGATTTACTGTATATATATGATATTTATGAAATAATTATACATATATATTTATAAAATCATATGTACATTTTTACCTTCCAATCTATTGGGAATTTATAATGGTGCTCATGGGTATGTGTGGACTACTGCATCTATGAAGCGATAAAACATGTTTTTCATTTTATTTTGACATTAATGATAATAAGGATATTTTTAAGAATATATATGATATCTATTAAAAATTATTATTTAATGGTGAATTATTGTATACATTTATTTTTTCTATCAATATAAAAATTGAATCATCATTCATGCATATGTAAGTCCCACTATCTTTGTGAATAGTGTAATTTAATTTTTTATCTCTAGCTTTTATGGATACCTCTTAATAATTATTTTAACCCTATAAGATTTTCTGAAATAGTTTTCAAATAAATTTAATCTTTTTGATATTTTTCATTAGAAAAAACAGATATATTAGTTTACATTGCACACAATGTTGAATTTATCTTATGTTACACACAATAATAACTTATAATTGTGTCACATGTGTCATTGAGTATTTTTTGAGTTATAGTAAACACTAAGTTTAAACGAATCTGGAATTTATTTTAATTTTTTTAATAATATTTATTACCTAGTCATTGGAATGGATATTATTAATAATATTAACTAAATTAATAAAATATCAGATATAAAAATTTATATAAAATTAATTCTTTTGTGACCAATTATTTACAAATTATAATAAAAACCACTTGAAAATAATGGAAATATTTTTATACAAAACTATTTTTATGCATAGAAATTTATTTTACATCAATAATTTTAAAAAAATAAATGATGGTAAATTATTTTAATGAAATATATATATTATATATTGATTCAAATTTTTATAATTCATCTATTCTTTTTTTCATACAAGATATAATATTAAATCCAATTATATTCCTAAAAGTTCTTTTTTCTAAAAAAAATTTTGTCAATATTTTAATACTTATAATAAAATTAATTATTAAAAAAATACAGAAATACATTTGTTAAAATAAAATTCATTTTTTATATATGAATTTAAAAATTATCATTGGGATAATTTTTTGTATTTTTTTTAAAGATTATTTTTTAAGAAATATTGAAAAAATAATCATTTCTTTTAAAAACTGCCATTTTTTTCAAAGAACATATAAAATTATTTTTTCAAATGGTTTTAAAAGATAAATTACTTAAATAATATATTTATTAATACTATTTCTTTAATTATAATCAATTTCATGTTTAATTTATATATACTAATTTTTTTTTGTTTTTAAACATTTTCTCTTTGAAAAACTACATTCTCATCCTGTCTTCAGGTTTATTTTTAAATTATATTTACCACATCTGGGAATTAAACTTGATAAAATGGATTCCTTATTTTGAATCATCATAATTTATATTATATTATTATGTAAAAAAATTTATACCATAATTAATAGTGAAAGTAGTAAAAATAAATTACTATGGTTAATGTAAAAATGGTTTTATCGGGTGTTAAACTAAGTGGATAGTGGTTAAAATTATTATAAAACCTCTAAAATTCATATTTTCTGGTCATATTTAAATCTAATAATTCCCAATATCTTATATATGGTAATTTGGAAGATTATTTCTATGGACGAACATTATTTTTTTTATTCTATTAGGGCATTTCCATGTAGGGTTCTATAAAACATCCAAATAAAAAACATTCTATTTTTAGAGAGATACCATGGAAATAAAATGGGTTTTATAAAACCTGAAAATGGTATAAAATAACATCATGAATTAAATTTATTGATACTCGAAACATGGTCACCCAAAATAATCACATGAAAACAGAAAAACATAGGGTGAAACATGAAGCATAATATTTGAGATATATAATTTGATGATAATGAAAAAAATCATGAAAAGAACCCTTTTGTGAAAACATTTTATATTAATCTTTGTAAAATTCATAGTTTAGAGTCTCTTTTAAAAAAATTTCCCTTTAATTAAAAAGTGAAAAGATAACCTTTCATGGAAATGGATTTTGATTAAAAATTATTTTTTCTAAGAAATAAAACATAGAACACCACTAAAAATGGAAAGTCGTAAAATAATTAAGTTCAATTATAAATTATATAAAAAAAGAAGTTTGAGTTACTGAGTCCCTTATCTTTACTCTTGATTTCCACGGAAGTACTTTAGCATCATGTATCAAAAAAATAAACATGTTAATTTCCTATATCAAAACCTTATTTGAATACATTTCCATTTATTCCCTTTATTAATATAAATTTTATTCATATATTATATTTCTATAATCTCTTTTCAACATCAGGTGTTAATAATATTGATGGTTTTGAACTAGGTTCGAAAAAGTGGTGTTAATACTCCTCCATCTCCAAAAGTACATCACTTAAAAACCATTAAAGGTACTAGAATTTATATTTTATAAATACATATATTGTTAAGATTCCATAACATGGGAGTTTTATTTATGTTTTTTAAGATGAAATCAATGTTGATATATTTTTAGGTTATTTACCAATATTGATTGGTTATATTATAATGATAATTTTTTTTCATGTTATCCATATTTAACCATAATAATTATATATATTAATTATATATATCATATATATTCATAAAATTTAAATTTAAACCATCCATGAAAGTGGTTGCGAAAACAGAATGCATCCTTCCAAGGAGGAAGTATTCCACATGTATACATAGATAATGAATTAATTTTTCATAGGGAGGAAGAAATAAGTAACTTGATTTATCTTTTTATGAACTTAAATATGATATATATTTATATATCCTATATATTTAATTAATTAAAATTTTGGAATAGTTAGGTTAGATGGTGAAGGAAAATGAAACACATTTCATCATGGAGGTGGTAGTATGCACATACTCAGGATTCATGTTATCATATTTATTAAAGGAAGAGGGAAAGGTGATTAATTCTTATAAAATAATATAAACAAAATAAATATATAAAAATGATACTGATTTTTTCATTTTGAGTTGGTGTAATGTAATTTAAGGTAAAATAATTGAAAATAAAGAATTAGAAATATTATAAGAGAGGTTAGAAATATATACCACTTTTCATGGATATTTTTCTTTGAAAAGGGATTTAATACTTTAAGAGATGGTATTTTGATAATACCAAAACCTCTTGTGAGTGTCTAATAATTTTTATGAGAGATTTTGTTAGAGTTTTTTTGAAACAAAGTGGTTTTTTGTGTGATGGTAAGTGAGGATAGGAGTTCTCCTTTTACAAGTTAAAAAGGATCTCACTTTTATAAACACCCAAAACATTTTAATAATGGGAATTCACTCTCAAATAAATTAGTTTCAAATTTGGTAAATAATGAATAGTTTAAGGGATAAGTTCTGCTAAGGACTTAACCACCCATCACCACACATTTTTTAACATGTTTGTGTTCATTACCTCGTACTTAAACACCTTTTACCTTTTTTTGTTTTTACCTATGTATCTAGTGTTTACAAAGTAAAATTATCATTTATGATTAAAAATAAAATGAACCATATTACATAATTTGGAAATAATTATTCTAAATTTTAAACCCATTTTCTTATATTAATTTTCTAAAAGTTATAAAACTAATTGCAAAATATTTAATGTATAATGTATTAAAAACCATTTTTTGAAAAATATAACTCAAGTTATAAAATAGTAAATACATGTTTGAATTTTAAATATGAATTTTTTAAAATTATAGGTGTAACAACATAGAATTTTATCAATGGAATTTCTCTTATGAATATAAAATTATGTCATCCTTAGTAAAATAATAATATATAATACACACACACCACATGAAAAAACAAATAACAATTTTTTATATTAATTTAAACCTTACATTTAGAGAATTAATATGGTCATAAGAATTAGAATTATTAAATTAGAAAATAAAAAAAAAGAAAAAAAGAAAAAATAATATGAAAAATTTGATCTACTCGATCCCCTAGAATAACCTCACTCATAAACAATATTGAAGAAATGAAAAAGAATATTAGAAATGAAATATGAATTTTAAATATATATATATATATATATATATATATATTTGGAAGAAAATAGATGTGAATAAATAATTAATAAAACATGTGGTATTTATAGAATATATGAAACCCATGTGTCCACTACAAATCTGACAGTTGGAATAATAATCTGGTCATTAGAATAGTAATCTGATTGTTGGAATAGTCATTTGATAGTTAGGAATAATAGATTTTCCATTAGAATACTAAAATAATCTATAGGAATGTAAAATAATATTATGTATTTTATTATATATTTCTATGAAATATTTATATCATGATATAAGTAAATAAATGTTTTAAATGATAAAATAATTGTCTATATATTTGTAAAAAATAATATTTTATTTTCATTTTTATAAAAAATATAAATATTTAAAATAATGTTTATTTTCATAACATGGTTTTATAATTTAATATTATGTTTTATTATAATTATGATATAATAATACTATATATAATTTTTCAATGGGTCCAAAAATTGATCAAAATATTAAAATTGGTATTTTTCAAATAAGTGAGGATTTTATTTTAAAATTAAATTTACAATAATTAGAAACTTATTTTCATAAAAGGGTTTTTTATTTTTTCAATCTTCACATATAAAAATCATTGGGATAAATGTTTTCTATTTCTCTTAAATAGTTGAATTTTTGTGAATAGTGAAATACAAAAAAATAGAATACTTACCATTATAAGAAAAATACATGAATTTTTGAGTAGAGGATTTTTTAAACACCAAAATTTTTGAAATAAAATAAACTATTTACTAATTATATTCATTATAATCAATAATAAATGTATTCTTGAACCAAAATAATAAACTAATGAATATAATATTCAAAAACACCTCTTTTCTCCACTTATAAATATTACCCCTTCTCCTCACTACTTTTGAAACCTAAATTTTTTAAAATTTCTACCCAATTATCTTCTTATTTATCTCCCACACATCCCATTTCTTCTAGTCTCATCCAAATATCATTTTATAGAGCTTTAAGGGGTATCCTAAGAGGTAAAGACCAAAGTAAGAGGTAAAAATATCGACTGGCCTCTTTTATTTTTATTATTCTACCACCACAACCATATGTTCTCCATACACCTAAATATAGTGACATAAGTATACTAAATATAGTAATATGTTATTATTATGGTATAGTATAAATAATCTACCCTCTCCTCAATTTATTCTTAAAAAAAAGTGTTGTTCAAAATACGGTTGGTTTACCGCCTCTATGAAGAACAAACATCTTTTTTATACACTACCTTCAAGGATATTTATAGAAAAAATATTATAGTTAAATATTATTATAATAAGTATATTATAACTTAAATTAATTTCAACAATTTTTTAATAATAATTTCATATTAAATAAAATTAAACTAGTTTGTGATGGTTTATAATATCGTTTAAATGACTCAACCGTATAACTTTAACGTTTTAACTAAATAAATCATCCCTATTTCAGAGGACAAAAGGATATTTGGGAATATTTAAATTTCTATTAGAAATAAATACCATTTTATTTCACCTTTTTAGTTGTAATATCATTTCATTATAAAACTGATAATTATCCTCATGTGATCTGACCTTGGAATCATGAAACAAACACCGTCTGAACAATAAAAATAAACATTATATCTCATTGAAATGATTATAAATGAATAGATTGTTTTTATGTAAAATAAAAACTATATTTAAAAGGTAATTAATAAAGTAATTAAAAAGTTTAATTTTATTGTCTGGGATGTTATGTTTAAGTGTATAATGATTCAAGAACCTAAAGTAAGGGATCTCTCCTAACAACCCTATTTTCTTTCGTGTTATTCTTTCTCTATCTTACCTCACTTTATCACTCTAATATTATTATTTAATCATTCTATATTATTTATATATTTTCCAAATATATATATTTAGATTAATTCATATTTTCATGATAGGGATATATATAGTTCCCATCAATGTTTTTCTCGACAAGAAAACCCGATTAAAGGGAACTTCTCCATTTCATAAACTATTTAAAGTACATCTACTTAAAAAAACTAAATAACCCATATTTTTTAAAATCAATCATTTTTTATGGAAACCCAATTTATTTTATTTCTATTTTTATTTAAATTATTATTCCCTTACCATATTTTAATACTTTCTACCCTTTTTTCTAAAGCCCCACTGAAAAGGTACTTTTCTAAATTGATTTTTATACACTTTTTCATTTCTTCACTTCACTTAGACATATTTGTTTTCATGTAATGTTCTTATGAATGTCCAAGAATGATTAAATACATTATTTCATAGAAACAATTATAATATTCCATTTGGTTATGAAACACATTTATTTCCATGGGAAATCCTTATATTGATGACTTATGTTTGATTTCCTTTTGTAGTACACATATGCATGTACATGTTATGATGGATAAATGTAGATAGTTACCCAATTAATTGGGTAATTTTTGTGTATCATGAGACAATATTTATCAGATTGGGGAGTAATCCTAATCCCTGATGATATTTTTTCCACCATGTGATGTTGTCATGGCAGTTACCTTTGACTTATGTTTATGTCAAGTTATATGTTATTCCCACATTCTTATGTTTCCATTATTTTATGACTCAATACTCTTTATGTTATGATTCCATATTATTATTCATGATACTTTTATTTTTGATATAATTATAAGTCTTTTGACTCATATTTTATGCTTCATTTTCATGTTTATTCACTTATTGGACTTTATAACTCATCCCTTTTATCTATGTATTCCCAAGGTTATCCTATATAGTTTTAGGAGATCAAAAGGATTGAAGATATAATTATGAATATTAAAATAAATATTTTTTATTATATTTTAAATTTTTTGTATTATGGACCTAGTATGCCAAATACACTAGGAATCTCAATCCTTTGGTTGTGTTTATTGGATATTTATGTTAAAAATCATTTAATAATATATGTAAAAGTCTTGGGCCACTATAGTTTTTATCAAAGGAAATGTATTTTAATTTTTGGGTATTATAAATGGAATAATCAGGTGATAACCCTGGGGTTAATTATAAGTATATAAGAAAAACATAAAATCTTTTTAAAGCATAGAGCAAGTGTTTTCTAATAAATTACATCCATGTCTGGATACTAAAATTGGATGAGGATGTAGAACATTTTTACCAAGGGTTAATAACCCTTCAAAGTGTGGATTGGGTATTAACTAGATTTACACTTAGTGCACGAAAAAGATGCATTGTTGCACACCTGGTGTGACACTCTCCAGGGATATGTTTTGGAAAACTCACAAACTCTTTAAGAACTATTATAAATGACTTGAATAGATTGTTAGGTCATAAAAAGTAATAAGGATATTTACATAGATAAACAATATTTAAACACAGAGGGTCATAATTTAGGATATAAATTTCATTTATAAGTTTCTTCTTCTATGTTCATAGTGTCCTTTTATATAATTATTATTTTAATCATTATCATCCCTATGTTCATTTTTAATATATTAAATGGAAAAAAACATAATCTAATTGTTAAAGGTGCACTAATTATCCATTCATGAGATTCAAATGTCATATAATATTTTAGTTATACACATTATTTCATAATTGGAAATTTTTGGTATAATTATTCAAACATCATATCAAATAATGGGGGTTGATTTATATATAAGAATAGAAAACAAAGAAATTATATCATCAAAAGTATATAACACCTCCCCAGTTAGTGTTTTCAAACTAAACCACCCAAAAAATCTTTTCATACTTCTATTAGTGTAATTTTATACTATATTTGGCATGAATTGTCTATCCTTCTAAAATCAAACATTAACTTCTAGGAGAGGTAAATCACTCTTCATATCCTAGGTTATTCTCTAATTCGATATAAGTTCTAGTAGAAAAAATCTCCTTTATAATCTTCATCTAAAGTTTGGATATTATTTTTTATAAGTAGGAATATATATCTCAAATTATGAAGACAAATAGTAGAATAATTCTTGAATAAATGCCCAATTTAAGGGATTATACTAATGTATTCTGTAAAATGTTTCTCGGACTTCCTCTTTACTGATAGGTTGAGCTCTCAATTGAAAGTATACTTCTATCTCTACCCATATCCACGACTCCATATATAATGGACATTATTTAGTTAGAAGAAATGAATAATTAGTTATATGATAATCTAGAAAATGATTTTATATGCTCTATTGATTCACCATGGGTAGATCTAGTCTTATTTATAAAGGAGAAGGATGATTAAATTCACCTCTATATTCATTATCTTGTACTCAAAAAAATTAGGATAGAGAAAATGTATCCATTTAAATAGATTTATTATTTATTTCATCAACTATATAGAGACTATTACTCATCTAAGGTAGACCTTTGGTTGGGATATTTCTAATTAAAATTAAAAAAATAAGATATTCCAAAAACATCTTTTAAAATGAGTTATTAAAACTATGAGTTCATAGTGATTCCCTTCAAACTCACTAATGGTCTAAAAATATTAATAGACTCTATGAATATATTTTTTAGAGATTACCTAGAAAAATTTCTTATAGTATTTAATGATGATATTAAGAAAAGAGGATAATTTGGAACATTTAAATACTATTCTAAAGACTTTTCTAAATGATAAAATGTATTCAAAGTAGAGTAAATGTGATTTATGGATGGAGGAAGCATCATTATTGGGGAATTTTATCACTAGCAAATGGATATATGTAGAACCTTATAAGAAAAAGGAAATTTAGTAGTGTCCCATACCAATATTTGTAATAGAGATCCATAGTTTCCTTAGACTAGCTATGTATTACTGATGATTTATGAGAAACCTGTCATGATTGTTAAACCTTTTTACCAAGATGACTCAAAAGATAGAATTTTTTTTTGGATTAATAAATGTGAAGATAGCTTCAGTGAATTGAAAAGGAGGATTCTCACAACTCCAATCCCCATGCTTCCCTCAAGAGGGGAATATTTCATGGTATACAACAATGCTTTGAAGAAGGTCTTGGGTTGTGTACTAATGAAAAATGAGAAATTGATAGCCTACGCCTCAAGGTAGTTGAAAATAAATGATCAGAACTACCCAACACATGATATAGAGTTAGCTGTAATAATCTTCACATTGAATATTTGGATAAATTATCTTTATGTGGAGAGGTTTGAAATATATATGGATCATAAGAGCATAAAATATATATTCACATAGAATGGGATTAATATGTACCAATTAATATGATTAGACATTATCAAAGACTATGAATTCTCAATCCACTACCATCCTAGGAAAAAAATAAAGAGGCAGATTCTCTAAGTATAAAGTATTTTCTAAAATTATTAATGATGATAATTAAGAAGGATCCAATATTATTACACATGAAAATGATGGAAATGGGAATCAAAAATGAATAAATATCATCATTCCTTTCAAAAAATATTTCTCAATCATCCCATCTAAAGAAGAAAAAAGTATTTTCTGTGATATAATGTGTAAAGTTAGAAGAAATTAGAAGATATAAGAAACGGAAAATCATCAAAGTTCAAAATTGATGTAGAATGAGTTGTATGATTGGGGTCATGACTTTGTATAACCTAAAATCCTAAAATAAAAAAGTAGTTATCTAATAATGCACATAGTTCAACCTTTTCCATCCACCTAGGGAGAATAAAGATTCATTGACATCTATGAGAGAACTGCTGGTGGGACAATATAAATAAATATATCACAAAATATATATAAAATTTCATGGTATGTCAGCAGGTGAAGGTTGAAAATAATTTTTCTGAAGCGATAATGCAATAATTATCCTTACCCACATGGAAATGGGAAAACATCACTATGGATTTTTTCACAAGTCCTCTAAATAAATCAAAAGGTAATAATACTATATGGGTTTTGTGGATCGTATTATAAATAAAACTCACTTAATTAAAATTTTGGAGGACTTATAACTCTATAAACATGGAAGGATATATTTTAAGGAAGTGGTGAGGCTACATGGAACACCACTATCGATTGTGTCTGACCAAGATACAAGATTTACCTCCAATTCTTAGTGAAGTTTCTAACATGATCTAAACATTACGTTTAAATTAAATAGGGATTTTCACCCCCAAAATTATGGTAAATCTAAGTAAATCATCTGTATTCTAGAAGACATATTTAGATCTTGATATATGTCCTTAAAAAGTTTATGGGATAATAATATTCCTCTAGTTGAGTTCTTATATAATTATTACTTTCACTCAAGCATCCAAATACATCTATATAAAAAACTTAATGGGAAAATATTTAGAACACATGTATGCTAGGATAATGATGGAGAACACAAGCTGATGGATCCTATAATGGTTGAGGAAATGGTAGAAAAGGTCAAGACCATTCAACAACATAGAAGGGCTACTAAAAGTTGACAGAAGAGTAATGATGACAATTATAAAAAATAATTGAAGTTTGTTGTTTATTGATTAAGTGTTCCTATGAATATATCTATGGAATAGATTCATTATATTTTAGATGAATTGAAAGCTAAGTACCAGGTACATCATCCCATTTGAGTTTCTTGATCAAATCAGAGCTAGTAACTATCGACTAACACTCCCACCATCCCTTTATAAAGTACATGATGTATTCTATGTATCCATATTGAAAAATTACATACAAGATCCCTTACATGTACTGAATTCAAATTTGGTACATATGGAAAATTATCTCTCTTATGAAGATAATTTGTGAAGATATTGGACCGTGGAGATAATGTTTTACATTGCAAGACAAGTCACTTAGTCAATGTATTGTGGTGAAACTGTAAATACAAGGATGAAACATGGGGACCAAAGGAAGCCATGAATAAGAAGTACCATAAATCATTTTCACCTTAGTATGTACAAAAATTCTAGGGTGAACTTTCATAAGGGGGGAATAATTTAGGGACCCAAAATTTTATTAATGTACTTTCTCTTCTAAATATATAATTGTGTCATACTTAGTAATATAATATTATATAATAAACACACACCACATGATACAACCAACTAAATTATATTATATTAATTTAAAAATTATATTAAGATATTAAATATGTCCATATGAATTGAAAGTATTATAATAATAAAAAATAGAAAATAAGACAATAATAAGAAGACGAAAAATTGGATCTGATTGATCCCCTCTAATAATTGCACTCACAAACAATACTATTGAAATCAAGTAGGATATTAGTAATGAAAAGTGAATTTTGGAAAAATATATATATTTTTTTTAGAGAAAATAAAAGTGAATGAATAATTAATGAAATATTATGTATTTATAGAAATTTGAAAACTCATATGACTGTTATAAATATGACCATTACAATGCTAATCTAACCATTGAACTAGTAACATAACTATTGGAATACTAAAATGACTGTTAGGAATATTAAACTAACTGTTAGAGTAGTAACTTCACCTATGAAAATGTAAAATAATATTTATTTATCTTATTAAATGATAATATTAAATATTTATATAATTATACATGTTTAAAAATGATTTAAATGATAACATAAGTGTTTATATTTTTTTAAAACATAAATGTTTTATTTCCATATTTATAAATAATGTAAATATTTAAAAGAAAGTTAATTTTGAAAAAATGGGTTTATAAATTAGTATTAATTTGAATTATAATGATGATATAATGAGGTCATAAATAATGTATCAAAGGGTCTGAAAACTCATCATAATATTATAATTTGTGTTTTTAAAAATAAATGATGATTTTATTTGAAAATAAAATTATTCAGATTTAGAAAATTATTTCGATAAAATTAGTTTAATTTTATGAATCTACGCATAAAAAATGGTTAGGGTGAATTTTTATAAATTTTCTAAAATAGTTGAATTTTTGTTTACGATGAAATATGGAAAAATATGATACTTAACATTATAAGCTAAATACAAGAATTTTTGAGTCATGGATGTTGTAAGAAACCATTATTTAGAAATCATATGAACATTTAATTTATATATTCACAATAATCAATATTATTTGTATTCTTGATCTAAAATAATAACCTAATGAATATAATAATTGTAACACTCCATGCTTCCATGGTACGCTTCTCTTTGAATAATACAATAGCATGTGTTGTATGCAACACTGAGTTCAAGCGCACCACAACTAACCAAACTAACCGTTCAATAGCAGTTATGAATAGTATCAACTGAATTTTAAATTTTATATTATCCTTATAATTTTATAATCCATATTATGAGTTTTTATAACATAATTTAAGAACAAATTCATTTTTTTCAGATAAAAGAAGTATTTTTCAAAAAATGCAATTTTACCGCCTTTTAATGGAGAATCGTTTTTAAATACAATATTTGAAACTTTTATATATTAAATTATACAAAATTAACTTCTTATTTAGAATCACGACATAATAATTTAGTTTCAATAATGTTTTGGTGTTTTCTGAAAAATTTATATTTGGTTGAATAGTGAAAAATACTATATTTTAACTAAAGACAACTTTTTTAATCAAAATAATTTATAATATTAAATTATAAATTTTAATGGTTTGAAAGTATAAATAGATTATATTTTTACCATTTAATCCAATTATGGCCATTGTATGTAATTTCACTTTGAAATTGGACATAAACAAGTGCCATGCTTTTGATAGTTATTATTTCTTAAAAATACGCCTTTTGGTTTTTGACAGCAGGAATTAATTTTAAATTAATAAATGCAACTTCTATGGTATGAATTTGGTAAAATAGACTTCATTATTGAATTTTTAATATCAAAATTAGCTTAGGGTAAATTTTTGGTATTTTTCTAAAAACATTTAATTTTTGATGAATACTGAATAACACTGAGTTATTGGTTAAAACTGATTTTTTATTTAAATAATTTTTTATTTTATTTAAATTTATTTTTGGTAAAAATAGATACATAATACCTATATAAATTCAATGTAATTCATTGGAGTCAATTTAAAAATAATTTTAGACTTATAAAAAGTTTATTGAACTTTTCATCGTATTTTACCCATCTCTTAGAGAATTTGCAAATTCACAGAAAACATAATTTTACCACTTCTGTGGGTGGAATTTCGAAAATCCGAGAGACACGATTAATATCAAGAATTAAAATTTGGTTCAATAAGATAAATTTTTTTTGTGAATAGTATCTTTTTACTTTTATTTACCACGGTAAAAAGTAAATAGGGTAATTAAGTGTAAAAATGATATTATTACCCTAACACATGTCCTAATTCTATTGGATAAGTATAATTCAACCAAAAACAACCTTATGAATAAAATTTGAACCTCTTTGGTTCACTTGAATTAGATTAGGACATTTATAATTATTTAATTCAAAGAACAGTTAAAAGAGTTAAAATCAAATTTTAATAACTAAAACATTTTTAATATAGGGTCATACATAATATAAATTCGATTATAAATATTAATTAGAAATCTAAAATTATTTCCTACATAATTTTATTTTATTTATATTTTTTATACATTAAATAATTTAATTTATTTATGACACAATGATGATGTAGTAATTACCTTATTAGTGAAATATTAAAATAATTGATATTATAAATACCTAAATAAATATAATTTCAGACTTTTAATGAATTTCACGAATTTTATTGGTTAATATTACATGTTATGATTGATTAAATGAATTTTTTTCGGATAAATAAAGTTATTATAACTTTAAAAAAAATCAATTACTAAATAGTGTCAAAATTGACAAAAACGTGT
The DNA here is from genome assembly GCA_963277665.1 of Viscum album. Lineage (NCBI taxonomy): Eukaryota > Viridiplantae > Streptophyta > Magnoliopsida > Santalales > Viscaceae > Viscum > Viscum album. Next base: position 1,804,559,673 of record OY728125.1, read on the forward strand.
TTTTAAAACAAATATTATATTATGAATTGATATAATATTCCTAAAAATCTAAGGTCCGGCCAAAAGACATATATGATTATAGGTATATCGTTAATGGACCACTTGGGGGTCACTTTGAAGTATATTGTATGTTTATTAACTACATAATATAAAAATACAAAGAGACAAGGTAAATGTCAAACTATTTAACTAAGAGTTAAATCTAAAAGATAAGGTTACTATAGTGACCAAAACCTATATAAAATCTTTTGGTTGAGTGGTTTTCGACCCATACCCACCTTAAACTTTGAATAATCCACTTTGGAGCCATTATAAACCGAATATGAATTGATTATAAATTAATACTTTATGTTTTTTCTAAAGAGCCCCACCTCCCCCTTATAAAAGGACATCACTTATAACCAATTCTTCATACCATCAAATCCTTTTGGTTCAGAAAAACCCTACCCAAATATCCTCTATACTTCCCTTAATTTAACCTAGAGTAATTAGTTTGATCATAAAGACAACCTAAGGATCCATTTTGATCAAATCAAAACGAAGAACCTGAAGAAGAGGTAATGTTTTCACCACCCTCTTTCAAGTTCCTTTCTTCATCCACTTATTCTATCTTTGATATTTACATTCTAAAATAATAACTCCAGTATCTTTTATATACTGTGATGTTATAATAAATATGGTACAACCATATTCAGTATTCTATCCATCCTTTGAATGACATGTCACCATGCGTGCGTAGGTACGGCTTACCGTCTCCACGTCGTGGTGTAATTGTTATTCAAAACATTATTATTTGTATGGGTATGATATTGATTTTTAATTGATTTAAATAATAAATATAAAATTATAATTATTCTGTATATATGATATACCATCCAATTATTTATTATTTTCAGATCAAAAGAATGATATTGTCGCTCGTGCGTACGTAAGGACTACCGTCTCCACAAACGTGATGAGATTCATTCCCCATCGTATCCATTCAAGAATAATTTTCATTTGATGGTTAAATATAATGTGTAAAGACTTAATATCATTCTGTATATGAATAAGATTCAAACTATCCATAAAACAAACGGCTTATGTAACAAAACATATTAAAGAAAACGAGTATGTTAACACCCGAAACGACGATAATACAAAGATATTATTAAAAAATGCAATGTTAAAAGATCATATATGATACCATAATTATGTATATGGTCTTGGTATAATTTAATAACAATGTTTTAACTATTATACAAGAGGTTAACATACCATCGACTAAGGAAAAGGTACAAGGTAAGGGGTTTTCATCTCACTCCTTAGTCCCCTAAGATTCATGCCATAATGCCACTATTAACTTTTGTGTGGTGTATATACTGCCCATAATTGTATTCTTTGTGTAATGAACTTTAATTTATGTGTATTTACATATTCATTGTATGATACCTCTTTTATGGTGTGTATGTTTTGTATGTTACTAAATTGGTAAGGGTTAATTCCTCAATCTCATTATTATCCGAGATTGTTTATGTGTAAGTATTTACTGGGACATTTTTATCATCCGTGTCCATTTTCATAAAAATGATTTCAAAATGAATATTTTAAGGATTTGTGAAAACTACTCTTTATCAAGATCATAATTTTAAATTTTTTAAAGATTTATCTTTCTAAACATTTTTAATTAATGTCTATGTTTTCAAATTGATTTTAAGGATTTATTTATATTGACATGAATGTTTTGAAATGATAATTCTTTTCAAAAGTTTCAAAGTGGTATGGGACACTTTGATTCAAAAATTTCTTTAAATGTCTTCCATTATAAATTGTGTGACTTTTAAATGTTTTCAGGATAAAGGGATATTTCTCTCAAAGAGTTTTACAAATCATTTTCATCTATGTCAACATCCTTTTATGGATTTTAAACTTGTTTGAAGATGATTTATTATAATACAGATCTTCCATATTGTATTGAAGTTTTTATGATATGTTTGACTATGGATGTGTTATTTTTATACCATTCATGGTTTAGGGATAAAATATTAAAATTTCGTATTCTAGTTTTAATACAAATGTTTATGTTATTTTTAAATCTGTTTATATGAGGAATGCATTGGACTTAGTAAGTGACGAGTGGAGCCCGCTATAGCTCCTCGATGAATCGGTAGGTCTCATGAGACAAACTAGTGCCTTGAAACGAGGCCTTGACAAAATATTATTTGTATTCTTGGCACGAGGCCTTTGCTACGTGGTTATGATAGTCTGGCATTATGCATTACATCATTATAAAAGTGGTTATTGATATTGCATGTGATTATTCGACTAGTAGAATATCCATGTGAATAAGTAAATGGAATTATTTCAATTCATTTTTTCCATATTATTCTAAATTTCAAGTTTAAAAGGCTTTTTTTAGTTATACATTTCCTTAAATGTTTATGTTTATTTATGAAAGTTTCCGCTATATTGTTATCCTTACTGAGAATCTGAGCTCACCCCTTTCGATGTTTTATTTTTCTAAGGATGTGAAGAAGTATTTTATGAATAATCTGCAGGGATAGTATGAGAATATGGGTGTAGCCTTTGGAGACAAGATGTCGTTGTAGTTTTTCACTTTATGGTGTAATGTAATATTTATGAATGTATCTAGTGAATCCAAGGCTACTAAAATAATCGGTCTTTCGAGACTTGATCTTTTGTTATAATTCCAATGTTATGTAATAATGCACTGACTCTGGGTAACTTGGGTTGGGGCGTTACAATTGGTATCAGAGGAAGTTTAGTACAAACCTTGAAAGCTGGATTTAGATAAACTCTGATTAGAGCACATATACCTAAGATGGACTTTGAGGATTAGTATAGAAGAACTTCCTAGAATTTTGGTATTGTAGAGATTTTGTGAGTTTTCTGAGAAATACATCCCTGTCTGGATACGAGCAGGTAGAGAAGGATCTGGCATAGATGTACCTAGGGGTAAAACCCAAAAACATCGCTTTGAGCTAGACTCGAACGAGAACTCGTTCACGACAATGGGCCTTACTGCACTCTTGGTTACGACACTCCCGGGGGATATGCTTAGGATAATTCTCATTTTCATTACAAAACATTACGAAGGGTTTATTATGATATACTTCCTCAAAGAAAACATTTTCATTATGGATTATATCTATAAACTGTTCAATTTATGTTAGGTATTTTACAAGTTTGGAATTATTTCAATTCATAAACTGACCTAGTTTATGCTATTGTAAAGAAATGGCACCCAGTAGAAGGAATGTGAACTCCAAAAATACATATGATCCAAAGAGTAAGAAGGATCACATCTTTCATGGTATTAAGCCAGTAATTAGAAGGGAAATAGTCTCCTAAGTATTCTCAACATATGAAGAAATAATATCATGTATTAATAAGATAAGTAAATAATTCCTTGAGTCCTATAGATTTGAAGACAAGTAAGAGAATAAAAGGATGGAAGAGAGAAATATAGATAAAGGGAAGAGGGAAAAGAAGAATTTTCCAATATCTGATAAATGTGGGAAGAAACACCCTGGAACTTGACTGAAGGAAATGGGAGTTTGTTATAAGTGTGGAGAAAAAGGACACCATGTACGTGACTACAAGGTTAAGAAAAAGGTTTCAAATGTACAATGCTTCATTTTCAAGGAGTTGGGACACTACGCAAACCAATGCCCAAATCATCAGAGTATTCCCCAAATGATTCTATTGGATAATAATCAAGTTATGATACTACCACAGATGAGGAGGAATGATTGGAATTCTTATATTGTTATTAGAGAATTATTTCATTTGAGTGTTGTATCAACAATGTACTGGTTGTAATAATTATGGAGTATATAAGGATTGTAATGCAGTACTATTTCATTAAGGACTTGAGATTATGTGGATCCAAGAAAAGTGACTCAATAGCAGGTTAAATTTTTGGAAAATATATGGTTGAGAGAAAGATAAACCATAATATGGTTCTGATACCGAGGTAGTGATTTTGGAATAATACATGATTGATTTGGATAAATTATATTGGATATTATTGAAACTGGTTAATGATTTGTATATTCCATCATTGTTGGAGTTTACAACATTTTTTGATGGACGAAGTATATCCAGTATTCTATAAGGAATAAGGTAGCATGAATGTAATCAATAAGGTTTTATGGTAATTCAGGATTTTTCAGTGTTTTAAAAGAATACATGATGAAGGTGTTCATATGTTATTACATGGTAAAAAGGATCTATATTATGATTACCTTCCATATAAATTTTGGACTGAGAATTTGGACAGAAGTATTTTGGATAAGTATAAAGGTTATAATGGATTATATTTTACATTGGATACTATTGTTAAGGTTATTTTTTGATGTTTATAAAAAGAAAAACACGCAAACCGTGTGACAACCCGTTGCATCGGACAAAGATGTGGGAATCGAACACACAACCATAGTGCGATTGGGATTTATCGCCTACCACTGTACTACGTGACGTCCCTGGAGTGTATAATGTAGTTTTTTATGTTATTAAAGATGAATTATAAATTTATTTTTGGAACCCTATATGGCTAGGATAAATAGAATATTTTTGAGTTCTATTACATTTTGGAGTGATAGATGGTTTTGTGGAAACAATTTAGTAAGGAATGAATGTCTACATGACAAGTAAGTATATTTCCTTACATTCTTAGTAAATCTCGTAATTAATTCTTCAGCTTTATGAAAGGTAACTTAAAGCAAAAGTGTTGTCGGTTAACTTTTCATACTGGGGAATCAAAGACCGTTTAACCAATCATATGTTTTTGAATTTCTTGTAGTTAACTTTCTCCTTATCGGGTTTTCTACAACTCTCCATTGGACCTTTATGGTTTGTTTATCCTCCATATCCATGTTTTCATATAATCCTAGTATGGGCTATCTCAGGTGACCTTTGTACTTCTCTTTCTTTCTTTTTAAAGTAATATTTTTATTAACCCTATTTCCGATGTGGGTTTTCCAAAAATGTATTTTTTATTTTCAACCTTTTATTTTCAAAGAGAAATTTAAAATTTCGAGGATGCAATTTATTGAAGGAGGGTAGAATATAACACCCCAAGCTTCCATGTTACACTTCTTTTTGAATAATACAATAGCATTTTTTGTACGCAACATTGAGTTCCAGCGCACCAAAACTAGCCAAACTAGCCATTCAAAAGCGGTTATTAATAGTATTAACTGAATTTTAAATATTATGTTATCCTTATAAAATTTCAAATCCATATTATGAGTTTATAAGACATAATTTAAGAAAAAATTCATTTTTTCAGATAAAAGAAGTATTTTGCAAATAATGTAATTTTATGGCCTTTTAATGGCGAAGCCTTTTTTAAATCCAATATTTGAAACTTTTATATATGAAATTTGGAAAAATAAACTCCTTTTTTAGAACTGGGACATAAGAATTTAGTTTCAATAAAGTTTTGGTGTTTTTCTGATAACTTTCATATTTGGGTGAATAGTGAAAATACTATATTTTAACTAAAAACAACTTTTTTAATCAAAATAATTTATAGTGCTAAATTATATATTTTAATGGGTTTTAAGTATAAATAGATTATATTTTTACCATTTAATCAAATTATGGTCATTGTAAGTAATTTCACTTTGACATTTGACATGAACAAGTGCCAAATTTTTTATAGTTATTATTTCTTAAAAATACGCCTTTTGGTTTTGACAGCGGGAATTAATATTAAATTAATAAATTCAACTTCTATGTTTTTAATTTGGTAAAATAGACTTCATTATTGAATTCATAATATCAAAATTATCTTAGGGTAAATTTTTGGTATTTTTCAAAAAACGTTTAATTTTTTATGAATAGTGAAAAACACTGAGTTATTGGTTAAAACCGAATTTTTATTTAAACAATTATTTATTTATTTAAATTTATTTTAGGTAAAAATAGATATGTAATACCTATATAAGTTCAAGGTAATTAATTAAAGTCATTTTATAATAATTTTAGACATATAAAAATTTAATTGAACTTTTCACCTTCTTTTACCCATCTCCTAGGTGAATTTTTAAATTCACACTAATCTTAATTTTTCCAATTCTGTGAGTGGAATTTAGAAAATCCGAGAGACGTGGTTAATATCAAGGGGTAAAATGTGGTTCAATAAGATAAAAATAATTTTTGGTGACTAGTAACTTTTCACTTTTATTTACCACGGTAAAAAGTAAATATGGTAATTAAGGGTAAAAATGATATTATTACCCTAACACATGTCCTAATTCTACTGGATAATTATAATTAGACCAAAAAATCCTTAGGAATAAAATATAAACCTCTTTGGTCCACTTGAATTAGATTAGGACATTTATTATTATTTAATTCAAAGAAGAGTTAAAAGAGTTAAAATCAAAGTTTAATAACTAAAACATTTTTAATATAAGGTTATACATAAGATAAATTCGATTATAAATTTTCATTAGAAATATAAAGACAATTCCTACATTATGTTATTTTATTTATAATTTTTAGACATTAAATAATTTAATTTATTTATGACACAATGATGATGTAGTAATTACCTTATTAGTGAAATATTAAAATAATTGATATAATAAATACCCAAATAAATATTATTTGAGACTTTTAATGAATTAAAAGAATTTAATTGGATAATATTACATGTTAGGATTTATTAAATGATTTTTTTTTAATTAATAAAGTTATTAATATGTTAAATAAATCAATTATTACATAGTGTCAAAATTGACATAAATGAGATTTTAAAACAAATATTATATTATTAATTGATATAAAATTCCAAAAAATATAATGTTAGACCAAAGGACTTATATTATGATAGGTATGTCGTTAATGGACCACTTTGGGGTCTCTTGGATGTTTATTGTTTGTTTATTAACTATATAATATAAAAATACAAAGAGACATGGTAAATGTCAAACTATTTAACTAAAAGTTAAATCTACAAGATAAGGTTACTATAGTGACCCAAAACTGTCTAAAATCTATTGGTTGAGTGGTTTTAGACCTATCCACACCATAGATTTTTAATAATTTACTTTGGAGCCATTATAAACTGAATTTAAATTTATTACAAATTAATACTTTAAGTTTTTCCTAAAGAGCACCTCCTCCCCCTTATAAAAGGACACCACTTCTAACCAATTCTTCATACCTTGATAGCCTTTTGGTTCGGCCAAACACTACCCAAATATTCTCTCTACTTCCCTCACTTCAACCTAGAGGCCTTAATTTGATCATAAAGCCATCCTAAGGAGCCCTTTTGATTAAATCAGATGGAAGAACCCGAAGAAGAGGTAATGTTTTCACCACCCTCTTTCAAGTTCCTTTCTTCATCCACTTCTTCTTTAATTGATATTTCCATTCTAAAATAATAACTCCAGTATCTTCTATATACTGTGATGTTATTATAAATATGGTACAACCATATTCAGTATTCTATCCATCCTTTGAATGACATGTCACCATGCGTACGTACGTACGGCTTACCACCTCCACATCCTGATGTAATTGTTATTCAAAACATTATTATTTGGATGGGTATGATATTGATGTGAAATTGAAGTAAATAATAAATATAACATTATAATTATTATATATATATGATATACCATCCAATTATATATTATTTTAAGATCAGAATAATGATATTGTTGCTCGTGCGTATGTAAGGACTACCGTCTCCACAAACGCGATGAGATTCATTCCCCATCATATCCATTCGAGAATAATTTTCATTTGATGGATAAATATAATGATAATATCATTCTGAATATGAATAAGTTACAAACTATCCATAACAAACACAGCTTATGTAACAAAACATATTAAAGAAAACAAGTAAGTTAACACCCGAAACGATGATAATACTAAGATATTATTAAAAAAGCAATGTTAAAAGATCGTATATGATATCATAATTATGTAAATGGTTCTTGTATAATTTAATAACAATGTTTTAAATATTATACAGGAGGTTAAAATACCATCAACTAAGGAAAATTTACAAGGTAAGGGGTTTTCATCTCACTCCTTATTCCCATGAGATTCGTGACATAATGCCACTATTAACTTTTGTGTGGTGTATGTACTGCCCATAATTGTATTCTTTGTGTAATACAATTTAATTTATGTATATTTACATATTCATTGTATGATACCTATTTCATGGGGTGTATGTTTCGTAAGTTACTAAATTGGTAAGGGTTAATTCCTCAATATCATTATTATCCGATATTGTTTATGTGTAAGTATTTACTGGGACATTTTTATCATCCATGCCCATTTTCATAAAAATGATTTCAAAATGAATATTTTAAGGATTTGTGAAAATTACTCTTTATCAAGATCAGAATTTTAAATGTTTTAAAGATTTATCTTTCTAATCCTTTTTAATTTATGTCCATGTTTTCAAAATAATTTGAAAGATTTATTTATATGTACATGAATGTTTTGAAATGATAATTCTTTTTAAAAGTTTCAAAGTGGTATGGGAAACTTTGATTCCAAAATTTCTTTAAATATCTTCCATTATAAATTGTGTGTCTTTTAAATTTTTTCATGATAATGGGATATTTCTCTCAAAGAGTTTTACAAATCATTTTCATCTATGTCAATATCCTTTGATGGATTTTAAACATGTTTGAAGATGATTTCTTATGATACAGATCTTACATATTGTATTTAAGGTTTTGTGATATGTATTATTGTGGATGTGTTTTTTTTATACCATTCATAGTTTATGGATAAAGTATTAACATTTCGTATTCTCATTTTAATAAGAATGTTTATGTTATGTTTAAACATGTTCATATGAGGAATGCATTGGACTTAGTAAGTGACAGGGGGAGCCCGCTATAGCTCCTCGATGCATCGGTAGGTCTCATGAGACAAACTAGTGTCTTGGCATGAGGCCTTGACAAAATCTTATTTGTATCCTTGGCACGAGGCCTTGGCTACGTGGTTATGATAGTCTAGAATTATGCATTCCATTATTATGAAAGTGATTATTGATATTAAAAGTGATTATTCGACTAGTAGAATATCCATGTGAATAAGTAAATGGAATTATTTCAATTTATTTTTTCCATATTATGCTGAAGATCAAGTTTAAATGGATTTTTCTTTAGTTATACATTGTCTTAAATGTTTATGTTCATTTATGAATGTTTCCGCTATATTTTTATCCTTACTGAGCATCTGAGCTCACCCCTTTCAATGTTTTATTTTTTCCAAGATGTGAAGAAGTATTTTATGAATGACCTGTAGGGATAGTATGAGGATATGGGTGTAGTCTATAAAAAAAAAGATGTTGTTGTAGTTTTTCACTTTATGGTGTAATGTAAACTTTATGAATGTATCTAGTGATTCCAAATCTACTAACCTAATTGGTATTTCGAGACTTGATCTTTTGTGATCATGCTAATGTTATGTAATAATGCACTAAGTCTGGGTAACTGGGGTCAGGGTGTTACAATATTCCAAAACACCCCTCTCCTCCCCTTATAAATATCATCCCTCACTACCCCTTCTCCTCATAACATCTAATCCTTGGATATTTTTAAATTTATATCCCAATATCTTCCCAATAGACTTTCCCCCCATCCTATTTTTACTGGTCTCATCTAAAGACCATTTTTATGAGCTTTAATGGGTATCCTAAGAGGAGGTGACCAAATGAAGATGTAAAATTCTCGACTAAACTCTTTCAATTTTATTAATCTTTTACCACCCCCATATGTTTACCATCCACCTAAAAATAGTAACATAAGAATCAAAAAAATAATAATATGTTATTATTATAGTGTAATAACAATCCTCTACCGTCACCTCAATTTATTTTTAAACAAAATTCTTGTTCATAATATATTTGGTTCATGGCCTCCATGAACAATTCACTTTGTTTTTCTCCACCATATTTAAGGTTAGAAATAGAAACAATATTATAGTTAAATATGATTATAATATGTATATTATAACTTATTTAATTTTCTATGATGTTGTAATAATAATTTAATATTAAATAAAATGAAACTAGTTGGTGATGGTCGGTAAAATTGATTAAATATACTAACTGTCTAATGTTACCATTTTTTACTAAATGAATCATCCCTATGTCAGAACATAAAAGGATATTTGGGAAAATTTAAATTTATTTAAGGATATGAATACCATTTCATTACAATTCTAGAGTTTTATTAAAATTTGACAATAACATCAATAATTATCCACAAGTGATCTGACCTTGGAACCATGAATCAAATGCCCTCAGAATAATGATATTAAGAATTATATCTCATTGAAATGATTATAAATTAACATAATAAATTTATATTAAATAAAATATATATGAAAAAGGTTATTAATTAATCAATTAATTAATCTAGTTTTTTTATCTAGGATATTAAGTGCAAATATAGAATGATTTGGAAGCCAATGGTAAGGGATCTCTCTGAACAACATTATTTTATTTGGGGTTATTATTTATTTCTCTTAATTCACATTATGACTCTAATATTATTATTTCGTCCTTATATATTATGTATATATGTCCCATTAATATATACCTATATTAATCTATATTTCCTTGATAGGGATATATATGTTTTAAAAGGTTCTCTTCTCAATTTCTCTTGATTAGCAACCCCGATTAAAGTAAGCTTTTTCGTTTCATGCCCCATTTCAAGTACCACTAAATAAAATGTTGTAAACCACCATTTTTTTGTGAAAATTATTATTTTTTCATGGAAAATAATTTTAGTTTATTTCTAGATTTAGGTAAATTATTATTCCCTTACCCACTTTAAATAATATTTACCTTTTTCCCTAAATCCCCTCTTAAGAGGTATATTTCTAATGGGAGTCCTCTACTATTTATCAAGTATTAACTTTAATTTGACATAATTATTTTCCTAAAATATTCTTATGAACTCCCAAAAAATTATTAAATTCATTCTTTCCTAGAAATAATTATGATATTCTATATGGTTATGCTCTATAAAATGGTTATGAAACATATTAATTTCCATGGAAATACTTATGTTTATGCCTTATGATTGTTTACCTTATGGGGAACACATACACACGTACATGTGATTATAGTGCACCTAGATAGCACCCAAAAGAATTTTGTAATGTTTTTTTCCCATGATATGATATGTTTGGGATTATGGATTAAACTAAATATATTTTGAGACTTTATCCATCATGTGATGTCGTCATAGAAGTTTTCCTTGACTTAGTCGTATGTCATACTATATGTTTTTTCCACATTCCTATATTTTCATGACCATATGATTCCATGTTATTTATATTATACTCACATATGATTATTTATAATAATTTTCGTTTATTATATCATGTTATTTATCTTGACTCATAAATTGTTCTTTTTTATCATTCTTATTCCCTTACTGTGATTTATAGCTCATACCTTGTGTCAATTGATCCCACATGTTATCCTATGAAATTTTAGCAGCTCAAATAGATTCAAAAGTTCATTATAGAGATTAAAATAAAAAAATTTTGTTTTATTTTCATTTTTATAGATTATAAACAAACTCTTCCAAAGACATTATTCCTATCGATCCATTGGTTATGATTATTGAATATTTATGTTAAAAATCATGTAACAAAATATGTAAATATATTGGGTCACTATATTTTTCATCATAAGAAAGGTTTTATTTTTTGGAGGATTATGACTTGAATACTTTAATGATAAACCTATGAATAATTCTATGTATACGATAATACCCTGAAATTTTGGTGAATATATTGCGAACGGTTTATAAGAAATTACATCCCTATATAGATAATAAAAGTGGAAGTTGATCTAGAAATATTATACCTAGGTGTAATAACCCTAAAAAGGGTTTATTGGGTATTAACTCGATCATCACTAGGTTCATGACAAAGAGGACTTATAGTACACTTGGTTTGACCCTTCTGGAGGATATGTTTTGGAAAAATCACCAACACTTTAAGAACTATTATGAAGGATTTGAATATATTATTAGGATATAATACATAATAGTGAAATAACTATGGATAAACTAGATTGAAACCTAGAGGCGCTTAAGTTATTATATATGTGTCACTTAATTTTTATTCTTTCTAAGCTCATGGATTCTTTTTTCTATATTCTTATTAATTTTAGATTTATTATCCCTATTTTTATTTGGTATATATTAAATGAACAAAAAAATCAAATAGTTAATGCTATTCTCATTATCCTTTAATGAGATTAAAATTCCATATATTACTAAAGTTCTAAAGATTATTTCATATATTTAAATTTTTGTAGAACTATTTAAAAACCACCTCCAAACATGGGGGTTGAGCTATCTAAATAAAACAAATGGATCATTTGTTGCATCATAAGTGTATGACTCATCCACTATCAATGTTTTTATACTCAACCTCTGAAAAAATATTATCATACTTATTTTAGTGGAATTTGATATTACATTGGTAATGTATTGGTTATCCTTATATAAATCCAACATCAATTTTTTGGAGAGGGAGATTATTCTTCATGTATCGAGTCGTCCTTTAATTTTTTACATGTGTAAGGAGGAGGAGGATGAATATCCTTTGTAATATTCATCTCAATTGTGGATATTATTTCATTATAAATAAGAATATCTATCTCAAATTATTGTGAAAAGGGAGAGATAATCGTGCTTAAATACATTCCCATTATGAGGGACAATACTGATGTATTACCTAAATAGTTGCATGGTATTCTTTCTGACCAATAGGTTGAGTTCAAAATTAAACTTATACTCAGATATCTATAAATATCTTGTACCCCTTATATAATAGCCACTGTTGAGTTGGGATAACTGAATAAGAAGTTACAAGAGAATCTAGAAAAGGGGTTTATAATCTCAAGTGCTTCACCATGGGGTGTTTTTGTCTTCTTTATCAAGAATAATGATTGTTTAAAGCACCTATATATTGATTATTGTGAACTCATATAAATTATGATTAAAAAACATTATCCCCTATCATGGATTTATGACTTGTTAAATAAAAAATTTGGGGAATATTACTTTTCTATGATGGAAATTTGGCCAGTGTTCCCCTATTTAAAGGAGAATAAGGAATATATTCTCAAGACTACCTTTAAAATGAGGTATAGACACTATAAACTCATGATGATTCCCATCATGATCTCTGATGATCCAGTAATATTTAAGGAAATAATGAATATATTCTTGAGAGATTGCCATGAAAATTTTATAATAGTCCTTATAGATGATATTATGATATACTTAAAAAGAAACAAGGAGAAAGAAGTGAATTTGAATATTGTGCTAAAGACTTTACTAAAAGATAAGATAAATGAAAAGTACAGTAAATGTAAGTTCTGGATTGAGGGAATATCATTCATAGGGTATGTTATCACCAGATAAGGGATACTTGTAGACCATTATAAGACAAATGAAATTAAGGAGTGGCCTAAACCAATATTTGTAATGGAGATTCATAGTTTACTTGGACTAGTTGGGTATTACTGATGATTTTTGAGAAATATCTCATGATTTTAAAACCTTATTACCAAGATGACTCAAAAGGGGGTAAATTTTATATGGTCTGATGATATAAATAGAGGTTCGAGGAATTGAAAAAGAGGCTTGTCATAGCACTAGTAAACAAGCTAACCACAAGTGGGGAACTTTTCATGGTATATAGTGATGCTTTAAAGAAGGTATTGGGATGTGAATTAATGCATAATGATAAATGGATAGATTATGCACCAAGGTAGTTGAAATTTCATGATTAAAACTACCCAATTCATGGTATGGAGTTGGTTGTAGTGATATACAAATTAATATTTTTTGAAATTAACTTTATAGGTAGATATATGAAATATACATATATATCATAAGAGCCTAAAATATATATTCACATAGAAGGATCTTAATATGATCTAGTGAATATAGTTAGAGTTGATGAAAGAATATGATTTCTTAATTCACTACAATCCTGGAAAGACAAATAAAGTGTTAGATTCTCTAAGTATAAAGAATCATATAACCTTATCAATGATGAGAATTGAGAATGAGACAATATTCTTTGACATGCAAAGGATGGATATGGGAATCATAATTTAAGTAATATCATCATTCCTTTCTCAAATGATTATTAACCATGACTTTTAAAGATGAAAAAGGATTATCAATGAGATAATGGGGAAATTCATACGAAGGTGAAACTATAATAAAATAGATGTCCTTGGAGTTAAAATTTAAGGGAGAATGAATTTTATATTTTGATTCATGACTCTATATACTATCAAATTATATGATAAAGGAGTTATTTAATGATGCATGTATCTCAATATTATCTATCCACCCAGGTATCATGACGATTTTTTATGATGTTTGAAATAATTTTTGGTGGGACAATATAAAAAAGGAGATCACAATATATACATCAAATTCCCTGTTATGTCAGCTAGTGAGGGATAAATAGAAAAAGCCTAGGGGATGATGTAATAATAACCTATACCCACATGGAAATGGGATAACATCACTATGTATTTGTCAAGGTTCTTCCAAATTCATCCAAATTAAATACTATTATATGGGTTTTTATAGATCATATTGAAAATAAAACTCTCTTTATTACAATTTGAGAAGACTTATCACCAAATAAACTTGCAAGGATATACATCAAATAAGTGGTTAGGCTGCATCGAACACCACTATCGATTATATCTAATTGAGATATGAGATTTAACTACATGTTCTGGAATATCTTATAATATAATGTAAACACTTATTTTATATTTAGTACAACTTATAACTCCCAAATTGATGAAAAATATATGAGATCTATTCAGATGCTAGAAGAAATGTTGAGATCATTCAAAATGGACTTAAATAAGGATTGGATTAGTATCTTCCTCTAGTAAAGTTATTGAAAAATAATATATTTCACTCATTAATCCAAATGGATCCATATTAGTCACTTTATGATAAGAGATATATAACATATATGTGTTAGGATAAAGTTGTTGAACATAAGTTTTTGGGTCCCGAAATGGTCGAGAAAATGTTAAAGAAGGTTAGAATTATTCATTAGAACATCAAGGATGATAATATTTGATATAAGAGATATGATGAAACTATTTTATGATACCAGATGTTTGAGGTTAAAGATAAATTTTTCTTCTATATATCTCTATTGGAGAGAGTCGTGAGACTTGGGAATAAGGGAAAGAAAAGTCTCAGGTACTTCAGCCCCTTTAGATTCTTGATCACATCAGAGTTTTAGCCTATCAACTAACAATCCCACCAACCCTTTCTCAAGTAAATTTTGTATTCCATATATCCCTATTTAGGAATTAAATAATATATATCTCAAATGTACTAAATTCATAGGTGCTAAAACTAGAAAATGATCACTCTTATAAAGAGCATCCTTTGAAACTCATAGACTATAGAAATAAAATTCTACGCAATAAGATAACTCAAATAGTGAATGCACTATAAAGAAACCATAAGTATGTGGAGGTGACATGGTAATTGTTGGTATCCATGTAGTATAATTACCCTCACCTATTTTCACCTTAGTAATTAAAACAAAATTTCAAGGTGAATTTTTTTAAGGGAGAAGAATGTAACGACCCAAAATTTTGAAATTAAAATTTCCCTTTTGAATATATAATTAAGTCATACTTAGTAATATAATATCATATAATCCACACATACCATATGATAAAACCAAATATATTTTATTATATTAATTTAAATATTATTATTAGATAATAAATATGGAAATAATAATATAAAGTATTATAATGAGACAAATAATAGAGAATGTGATATGAAAACCACAGTGAAACTGATAACATACCATATATTATATGAAATTACATGTATAATGTCCATTTAAACATCCATTCAAATCATAAGAGTCTTCTATGTGGATTATGTTTAATTAAATCATAGATAAGTGCTAATAGAAACTAAAAAATAGCTATTGATCTGATAAAGATTTCAAGCCATGAGAAAGAAATAAACTCTATAAAAAATAAAAAGGGGAAGATATAAAAGGTCTGACCAAGAAAATAAAATATAGACATTGAGGATCAATAGGAAAACGAATAAGTCCAATGGGAGGGAGTGTTCATTTGGGAGTTCATGTTGGTTGTTGGAGTTCTCATGCTACTATTTACGGATTTTGTTTCAAGTTTACTTTATTTTTATAATGTCTTCTCCCCCCCACCCCCATTCTTTGTGACCCTTCGAATGGATGGTTAAACTTCTAAGCGATTGAGGAAGGTAAGAAAACCCTTTATTAATTCTTCAATATCATACTTGAATTAATAAATTCCCACCCATTTTTTAATTGGTTTGATATTATGTATCTTTTTGGATATCAAATATGATTTTATTTTATTTTTAATTATTATTGTTATTATTTTTACTTGTTTGATAATCCATAATATTCCCCCACATAGTTATATTATTTATATGATTGAAGAGGATAAATATTTTTGGTGAAGTTCTTGGTGATTTTGAACACATATGGAAGGGGTAGTAGACCCAATTGATTAGTTATCAAGAATAATACCCGATCAGATATTTCCTAATTCAATTACGAGTGATTCATTGAAACTCTTACATACATAATAAGGAGGGTATTCCATACTAATATTTTAGATAGGTATATTATAACCATAACCATTCATCCAAGGGAGATTGGGTAAGACATTTTGAATCCTTTCACTTATCAATTAATGAAAAGAAGAGTTGAATAAATTAGAGACTATGCCAGTATTGTAATTGGAAATCCAATATTGAAATAATCACGTTCTCATCATATTATTTTCAACCTCTTATTATTACATATTTTTACTTTTCTCTAATAAATAAAAACCAAAAACACCATTTTCTCTAAAAAAGTGACAATATATATTTTAGAGCACTTTTATCTAAATGCAACTTAGGGTTTCCATCACTACTACATTTTAACTGGGGAATAATTGTTTTTTCCACACCCCATAACATGTCAAAAGTTTTGAAGAATATAATCATTGTTTGTGAGTTAGTTCCAACATTCAATTTTTAATTTTCATTATTAGTACTTATAACACTAATATTTGACCCCTAGATCTTAAAATTGAAATAACTTTTCTTTCTAAACTTATGAACCTTTATTTACAACCTAATTTCAAAACAATAACTCTTACAGTCTCAAATAAAACTGTAAGTGTTCAATTTGAGCCACCAATTATGGATGGGGAACCCAACAATACCTTGATGTATTTTTTTGTAGAATAATTTTTAAACTAACAAAATTATATTTCCATGAATACTCTCCAAATTTTTTTTGCACAAAAAAACTTTTTTAATTCAATTGATTCCTAAATTTCTTGGATTAGCAGGTAAAGGTCCAAATAAATATACTAATGAATTCACCTTTGGTTTTAACACATTGAATCCCAGAGGATCATTTCAAAAACTAGTAACATGGTGGTAATTCTTCTTTTAGCCTGAAGGAGAATCCCTAGAATAGTCATAAAACTAATAATTAGGTGAATTCAATGATTATTATGATGTGAATGGAACTTTTACTTAGATATTTTTACCTATTTCAAGAAGAAAAAACATTAATAAGGAGTTTTATTCCCTTAGACAAGCTTCTAGAGAGACCCTTTATGAGTATTGATAGAAAACTAAGATTTTGTGTTCCAATTTCACACAAAAGAAATATAAGATCATCACTTTCTTTTTTTTATTTACCAAAGATTAATGTATAAGGACATAAAATAATAAGGTGTGTCATCTAGAGGATCTCTTGTAGAAAAACTTTCATTTAAAGTTAAAGGAATCATCAGGAATATTTCAAAAAAAACCATAACAATTTAGCATAAATGGTATTGGAACAAGGGGAATTATTGAGGTGAGAACTTCTTTGTCATCACCTTTTTTAGATCTTAAACTTAAAATATATAACTATACTTATAACACCCCTTAGATTTTAGCATATATTACTTTAAATAAATATCTTATTGAATAGATTGTGATATAAGAAACACCAAACTAAAGTAAAAAATAAATATTAAAATTCAATGGAGAAATAATTAAATTATGAATTTAAAATTTTTTATGAAATAAATTACCACTAATTGGTAATAGATATGATATAATGTTGAGAATACTTAAATTTTAAAAGGATTTTTTTAATAAAAGTGGGTTTTCAATATATTTTATATATATATTTAAAAAGATAAATTTTAGGATTGTAGAATTTAAATTTGATAAAATGAACTTGTTTATTTATTTTTAATATTGAAATTATCCCATGGTGGATTTTTAGGATTTTTCTGAAAATCTTAATTTTCTCATGAATAGTAAAAAATACAATTTTTACAAAAAATGTTCAATTTTATTAAAACGTGATATAAGAAGGAATAAAAAAATAAAAAAAATTATATACTAAGTATTTATTTAATTATAAAAATATACCATTTAAAAATATTATGTTGAATTTAGAAACCAATATTTTTCTATTTTATAAGTTAAGTGATCTTTTATTCTAATAAAAGAGTTATTTTTTATTATTTTCATTAATAAAGTATTTACTATGATAAATTAAATTTTTGATTGGTTTAAAATCTAGATAAATATCCCTTTGTTTATAAACTAATAAATTTCATGGGTATCAATTCTATACATGATTCAGGTGTACATTCAATTTAATGTTCAAAATCCCTTTTTTAACTATTTTTAATTTCATTATGCATACTAATATTAAAGTTAATTTTTACCACATATAGAAATTGAAGATTATAAAATTTATTCCACATTTGTAATCATAATATTCAAATTATATAATAAGTTCCATTTCATTTTTTCTATAAAGAATAGTTACCATGGTAAAAATTAGTCATCACGGTATGGGTAAAAAGGGTCAATGAGGGGGTTAAAGTAAGATATAAGGACACAAATACCACTAAAAAAATTTTCTATTTTATTTTATGAGTGTATCTAGACCCTAAATTATCATGTATTATAAGATTTTCCCAATTTTTACTTTCTTTGATTATGACATTGCTTTTATTTTATAAAATTACTATTTTCAAATATGTCACTCTCACTCACTTAATACTTTTTCATGATACAGATACGGATAAAAATATATAATTAATGGTTCAATATCAATATATTTATCATGAATAAATTAAATTTTTTATTTTTTTATTTTTAAATAATATTATAATTATTTAAACTGGTTAAGAAGCGTCGACACAATGCTTGTGCAAGTAGTAGAAAAATCAAGTAAATGATTTTAAAAATATAAAAAGTGATAATGTTTGAATGAATTACGGTGTTCCTTAAATTTTATAGAAAAATATTAAAGATAATTGTTGATTTAAGAGTTTATATTTGAACATAATTTTTATCTTGATATTTTTAAAGTCAAATTATATAAATAGTCTTGAAAATGACATTAAAAGGTAGTTAATATTAAATAATTTGTTATTAATTGATTTAAAAAAATATTATATTTAGAAAAATTAAGGGGAAATGGTTGATAATACCATAAATGTTCAATTTATTATCCACTTGTAGTTTTTAAAATTATATTCTTGACCCTTAAAGATTGAATATTTTTGAAAACACCAATTTTTCTATAAAAATAGACTCAATATAACCTTTCCAAGGACATATATGACTTCAAATTTGTCTCATATTTCTGACCAAATAACTCTCCAAACTTATATTACCATGTCCCAAATCCAATTTTGTGACTATAAACCTATCCTCAAAAGGACATAAGTTCAATCGAAAGGAGTATATTAAAATAAGAGGAAATAATCTTTACCAAATTATTTCAAGTTTTTTTTGAACCTCCAAAAAGTATATTCTAAGCATCATAAAAAATGACATGAATATAATTAATATACTAAAATTTTATTATGATTTGGGAAAAAACATTTTCTACCTCATTTCCATCTAATGGGAAATGAAAACGTTTTTTATGTGTTCAAATGGACTACCACATCCATGAATGACATATTTTAGTTGCATCACCACCTCATATGTTTGGTCATAAATATTGATTTAATTAATGAATATGATATTTATAATATAACTATATTATTGGGAAGATAAACCATAATCTACCATTTCCTTTTCATCCATAGAAAATTAAAAACATTTTCCATGCATACATATGGATTATCACCTCCATGGATGACGTATTTTTTTCATCACCGCCTCACTTGGATGATTATAATTATGGATTAAATTAATAATTGTGATATTAATAAAAAATATTATTATTTACAGATAAACTATTATCCAATTTCTTTCTACCTCGTTTATTGGAAAATGGAAACAGCTCTCATGCATACATGCTAACGGCTACCTCAATAAAGTGACACATTTCATTTCTCATTTTCACCTGACATTACTAGTTTTAAAAGTTTATTTAATGAATAAATATAATTTTAATGACATTATTAAGGTTTCGGAATGATTTTGGAACTATTTTATAACCTATTTTGACCCTTGTAAACACACTAAAAATGTTTTTAGACCAAATGACCTCAAAAGACCTACGTGAACTAAACCAATTTAGTGACTATGTAAAACCTGATAATAAATGAAACAAAAAAAATGGTTATTATTTAATGAACATTAAAAAGGTTATATATATAGTAAATAACTAATAAAAGTTCATTACTTAAGAGTGTAAAGAATATATGTGGTGAGTCGGGACTCGTGTAAGGTATGTTTCTTTAAAACATTATTATAAAGGTTTTAAACTCGTTTCCATACTTATAAATGTTATTTTAAATGTTTTAATGATGTTATTATTTATAAATAAAATATTTTTAATGTTCATGTTTAACTATTTTTTACTTTTGTACAATGGTCTAAAACGGATTATTTTTACAAATTTTCGCATGCATTGCTTTTAAATCTCTTTACAAAGGTGAGAAAAGAATGGTATTTTTAAAATTTTAAATATAACTAATTTTCCCATCATATTAGTCATTATTGTTTATGAATATTTCCTTTCATGTTTTCATGGTTTTTCAAAGTAAAATTAATTTCAATTATTCAGTGAATTTTTCATTTTAAAGACTTATCAAGGAAAATGATATTTCCTTTTATTTTTATAGAATAACTATATGTTATTAAACATATATGGTCAATGGAATTTTTTCATGAGTTTTATAGTGAACGATTAAGACCCTATGTGTTTTATTCATGTTGTGGTTTTTGGAAATTATATATTATTATGGGTGGGTCTCATATAACACCCCAATACATTGGGTAATGTGTATGGAGTCAACTAATTACAAGTTACTCCTAAAAAGTGAATAGATTTAATTGTATATAAGTTAATCCAATGTAGATGTAATGATGATGGAGATAATTGAACATAAGTTACTACTATAAAGAAGTTTTAATTAACCAAGTTGGTTATTCCATTATAAGGGTGATTAAAAGAATGATATGATCATGATGTCCAAGATAACCTACTTGACTAATCTTTTTTTCTTTATTATTTCTTATAAAATGTTTTATGTAAAATTTTGGGAAAATAAGTATATTTTAAGAGTAATTAGGTAATTATTTGAGCTCAGAGTTTATTATATGAAAATGGAAACATGCTTATGGTTTTCCATGTTTTTCAAAGAGATTAACATTTTTTATTTCATTTTATATCACTTATAGAGATTTATTTTTCTCACTCAATATTTTAAAATGTTTTTCATAGGATCTAAGTATTTATAAAAACTATATAAATGTAAATAGTGGAACATATTTAATTAATCAACTTCATCATGAATGAAAGAATTTTTTTTATTAGCAATAGAAATCATTAATGACGAAGATCAACAGAAGTACATGTGCAAAGACCTGAAGGGAAATTATCCAGCCAGAGCTGGTTGGTATCGAATGGGCCTAAGTCCTCAAGCTGATGGGCCACGTTGTTTCCTTCCCTTTCGATAAAGGAGAAGGTGAGTAATGATAAGCATTGGCAAAGTGTAAACATAACAACCTATTTTTTTGTAAAAAATGTATATTGTGTGGAAATACCCACTTTTTTGAAGAATTTTTTCCCATAATTCTCTTAAATTGTAAAGAATAAATAATCCTAAAAATGTATTAAATTTAAATAATTATTATTAAACTAATAATTATGGGTTTTTTGTTATGGGTTTTTAGTTTTAGTATCAAATAAAATGTTCAGATAACGTTAGAGCGTATGATACTGTTAAGAAAAGACACATTAAGGATGATAATTTGTGGTTATATAATAATGAGGGAGTATTTTATTACTCTAAGATTTTCCAAGTTGTTTTATCTAATATATGCTTATTTTATAATCATTTTCCCTATAAGTAATAGGGTTAATGAATTAGAAAGAAAAAAAAGGATAATTTCCTTCAAATTAAACAACCTATAATGGTTGGAATTAGAGCTTGGGAGTTTATAGTTGGGTTAACTCAATTGACATAAGATATTAACAGTTGTACCAATGGAATGGAGTGATTGAACTCTCTCTAATGAAATATGTCTATAGTGGATAATTTTATAAAATTTTACCCTAAAAATTTTGGTGGAACCGCATGCCTAGTGGTAGATGAAGGATGGATAAATTCTTTAGAAAATATATGTGAGATGTTAGGTTATTTATAGAATCAGAATGTAACTCTTATCATTTAAATATTTGAAGGTGAAGACAAACAGTGGTGGTCATTGATAAATA
Organism: Viscum album; assembly: GCA_963277665.1. Taxonomy (NCBI): domain Eukaryota; kingdom Viridiplantae; phylum Streptophyta; class Magnoliopsida; order Santalales; family Viscaceae; genus Viscum; species Viscum album. Next base: position 1,804,582,446 of record OY728125.1, read on the forward strand.
ATACCAAATAGACAAATGATATTGATACCATGAAGTGGAACCTATTTAAGGATCAATTTTTTAAAAAATATTTTCATAATGTTATTCATATTAAGATGAAAATGAGATTTATGGAGTTAAAATAGAAATATTATGAGTCAATGGTTATTTATAAAGAATGATTTACCATATTAGTTCGGTTTTGTAATATCCCATCTTTTCTATGGGTGTAGTAGGATTTAGTGATGAGTTATAGTTATAGAAAAAATACACGTTATAAACCCAATTCACGATGTGAGTTATTTTGGGTAGACCTTGTGAATTTAATTTGCGACTAGAATTAATTCAAAACTTTGAAAATTTAAACCCATGGTAGATGTTTTTCACCACATGTCGTGAAAGTAGTTTTCACCACGTGTCTACATGTCATGGAAGAAGATTACACCCCATGTAACTGTCTTTCACCATGTATTGACATGTCACGAATGTATGTTACACCACATGTAATATTTAATTAATTTTTTTAAAATGGTTTGACATGATTTACTTGGAAAAATGGAAATAATATAATAAATTTTACACTACCTTAAGTGAGAATTCAAGTAGTGTAATTATCACACATATATTTTGAAAAACATCCTCTCCACCATCGCATAACCCTCTAAAACCTCTTTTCTTTGACTCAGATGCATCGCTAACTTCAACCTTGGACTGGAACTCCTCCATACATGTCTGCCTTGGACCGAAGCTCCTTCACGTACCACCATATTCAATTGAATACCCTATACTCACCTTCCAGTTATGGGTGTTCATCTCATTTATATCTATCTTTCTATTCCTCTCCTCTTCCAAGATAAAATAAAGATGTTTATCCTCAATTGAATCATGATCTAAATTTATTGAATCTAGATATAGGCCTTTTGGGTCTAGATTAAGATTAGTTGAATCTACATCTGGGATTTTTAGATATAGATCTAGATTTGTAGAATCTAGATATAGGCTTTTTGGATTTAGATTTAAATTTAAGAGGTATTTTATATTTTAACTATGGATTTGGGTTTCAGATATAGAATGAGTTCATCATTGTGTTCTCAGTTGATCTACTTTAAATTGGGACTATTTGTTGGCAAGCATTCTTCACCATTCTTGAGGTAGGTGGTCTATAATTCAAATCCCAAAGTCTTAATTATATATATGTGTATATAATAGTCAAATTTTTATTTGTTGTTTATAAATTTTCTTCTTTATTAAATTAATTAATTAAGTGAATCAATTAATTTAGGGAAATGTAATATTGAGATATTGGAATTTTATATCATGAATAATTAATTCTTAAATTAATTATGGATTTATCAATACTGTCGAACTTTATTAACTAATTGTAGAATTAATTAATGTGAATAGTTGGGATTATGAAATTGTGATTTGTGATAATTAATTATTTCATTAATTATGTTGAGATATAAATTGTTAAGTTTGAATAATTAATTGATATACTAATTATTGTTATATTGAAGGTGTTGAATAGGGATAATCAATATTAGAATTAATTATTGGAGATTTCTATGATTATTATATTTATTATGATGAAACAATTAATTGGGGTGATTGAATTAATGGTGATAGAACACTTAATTGATGAATTAATTGGTGATATTGAATTGTTTGAGATGGAATTAATTAATTGAAAAATTAATTAATGGGTGTATTGTGATTATTTAATTGTTGAATTAAATAAGGGGATTAATTAATTTAAGAACCAATTAATGATAATTATGTGATTATTTAATTATTGTATTAAAAATGGGATTAATTAATTAGAGAATTAATTAATGTGAACAATGTTATTATTTAATTTTTTAATTAAAAAATGGCATTAATTAATTGTTGAATTAACCAATATGAGAAATTTGATTATTTATTTACTGAATTAAATAATGGGATTCATTAATTGGAGAATTAATTAATGTACGAATGTGATGATTTAATTATTGAATTAAAAAAGGGATTAATTAATTAACTAATTAATTATTGTGAGTAATGATATTATTTAATTTTTGAATTAAATACATGGATTATTTAGTTGATGAATTAATTAATAGGAGTTATGTGATTATTTAATTGATTAATTGAATAAAGATATTGGCAAGATTAATTAATTGGTGAGTTAATTAATGGAGATATTTGTGTTAAAGAAATTGAATGAGTTAGTGTAATTAATTAGAAAATTAATTAAAGGATATTTTATTGTTGAATCAATTGAATTATTTAGATTAATTAATTGGTGAATAAATTAATGGAGACTATTGTGTTAAAGTAATAGAATAAGTTAGATTAATTAATTGGTGAATTAATTAATGGGGATTGTTATGATAGTGTAATTTAATTAATTAAATTAATTATTTGGTAAATTATTTAATATGGATTGTTGGGATATTGAATTGAAAGAATTGGATAATAAATTGATGAATTAATTTTTTGGTATTGAGATTTGAGAAGTAATATAATTAATTGTTAAATAAATTATGAAGTATATAGATTTTGAATGAGATAATTAATTGAGGAATTAATTATGGGATTTTGAGTTTGAGGATATTGATTAATTAATTAATGAAGTAATTAATGTGATTATTTTCCTTAATTAATTGGGGAATTAATTAAGGGTATTTATATGAAAAAATAATTATTGAATTATTAATGTAATTGGGGGATAATTAATTATGGATTTAATTATAAAATTTTTGAATTATAAATTGTGAATAATTAATTGGTGGATTAGTTATTATATGTGGAGTTGTGAAATGATTAATTACTTACTTAATTAACTGATGTAATTTATATTATTAATTAATTATTGAATTGATAAAGATCAGGGTTGTGATTAATTAATTTGTGAATTAATTAATAGGATAGATATAGTTAATTATTTATTGCATTAATTAAAGGATTAATAATGAGTAATTAATTTTGGTAGTTAATCAATGAAATTGATGTGATTAATTAATATTTGTTTTAATTAATGGAAATATGTTGTGATTAATTAATTATTGAATTAATTAATTGAATGAATGTAGTTAATTAATTGTTGAATTAACTAACAGAGTTGAAGTGACCAACTAATTGATGAATTAATTAAAGGGTTTATTATAGTTAATTAATTAAAGAATTAATTAATATAGTTTATGTGACCATTTAATTGAAGGGATTATTATGGTTAATTAATTGTTAAATTAATTAATGGAGTTGAAGTGACCAATTAAATGGTGATTAATTAATGGGGTTTTATGGTTAATCAATTATTGAATTAATTAAATGATTTTGTCATAATTAATTAATTATGAATTAATTAATGGAATGACTGGTGAAATGGATATTTGTTGTGATTATGTTGGCATAGAGTATCACATGGGATAATTGGGGTGTGAGAAATGGATTAACAGGGAAGACTAAGAGAGCTTCTATTTTTTTTAAAGAACCATGTGATCCTTGAAGAAAGAAGACCATGTGAGCTTCTGATTGTTTTCCAAGGGACCATATGAGCCTTCGAGGAAAAAGGCTATGTGACCTTTTGTTTTTATTTTTAAGTATCATGTGATCCTTCTAGGAAGAAGACTATGTGAGATTATATTTGTTTTTTATGGATGGTGTGATCCATTTAGGGGAAATACCATGAGAGATTTCCTTTTTCCCTATGAAGCATTTTTTACTTTGATTTGTATTACTCACTATAAATCCTTGTGGTTAGAGCCCATAGTGCACATTAATCATGTCGGACTGATTTAAATTTATATATATTTGATAAATTCCATATGGATTATGGTACTGGATGGTAAGATGTATATTCATATTTTTGATATCCCTTGGGAATATATATGACTCCGACACAGGATGAAGTTGGTATTATGGTTTGGGAGTCCATGGGAACTCAAGGGAATATGTGGTTAAATAAATAGAAATTGAATAAGTATAAAAATTTTACCCTATTAATTGTATTTTATTCTTTATATAACTAGATACATGGTTATTGGGTCATTTTTTAGACATTGTTGGTGGTGGACTACTAAGTTGTACTCACACCCTATCCAGGCTTCCGGATCAATACCAAAATAAAATTTTTGTTTTCTAGACAGGTTAATGGAAAAGGACCCATATTGGACAGATTATTTGGGGATGGAGTATGGATGAGAGAACCAGACGTGGTCTAGGTCCAAATTGGGATTTTTAAGTGTCCTTACATTTGGGTTCGCATTTGGCACTTGACACGTACATAACATGGCATGTTATCTATATTAGTTGGATATTGTATTTCTTATTTTGATTATTATGAGTTTTTGGTATTTCATATGGTTATATATAATCTTCCGATATTGTTAATTTATTTCTAATGGTGTATTACTCAGATAAAATATGAAAAAATGGGGTATAGTCTCCCCATGATCAACATTAGACCCTCATTGCTAGTCGGTAGCCTATAGCGTATAGGGAGGCACACCTAAGGTCATGTGGCGACCTGTCTTAAGGAACCGGTGAGTGGAAACCAGGCCGACATTTAATAGGATTTCACTAAATTTTTTATATTCTATAAAAAAATAATTGATCGATTTTACTTAGGTTTGAAACATTTTTTACTAAGGTCATTATTTCATCATGAATTTGAAAATTATGAAGAAAGTTTTGATGTGCTGAGAAGGTTGATATGGATTTTTTCTATTTTTTGTCCCATATCAATAAAGATAATAAGTGTAAAATGTGGCAAGTGATTGATAAAAAGTCAAAAATTAAACTTAAAGGTAAATTTCAACCATGATCTAATCACGTTATGAATCATTCTAGGGAGTGTCTGATGAGATTACGGAAGTATTACTAGTGTGGTAAATCATACATTTATCTAATGAATGTATGTAGATGAGAAATGGTAATGGTCAGAACAGTAATGGTGAGTAGGTAGTGAAATTTTGTAATTATAATGATATGGGACATTATATCAATGTATACCTAAAGATAAATATAAAAGGTGGAAATCATCAAGATGGTATGAATAAAGACTTAGTAAAGTCATCTGTTTTTATAGTTAGAAATAAATAAATTGTGAATAAATAATAAAAGGTTCTAATTATTTTAACAGTTTCTCTTATGTTTAGAGTAGGAAATATGGTCATATTTAGATTTATTAATCTTAGTAAATGGTTTATATTTTTGATAATATGAAGAAATAATAGAGGAATAAGATGGAAAATCTTGGTTAAAGGTTTTTGAAGGTAGTTTAATGATTTAATTATCAACATATAGGTTTTTAGGGGTTATTATATACAAGTATTTTATTTAAGCATTCAAATTATTAAGGATGATCATAAACTCAAAAATATATATACCCTTTTTAGGTCTTATGTGATTGTATATTAATGTGATTAATGATAATTTTGGAAATGTTTATTGGATTTTAATTGATGATTTAGGTATATGTAACACTTTGGTTTTACATGTGATTTATTATAAATTTAATTTTGGGAAGAATATTGTTCTATTTTGAGTTATAATCTAAAAGATGTATATTTCCATTGGGGTTAATACATCCTTTGATAAGGAGGTATTTATTTTTAATTTAGATAAAATATTTGTAAAAGGTTATAGGATTAAGGTTAATGGGAAATTATTAGCCAATTTGGTATTTTATGTAAAAGTGCTTCATATAATTAGAATAATAAATAATGAATTAACCTATGGAATAATTTATAATTTTGTGTTGGTTTTATGTCATAGTAATTTAGGTTATTTTGAAAAACATTATTATATATTGTAGAATATATGATTAGGTTATATACATTTCTCATATTTTATGTCAAAGTGTTCCCATGAATTTGGTAATGTTTATTCTCATGAGATGTCAGGTTGGGATAGAGAGTAAACCTTATTTATTTATGGGACTTTTTCTATCTTGATGTCTTAGAAGTTATCCTTGATCTATATTTATGATGCAGTGTTTTAAGATTTTTCCATATTTCCCATGTTATGATTATCATGCATTATTATTCATGTTACATTTATTCACCATTTATATGCATATTGTATAATATGTATTAATTTCTTCATGGTATTCCATGTTTTTTTACCTTATTGGGCTTTATAGCTCACCCATTTATTATATATGTACCAAGGTTATCCCATAAAGTTTTAAATACGATCATGTTAATAAAGATAGTGTTTTCCTTGATTTAAATTTTTATGTAATGTATTTAATTCCCAAATACAATATACTTATTGATCTTTCACATTGTATTAAGTTTAATTTTATGTAATAAATTATGAATTAATGTGTAATAAATATCAGGCTGGTTGTAGTTGGTATTAAAGGAAAAGTTTAGTTATTTTTGGGATTAAGATTAGAAAACTCTAGTGAAATTCTTAGGGATAAGACTAAGTATAAGAAAACATCCCTAAATTTTGGTAAGTATAAAGTAACTTATTTGTTAAGAAAATATATATCTATCTAGAAACTATAAGAGGATGTGGTTCTGGCATAGATATACCTAGGTGTAACAATTACTACAAGGTGCGCTAGGCCTGACTCAGCGTAACCCGGTACAAAACAACAGGCATTCATACACACCTGGTTTGACACTCTTGGGGGATATTCATTGGTAAAATCACAATCTCATTATGTATTATTATTAAGGGAACAAAAATATACCCATAAGAATATATGTTAGGAAATAGATCATGAATAACATAGATTAAAGCCCATAATTTCATAAGTTTATGAAATAAATGTAAGTTATAAGTTATTCCATTAATGTCATTATATTACAATTTATGTGTTTAGTACATTAAAAATAAACAACCCTAATTTTCCCTTTATTATACCCAATGTATGAAAATAAAAGAAATTTGGTAAACAATCAATGTGATGGGAAATATGATGACTGGCCTAACAAGATACCCAACCTATTATGAGAAAGAATCCCAAACTTTGTGATGATACTCTCTCAATAGACTAATGTTTTGAATAGAAACTTGGATTAGGAGAAGTACCAAAATCCCCTTAAGAAATAAAAAGTTTCAATTGAGACTTTATGTGGAAAAGTCCCACCAACTTTAAATGGACCATCTAGTCCATTAATCATGAAACAATAGACCAAATCCATTGAGAATATCTTTTGCATCCTTAAATGTCTTGAACAATATAAGGTTCTACTTGCTATTTATCATTTTTAGGTAGAAACTAATAAGTGGTGGACATTGATCAAGAATAAAAATCTTGAGGAGGATATAGAAGTGATGTGGTGGAAGGAATTCTAGAATAGGTTTTTTATAAATATTTTCCTTGCACTCTTTGACTTAAAATGGAAATGGATTTCCTTTCACTCAAGATAAAAGATGATGAATCTATCAGGTTTTATGAGGAAGAACTCATAAGACTAGTGTGATACACCTCTGACTACGTCATTACCCCTGAATGCAAGGTTTCCCACTTTTTTGGTTGGCTAAAACCTAGCATTTGAAAATCCCTAGAGATCCGCGAATTTGATAGCTATAAGGAAATTTTCTGATGTTATATCAAAGTTGAAATGGATATAGGTGAATCTCAAGGGTATTATGGGGATAATAAGTATAAAGTGGAGTTTAATTTTGGTCGTCTGATAGAGAAAAATAACGGTGCTAACAAATTTTCAACATCCCACTTGTCAAAGGTGCTTAAAAAAACACCCCAAAAATTGCCAAAGGGGGACAATGAAATTATCTAGGTGTGGGAAGGAAGGACACCTAGTTAGATTTTATCAACAGGAGAAACCCACTAATTCATTGGAGGATATAAATGCTCCAGTAAACCCTCAATACATTGTTTATTGCTTCAACAACAATGAACTAGGTTACTTTTCAAACCAATGAACTAAGACAAGAGTTTTAGTAGACAACCAATAACATCCAAGGCAGTAAGGGTAAGATTTTTCCATCACAACTGTCGAGGTGGATCTTGAAAATGAAGTGGTGATAGGTATGATAGTAATTATTTCAATAATAGTGAACATAATTGTTTATTCTGGTTCTACACATCCTTTCATATCATGAAATTTTAGAAGAACAATTCAAACTCCACCTCTAAGTATGGAAGTAGAGCAGTAGATGAAAATGAAAAAATTGGAAAATTATTGCATCCCAAGTATATAACTCTTCCTTTGTTGAAATTTATGGGATAAAATTTACAGCGAACCTTTTCATAATTCCATTGGTGGAATTTGATTCAATTGTGGGAATGTATTAGATTGTCCTATACAGATTCAACATAAATTTCCATGATAATGAAGTCACTCTTCATATTGTGAATCATCCTTCGATTCTATACAAGTTCAAAGAGAATGAAAAATCTTATTTAACACTAAAATTACAATCATAGATATTATTTCCCTATGAGTAAGTGTATATAGATCAAATTATTGAGTCTAATGAAAATATCTTCTTTGAATACTTTCCCATTGTTGGGGAATACACTGTTGTGTTTCTGGAGGAATTTCATGGTCTTCCACCTAGTCGAGAGGTTGAATTTTCGATCAATCTTATTCCTTGGTAATTACCATTCTCCAAGAAAATTTATAGAATAGATTTCTTGGAACATGGGTAGCTAGAGAAACAACTATAGGAGAATCTAGATAACGAGTTCATATTCCCAATGCTACACCATGGTGTGTTCTAGTCCTCTTCAACAAGTATAAGTATGGGTCAATATGCCTTTGTATCCATTATTGTGAGCTCAACAAGATCACAATAAAGAACAAGTATCCTCTTCCACGGATTGATGAATTGTTCAATTAAATTTTTAGAACATACTATTTATCCAAGGTAAATTTGTGGTCCACATATTTCCAAGCTAGGTTAAAGAAGGACGATATAACTAAGACTGCTTTTCATGTAAGGTACGAGCACTATGAGTTCGTAGTTTTTCCATTCAGACTCACTAATGATCCAGTTATCTTCATGAACATGATGAGTAAGGTATTTATATATTACCTCAACAAATTTTTGGAAGTATTTATAGATGATATTCTAATATTATCCAAATCTATGGAGCTATATGAGGAGTATCTCAGTAATATGATAAAGACCTTGCGAAAGGAGAAGCTTTATTCCATGTAAAAATTGAGAGTTCTAGCTGAAGGAAGTCTCATTATTAGGAAATATCATCACAAGAAATGGGATATCTTTGGAACCTTCAATGATATAAGAAATTGAAGGATGGATGAGGCCAATATCTATGAAATATATATATGTAGATTCCTTGGATTAGCTGGGTATTTTCGCTCATTTCTGAGAATTATTTCATGATTTTCAAACCCTATAACCACGATAACATGGAAGGCATCCAAGTTTGATTATAATTATGAATTTTAAGAGAGCCTAAATGAGTTTAAAAGGATAATTATCAATGCCATTGAGTTCACACTACCCACAAGTAGTGAAATATTCATTGAATAATGGATTGTGTTGTGTTTTAATGCAGAATGACAAAGTCATAGCCAATGCTTCAAAGAAATTGAATGTTCACAAATAGAACTACCCAACCATGATTTGGAGTTGGCTGTAGTGATAGTCTCTTTGAAAATATAGTGTCATTATCTTCTTGGGAGAATATTGAAATATATATGGATCACAAAACATAAAGTATATCATCATATAGAAATAGATGAATATGTGACAATAAAGATGGTTAGAGATGATCGAGGACTATGAATTCTTAATTCACTACAATCATGGGAATGTGAATAAAGTTTCAAACACTATAACTATAAATGATCTAACAATTATATCATTGATAAGAATTTAAAAGGACCTAATCTTCTTAGATGTGAAAGGGATGGACATGAGAATCATAAAAGAAAGAACATAATCAATCCTTTCATAAATGATTGCTCAACCATATCTTCTGAAGAGGTTAAAATATTCTCAAAGAGATTATGTGGGAATTAATAAGAGAGTGGAAACTATAAGGAACGTTAAATACTCATAGTTCAATGTTAATGAAGAAGGAGTTTTAATATTTGGGTCGCAACTATGTGTATCATCAAATCCCAAGAAAAACGAGTTTTTGGAAGATGAACATATTTTAAACTTCTCTATCCATCATGGAATCTCAAATATGTATCAAGATCATAAAGAGAACTATTGGTGGGACAATATGGAGAGGGATATTACATAATATAAATCAAACTACGTGGTATGCTAGCAAGTGAAGGATGAAAGAAAAAAGTATAAGGGGATGATACAACCATTACCCATACCAACATAGAAATGGGAAAACACCACCATGGACTTTGTCACTAGAATTCCAAATATATCCATAGAAACCAATTATATAAGGGTTTTTGTGGATCATATTAAAAATTAATCTCACTTTATTGCAATTCTAGAGTACTTCTCACTGGATGAAATTGTAAAGATATACATCAGAGAAATGGTAAGTATGCATGGAGTACCACTATCGATTATATCTGATAAAGATCTGATATTCACCTCCAAGTTATAGAAAAGTTTCCAAATTTCTATAAATATTGACCTAAACATTAGTGCAGAGTATCATACTCAAAATAATTTCCAAAATAAGTGAACTACTCAGACACTGGAAGACATGTTGAGAGATTGTTCTATAGATTTCAAATAAGGATGGGACCAACATCTACCTCTAGTTGAGTTCTCTTACAAAAACAGTTTCCATTCAAGGATACAAATGGCTTATTATGAATCTGTTTTTGGTAAGAGGTTCATAACACCTTATTTTTAGGATGAAATTGGAGAATGAAAACTACTAGGTCCAAAAATGGTTGAGTAAATGGTGAAAAATGTTAAGACCATTCAACAACATGTCAAGGCTACTCAGAGTCGAGAGAATAGATATGCTTACAATCATCGATGAGACCTAGAGTTTTATGTTGGAGACATGATATTCCTCTACATATCTCCATGGAAGAAAGTGATGTTATTTGGGAAGAATATAAATCTTAGTCCAATATAAATCATCCCCTTTGAGATCCTTGATTGCATTGGAACGATGGCCTACCGACTTTCACTCCCACCTAACATATCTATAGTGTATGAGGTATTCAAATTATCCCTCTTGTGAAAGTACATATGTTACCCCTTGCATGTACTCAATACATATGTATAACCATAGGAGAATGACCTTTCCTATGAGGATCAGCTGGTGAAAATATTATATCATAGATACGAATTTCTATGGAATAAGATAATGCACCTGGTCAAACTATTGTGGAGAAACCACATGTTTAAAGAAACAATGTGGGAACTAGTGGAGGTGAAGAAACAGAGTTACCCTCGTCTATTTTAATGTGGTAAAATAAAATTTTAATGGATAAATTTCTTAAGGGTGGATGATTCTTACAACTTGAACTATATTAAAAAAAATCCCTTTTTATTTGACAAAATGAATTATTATGTGATATGGTTATAGAAAACACATGAAATTGTTTTATTTTTTTTACCCAATTGGAATTAAAATATCATTAAGGATAATTACCATTGATAATATAGAAATTTAATAGTGATCAAATAATTAGTATAAATATAGGGTTTTATAATATCCCACCAACTTAGACAATGGAAGTGATGTCCACAACATGTAAAATCGTACCCTATGAAGCCCATTTATTAGAGCATTAAAGGGAGATAGAATGATTTGGTTTTTCCATTGACTAATCCCAATATGAGTTCTAATAACTTAAGTATGATTAAAAATATTTATGGGATAAGTTCAAGCTCATTATGATCACTTCCCAAACCTTGTACGTTGAGCCACCCCATGAAAATCTCATAATCGCGCAACTTAATCTTAGGTTGTTTTCTAGTGTATTAAAGGGATATGTATCAAGGCCCTAGTAATATGGTTCTGTAAATAATTTTATATAGAATAATGTATATATTTTTATCCTATTATTGTTACATTATAAATGATTTTAATTTTGATACAATAAAACACAAATTATATTTTTGGGTAATATTCAAATTCATTTGAGGAATTTATTTTCATGAATTAATGTTTTTTGAAATAAATAATATTTTAATAAAGTATTTTTGGTATATAATTTTTATTAACTATAAATGAACATTTAATTTTTATGAAGTCAAATGTAATTTTTATAAGGATTCAAAAACTATTATTGTCAAAAAACCCTAGCATTTCTCAATAAATGTCGATTCATAGTTTAAAAGTAAAAATTCACATATTTAGTAAATTATTTTGATAAAATTAATATAAATTTTGGAATTATAACTTTAATATTATCCAACAGTAAATGTTTCATAATTTTCTGAGACAGTCAATTTTTCGGGTAAAATTAAATACCGTATAAATATACAGTGTGTATTATGACATAATAATTACCCAAAAGTGATGTAATAAATACCATAAAGGGAATAAATAACCAAATATATGTTTTCACTTTAAAATAATATTATTTTATGTTTATTTTGATAATTTTATAAATCCATTATTAATCCTTCAAAACCATTAATATATTTTAAGGTTTTAAAATAATTTCTTTATGAGTATGACTCACTTCTACATGAGAAAGGGTATTATTTTATTAAGTTCGGCCCTTGGAATTGTGAAATAATGAAACAAACTCCCATTTGGTGGAAACCATGTTCAAAAACCATAGTATGGTCTGCCTTGTTGGTTATTTTATTATATAGATTCCAAAACCTAGGTTTGAGAAATATTAAAGAAATCGATACTATTTTCTTATATAACCACCCCCCCATGATTTCAATTATCTTCACTAAAAATTATTTTATAACCTCATTTCTATTATTTACCCCCTATATAGTCCTCAAACGGTTCCCCAAGCTCTCAATATACCCCTCAAAATCATTTTTATTCACACACTCAAGTAAGGGATATTTTTATTTATCCTCTTTATACAAGTATCTTTTTTACCTTATGTTATTATATTCATTTCATTATGATGGGATAAGTTATTAAATATCCCTATGAATATCAAATTTATTTCCAAATAACGATAAAACCTTTTCTCTCTCATCAACCCATTTTATGAATTTTTAGCAACATCGTTATATTGGTGAAATATTACCGTGATTTTCCATTCCAAAACAATTGTGTAGTGAATAACATACCTATTTCCTAAAAAGGGTATTCACCTTTATACACTTATACTTATTTTAATTTATAATTACATGTTTGTATTCTGCACTTGTTACACATGGAATAAAATATGATGATGAATGAATCCATGTAGTATGATCTATGTGGCACACTTAAGCATGGGAATGGAATGAATGTGACAGGTTTTCCTGGTATTATATAGCACTCTAATGCATTGGTTAATTTTTAATCTCATGAGAAGTCATTTTGGGAAATGGAGTGAACATGATTCCTTTATGGGACTTTTTTCATCAATATATCATGGAATTTATCATTTACCTATGTTTATGATGTAGTTATTTAAGATGTTTCCACATTTCTAATGTTATTATTATCATGCTATATCATTCCTTATTATTCATGTTCCATTTATTCCCTATTCATATGCCTATTTAATAACATGTATTAATTTTTTCATGCTATTACATGTTTATTTTCCTTACTGGGCTTTATATATCACCCCTTTCTTATGTATTTCCCCAAGTTATCCCATGAAGTTTTAAGTACGAGCATGTTAAGGAAGTTTTTAATAGAGGTGGTGTTTTTTTATTTTAAATTTTCATGTAATGTAACTAATTCAAAAACACACTGAACTTATTGATCTTCCAAGTTTTATTAAGTGTAATTTTATATAATAAATTATGAATTAATGTGTAATAAAGAGAAGTGTTATTATATATAGGTTCTTCAATAAATGTTATTCCTCACCCTTTGTTCACTTCTCTATATATGAGAGAGTTAAATACCACTAGAGTGATGGTGTAACTTGAAAATTGAGTTACACTATTTCAAACTAGAGTCTTGTAATATGAGTTGGTTGAAGTATAGGATTTAATTTTCCTAGTATAATTTTATGTACAAAAAATTTAAGAATATAGGATCCCATCACACTAACCCATAATTTTGGGGATACACATCTTATAGATTACCAAGACAATAATTATTGTGTGTAAATAAATAATCACCATTATGTTTGGAGAGAGAACTGCCCACATAAAAAATTACTCAATGAGGCACCATTTAGATGACCATTCACTCCTTAAATTTTCTCACCTTGAAGTGGTTAAACTGATTTAAGGCTCAGGTTTGTTGCATGACTTTTTATCCTTAATAAAAAAATTAATGAGCGAAAATCCCATGGTGAGTGAAGAAGTCCATAATTATAGAAAATCAATTTTATGATTGGTAGAAGAGGTAACATATGAATTTTTTATGAATATAATTGTTTTTTTTCATGGATAATATATTAATATAACACCCCTTTTATAATAATTTAATGATTTATAAGCGAGGAACCCAAATTTAATTTCATCTCTCAAAAAACCCCCAAATATGAAATTAAATTTTCTCCCCATTGATTTGAAATATATATATATATATTAAATGGAAAGAAAAAAATCATTGATAATTGATAATAATATATCTAAAGCCCAAGAATAAACACTGATTAAAATTTTGAGTAATAATCTACAATAATTATGATGAAATTTATGAGATATTTTAGGCATAAATCTAGAAATATACTCGTGTAGATTTATACTTGAGAAGCATTATTGACCTATTAGGATGCAAAAACAAAGAGGCTAAATTCCACCATTATGGAGGTAGAAAAGAAAGAGAAATAGGATTTTTAGAGTTTGGAATCATATACACAATCAATTACTTATAATGGGTTAGCCTCATCCATGTAGATCCCAAGAAAATTGGACTGGACATTTTGAGGAATGGAAAACATAGGTTAATCCCTATGAGAATTTAGAATAGCTAGAGAGTGTTTATTTATTATTGGAAGATGAACTAGGTCACTATAAAAGATCATTTACTTATAGCTTTTATTGACTAGATATTATATATATTTGTAGAGAAAACACATTATTACTTCTTATATGGGTTTTTTATTATTTTTAGGTACCCATTCCTCTAAAATAATAAAATAAGACCACTTTCACAAATATATTTGGCACATATTCATAAAAAATGATTTCATTTAGATTTTAAAATTCCCTATATGTATTTCATAGTTGTATGGTAAGTATATTTTCTAATCACATTGATGACAACATGGAGAAATTTTTGGATTAATTTATTATTTTTTCAAATTCATTTGATCATTTCTTGAGAAATTTAGAAAAATAATTGAACAATTTATTTAAAAATAATCTTTATTGGAATTTTGATAAGTTAAATTTCATGGTATAAAGGGGAATATTTCTCAGAAATGCCATTTTAAAAAAACTAATTGAGAGTGATACATCAAAAATTGAAGTGAAAAATTCTTTTCCTTACTCAACCTGTGTAAAACATGTTAAAACACTTCTACGACATACAGAATTTCACAATATTTTTTTATCAAGAAATACAGTATGATTACTCTCACTCTCTAAAAATTAATTTTTAAAATGATTTTTTTATTTTAATTTTGATTGAAAGTATCTTTTTATGAATTAAAGATTATATTAATCACACCACTAGTGATGTTGCCACAAAACTGGGAGAAACCATTTGAGTTACTTTGTGATTCTTAAAACCAATATGTTGGACTAGTTATTTCCAAAATAATTAAATAAAAACCTCAAGTAATTTTATATGCCTCAAGAAACCTAGATAGTTTTCATCACAACTATAAATCCATAGAAAAATAATTCCTAGTGGTGTTTTTTTCATTATTCATATTCAGATCACATTTACTTGAAACTAAAGTAATTTTTTTCCTAACCGTTCATCCCTTATATATTTAATGAATAAAGAAGATGAAAAACCTAGTCCTTTAAGATTGATACTACTACATCAAGTGTTTACCCTAGATATTAATTATAAGAAAGGATTTGAGAACTAAGTGGCAGATTGCATGAGTAGGTTGTCCATCAAAACAAAAATTGAATTTCTAGATCAACTACCAGTGAATGACCGCATTCTAGGAAAGTAGCTTTAATTAGTTGAAGTAGAGGTACCATATCATGTAGACTTGTTTAACTATTTAAAAACTCATCAATATTTTACTCACTTAAATCCCTAAAAATTTAAATGTATTAAATATGAACCCAATTTTAAAATTTTTGAAGATTCATATCTCTATATAATTTATTATGATGAAATGATAAGAAGATGATTTCCTATAAGAGAAATTGAATCTATTTTTAAATTTTGTCCCACACTAGATTTTGGAGGCCACTTTTGACCTCAAATAATAGCAATAAAATTATTTGAATATTTAATTTACTATCCAATTATGTTTAATGATTAAAATTAATTTTGTAGGGGATGTGAGAAATTTCAATTTACAAGAAATATTTCAAAAATACAAGAAATGCATCAAAGACAAATTAGTTTTTGTTAGATTTTTTATTATTATGGAATTAGTTTTATGTGAAACTTTTCCATGTAATGTATCAATTTTTATATTTTTATTTAAATGGATTATTTTTTAAAAGGAGTGGAAACAATATCCACTAAAATTTATGATGATAATGTTGTGTGCTTTTTGTTAGAGCTAACATATTTTATAATTTTAGAGTGCCAATATCTATCATTAGTGATCAAGGAACCCATTTTTTCTATAAGATCATAGAGGTCTCAATGAGAATGTATAGAGTGAATCATAAAACATCAACACCAATCATCCACAAACCAATGACCAAGAAGAAGTGTCCAATAGTGAGATCAAATTAATTTTGGAAAAAAATATCAAACCAAATAAAAAAGACCAGTTCAAATTTTTTAAATCATCTTATGGTTTTTTAGGACATCCTAAAAACCACCCATTGGAATGTGACCTTAAAACCTGATCTACATAAATATTTTTCACTTATCTATAGTGTTGGAACACAATGTGTAATAACCCCTAATCTGGAACTCTCTCACGTGGCTAAATCAAATTAGTTATTGGATATAAAGCATACCTCCTCATAAACCATAGGTTACTAATTAATAGTGCGGGTGTAGAGAACATAGTGGGAAGACTATACCCCCTAATAAAATGTTGAAATATAGAGTAAATAAAAAAATATTAGAGTAACATAAATAAAGGAAACAATACATCATACAAATAGATGATAAAGGATGAACTAAGTAACCCAAATAATAATGAACCATTTAATGTTAGGATAAAATGTTGTTAAATATAAAATCAGATGTAATGTAGATAAAATTCCAAACTAGCCTAACTAAACTAAAAATAATCTGGTCCCAAATCCCTGGTTGGTCCTATCTCCAATCTCCAACCCATACAGCAATCAAAAATCAACAACAACGTCATTTACCCTCATACAAACCAGCATCCATGTAATCTTCTTGGGTAGAGAATGGTGTCCCAAATAGGGTGTAAGTAAAACATAGAAGGATGAAATCATTGTGTCTTATCAAAACTAGTGTAATAGTAAGTTCATGAAATAATTTGATAAACAGTAGTATTAATAAAACTATTGATAAAATATAACAATTAACCTTCTTTGGAACCATGCCAAAATAACTCTAAGAATGTAGAATCACTATAAAAATTGTAATCACAGGCCAATAAAATAATCACATAACCAGGAAAAGCCCTCTATATAACCATTTCAACATATTCAATCCAATCCATATAAGCATTACAACACAATAGGGTCAATCCTAATAATCATTACAGTATAACTGTGCCAAGCCCTATAAGAATTTCTGCTTAACCGGGTCAATAACTCTATATAATCATTTCAACATAATCATGTCAATCCCTATAATAATTATATCATAACCGGGTTAAGCCCTTTATATAATCATTTCAGCATAATTGATCCAAGACCAAAAAGCATTACAACATAACCAGGTCAATACCTCAATATATTCATTTCAACATAACTAGTCCAATACCTCTATATAATCATTTCAACATTACTAGTTCAAGCCCTATATATAATAATTTCATCATCAGTTTCAACACAATTCATAATGGTATGTAACATCACAACAAATATCATGATCCACAAAGGTTAATTCAACCAATTACCTTTTATCTTTCTATATCGTTTGATTCATCAAGTTCTATCATAAACCATTAACATGCCAGTTTACACAACCATATAATATCAAAGTATCACCGATCATTTCAATAACCTATTAATCCATTTTACTAAGTGATCCAATCACAACAATCACATAAGGTCACATTCCATGCTAATTAATATTTTAATTCAATACCCAGTTCAATATTGTTCAAGGGTTAGCTCACCCTATGGGTAGATGCAAGCCATGTCTCAACACTATTAGATACAAAGGGATCTAAGGAGTATTCCAAACACATGATTATCATCAACCACTATTCAGTTAGTCAATGCACGCATTATCTTAGTATAATCTCATAAAATTACACACACTTAGAAAAATAGAAATAGACCATAGAGCTTTGTTCTAGACCACCTACCTTTATCAAACGATCAAAGAAGCACTATCAACTAGTAATTCCAACGAAGAAAAGAGGAAAAGAATATCACAAGGAAAAACTATATCACATAAACATTATGATCTAAACCCAATTCAAGGGAGGTCAAAAGATCCCACTACTATAACAAATAATAGTGGAAGAAAGGGGAAAACCAAAGGAAAGGAATTTACTAAAGATTAAATTCTAGAACAAAATGTCTATAAGGGAATGAATCTCTCCAAAATCACATGGAGTCTCTCTAGAGATCAAGAGAAGAGGCTACACAGTGGATCAAAATAAAATAATATGCACAACAAGGTTTAAAACCATTGGTCTCGAGATATTCATGATGTGAACCCATTTCATGATGTGAATTTCTTGATTTATAAGCTACACCAAAAAATTCATCACCTTGAGTTAAAATAACCTCGATCATTATTTGTACTGTGTGATCTAATTCAGGACATGTAAACATTTCATGCTCTGAACCATATCATGACATCTACCTAGAAATAGGTTCACATTTTTTAACTTGTTCATGACATGAAAGGTGATAAGCCATGGTCAAATTCAGACCTCAAGAATAGGATTGCACACATTTGGGGTTTTGCTGACTGGAAGCTTATTCCAATAGGTAAAGGTTACTTCCACCTATTACTCAAATCGCAAGATGAATTTGATCGATTTTGGAGGACAGGAAACCTGTAACTCAAACCTTGAGTTCTTCGCATCTCAGAATGGGGATACATGTTCAACCCGCACAATTCGAAGAACACTCTGATTCAAATTTGGGTAAGTTTACATGGTTTGATTTGGTATTTCTAGCACGCAAAAAATCTTGAATGATATAGCATCATTTATTGGGACCCCACTCAAGATAGATCAGAGGAACTTGAATGATGATATTGGATTATACGCAATGATTATGGAAAAGGTTGATATTACAGCAAAGCTTCTGGATGTCATCCACTTCACTGCGAATAAATATAGGACTGAGATACGTACATATTTTCAGTGCATGCCTTCTTTATGTGAGTATTGCAAAATTGTGGGACACTCGCTGCTTCAATGTCAAATAGTTAAAAGTCAAGTGTCCCCCCAATCAGGATGGATGGAAAGAGGTGCATAGAAATAGAAAATGCAAGTTTTCTCTTACTAAACACTCAGAGATACCCAAAAAAGGCATGAGTTATGGGTAAAAAAATCTTCTTTACTAGGTGAAAGCTTGAAAAATACATGGGCAGAATTAGTGGATGAGGAGGAAAACTTGGATTTGGATAATGGAATTTTTGTGGAACTCGAACAGCTTGTGATGGATGTATTCAAGAAAACTGGGATGGATTCAGATGACGTTGCAGTCCGTGAGAAGAAATTAAATCAAGACCCGGTGGTTGAGCCCACTGGTGTTTGCCAGATCTGTGTCGCTGCGGAAACACCTATGGAACAAGGCCCTCCTAAAGACACAAATAACATCCACATTAGTGAATCTGGTCTACTTCATCATGCAGAGGCTTCAGAAAAAATTACAATGGAGATCCCAGGTAATAATCCTTTCCCTCTGTTAATTACAGAACTGAACAACTCACATGTCATGAACTCAGCTAATTTATCTGGTAAATCTTCTAATTCTGGAATAGCTAGCCTGAAGGAAACTTCAGGTGATACTCAAATTATGGACCAGTCTCCTGATAAAAAATCATAGGAAGATAGAACCTCATCAAAACAGTCTAAATAGACCACTACCAATGTAAGGCCCCCAAATGGGGACCCAGAAGAGGATCCTGAAGTTCCTGCTCCTATTTTACAATCTACAGACATAGCTATTCAGAATACTGTAGCCTCTTTGGATCAGGAACAGACCACTCTTATATCCTGTTCTTTTAAAAAAAATGTTCTTTATTCTATGAGCAAAAAGAATATGAAGTCCAAGCAACCTTCTTCTCAAAATCCTAGAAGATCAGGAAGGAAGAAGAAGGTATCGGGGGGAACTAAGAAAGGAAATGGTGGATCTTGCCCCAAAAAAAGGTGTTAATGGATTATCTTATCTGGAACTGTCAGGGAATTTCTGGCCTTGACACTTTTGTTGTCCTTAAACACCTTATTTTCATTCAAAAGCCTAAACTATTATCCTTAGCTAAACCCAAAATAAATTATTCTATGAGTATTAGACACCTCTACTCTTTTGGTTATAAATTTTTAGGTGCGTGTAAAACTGGATTGGCTGTTGAATTTCTCTATTATTTCTATCATGAATATTTGTAGAATGTAAACATTTTCCACTCTGCGGAGCAAATGATCACTTGTGAGTTTGATTATAATGATAATCATAATTTCTGTTCTATGGTTTATTCTAGGAATACATATCAGGATCTTAGGATCCTCTGGAAAGATCTTTTGGATTTATCTATCATCATTCATGATTCTTGGACTGTGATAGGAGATTTCAATGTTATTCTCTATCCAAGTGAAAATATTGGCCCTTCTTTATCTTCAATCTCTTCGAGGGAATTTAGAGCATCTATTGAGGAGTGTAACCTTTTAGAGATTAATATCACCGGTTCCAGGTATACTTGGTACCGTAGGCACCATAACAGGGTAGTTTCCAGCAAGTTGGATAGAGTGCTTTCCAATGGTCAGGCCCTTGATTCCTGGGACAGTATATCCAGTATTAACTTACCTAAACATAATTCTGACCATCATCCCATCTTAGTCAGTCTCACCTCTAGAAAACCAAAAGTAATCCCCCCCCCTTCAGATAAAACAATTATTGGTCTTCTGACTTGGATTTCTCTCATTCTATCAAATCTTGTTTGGAGTCTATAAATCATTATAAGGATTTGTTTCCATGTGTTTTCAAATTAAATCAAATTAAAATTTGTCTTAAGGCTTGGTGTAATGCTAAATCTAAATAGATGGAAAAAGAGATAATTGATCTTGAAAATGAGCTCACCCACATTCAAAACAATAACACTTTCTCTGATTTCTTGTTGGATCCTCAGACTGAAATAAATATCTCTATGAAATTGAATAAAATTCTGGTTCTTAATGATAGCATCCTTAAGAAATTATTTAAGACTAAATGGCTCTCAGATGGTGATCGTGATACTATGTTTTATAATTCTCTTCAACGAATAAAAAAATCCTCTCGGCTGATTTCCTTTCTAAAAGATAATGAAACCCTCTTGAACTCTGAAGAGGCTATTTCTAATGATGTGGTCTCTTATTTTGAAAACATTTTTAATGGATCTCTTGTAAATAAGAATCTTCTTCCTGAGGTTATTCTGAACTAAGTGATTGAGGATGACAACCTTTATCTTCTTAGCATTACTCTTGATCATGAAATCAAGGACACCGTCTTTAGTCTATACCCTGACAGTGCCCTGGGCCCTGATGGTTTTAATAATGGTTTTTTTCAAATTCACTGGGAGGCGATTCATGTGGATGTTGGTAAAATGGTCAAATCCTTTTTCGCTAATGGAGTTCTGCCACGTGGTATCAACTCTCAATTTATTGACTTAATTCCTAAAGTGGCTAATGCTTCTGAAATTCATCTTTTCCAGCCCATTTCTCTTATAAACACCCTTTATAAAATTATTTCCAAACTTCTTACTAATTTAATTTCTTCTCCTTGCTATAAAATTGTTTCCTGGAACCAATTTGGGTTTATCAAGGGCAGATATATTCAAGATTGCATTAGCCTTTCCTCTGAATGCACGAACACCTTGAATAAAATAAACATAGGTGGCAATGTTGCCATTAAGAATGAAATTCGTAAGGCCTTTGATACCATTGACTGGAACATCATTTTCAAGGTTCTCTGTGCTTTTGGATTTAATGATGTGGTTATCAATAGGATTCATACTTTGTTTGACTCGGCTTATATCTCCATTCTTGTGAATGGATCACCCAAGGGATTTTTCAAATGCTCAAAAGGGGTCATACAAGGTGACCCATTATCTGCCATTATTTTTTTCCATAGCTGAAGACTATCTTAGTAGATTTCTTACTAAACTTACTGATCAAAATAAACTCCATCCAATTAGTGCAACTAGGAATCTTAATGTTCCTACTCACCTCTTCTATACCGGCGACATCATTTTATTTCTTCGTGGAGACAAAATAAACATTATAAGTATTAAAAATGTTTTAACTCACTATGAAGATCTCTCAGGGTAATCTATCAGCTGGAATAAATCTTTTATTTTCTTTAGTAAAAATTTCCCGGACGAAAAATTACATTGTCAATAGTCTAGATATTATGGAAGGGGCCTTACCCTTCACTTATCTGGGGGTGCCTATCTTTTGAGGACAGCCTAAATCCACCTACTTCTCTCCAATTGTTGAGAAGGTGGTTAGTAAGCTATCTTCTTGTAAGGGTAAATCTATCTCTACGACTAGCATGATTTGTTTTCTTAAATCCACCATTGTGTCCAAATTGGTTTACTCGATCATCATATACAAATGGCCAGCTGGTCTCATTAAGAAAATTAATATTCTCATCAAGAATTTTGTTTGGACAGGAATAATCCTCGAAAGAAAACTTATTACCACTCCCTGGTCTAAATGCTACAAACCTTTAGAAAAAATGTGGTATTGGTAAAAAAACCTTCGATTTTTTAATAATGCCCTTCAAGCCAAGCACACATGGAGACTGGTCAACAATAATTTAGACTCCATTCCCTACCTTAGAGAAATATTCCTTAATAAGCTCAAAAAACGTTATTGTAATTATATTCAGTCTTCCATTTGGCTCTCCATTAAACAGTCCTTTACAAATATTATGAATAATTCTAGATGGAAAGTTAGTGTGAATTCTTCTTTAAACTTCTGGTTAGACAACTGGGCTGGCACGTTGCTTATATCGATGTTACCTCCTAACTCATCTTCAATCAACACCAATTGTACTATAAGGTATGTCATCCGTTCTGGATATACTAACATTCCTAACAACAATATGAGTATTGTTGATAATTACTATTTCACTAATTAAGATGATTTTCTTACTTGGGGACCATCCCACAATGGGGTCCTTGATTCAAAAAGTTATTACAATCATCATTTCTCTTCTCCTGATACTAATTTTTCTTGGTTGAAACATTTTTCAAAGACCTGGATTAAACCTTCAAGACTCAATCTTATTTGGGGTATTTCTCATAGTCGGGTTCCCAAGGAAATTTGTTTGAAATATTTTGGAATTCAACTTTTTTCTCAGTGTCATTTTTTTCAGCACAGGGAAGATGATAATCACTTATTTTCATCTTGTACTACATCTTCTGCTCTCTAGAATTTCATCACTAACCCATTTGATTACAGATGGTTAATATCTAGCTGTATTAGTGTCGAATTAATTTGTTATGTGAAGCTTGAATCCTCGCAATAAATCAAGAATCTCTTTTTAGCAGTAGTTGCGGAGCTACATCACGTTATCTGGTATGCTCAAAACGCCATTATTCACAACAAATACTCATTCAGTCTTCATACAGGTTGCATGAGAGTTATAATTTCTATATCGGATGTTTCTTCAATAAAAAATATTTCTGTGAGAATTTTTTTGGAGATTTTGAGATCCTGCATAAACTCAAGGATGATGGGATATACAGGCAATTGAGACGCACCATTGAGGTTTTTTTTTGGAAAAGTCCTCTTCCATGATGGATTAAAGATAATGTTGATGGAGCCTCAAAGGGAAATCCTGGACCTGATGGTTGCAGAGCTATCTTTAGGAACTCCCTTGGGTAGATTCAAGGCTGTTTCTTTAGAAATTGTGGCCTGACCACATCTTTGGAACCTAAAATGAAGGCTGTGATTTTTCTTGTGGACTACATCAAACAAAAAGGGTGGAACAACATCTGGATAGAAAGTGACTCAACCACAATTGTTCAGGCAATTTGGAATGGATTTGTGCATCTTTCTTGGCCGCTCACTACTCTTTGGATGAGATTCCTCTCTTCTCTCCTTGAGATAAACTACATAGCCACACACGCCTTTCGTGAAGCGAACAGGGTGGCTGTTGGTCTTTCCAATATGGGAATCGACCATAGAATCACATGGATGGATGATTTTCCGGTTGATCTTCTTCCTTTTTCTAAAGGGGATTGTTATATGATCCCTTCCTTTATGATTAGGTAGTTCCTAATTTCTTTTTAATAAATTTTGTCCTCACCTTTTAAAAAAAATATATCCATCCCAAAAGTAATGGTTTGACAACTGATGTTTAAAAAAGAAAATAAACCCTAAATAAAATATTTTTAACCAAAACATAAGAGGAGAATAACAATTAAAGAGAGGATCTTAAAACCTCCACACCATATAACAGCTCTTCCTTGAGCTTCTCAAAGCATCATTGTGGTGTCTCAGTGAACAAGTCTATCCACTATTCTTGCATATCAGATTCTATATCCTAGGTCTCCTCTTGAACATTACCATTCTTCCAATTCACTCGAACTAAAGGTATATTCGTTCCCTAGAGATACTTCTGAGTATGGTCCATAATTTATATTTGGTGCTCCTCAAAGGGTGAATCTACACCAAGCTTGAAGTCATAAACATATATCACATAATAAGGCACATGATGATGTCTTAGAAGCTATAATACATGAAATACATCATTCATGTAACTGTAGCACTATGGAAGGTCCAATCATAATTCTACTAGACTGACCGTCCCCACTATCCCAAATGGCCTGAAAACCCTAGTTGTTATCTTTACCTATTTCCTGATATAGTGTTTTCCAAACTTAGGTAAAACCTAAATTGAAACATGATGGCCCACCTCAAACTCTAGTGGTCATCACCACTGGTCTGCATGATATTTCTGCCTACTATGCATGATCACCAGCCACCACCTGATCACCTAAACATTACCATATTTCTCTTGCATGAGACTAGGTCCACAGAACACTCACTCACCTTCCTCTAACCAAAAAAGAAGAAAATGGCATGGCCTTTTAAACAAATCCTTGAATGGTTCCATCTAGATTTATTTGTAGAAGTTGTTATTGTACTAAAACACTATGAATTCCATATGATGCTCCCACAAACCACTAAAATATAGCACACATACTCATAACATATCCTCTAAAATTTGAATTATCTATTTATATTGGTCTTCATTCTATGGATGATAGGATGTAATCTAAAGAACATATGATCCTAGAGCCTTCTAAAACCTTTCTAGAACCAAGACATAAAATGAGGATCTCTATTAGAAATGATACTCCTCAGAACACAATGTAGTCAATCTATCTTTCACACATAGATATTGTCAATATCATCAACAATGAAGGACTCCCAGATATAAAATAAGTGGTATTACTTAAAAATTAGATCAATGATCACCCATACTGCATCTTTATTTTGAGGTTTCTTTGGTAATCCTATAACAAAATCCTTAGTGACATCATCCCACTACCACTAAGGAATGGGAAGAGGATACAATATCCCAATAGGCCTCTGATGCTCAACCTTCACCAAGTGAAAAATGAGATATATAACCATGAATCCTGCTACCCCCTATTCATTCATGGCCATTAATAAATTCTATGGATATCATGATACATATTTGTTAGACCTAGGTGTAATTCCCATATAGAAGAATGAAACTCTCTCATCATATCCTCGCATAAGACCATAGTAACCCATTCTTGGCCACAAAAAAATAGAGAATTTATACTATCAATGTATCATCCTAATGGAGATTCCCCACCATATAATCTATACCTAAGACCTAAGTCCTCTGGATGATAAATCTTCTTAGTCTCGATCCAGTCCAAAAGCATGGGTATAACAGATGTCAAAGTTAGATCTACTCTCCCCTAAGACTCATGAACATCTTGATGTATGTCTGCAAAGAGGTCCATCATCCACCACTCATCACAAGACTCCCAAACTACATATGTATACATATTATAGATCAAGGTATTAGAAATTAAATTGACCTTTAATAGTGTAAAAAATATCTTGAAGTAAAAATACTAAATATATAAGACTCACCTCTTATGCTGAAGGTTCAGGTCCCACTTAGAAAACATGCTCTAGAGGTTCTTATGGTCCATGGTCACCACAAACCCCTCACCAAAAAGATAGTCTCCCCAGTATCTCGAGATGTATATCACCTCAACTATCTTCATTTTTTGATTAGGATAATTCCTATCATGTGGTATCAACTATCTGGATAAATAAAAAACCACTCATACCTCATGCATCAAAATTGCTCAAAGTCCAACCCAAGATTTATTATCGTACATGGTATATGCCATACCCAAAATAGGTAATGTGAGTATTAGTAATTTATTAAAAATACCCTTAAGATCATAAAAATATCTCTTACAAGAATCATACTAAACAAACTTCACCCATTTCTGAGTCATTCTGTACATCGATGCTATCAGACATGAGAAGTCCTGGATGAAACATCGGTACTAACCTACTTAAAATAGAAAGATTTAAATATTGAAGAAATTCTTGGAAAACTCCTAAGATTCCATTGATGGAAACTTCTATAGGTATATTGGCACTCCAGCCTCTATGATTACATGTCCCTATAAGTGAACTTTATCAATCCGTAAACTAGATGTGGTTATCTTGGCGTAAAGGTGATGCTCTCTCAATATAGTTGATCCTACAGTTGTTATGGGTCGCTATCGAATATAAATTCTAATTTTCACCTAATTCAGCATAGAGAATAACTAGGATATTCTCTCAATGAGAAAGACTTATGAGTCTCATTATCCTTCACATATGTATTTTTTTATTATCTTAATTTTAAAAACATCCAGACAGTAATTTTTTTGTATTTTACTAACTGGATGAAGGAAATAGAAGGGAAATTAAAATTCATAGAGGAAGAATGAAAGAAATGAAAATAAATCTAAGGACGAATTCAAGTGATTTCTATCATAATTTTCTTTTATTCTAAATAATCTAATTAAATGATTAGGTTCAATATCATTCTCCTTCCACTATATTATGTGGTATGAAACAACTAATATACTCAAGATATACTTAAATGGATGAGTAATTTCATTTATTCTCTTGGGTGTATGGGTAATACGATCCCTTTATTGAGTAAACAAACTCACTCACACACCTAGAAATAATTTTATACCATTCTTCCAATCATACCATATGAATCCAATCACAATAAGTGTGGTCCAAAATGGAGGGAGACTTTTTTGTGCAACCGTTAGAACAATGTGACAGTGTCAAATGGATTATAGTGTGAAAATTTACTTCTCCACATTCTAAATTCACTATCATAATAGAAATATAGAGAATAAATATTGATAATTAAATTCATAAATTTAGGATCATCACTATGATACATCTTTGGACCACCCGTAATGGGTTATCTCTACATGATCATGGAGATCGATGTAATTGGGACATCACATAGGCTAAAAACATAAAAAATTGAGGGGAGAAATAATAACATAGAATGATTGAACAAATAATAGAGTGAAACTTTAAGTTAAAAAATGTATAAATAAAATAAATTATAAAAGAAGAAAAATATGATTTATAGTAGGGATCAAAATAAATCTCAGTAATCATAAAACATGTGAGCATGAAAAAAGAGTGTGGAATACTTTAAAAATAAGGCATAACATGAAAGATTGTGATGTTATGTAAATAAAACCCAACATGTAATTGTGTAATAACTTTATAAAAATATGTAAATGTCGTAAATCCATAATTATGGGAAAAACATTGTGATAAATCTTATTATCCTCCCACCTATGTAAACAAACTCATTATATCCAAGCCTGAAAATGTGATCAAACTCGTTTTACCCATGCCTATGTGAAAAAACTCATTATTCCCAATCCTAACTATTTAATGATGTATAAACTTATAAAAATGAATTGGAACAAAATATAGGACCCCACCTTTCATCATTCATACATATGTGTGCCACTTAAAATTAATCATCATTGTATCCTGAAGAACCCATGGAAAAAAGAGGGGATTTATTAAAATTTTCCAAAAACTTCACATAAAATGACATTAATAAATCATAGGATACAAAAAATAGAATTTTTAAAGATCAATAATATCATACTAAAATACATAGTGTGATCAAAACATCACATCATAAGAGATAAAGCCTAAACTAAGAATAGAAGATAAAATAAAAAAGTTTCCACAAAAACTTTTAAAACTTGTTATAAAAGATGAAGTTCAAATTACATTCAAAAGATATTTTTGAGAATAGAAATTTAAGAATTTTTAAAAACTTATTATAAATTGTTCCCAAAAAAAATATCCTTAAAAAATAAACAAAAATAATTCTAATAAATCTAGAGTAATAAATAATGTAAAGAAATGCTTTTATTAAGATATTTTGTCCATTGTAAAGAAAAAAACACTTTAGAGAGACATCAAAATACAGAAATGTTATAAAATAATTTATGGAAAATATGAATAATACAACTGGAAAAAAATTATTTTTATTTTTTAAAAGAAAACACTTTTGATAAGAAAAATGTCCACATGGAAGAAAATGTTTCATTGTTAAAAATGAGAGTTATTATTACCAACGTTATACTTTTATTTGGGAAATTTTTTTATCAAAGATATGGTTATTGATTATTAGAATTAATTTCCCAATAGAATAAGAATAAATACCATATAAAATATGAGAGTTTCAAAATCAAAGAAATATTGAAAATTCTGTTCAATAAATAAATACTATTACCAAAAGAATTAGAAATTGAGTAGATGGAACCCTTACCTTGAATTCATGCTTAGTTGATCGCACTCTAAACTCCCATATAAAAACAATAAATAAATTAATAACCTATTTCAAAACATTATAAATATACATAAAATTTTATAAAATTCATTTATAATTATTATATACATATATATTAGTTAATTATTATTTATTTTCAATATTGGGTGGGAGTAATATTGATCATTTTGAACTAGTTTATTAATAGTTGTGTTATTATTCATTATTATCAATAATTTAATCATTATAAGATAATAAAATATAAATAAATAAATTTTTTATAAAGTTTTATAAAGTTCTAATTTCATTCTATGGGAGTTTTAGTTATGATTCTTGTAGATGAAACTGGTGATAAGCATGTTTCAGTGATTTTTAACAAATGAGAAGGGGTATCTTAATTATTGAGTTTAATATTAATGTAACTATTATATAACCAAAATAAATCATTATTTAATTATTTATATCATATATCATCAGTTGTTAATTTATCTTAGTCATCCATGATATTATTGTATAGCATTTTTCAAATAGGTGGTTAGACTGGCCCAAACACGAACACACCATAATTAATGGATGTGTATGGTTATGAAATTAGTTTAATTTTGGAATAATATAATTTTATATAATAATAAATATAATATTTATATAATTTTAAGGTTAAAAGTTATATTTTAATATTTTTTAATAAATAGGAAATAATCTGGATCAAAAAATGAGATATGTAACTTCAAGAAGGTGGTAGTCTGCATAACACACAGTTAACATTTTTATTTCTCAAAAAATGAGAGGGAAAAAAGTTGTATTATAATTTAAATCTTCATAATCATAATTATATCACATATTTAATATTTATTTTTCAATTTTCCCCTATAATCAGTGAAAAGAGGCAGTGGTGAACAATAGAAGTCATCATTTCATGGAGGCGGTAATCTCCACAGTGCATGACTGACAGTTTCATTTTTATTAAAAAATGGAAATGTGGTTAATATTTATTACCTTATAATAACAAAATTATGTATAAAAAATATATATATTTCATTATATATGAATTCTAAAATTATATTTGGTAAATTAAGATATAAAGGAAGATAATTTAGGACAAATGAATACACATGTTGAAATCTTTTCATTTTCTATGAAGGATTCCTTGAAAATGTAGGTCTTAATATAATATCTTATGTCAAGAGGATCAATTATAAGGAATATTAATTTATTATTAAAAATTTTAGAGTTAAAAAATTAATCCTAATTATTTGTGTGGACTTGAAGGGGTGGTGAGAGGCCCATTTTATAAGTGATTAAAATGGAAATTTGTAAATTTTTCAACTTAATACAGGGAAGGATCATGTTTCACATGTCAAAAAGACTCCAAAATGAAAAATAATGGAGTACGGTATTATATAAGTTCAATAATTAATCAAAAATTTATTTTCACACAAGTTTTTATGCCCTTGACTCTAGTGTTTTAACTTTTACCATTTTTGGTTTTATCAGATTAATAAATTATTACCTAAGTAATTTAATTTTAATTAATAATAATAAAATATACCTTATTACATAATTTTTTCTATTAATTATATATATTAAATACATTTTATTGGATATAATTTCAATGTTTAAGAAAAAACAATTTTAACACTAGCCCATGTAACGTGGAAAACCCCTTTTAAGTAAAAGTGTTTTTTTAAGATTAAAAATTATATATTAGATAAAATTATACATGAATATTATTTTCAGGATATAAATTTTTTTATTATAAAAAAATTATGTAGATTCAAAATCAAGAAAAAAATTAAAATATATATATTATTTAATTAAAATAAATGGTCAAAAATAATTTTTATTGGAAAATATTACTTAAGTTACTATAATGTTAATCATAGTTTTTATAAATTCAAAATATTATTTTAAAATGTATATTTTTACTTATTAAAAACATATTTGACCAATTAAAATGTTTTATATAATTTTAGGTCTTTCTTATTAAGTTATATAGTTTATAGTTTTGCTAAAACTATATTTTTCACTATTCACCTAAAAATTCAATTATTTAAGAAAAATATATAAAATCCACATTAGGATAATATTTATCTGTGTAATTTATAAATTAATTTTATTTTTTAAAATTAATACTCTGAATTTTATAAATTTATATTTTAAATTAAAATGAAAAATATAATGGAAAGAATATTTTATTGAAAATTTTTGTTTCTAAACAATGAGTGTTCTTAATATTATTTCATATAAATTTATAATTTAAATAATGCAAATATTTTATTTTATATATTTTAATATCTTAAATTATTATAATAATTATTTAAAATTATTTATTTAAATTTATTAACACTTTAAACATTTATTTGAGAAAGAAAAATCTTTTTTCAATATTAAATACTATTAATTGTTTATTCACAAAATGTAAGAAATTGTGATTGATTAATATATTTTTATTTACTATAGGTTTTATTATTCTTATAATTTCTTGATAATGTTCATCAAATATGTTTCACCACATTTTGGTTCAGTGATGTTTATGAACCAATCAATTGAATAAAGTATTCATTTAAAGAAATATATTCCAAAATCTTGGAGTGTTAAAGAATCAAATTATCATTGTGTGGTGAATTTTTTATTTTAAATATTTATTTAATAAATGGATATTTCCTTTTATTTTGATGGTTCAATTGTATGTGCTTATTCTTATGTTGTAAATAAATATTTTATGAGGTTTTTTATGAAACTTAAGGCCCCTATGTGTTTTATTCATGGTATAGTTCTTGGATTTTATATAAGATGATGGTTCGCTCAAATATATCCCCCCAATGCATTGGGTAATTTTGATGGATTCAACTGGTTAAATGTTACTTTCTATAAAGTAGACAGAGTTAACTGGATATAAGTTACTCTTATTTTTGGTCGGAGTGAGTAACTCAAGAGGGGGTGAATTGAGTAACAAAAAATACTTCTATTAAAAAAATACTTCAATTTTAAATAAATTTTCCTTGCTAATAAAATTGTATTTTAATATAATTTTTATCTTTTGAAAGATTCCCCAATGATTGATTAGGGCTCAGTGAAGTCATTATATGAATTTACTTAAACATTAGAAACTGATTTACTTGATCAAAGCCTTTATAAATAAAATGTTTAAGATTAACAATCAAAGTAAATTTTGTTTATAGATTAAATAAAATATAGTTTAATCTTTCAAATGAATAAAAAAACACAAACACACAATAAAAAAACAATAGTTTCAACTTTAAGCTATGACATAATCCCCTCCACTTGGAAATCACCTACAATTATGTAGATTATTATAACCAATAATTTGATCTACTACCTGGATCAGGTATACACAAAACAAAATAAGTTTTACAAGATGTAATCTTTTTCCATGGTTATACATATGGATTAAAAAAATAATCCATGTGGGGATTTCTTCCACCATTTTTGTGGGTATACTAATTTAAAGGGATAGAAGAGAATATCTATTATTCTCCAGTTCAAGCATTAGAGTTAGTATGTGTAAATAAACAAGGAAAAGAACACACTACTTGAAAGTATAGAAAAAAAAGAGGAAATAAATAGATACGATTAAATGTAGTGTTTATCAATTTTTAGGGATTTAATTTCTCAAGATTCCTCATATTTAACTGGGTTATTATCTTGAACCATTTCTCTAAATGTTTCAAAAAAACAGATTATTTTGAAGTTCTCTTTTCTATCTATAAGAAAAAGATCTTCATCTTCTATGTATTACTTACTTTTCACAATCACTAGAATTAGTGTGTAAGTTCTAACTCTTTCAAGATTCAGCAACTCACAACATCATATGTGTATGAGGGAGTCCTTTTCAAATATATATAACTGTAGGTTCAAATATCCATTAAATAATAATCATAAATATTTCATGGATCCTCATACTGAACCTTTAACTTTGTCTTTAATACGTCCATGGAAGTATTTAGAAATAATAATTAAATAAATCCACTACATTAAATCCCATAAAACAGTCATTGGAGTCATTAAATTCTAAATATTAAGAATACAAATGGTGGAAAATCTAATGGTGGAACTCTTGGCGGTAGCATGAGACTAGCATTGGCATACCTTGTAGAAACTCTTATCTAGTGGTGATTGATGTATGGAGGAGACTCATGGTTGGAAGACACTCATATCTGGTGGAGACTCATTGTTGTAATAGACTCATGTATAGGGTGAGTCATGTATGGAAATTACTCGTGGATGGAGGTGACTCATGTCTAGCAGAGACTCATGTCTAGCGAAGACTCATATATAGCAGTGACTCATTATTATAGCAGATGATATGTTTGGTACCAATGATAAATAAAAGATAAATATGGTAAGGTAAATTTTATAACTGTTCTCCAAATTTTGGGATTATCAAAATGGTAATATGGGAAATAGGAAACACAAAGAAAAAAGATATAAATAATAATATAAAATTTTCATTAACAACAAAAGGTCCTGGGATTACATCCAAAAAGGAATAGAAGGGGAAATATAAAAAATTCCCAATCAAATACTATGTATAATTTGAATCACTCTCAACATAGAAGGTAAGATCAACTGGTCCCTTGGATTTTCCAAAGTCACAAGGCATTGATATAGAAGTTGAAGGGTTTGAGGTAGTCTAAGGTATATCTCAGATCACAACTAGTCTGATATGTATGGATGGGTCAACTAGTTACATAGAAAATGTATGATTCTAAGGATAAAAATGAGCATTAGATGGGTCTAAGGTGAAGGATGATGCTGAAATATCCTTAGGAACAACAACTATTGTACTAGAAACATATTAAAAGTTCTTCTTGAGGTTCAAAAAGTGTATAAAATTTTTACACCTCTCTCTATAACACTAAAAAAATATTTATTCTCCTCCATGAATAACCTGATCATAAGGGAAATTACCTTCAATTGGTCTAACTATTCCTTTAAATCCCTAGTCACAGGTGGAATCCTGAGGTTTTTAGCTAAAAACTTGAAATTTGAATTCAACTCATGTTTAGTGTATATCATGGAATGAAAATATTTGATCTGCTTGGTGATTTTTTCCTTATCACTTAGGGCTTCATTCAATAACTCTCTCACCAATTTCTATATCTCCTCATTATTCTATATGGTATGGAAAATATCCTCCTAATGATATGTATGGATATCACCCATAATAGCATATATATCTTCAAAGAATATAGATCTAATCATATTGGTATCAATAGAATATGAAGAAGGTGGAGCACTGGATATAAATGAGATAGCGAGAACACTCTCCAACCTCTCCAATTAAGTGGTTTGGAAAGTAGCAAATGAGGAACTCATATCCTCCATAGTAGATCTCATGACTTCTATTTCACTGGACAACATCCAATTTTCAATTTCAACTTCCAGGATATGAAAACTCATCTTGGTCATAATATGGAAAATAACTAGCTCAAAAAGATTTCTATCATTAGCTTCACAAATTTGAGTGAAATAAGGCGCTTAAAGACTCCAAATTCTAGTAAAATTATAAAGAATTCTCTCTCTGAAGGAATCTAAATTAGTTTTAAAAACAACATATAAAGGTATAGGGGTAGCAAATTTCTCAGTACTATGCATAGCAGCCTTCTCAAGCTCTGATGTAGCATGTACATCTCAATTAAAATCATGAAACTCACCTACATCAGCAATCTACTCAAAAGGGGGTCCCTTAGAATATATCCCAAATCCAACTAAGGTAGCAAGTCCACTATGCTCTGGTGGACTGTTTTGGTCATCACCACTTACATCATCATCTAAAT
The DNA here is from genome assembly GCA_963277665.1 of Viscum album. Lineage (NCBI taxonomy): Eukaryota > Viridiplantae > Streptophyta > Magnoliopsida > Santalales > Viscaceae > Viscum > Viscum album. Next base: position 1,804,617,521 of record OY728125.1, read on the forward strand.
CTAAATAGGATATACTAGTGAAGTATCTTCTTTATATGATAATTCATCTCCTGCCAAGGTAGAACCACTCTGATAATCTTTATGATCTACATCATCATTTTTAGCATCCTAAGACTCTATATGAATCTAAAACAAGTTTTACATGACCTAGGAATTTATCCCATTCATCATTAGCTTACACTAACACTCTAGTATAATTCAAATCACTTGGATCGACTCTAATAGAAATTGGGAATCCATCTTCCTTGGCAGATACTCTGGTCTCAACTCAAGAAGAGGTAGAATAACCAACATGCTAATCTGAAACAAATCTCTCAAAATACACTGATCTTGTTGAACTGGGTCTCTCTATAAGCCTAACTGAAGAAACAATAGAATAAGGATGTTATTAAGATTCTTCAACATCATCATCACCATCATGATCAAATAAATCACTAATACCATCCTCATCATCGTCTCTATCATCTTCATTATCTCTATTATCTCCATTACTACCACTATTTGAAACCTCTATAACTTATTTAGATGTTTCATAATAACTATGAATTCATTATTCTTTAGATACCTTTTTATATTCATCATTATCATCTCTTTCACTTAAGAGACTCTCATTGATATGTGGAGATATGGGGGGACTAGAAGATCTCTATGACATGATAAGGATCTTAGGGATATCTGGACTATTACCCTATGTAATAGATATTTCCACTTACTCTTCTTCAACAGACACATTATCCTCTTCTTATTCATTAGAATAATAACTCAAAATCTAATCTAGCTCCAATATAGGATCAAAATGATTCTTATATCAGGTAGGGGTGTCTATAGGATTAAAATCCCCAAAGATCTTATCATTATCTTAAACCCACTTCTTCATCCACGGATTCCAATTCACTCTCATTATATTATAAATAACCTTACATATGAGAAAAACCACACTTTAATTATGCTTCCTCCTCCTTATCAACTAACCCTTTCGATTAAAAATTATTAAATTCAAATTAAGTTAAATTGTAGAATTAGACCTATAATAATAATTACACATCTCTATAATGTGTATTGTGAGGTATCTACAAAGGTTAATTATATCCCCCTATTTGATAAGAAATTGATGATAAAAATCTTGATATCGAATAATATTAAAATCCCTTTTTCTATAACAAAACATATGTTCAATTAAGTTTAACAGAAGTATACATTCTACATCTATCTCAGAACCAATAGATCTTCTTTAGAGTACCATCACCATTCAGACCAAGTATTGAATCCTCATAAACAAATGACTCACTATCACCTGGAATAAATCATTTATAATCTTTAAAAACTCTTAAATTAGGAATATTTAAACACTTATCCCATTATTTAGAAGAAAAAATTACCTCAAAAAGATATTTATTACATCAATATTATTTTTCCTGGAATGAAACATGATATTCGTAGAAATATTTATCCCAATTTTATTGTTAGAATATGTAGGGACTTGTTTGAATTAATTTCCATATCCCATCAATGTGTGTTTCATCCACAAAACCTTCTCACAGTTTCTCTGTATCGCTATGTAATTATCTTCATCAGTAGACAATGCAATTGAATTTTTATTTTTGCAACACCAAGACACTAGTGACTTTCCCAAAATATGGCATGTTCTAGAGGTTCCTTTCCTATCTAACATACATCAAAAAAATATGCATATTAATAACTTACTAAATCAAATTCTTGTTATCTTGTCCAGAATAGTTTTAAATTGGTTCTATATTTGATTTATTTGAAAATGATTTTAATAGCTATTAAACGAGGATCTTTTGGATTTACATGAAAACAAGCACACTTACCCACACTAAACATAATATCTAGTAGGATGGTAGTTATGTATAAAAATATTCCAATCAAACCATTGTAATTTATTTTATCTACTAACTTTCCAATTTTATCAAGATCCATTTTATAGGTAGTACTCATGGGATTATAACTACATTTAGATCAATCCAAACCAAAAATAAATAAATTGTATTTAGTGTACTTAAATTGATTTAAAATAATTCCAAATTTATTTTGAAAAATTTTAATACAAAGAAAGAATTTATGTTCACCCATCAAACTAAATTTAAATTCATATTTCAACATTTTTAAAAAAATAAATAATCAAATAATTTTTATAAGATACTAAAATAGTTTCATCAATGTATATTTTAACCACTAAAACAACTTTTTAAACTCTTTTGATAAAAAGAGTATGATCATCTATGCCTTTAGAAAAACCTGTAGACATCATAAAATCATTGAGTCTATTATACCAAGCTCTAGGAGCCTATTTTAAACCATATAAATATTTTTTAAATTCTAAAACATGATTTGATAAATATGGATTTTGAAATAGAGATGGTTTCTCAAAAAAAATAACCTCAACTATATAACCATTTAATAAATCACTTTTTGACATCCATTTGATATAGTTTAAAATCCAAATGTGTTGCATGGGTGAGAAGTATTCTAAGGGATTCAAGCCTAGCCACTACTGTAAAGGTTTATTTATTTCCATTACCCTTTTCTTTACTATATCCATGTACAAACATTATAGATTTATTTCTTTCTATAGTTCCTCACTCATCAACATTGTTTCAAAATACCCACTTAGTTCCAATAGTCAATGTTTCTTTAAGAATATCTAAAAGTTACCAAACATTATTCCTTTCAAATTGTATATATTTTTATTGAATTTTCATCGCCTAAAATTCATTAATAACTACATCATTAATGTTCTAAGGTTCAAGTTTTGGAAATAATTATTGATGTTAAACCTAATTTATGATGGAATATCTAGCCTATGTACATCTATCTTGGTATCCATCTACAAAAAATAGAGTATGGTATCTAAAATTTCTACCAGATATAGAAAACTATGTGTTGGTTATCTCATTCTCTTCTATAGTTTTTGGTCCAGGTTGTTCCTCAAAATGGGATGGTTTTTTTCTTCTCTTACCAAATTATCAGAAAGTTTGGAATTGATATTCAGAGTTGAAAAATAAAACTCATGGGTTTTTAAAGGGTTATTAAAATCATTTTGACATGTTTCCTCAAATTTTACAAGAATATATTCTTCCATACTTTTGGTTATTTTATGAAACACTCTATATGATTTAATAGAATTTGAATAACCAATGAATATTCCTTCATCACTATTGGGAAAAAAATTTCAAGATTATCCTTATTACGAAGAATAAATAATTTGAAACCAAAAACACTAAATTAATTAAACTTTGACTTTATACCATTCCATAATTCATAAAGAGTTTTATTTAAGATAGGTCTAATTAAAACTCTATTGATTATATAACAATTTTTATTCACAACCACTTACCAAAAATAAATAGGTAAGTCATATTCATTATGCATAATCCTGAAAATTTATTAAATGGGGATATTTCTTTGTTCTATAACACCATTATTATTTGGGGTCCTAGGAGAAAAAATTTATGAATATAGCTATTTTTTGAGAAAAAAGATTCAAATAATTTATTTTAAAACTCATGGCCATTATAAATTTTTACGGTATTAATACTAAGTCAATTAATTTTTTTTATAGATTTAGCATACTGGGTAAAATAAGAACAGTATTCACTCTTATGAGTAAAAAGGAATACCCAATTATACCTAGAAATTCATCTATAATGACACAATCACAGTGCATCCCATTTAAGATAGAAACTCTATAATGTCCAAACAAATCCATGTGAACCAACTCAAGGTGTTGAGAAATTCACACTTTTTTAGTTGATTTTGAAATATATTTTGTGTTGGTTACCTTTTTGACATGGGTTATAGACTTTGTAATTTGGGAATTATAATTTAAGTAGATCTTTAAATAACCCTTTCCTAGTGATCTTTTTAAGTGAGTGAATATTTCAATGGCCTAGTATCATATTCCAAATCCTAGTTTATTAATTAAATTTACTTAAATAAGAAATATTTTTAGAAAATAATGATTATAAATTAAAAGCATAAACATTATAATTTCTTAAAGAATTAAATACTATGGAATTTTAATAATTAAAAACAACACAGGAATTATTTTCAAACATCGTATAAAAACCATCATCATGTATCTATGAGATTATAACTATATTTTACATTAAACCATCTATAAATAATACTTTATAAATTAGATTAGAATTAGAAATAGAAATTTGGCCAAGGCTAATAAGTTTCACTTTTCCATTTTCACCAAAAGTGACTTGTCCATCATACACTTTTATTATATTCTTAAAAGTTGAATAAAATCCATTCATGTTCTAGAATAACCATTTTATAGTAACCATAGGTTCTTACTAGAGATCTTCAATCATTTCCTTGAAAAAAAATTACACCAAAAATGGATTTAGTACCCAAAGATTCTTAGGTCTAGAAATATTAGTTATTAAATATTTATAAACTCATATTTTTATAATAGGTTTCCTATAATAAGATTAAAAAAATTTATAAATAAAAACTTTTTGGGTCCATAAGAATGAAAACTAGTTGTATAAATAGAACTAGAAATGAATTTATTTTTAATAATCCTCATCTATATAGGTTGATAACCAATACCAATAATATACATGGGGATAGTATGCTTTCCAATCATTTGAGTAAGAGTATTTTTATCACTGGTGAGTCTTTCGAGATATTTTAATATTTTATCATTTGAAAATTTTATTTCATTTTTCTCCTTTAACAGTTGATAATTTTTATCTTTTTCAATTGAAAGATCAGATTTAAAATTATAATTTAAGGTATGGTGCTTCTCTAAATTCTTATATTTATATTTAAGTTCATTAAATGTATCCTCCATCATATTATAGTATTAAAATATCTTTATTAGACATGTTTTTATCATTTTTGTCATCACCATAATGACTAGAAATTTTTATAGGGGAAGCAGTAAAGACACTTGATACCATAGATGTGTTTTTTTATAAAACACATGTAATACCTATCATGTTCATCCTCTTAGGTTGTGTCTAAATCACTCGAGATATCTTCATAAGCTGGAAACGCTTCTTTCATTAATTTCTTATACCTCTTTTCCTTATCGTCATATTTATTTTTGTATTTTGTCTTATTAAAGATAGATTTTACATTCCCTTTCCCATTATATTCATAGAAAATGAGCTCATTTTAAGAATCATATTTCTTCCAATCCTTTCTCCATTTTACTCTATTATCATATTTAACTTTTTAGTTGGGTTTCCTAAAGAACTTATTCTTATTATAAAGATTTTTTAATCTTCTTTCCATGTGGTACATCTCTTCATTACTATTAGTAGGTGATTATTCATCACTTTATCTGCCAACATGAATATTTTCATTTTTCTTTGAAGTAATATATTTTAAGGCTATAGATTTTATTTTTGGTTTATCCTCCACTCCTATTTTGACTTTGAGTTATTCCACAAACATCATTAGTTTTCTAATCAGTACCTTAATAGGTGACTTTCTAATATCATATGATTCTCGAATAGACACATAGGTTCCTCGCCATATTTCTGGAAGACACTTCAACAGATGCATCACTTCGTATTTATCAAAAATAGGATTACCTAGTAAGTGAATTATATTTACTGTCGCATTGAACCTAAGATACATTCAAGAAATAAGATCATCAGGTTTAATTTTAAAAATATCATATTTAATAGTATGTGTATTAAAGCATATTTCATTGAAATTATATGTTCCTTCATAAGAAATAGCTAACGTGTCCCAAATGTCCAAAGTAGTTGTACATGCTGATATTCTATTAAATTATTCATCACATAAAGAAAAATATATAGAATTAATAGCTTTATTGTTATTATTATAAGTATATATTTTTTATCATTCCTTGTATTCTTAGCAGTTTTAGGTATTTTATATTTGTGAACAATATTAGTCCAGATTTCAAAACCCATGCTCTCAATATGAATTTTGATTTTAATTTTCCCCTGAGTATAATTAGTATCATTAAAATAAGTATGTTTTTTTGTAACAGAACCCTCTTTTATATTATCCATAAAGATTTAAAACTTAGAAATAATATAAATTTTTGATCTTTAAAATGAAACTAAATCACAGTTGAATTTTTTTTTGAAATTCCTCTGATAAAAAATGTTGGAAGATTGAGTAACTCAAGAGGGGGGTGAATTGAGTACCCAATATATTTTTTGTTAAAAAAATCCTTCAAGATAAAATAAAGTTTCTAATTTATTAAAAATTTTTGATTAATATAAGTTTATTCTTTTAAAATATTTCTCAAAGCCTAATTGGGGTTCAGTTAAAATTATATATAAAATTTCTTTAAATTTTGAAATTAATTTACTTGATCAAAGCCTTTATACATACACTTATTAAGATTAAATATCAAAGTATGTTTTCTTAACATATTTAATAAAAAATTATATCTTTTAAAGGATGAAAAAAACACAAACACGTAATGTAATAAACAAGGGGTTCAATATCAAGCTGAGACTTAGTCCCCTCCACTTGGAAATCACCTATTTTTAATTAGATTATTATAACAAATAATCTGATCCACAACCTCAAGCATTTATACATAAAATAGTAAAATCTGTTCAGGCTCAAAGTATCTTCAATAGTTATACATGGGAAGAAAAACAATAAAATCCCTAGAGGAACATATTTCATAGTTTCCATGGGTAAATAGATAAAAAAGGATAATAGAGAATATCGAGTAATCTCTAGTTTAGGCACAAGATTCAGTTTTTATAAATAAATAAAGAAAAAACAGACTACTATAATTTATAGAACCAAATAAAGGGAGAATATAAATAAATATGAATAAATTAAGTGTTTCTTGGTTTCTAGTGATTTGGTTTCTCAATAGTCCTTGGATTTGTCTTGGTGAGGAGCTCGAACAGTTTCTCTAAAAGTTGTAGACAAACAGAGTGTCATGAAGTTCTATTTTATGTCTGTAGGAAAATGATCTTGATATTCTATGTATTAATCTCTTTTCACAGTCACATGAATCATTTTTTAAGTTCTCTCACTTTTATAATTTAGGAACTCACAACATCATATGCACACAAGGTATTCCTTCAAAAATATATTGCACTATAGGTATGAATATCCATTAAAGAATAATCATAAATATTTTTGGGATACTCATATTGAACCTCTAAATTTGTCATTAATGCATCCATGGAAGGATTTATAAATAACCATTAAATAAATCCACTACATTAAATCCTATAAAAATAGTCGTTGGAAGAATTAAATTCAAATTAAGAAGAACAACAACGGTGTAAAAGATGACGGTGGCACTCCTAATGGTAGCATGAGGCTAGAGGTGGCACACCTGGTAGAGACTCGTGTCTGGAAGTGAGTCATGTATAGAGGAGACTCAGGGATAGAAGAGAATTATATATGGTAGATACTCCTTTCTGATATATTTCATGTCTGGTAGTGAGTCTTGTTTGGTGGTGAGTCATCGCCGATAGTGACTCATGGCTTGCAGTGGTTCATGTCTGGAAAAGACTCATGTCTAAAAAAGAATTATATCTAGTGGATAGCCTTTTCGGGTAGAGACTCATCTAGCAGTGACTTTTCTGGCGGTGACTCATTTCAAGACATACCTAATTTTATTTAAAATATTTTTATAAAAAAATATAATATTGTAAAACTTCAAACTCATTAGAAACATATGTATCATCATTTATAAGCATTAAAAAAAGGAGGTTACAACACTTATAAAGATGTAATGATGATGGATCTAGCTAAACATAAGCACATTCTATGTAGAAGTTAGAACTAACTGGGTATGTTATTCCATTACAAGGTTGATTGAAAGAATTATATGATTATGATATCCCAAATAACCAACAAAATAATTCTTTTTTCCATTATTCTTGATTACGAAATTTTTTATGAAAAAATTTGGGGAAATAAGTTACTTTAGATAGTAAGAAAATGATTATTTAATCACAATGTTTATTATGTAAAAAAGGAAACATTCATTTGGGTTTTCATTTTTTAAAAGGGGCTAATGGTTTTCATTTTTCTTTTCTACCCCTTACCGAGCTTTGTTTTTATCATCCCAAATTTTAAAAAAAATTAATAGGGCCCAAGGATGTATGAAAACATTAGAAAATCCAATGTTGACACATCCTGAATGAAGAAAAGTGACATAAATGGAATTGGAGTGTAAACATAAGAACTTATTTTTGTAGAAATAAATACACTTTGTATAGACGTTTCCACTTTGATATGTAATGGTTTTCCTAATTCTCTAAAACTCAAAACCTAAAAGACTTTGGAAATGTAACAAAGTTCAACCATTATTACTAAACTCATAATTTTTTGTTTTTTAACTTGTGGATTTTTACTAGTCTATTTAAATAAATTTATTTGAAACTGAAAATTGAAAAACAAGCATCGACTAGGGTATTAATTTTATACTCATCACCTAATCATTTTGATAACAAATGTGATAAAGTGTAGGGCATAAAGATTTGTGTCGAAGACATTCAGATATGGTAGTTTAAGTAGTCAAATAAATTATAGATAATCAATCACTAATTTCAATATAGATTTATAAATCAACAAGATAAAACCAATACATCCTATAAAATCAATACCAACATTAGCCCCTTTGCCGGCATATAAACCAATTCTAACCAAACCAATCATACTAGTAACCACCTCCCATTAAACAAACTTATAGCTAACATACATACCAACAAGAAACCCATAATATTTATTAAAATACACAATATTAATAGACACCCATTAGTTCACAACCCATAGTATAATATCTACAAGAACCTAGATTTGATAAGTTAAGGACTGAAATAAAAGAATTAAGGAACCAACTAATCATTTTAGTGGAAGTATTATCAAAACACCAAGGTAATATTATAGTTAAAATAATTCCTAAACCAAATCATAATGTAAGTATGATAAAAAAAATAATTTGAAAGAAGATTCATCTTAATTCTACCCCTGAACCTGAGAAAATCCCATTATAACCTGAAGAAACCATGTTGTAAATTCTTGTTAAATTTCTAACATCCAACCACCATAGGAAAAAAAGAATGAGGAGCAGGAGAATGATAAACCTAGAATAAAGAATTAAGAAACACCACAACAAAGGAAAAAACAATATTAAAGAACTACTACCCTTATTCCAATCAATAATGATTCAGTCTAAGAAGATATAAGAGGAATAACATGAAAGAGAAATTCTAGAAACATTATAAAATGTTTTCATTAATATCCTTTGCATAGAAGAACTCAAAAAATTCCCCATTTATTATATGTTCCTTATATATATCTGTTTATAAAAATAATGCTTCAAGGGAATGATATTAAAGTCTAAGAAGAAGTGTCAAAACTTTAATCATACCACAACTACCCAAAAAAATTAGATCCAGGGAAATTTTCTATCACTTTTATAATTTTTTATATATAATTTTATAATGTTTTATGTGATATAGTTTCTTATATAAGTTTTATGCCTCACCCTTAGTTCACTTCTCTATATATGGGAGAGTAAAAAAAACTATAGTGGTGGTGTGGCTTGAAAATTGAGTCACAGCCTTTCCAAATGGTGTCTTGAAAGATGAGTTGGTTAGATTCCAATACTTTATTTTCCCAGAATACTTATATGTGCTGAACATATAATAAGATAGTATCATATCACACTCACCCATAATTTTTGGGATACCCTTCTTATAGAAAACCAATACAATAATCATTGTGCATGAAGGAATACTCACTATAGAGTTCAGAGAGAAGACTACTCACTTCAACATTCTTGACTCAATAAGGAACCCTTTTGATGAAAATTCACTATGTAAATTATCTCACCTTGAATTAGTTAAACTTATTGAAGGATCATGTATTTTATATAAATTTCTACTCTTAATAAAACATTTAATGTGTAAAAATCCCATGGTGAGTGAAGTTTTCCATAATTATGTAAAATCAATTTTTATATTGGTGGAAGAGGTAACTGATATTTATTTAATGAATCTAATTTTTTATATCTTAGATAATAAATTTATATATAACCTCTTTTATATAATGTTCATGATTTAGAATTGAGTAACCCAAATTTAATTTCACCTCTGAAACAACCCCCAAATCTAGAATTAAATCCACTCCCTACTAATTTGAAATATGTCTATTAAATGGAAGGAAGAAAATTTACATTAATAATTGATAATAGTATATCTACAAACTAAGAATAAACACCTATTTAATTTTTTAGAAAGAATTTAAAAACATTATGATGGAATTTATGTTATATTATAGGAATAATTCTAAAAATATACTCACACAGAATTCTTCGTGGGGAGGATTCTAGACCTATTAGGCATCACCAAATGAGGCTAAATCCTACCATGATAGAGTTAGTGAAGAAATATATATATATATATATATAGGTTATTTTAGTGGCAAGAATCATCTACCCCATATGTGACTCATAATGGGTTATCCTCATACATATAGTTCCCATGAAAATTGGACTAATCATTGTGAGGAATAGAAATAATTGCTAAATCTATATGAGAATTTAGAATAACTAGAGAAAGTGTATTTATTATATGAATTTGAACTAGTTAGCTTGGAATGATAATTTACCCATTCCTTTTATTTACTAGATATTAAATATCATTCTAAGGATAATTCATTATTTCTTCTTAGATGGGTTTTTACATTATTTTTAGGTATACATTTCTCTAGAAGACTAAAATAAGACAACTTTCAAAAATCCCTTTGGATAATTTTCCTATAAAAGGATTCTATTCATATTTTATAATTACTTAGGTATATTTCATAGGTTCATGTTAAGTGTATTTTTTAATAACATTGAAAACTTCTTGAAAGTATGTTTGGATGACTTTACTATTTTTAGAAATTCATTTGGTCGTTTCTTGAGAAAATTGGAAAATATTTTAAAATTTTCATTAAAAAATATTGATTTATATTTTGACAAGATTAATCTCATGGTGAAAAGGGTAATATTCCTTAGGCATGTCATTTCACAAAAATTAATTGGGATGGATGCATTAAAAATTGAAGTGATAAATTCTTTTCCTTGCACAGCATGGGTAAAACATGTTAGAAAATTTCTAGGAAATACAGGATTTTACAATATTGTTTTATAAAGAATACCAGTAATATTAATCTCTCTCTCTTAGAATTACTTTTGAAAATAATGGTTGTTTAATTAGTGTTGGTTTAAAGGAATCGTTTGATGAATTAATGAGTAGATTAATCACACCACCATTGATGTTTCCCTCAAACTATGAGAAACTATTTGAGTTACTTTGTGATGATTACAACTAAGATATTGGATCTATTATTTCCCAAAGAATTAAAGGAAAACCTGAAGTTGTTTCCAATGCCTCAAGAACAGAAGATATTACTTAGCTGAACTACATAACCATATAAAAATAATTCCTAGCAGTGGTTTTTTTTATTATACATATTTAGATAATATTAACTTCGAACTAATTTTATTGTTTTTATAACCATGAATCCCTAAGATATTTAATGAATAAGTAGGATTCAAAACCTAGTCTTATGAGATGGATACTACTACTTCAAGAGTTTACTCTAGAGATTAATTGTATGAAATTATTTGAGAACCAAGTGGTTAATCACATGAGTAGACTTCCTAACATAGAAAAAATTGAAATTATAGATCAGCATCCAATAAATGATCACATTATAGAAGAAAATATTTACTTAGTTGATGTATAGGTACCATGGTATGTAAATTTGGTCAAATATTTAAAAAACATATCATGTCCTAAATCACTTAAATCACCAAAAAATTAAATAGATTAAATACGATTCCAGATTTAACATTTGGGAAGATCCATATCTCTAGAAAACTTTTAATGACCAAATGATAAGAAGATTCTTACCTATAAGAGAAATTGAATCTATTTTTGGATTTTATCTCACACTAGATTATGAAGTAAAATTGAACCTCAAAGGGTAGAAATAAAAGTATTAGAATATGGGATTTATGAACCAATTTTTTTTAATGATTCACATTAATTTTGTAAGATATGTTAGAAATTTCAATTTATTAGAAATATTTTGAAAAAGACAATAAATGCCTCAAAGACCAATCGGTTTTTGTACATTTTTTTTTAAATTTGGGAAATAGATTTTATGAGACACTTTCCCATGTCATTTATAATATTTTTTATATTTCTTTCAACATATTATGTTATAAAATTAGTGGAATCAAAAGCAAAAAAAATTATGATGCTAATAGTGTGTGTTTTTTGTTAAAGATAACATATTTTTTAGGTTTGGAGTGCCAATATCCATCATCAGTGATCAAGGAACCCACTTTATCAATAAGATCATGGACGCCCCAATGAGGAAGTATAGGGTGAATCATAAAAACTTAACACCAATCATCCACAAACCAATTTCCAAGAATAAGTGTCGAATATGTAGATCAATGTAATTTGAGATAAAATTTTCAAACCAATAAAAATTGACTAGTTCCAAAGTTTCTATGAAATCTTATGGGATTATAGGAAATCCTTCAAAACAAATGTTATATTTTCAAACTACAAAATGATCTATAGATGGGTTAGTAACTTATTTATAGTGTTATAACACAAAGTGTAACATCCCTCAATCTGAAACTCTATCACATGGCCAAATTAGGTTGGTTACTGGACCTAAAGTGTGCCTCCTCATACACTAGAGGTTTTTGACTAGTAGTATGGGTGTAGAAAACATAGTGGGGATATTATACCCCTGGAACATTGTTTACATACTACAGAAATAATAAAATACCAGATTAATAGTGAAAGAGGAGACATAACATCATGAAACTGGAAGATAAAGGATGAACTAATAAAACCAAATAATAATTAACCATGTAATGTCAGGATGAAATGTTTATAAAATTAAAATTCAATATAACATAGATAAAGGACCAAAATAACACAAATAAACTCAAAACACTCTTGTCCCAAATCCCTGGTTAGTCATCTCTCTAAGATCCAACCCATCAAGTAATCAAAAATCAACAATAAGTTACTTTACCATTATCCAAACCAACATCCATGTATTCTTCATGGGAACCAAATGGTGGCCCAAATATGGTGAAAGTAAAACTCAGTAGTTCAACATCATTAAGTCTTAAAATACTAGTATGGTAGTAAGTACAAGCAATAAAATGACAAATAATGGTATTAATTAAACAATTAATACAATATAACAGTTAACCTCCTTTGGGACCAGGGAGAAATAACTTTAAGAATGTAGAATCACCATGAAAACCATAACCAAAAGTCCATGGAATAATCACATAACCAGGGAAAAAACTCTTTATAACCATTTTAGCATAATCGGGCTAAGAGTTATAAGTATTACAATATAACAGGGCCAATACCTATAAGTATTAAAACATAACCAAGTAAAGCCCTATAAGAATTACAGCATAACTAGGGAAATACCTCTATATAATCATTCTTGTATAACTAGGACAACCCCTATAAGAATTATATTATAATTAGGATAATATATCTATATATTCATTTCAGTATAATCAATCCAAGACTGATAAGCATCATAGTATAATTGGGTCAAGACCTCTATATAATTATTTCTTCATAACTGGTCAAGGTCTACTATATAATAATTTCAAAATATCTGGATCAATCCCTCTATATAATCATTATAGAATAAGATACAACCTAGGTCAAAATGGTAATAAATAACACAGCATTAATCATGATCCACAAAGGTCAATTTATTTAATAACCTTTTATCTTTCACTATTATTTGATTCATTAAGTTCTTTCATAAACAACTAAAATTCCAGTTTATACAACCATATCATATCAAATTATCACCAATAATTTTAATAACCAAGTAATCTATTTTCCCAAGTGATCCTATCACTGCAATCACCTAAGATCAGATGTCTTTTTAATTCATGTTTTAAGTCAATATCCAGTTCATTATTTCTCAAGGGTAAGCTCACCCTAGAGGTATATGCAAGCCAGGTCTTAATTCTATATGATCCAAATGGATCCAAATATTATTCTAAACACATGATTATCAAAAACCACTATTTTTTTATTTAACACACATTTTATGTTAGTGTAGTTTCATAACATTAAACACAATTAAGAAAATAAAAATAGACTATGGGGTTTTGTTCTATACCACCTATCTTTATCTTGAGATCAAAGAAACACTCTCAATCAGGAATTAGAATGAAGAAAAAAGATGAAGGAGATCACAAGGAAAACCTAGATCACAAAAACATCAACATATAAATCCAATTAACAGGAATTCAATAGATCCCACTACAATAATAGATAATAGTATAATAAAAGGGAAAATAAAATTAAAAGAAGTCAATAAATATTAAATTTCAGACCAAAAGTTCTAGAAGGGGGGGAATTTCTCCAAAATCACATGGATTCACTATAGAGTTTGAGATATATGTCTTCATGGTGGATAAAAAATAAAATCATATGCACAACATGGTTTAAAACCATTGGTTCTAAGATATTCATGACATGAACCCCTTTCATGATGTGAATTTATGGATTTATATGATATAGTGAAAAATGTATTTCCTAGCATTAAAATAAACTTGATAAACCTTTTCACAACATGAAACAGTTTCACGACATGTAAATGTTTCATACTATGAACCTATTAACAATATCCTCTTGGTAACATGTTCACATTTTTTAACATGTTCATGATATGAACGTTTCCTATAGATAGATCATAGTCCATATTATATAGAAATATATTAAACCACCTCTGAAACATTACAAACCTATAGAGAACCTCATAGTCCCTTTTAAACATGTATACCCAAACTCCATTAATTCAAACATATATCCTCAAACTTTAGGTCATTTTCCATTGTAAAATACTTCTATACCCAAATAAAAGACTTGAACACTAAGGTTTAAAAAAAAACCTAACTAAAATTGGTTTAACCAAAAATCAAGAGGGATATAGCTGGAAAATATAGGATCTTACAACCTCCCCACGATATAATATCTCATCCCAAAATTTCTCCAAGAATTATTGTGGGGTATCAGTAAAGAAGTTTGTCCACTATGATTTCATATTAGATTTCCTCTCCTTGGTCTCTTCTTAAACATTTCCATACTACCCCTACACTTAAACTAGAGGTATAGTCTTTTTCCATAGATACTTATCACTATGGTCCATAATTTATATTGGGAGCTCCTAAAAAGATGATCTACACTAATATTTAAGTCATCGGTTTCTATCACATGAGACGGGTCAAGGTGAAAACTTTATAGCCATGATACATGAAACATTTTTTTCATGGAATTATATCACTCTAGAAGGACCAATTGGTACGCCACTAGACCAACCCTCCCCACAATCTCAAATGGCCCAAAAAAATCTAGGTGTTAGCTTTCCTTGTTTCCTGATATGTAGTTTCCCCAACCTAGGTAAAACTCAATGTAAAACATGATAACCCACATCAAACACCAAAGGCCATCTTGACTGGTTAGAATAATATGTATGCCTACTATACACAATCACCAAAACCATCTAATCAACTAAACCTACTCAGGTGTCTCTTACATGATACTAGGTCCAAAGATCACTGACTCACCTACCTTTAACTAATAAATAAGTGAATGACACATACATTGAAAAAATTCTTTGAAAGGTTCTATCTAGATTCATTCCTAGAATCTTTTATTATAGGAAAAATATATGAGTTCCATATGTTGCTCCCATAAACCACTGAAATATAGCACACAAGATCACGAAATATCCCCTAAAATATTACTTGTCCATTTATATTTGTATTTGTTCTAAGGATGATAGGATATACTCAAAAGATAATACAATCCTAAATCCTCCTAAATACCTTTACAGAAGTAAGACATGAAACGAGGATCTCTGACATACGTAATCATCATCAGAACACCGTGTAGTCAAACTATCTCTCACACATAGATAGTACTCAGATAATCAATAATGAAGGACTCCTTGAGGGGAAATAAGTGGGTTTCCTTCAATAGTTGATCTATGATCACCCATACTATATCATTTTTCAAAGGATTCCTAGGTAATCCTATCAAAAAATCCATATTTTCAACATACCACCTCCACTAAGGAATGGGAAAACGATACAACATACAAGTAGGCCTTTAATGCTTGACCTTCACTTTCTGAAAAATGAGAAATATAACCACAAATATTACTATTTTATTCTTCATTCCTGGACAATAATAGTATCTATGGTGATCAAGATACAGATTTGTTAGACCTGGGTACACTACCCCTATAGAAGAATGAAAAACTCTCATCAACTCCTCACATAAGATCATATGAATCCATACTCGTCCACATGAAACTAGATAATTTATACTATCAGGATACCATCTTGATGATGACCCCCACCATATAAGTTTCTCCTCATATCTAAGGCCTCTAGATGACATATCTACCCAGTCTTGCTCTGGTCCAAAATCATGGGTATAACAGATTTCGATGTCAGAGATACTCACTCCTAGGACTCATGAACATATAGATTCATTTGTGAAAATAATTACATCTTCCACCACTCATCACAAGACTCCCACACTACCATCATCTATGTATTAAAAATCATGGTTTTAGTAAATAAGTTTCCTTTCTCTAGTGTATAATCCAACTTAAAGTCAGAATACTGTAGATACATGACCCACCTACTCTACCAATAGTTTAGGTCCCACTAAGAAAAGATGTACCTGAGGCTCTTGTGGTCCATATACACTGCAATCCTCTCACACAAAAGATATTGTATCTAGAATCCCAGGGTGTGTACCACTACAACTAACATCATAATGTGAGTAGGATAATCCCTCTCATGTGGCCTCAACTATAGGGATCCATAATAAAAACTCACTCCTCTTTCATCAAAAGTACTGTGATTCCAACTCTGGATACATCACGGTATATGGTGCATGCCTTAACCGAAACTGGTATGGTGAGGATCGATGATGTGGTCATACTCCCCTTCAGTTCATGAGAATCTCTATAATAAGAATCTGAATAAACAAATTTCACCCCTTTCTTGGTCAGTCTAGACATCGGTGTGTCTAGATGGGAGAAGGCTAGGATAAAACACCTATAATAACTTTATAAACCAAAAAAGCTACAAATCTTGAAGAAACTCTTGGGATGCTCCTAAGATAACATGGCTGCAACCTTCTTTAGGTCCCTTGACACTTCAGAATCTAAGATGACATTTCCCAACAAGTGCACTATATCAATCCAAAAACTGCATGTGGTTAGCTAGGCGTAAAATTGATGCTCTCTCAATGTACTTGATCTTGCAGTTTTCATGGGAAACAATCAAACAGAATTTTTAATTTTCTCTGAATGCATCCTAGTGAATGAACAGGGTCATCTCTCAATGAGAAAGGGTTAAGAGTATCACTATCCTACACTTATATATTTTTTTCCTAAATTTAAAATCATATAGACAGTAATTTTTTGGTTTTTCATTAAATGGATAAAGGAAATAGAATGAAAATTAAAATTAATAGGTAATTAATTAAAGAAATGAAAGTAGACCTAAGGATGAATTCCATTGAGATTTATTATCATTCGCTTTTGTTCTAAATCATCTAATTCAATGAGTATGGTCAATATTTTTCACCTTACACTATTTTTTGTGGTATTAAACAACTAATCTACTTAATAGATTATTAAATGGACTAGTGATTCCAAATATTATCATAAGTGTGGAGTTAATATCATCCCTCAATCAAGTAAAAAAACTCACTCACACACCTAGACGCAATTGAATACCATTCTTCCAATCAAACCACATGAATCCAATCATATAAAATTTGGTCCAAAATGGAGGGATACTTTGATGTTAAAACATTGGAAGAGTGTGAAGGTGTCAAATGGACTGTAGAGTGAAAATTTACTTCTCAAAATTCCACTTTCTCAATCAAACTAGAATTATAGAGGAAATAGATTGAGAATTATATGCATGAATTCATGATCATCCTTGGGATTCTATATTGGACCACCTAAAATTGTTTATCACTCCATGATCATGGAGATCAAAGTTACTGGGACATCACATAGGCTAGAAACATAAAGAGATGAAGGGGAAAAGACAAAAACAGTATAATTGAACAGACAAAAGAGTGAAAAATTAAGTAGAAAATGTGGAAAGAAAAAAATCAGTAGAGGGAATAAACCTAATTGGAAGAATCCAAATTAATCTACTAAGAAAGGGTGAGATATATTTATAAACATAAGGTGATGTATAAGCTTTTGTCGTCCAGTCAGTGTTGAGTTGAGAGCTTTGACATCAACTGGATGGATGCCAAGTGTCACAGTGAATAGTCAAGATTAATTTTGCTGACACATCCTCTACCCACTACTACAAATTCATTTAGATTTTTTTTTCTAGTGTTTTATAGTGTTAGTTCCATGTGCTAGAAGTTGTTCTTGGGATTGGATGAATTTTTACTTCAATGTTGGGGTTGATCAAAAATTTTACTACAAATAGAAATGTAATTATTATTATTAATACAAATAGATATATAATTTTATATTCTTATTTTTATTATATATAAATATATATACTTGATATTATATATAAATAATATATATAAATATATTTTTTTATTATTTTTTTTGTTTGTTTTTTCAGTTTATTTGGATTCAACAGAGGGGTTGGTGTTATTCTTAATTTAAGTGTGGAAGGATCCTTCTCCACAGGTGTCATGGAATCCTCGATAGTCATCTTCTCTATGGAGGTGACTCATAGTGACTATTTTGTCCTAGATTGCATCCTTATCAATCTAGAAAATATGGATCGATTGGTTTATTCTTAGATTTGTAGTGGAGAGTAATATGTGGTTAATAGATCTGGGAGATGAAGGCTTAGGCAATGATCTTCTTTACTAGAGGCATGATGCATGATCTTGTTCTCTTCATAACATAAAATAATGCAGAGCTTAGTCTTCCTCACACTTCTAGATGGGATTCATATTCCAAGTTCTTTGAGAGGTCCAGAACCGAAGTGGCAAGCATGGGAGATATAGGTTGTAGTAGCAAACGATGGTTCATCTTTATCCAGGTTTGGTTCTTTTTTCTGATTCACAATGGGGTTTCATTCATGGTAGTAGAGATGAGCTTCGATTTGATAGCAAGGTGGATGAAGTCATTGGTCACTATGGTGACCATTGTTGTGGATTGCAGTAAGGTGATGCACATGGTCACTATGGTGACCGTGAGAATAAGATACAAGCAACGGATGGAGGTTTTCTCCTAGTTAATGTACTGACTGTGAGTGTGTTTATAGTAGGTTGGTCTCGCGTTTAGTATACATACCCTAAGTTGTTGTTTGTAGAAGGTAACTATATGGCATGGTTAGCTGTGCACAGTTAGTGTAATGACCATGCAACGCCTTTGCATTTTCTCATCAAGCATTCGAAAATAAATTCTTTTTTAGTGTAGTATTTTTTTCCAAAAAATTTAAAAACACTATCTAAATAATTCAAATTTTAAATAAATTCAAAATTAATTATAATAATTTTTTTTTATTTTCCAATATTATGAATTTTGGATTTCATTAAAATAAAAAATTGATTGACAGACTAGATACTAAAACATTTGATTCATTTAAGAAATTAATTCCATAATTGAATTCAACCAATTTTAAAGTTTAAAAACTAAAATATGTATGGATTGAAGAAATAATTCCAACAAATGAATATATTAATAAAAATTGTAATATTTAAATTTAATCATTTAATTTTCAAATTGTTAAAGTTCAAAAAAATATATAATTTTACTTGGAATTTGAATTAAAAGTAGTGGTATTTTTCGTTAATAATATATAAAAATATGGAAATTAAAATCTCACATAACTACCACACACTTAAACTATTGTACTCATGAGAAATTTATCATTAAATTAAAATTATTTAAATAGAAAAATAAAAAAATAAATCATGTCTATATTCTAATTTACCAACTAGAGAAGAGATAAAAAATAGGCTCATCCAATGTTCAATTTTTCATGTCTCATTTGTGAGCTAAACCACTTCCTCACTTCAATTTAATCAAATTTTTAGGTCAATAGTTGATTGAAATAGATTTAAGTGGTAGAAAAATTTTAACAAAAAGAATATATATTCATCCTTATTTATTAATTTTCTTAAAAAATAGTTTAACTATCCACTTTACTGAAACGACTTAAATGAATGTGTTATAGTCAGTTACCCCACTTTCTATGAGTTCAATATTCACCTCACGTAAATGGAATTATTTTTTTCAAGGCCCTTTTAAATTTATTTTTCCCATCCACAATTTTGTGCAAAGAACTATAAATATCACTTATTAAGATGTCCTTATTTAATTACAAAAACACACCCAATATCCTAGTCTTAGAGATCCATTGTGGGCTCCCAATTGCCCATTTTTATTCTAGGTTCAAATGAATTATATAATTTTCATTTATGTTGGATCCCTAATGTATTTTTTCTCAAATAGGTCAAGTAACCATAGATTAAGTACAAAATTCTACTGAATTGCAGTTATGAGATTCATTCCACCCAAATATTTTCACTCACACTTCATCTCTATGTTCTAAAACAAATATTCCATAAAATAAGTGAAAAACTCACTCAAAACTCAATTAAAAATTCATAGTTTCGGAACCCATGAATTAATCTAACTCTAGACTGGTATTTTCAAATGAGTCGGGGCATAAATGAAGTTAAAAAATGGGGGAAAAATAAAAATAAAAAAAGTACATAATTATATTTACAGAACATATAATTTTTTACGAAGAATGGAAAACTAAGATATGTATAGATTAATATTTTTTTTATTTTTTATTTTGTTTTTTCTAAATTAAAAGATAAAATTAATTAAAAATGTTATTTCCAACACTTATAAACTGAAAAAAAATACATTTTCTTTTTGACATTTTTTTGATTTATTTTTCTAGATTAATTAAAATCTATCAAAAAAATAGTAAATTTATTTTTATTTATATATTTTAATACACTACCTAAAATGATCTTAAATAACTACTCTAACACAGGATTATTCTCCCACCCTATAATTATTCAATGCCTCCCATTTTAATTTCAAGAAAAACACACAAAAAATATAGTGATTAAACAGTGAAAAAAAGGATAGATACATCCTAGTTTTTTTGTCCATTAGGTTTAAGGTAAGATCTCCCCAAGTTGCTTACTATGGATAGTGTATCTAGCCTCCTATGAATTATACACATAAGAAAACTATAGAAAAAAATCAAACATTATAAAAAAATTATTAAAGATAAAAGTAATAAATTTAAAGAGAACTATAAGTGAAAATAATTTTTAGTTTAACCCCCTAATAGGTGTTATAGTTAGACTATCCATAGGTATATAGTCTTTTGGTCATCCCCATCCTATAGAGGCATTGGGATTTTTTTATGTAACCCACCACATATGGTGCATTCCAAAGCTTGACAACTTCACTTCATAGAGATCCCCATGGATATAGTGCTTTAGGACTAGCCCCTTATCAATTTGAATCAGCTTCAAAGGTTAGGTTAGAAGGATGATAAATGGGGTTTGCTCAGGTGTTTCCACACTAGTTGTATCTTCTAATTATTGTTTTAGTGGCACCACCAATTTTTATTCTTAAGGAGATTTAAATAAATGGGGATCAATAAGAAATTCAAATTGAATAAAATTAAATAAAGTTAATCTTATATTAGAATATCCCTTTTATATATAGCATCATGTATTTCTATCTATTTATGAGAGACCACTTGGAATTCTTCTAGTTCTATAGTGCCTCCCTCTATTTGGTGTTTTGATTTAGGTCGATGGAGTATGTTCTTCACAATAGGTCTAGGGAAATATTCATCTTTAGTAGAAAATTCTCTTATGGAATTTTCATTAAATCCATTAAAAGCATATTCAAGAGATCTTTAAAAGTAATATTTGTCTGAATCCTCCTTTTCATCATCCTAGGTAGCTTCATATTCAATTTCCAAGGAAATTTAGTTTCTCTTCAAGGTGGTATGTGGAATGTTCTTTATCTTCATCATCATTGATATGCATAAATTAGGTTGAATCTATAAAATAATAGCTGAGGGGATTAATAGAAAATTTATCATCCAAAAAATTAGAAATAAATGGGTTGTGTTTAGTTGTAACTCCCTCATTAATTTCAACGAGTAGTTTAATCACTTTATACAATGTCTTTTTGAAGTTATCTTCTGTGGATGGGTAGAACGGTGGGAATTCTAGCTTCTCTTGAAAATTAATATCATCCACTTCTACATTTTAAACATCATATAGGGAATGCAGAAATTGTTATGATTCTATGATTTTATTTACAATAAGAGTGATATTATAAGAACATTGTTTTTTAATAAAAAAAGAAAAATTAAATTCTAAAATAAATAATTTTTCACGTGTTAAAACTTTGTGTTTTTTTCTCTGATACACTAGCTCTAGGAAGGTGTTATCAAGGGTGAATAGGGTAAGATCCTTTTATTTTAATAAAATACCATTTTCTTCTTGAATATATTATTTGAAAAATACCGAGGGTTCTAAATCTTCACCTTCTTATTTCATCCTTTTCTCCATAATTTCTTGAATGTTAGTGGCTATGTCAGCTTGCATACCTTTAAATTATTTAATAATTTATCTATGTTTCTCTAGTTGTTGGTTCACTTGAAAATCCTTCAACATTGATTAATATCTCTAAATTTCATTCAGTGTAAGTTCTTCTTCACTTTTATAGTATGAAAAAATGTGTTGTTGATGGTTGTTGGTTTTATTTATATAGAATCTTTCATCCTCCCACCCATTAGTGTATATCAAAGGTTATTGATACTGTATTGAAAATTCCATCTTCCAGGATTCTTGTGGAAATATGAACTAGGAATATGGGTGAGAATCAATTAAATAATAGTGTTACTAGAATTCATATCTCTGGTTGAGAAAAATTAGAAAGTAAAAAAACAATGAAAAATATGAAAGATAAGAAAACACTATTTACAGTCATGTAAAGATAGTGGGGACTCGACCTATCTCCCCAACAATGGTTCCATATTGATCACATGATTTTTATTGGCGGTGTCAAATAGAATTTCTAATTTACTGTTAATGTAAAATTTTGGATGAAAAGGGTTTTCTCTCAAGTAGAAAGGGTTTTGAGTCTCGTTATCCTAGATGTTATGTATTTTTGTTTTGTTTTCTTTAATTTTAAATGTTTCCTAATAGTAATGATTTTATTTTTTGATTAAAACTATACAGGAAAGATAATGGAAATAAAAATTCAAATAATACGAATGAAAGAAATCAAAATATACCAAAGGATGCATTATAGTAAGATCTATCATCATTTACTTCTGTTCTAAATCATCTAATTCAATGACTAGGTTTGATAGAATTCCTCTATTAAACTTCCACTATTTTCTATGGTATGAAACCACTAATATACTTGAGAGATCATTAAATGGACTGGTAATTCCATGAATTATCCTATGAGTATAGGTAATAACATCCCTCGATCAAGTGAACAAACTCACTCATACAACTGGCAGTAATCTCATACCATTCTCCCAATTAAACCACACGACTACAATCGTATGAAGTGTGGTCCAAAATGGAGGGAGGTTTTACTATACCATAGTTTTAAGAGTATAATAGTGTAACATGGATTTTAGAGTGAAAATATCCTCCTCCTCATTCCAATTTCTCTATCTCATAGAGAAGATAGATTTAGAATCAAATGCATAAATTTAGCATCGTCACATTGATTCCCCTTTAGACCAATCCCAATTGGTTATCTCTCCATGATCATGGAGATCAAAATTTAAAATAAATCACATAGGCGGGAAAATTAATGAAATTAAGGTATAAAATAAAAATACAGTATGAATGAACAAATAATAGATTGAAACATTAATTTAAAATTGAATTAAGAAAAGAAATTATAATAAATAAAAAAGAACCTAATTAGAAGAGGCCGAATTAATCTATTGGGGGAGGGTGAAAGATATTTATAGATATATGGTAAGGAAGTGAGTTCTTACTTATAGTTAGTGTCAAGGTAGAATATTTGACTTCAACTAGATGGATGTCGCATGACACATCAATCAATTGAGATTAATTCTCTTCACACATCCTATCCCAATAATCATGCACCCATTTAGATTTGTTCTAGTGGATTGCGGTGGCAGTGGCATGTGCTGGAACTTTGGTCTAGGATTAGATGAACTTAAACTCTAATTTTATTCTCAATAAAAAACATTACTACAAACAAAATTAATTATTATTAAAAATACATAGAGATATATAATTATTTATAAATACTGTTATTTTATATATAAATATATATATTAATTATTATATAGATATTATATAAATATACTTTTATATAGTTATCATTATTATATATAAATATAACTATGTTTCTTTTTATTATGTTTTTTTTTCATTTTTTTCTGGTTTATTTGGATTTAATACGGGTTGGGGTTTTTTTTCCTTTTAAGTGTGGAAGGCTCCTTCTCCATAGGTGGTGTGACATCCTTGATCATTGTAATTTCCCTATAGGTGTATCATGGTGATGGGTTCATCCTATCTTACATCCTTCTCACTCTAGAAAATATGGATGGAGTTGGTGATTATCAGATTTGCAGTGGTGAGCAGTATGTAGTTCACAGATATATATGATAAAGGCTTCAGTGGTGGTCTTCTTTACTGATGGTGCAGTATAGGATCTTCTTATCTTTGTCACTTACAGGTGTGAATATATTATTAATCTTTATACTTATAGATGGAATTCATCTTCTAGAATATTTTGGAGTTCCAAATTTGAGCAGTGAGTATGGGAGTTGAAGGTTCCAACAACTCATTGTGGTTCATCTTTTTCTCGATCAGGCTTTTTTCTGATTCATGGTGGGGTTCTGACCATGGTGGTGGAGATGAGCTCATATGCAGCAGTAAGGTAGATGAAATTCATGGTCACTATAGTGGTTGTGGATGAGGCTTGCGGTAAGGATTTGTACATCATCACCATGGTGACTATGATAATGAGATGCAGGCAATGGGAAGATGTGGCTCACGATCAGAGAACTAACCACGAGTGGTGTCATAGTAGGATGGTCTCAAGGTTAGTATACTAACCATCAGTGGTGGTTTATGGTAGACAGTGCATGACATGGTCTACTATGCATGGTTGATGTGTTTAATGTACAATGCATTTTCATTTTATTATTTGGTATTCAAGAATAATTTTTTTCAGTGTAGTATTTTTATTCCCAAAAAAATTAAAAACATTATTTGAACAATTAAAATTTTATATCACCTCAAAATTAATTCCAATCATTTTTTTCATATTCAAAAATTCCAAATTTTTTATTTCAGTAAAATTAAAAAATTATTGACATAATTGATACTAAAACATTTAATCCATTTGATAAATTAATTCCATAATTGAATTCCAACTATTTTAAAGTTTAAAAACTAAATTATGTATTGATTGAAAAATTAGTTCCAAAAAATGAATGCATTGATAAAAATCAACAATAAATCCATTTAATCATTTAATTTCCAAATTGTTAAAGTTCACAACAACTATTGTTCTACTCAGAATATGAATTACAATCTGGGATATTTTTAATGAATAACAAATAAAAATATGGAAATTTACATATCACATCAATGCTTAGGATGATGTCAAGGTGTTGGGAATGTTAATCTACTAACTGGGAGTGCACTAATATTTCATCAATAAAAACCACAATAAACTGATCCAAGAAGGCATGTAAAATCTGATTTGTCAAGACCATGAATATCGTCAGTGTGTTCATTATACTGAATGACATCCCCATGAACTCGTACAAGCCATACCTACTCCTAAAATATTCTAATGTGTGTGTGATACTATGACTCTCAATTGATTATAACCTAATCTCAAGTTAGTCTTAAAGAAAATTTTGTCACCTCTTAGATGATCGAAGAAATTATAGATGTCTCGAAAGAAAAACCTATTATTGACCTTCATTTAGTTCAATATCTGATAGTCCACACACAAGAAAAAATTACCATCATCCCTCTTAGATAAAAGAACTAGAAAACCCCAAGTTGAAGTACTAGGTCATATGAAACCCTTAACTTCCAAATATTATGACTAAAATTTTAATTCCCAGAGCTCTTCTGATTCCATCCTATATGGAGGAATAAAAAATAGCTCTTCTCTCAAAACCAACTCTATCATAAACTCAATCTCCCACTCGAGTGGTAATCCATAGAACTAATCAGTAAAGAAATCCTAAATATGTTCTACCATTATAGGAAAATTATCATGTAGCATTCACACATAATCTATAGAAAGACCTACTATTTCAGATGTTAGAAAATCCAGACTATATAGAGTTGGTCTTGCATGACTAGCCTAGATATTCCATCACCCTAGTGAAAATAACTTCCTCCTTATAAAGATAAGAAAAGTAACACTCCTCTGATAATAGTTTATATGACACTATTTTAGAACAATTCAATCTATACCAAGATTCAAATTGAATACTATCATTTACAGCACAAAAATTCCCAAAAGAAATGATAACCACCAATTTATAGAGAATATTTCTTTGTAATGTTTTATATTCACTGAACACACTGCCAACGGTGTATCATTATTTAATAAACTATCTAATATTTCCACAACCAAGACCAAACGGTTTGAAAAAAGAGTATATATAAAAGAATGTGATGCCACTGTATCAAAAAAACATAGGAAAGGGTACATGAAACAAGAATAATATCTTTGATGATAGAAGGTCATGCATAAAAACTAGTTGGAGTTAACAGAATAGCATACAACTAACTTTCCCCTCTATCATGGGATCTAGTATGACTCCTCTGTACTACTTCATATGGATACAAATTCCTCTCCTGCACTAGGGTACCATGTCCCCTTCCTCAACCTAAAATTCTAGTATAACTCCAACTACTAGTCTTCTGAGGGGTATTTTTGTCCCTCTTAGACTCTGGTACCTATCTTGATACTCTTTAACTGCTCTAATGATGCATGCTCCTACAAAACCACTACAGGTATCCCATCCTGCCATAAGTATGGAACTCCAATGTATGGTACAGAAATTGAGGATGATTTTGACCAAACTTTCCACACTGATAGCACTATAGTGGAACACGGACCTAATATGGTTTCCCACTTCCCTGACTACTCTACCTAATATTTCCTTGGTGATAACTATCATAGTGGTTCTTCTTACCACCTAAACAAGATCTACAATTTCAACCTATTGAAATATCCTGGCCACTACTCGGGGCCTCTCTCAGATTCCCTTATATGATGATATCTTGATTCATCACATCCAAAATGATACCCAAGTAAAACATATTCACCTATTACCAGATCTCATGAAAAATCCTATCCTAGAAATGCATCATCCTGGCTATCTCATCAGCTACTAATGATGGCACAAAGCACTACATGTCGGTGAAATTTCTAGTATAGTCTATCACTGAAAATATATCCTCCGTAAAGTGTATGAACATTTAATACTTATCATCCCTAAATGTTTTATGATATAAGTGGATCAGAAACATTTCCTTGAAGTCCTTCCATGATAACTCCTCTTTCTACCCAATATTCTCTAGAATGTTCCATCAACACTTGGTAGGTCCACAAAGAATGTATGCATCAAGCTTCACCTTCCTATCTATGAGTGTCTCTAGGTGCTTGATGATCATATGGGATGTATCAATCTAGAACACGGCTACATAGAGGCCTCCCTCCACAGTGAATGTAGGCAAATGCTGTAGCTTAAACTCTCTTGTCGACTCAAACATCGAATGTATAGTATGAACAATATCCCTTTCCATGGATTCCATGATCCTCATGAATCATTCATGCAGCTTAACATCCATATTATCCTTATGATATATTGTAATATTATGATCAACTATGTTAGGAGTGTATTGATTGATACTCTCCTAGTTCTCAATTTGATGATGGCGAGGAGGCATTTTCTCTACAAGACAAACACACTCCTTAGATCACTGGATAATAGTAAGGTCAAACTTAAGAGGTGAAAACAATTGATCACCACTGGATCATGATCTCTCCAAACATGGATTAATAAGTGAATTGTCATGACATAATAGTTCATTCCTTTTATTTATCTGATATAATAGGGATCTCATTTCACAATTCATACAATAAAATATATCACAGGTGATAAATATGTCCCTATCATAAACAATGCTTTTCAATATATATCCCAATGTGTCTATCATGAGGAAATCATTCTTATTTCATGCCATACCATCCCATGAGTATAAATCTCAAGAAACAACAACATCACACAACATCTAAATTACCCATGGTGAAATAACATTAATCATAACAAGAGATCATCATGAACAATAATCTCATCCCTAAGAACTTAGACATTTCCTCATACATGGGTTAGTTACTCCCATAAACAAGCTCATTACTAAATCCCGATATATCCTATTATCAATTCTACATTTATCAAATAGTAAATAGATAGAAAATAAAAAATTTGACACTCTGATACTACCTTTTAACATCCCTATGTCTATAACTCTATCATGTGGCCAAATTAGGTTAGTTTCAAGCGCACCTCCCCATATGCCAAAGGATTTCGACTAGCATCATGGCTGTATATAAAATAGTGGGGAGACTATACCCCCTAGTAAAAATTTAAAATACACCATATATAAACAAATATTAGAGTAACGAAAATATAGGAAACAATACATCATACAACACGAAGATAAATAATGAACCAAGTAAAACAAGTAATAAGGAACTGTGTAATTTCAGGCTAAATATAGCTAAATTTAAAATTTAAAGTAATACAAAAAAACCAATATAACGAAAATAAACTCAAATGAACCAGGTATCGAATCCTTGGTTGGTCCGGTCTATAAGATTCAATCCGTCCAGCAATCAAAAATCAACAACAACGTCTTTTTCCCTTATTCAAACTTGTATCCATGTAATCTACTCAAGTACCAAATAGTGGCCCAAATAGGATGCGATTAAAACACAGTAGGTTGACACAACTATATCTAAACGATACCATTATAATAGTATATTCATGAAATAAACTGATGAATAGTAGTATTTATTAAACAATTAATATAATATAACAATTAACATGCTTTGGAACTAGGCCAGAATAACTATGAGCCTATAGAATCATCATGCCAACCGTAAACCCAAGTCCATGGCATAATCATATAATTAGGAAAATCCCTCTATTTAATAATTTTAGTATAACTAGGAATAGCCCAATAAGCATTACAACATATCTGGGTCAAGCCTTATAAGAATTATAGTATAACTGATCCATACGTAATAACATCGCAGTATAACCGGGCCAAGCCCTCTATATAATAATTATTATATAATTGTGCCAGTCCCTATAAGAATTACATAATAACCAGTACAATACCTATATATAAACATTTTAGCATAACCGAGACAATCCCTATAAGTAATATAGCATAATCAGGCCAAGCCCTCTATATAATCATTTCATCATAACCAGGACTAGCCCTCTATATAAGCATTTCATCATAACTGGGCCATGTCCAACCATAAGATACAACACAAGTAATAATATAAATAAATAACACAACATAAATCATGAGCCAAAAAGTTCAATTCATCCAATTACCTTTTATCCTTAAATTTCCTTTCATTCATCAAGTTTGTCTTAAACCATTAACATGCTAGTGTACATAACCATATTTTATCAAAGTATCCCCAATCATTTCAATAACTAAGTAAGATATTTTCCCAAATTATACTATCAAATAAATCACCTAAGGTTTCATTATAGAAATCCTACTCTTTTACACATATCATTACATGACTTTAATCATAATTAAACATCAAATTACAATCCAAGGATCATAAAGTCTAGTGTCTTGGAAGATTAGGTACATAAAACTGAAAATATGGGACTAAATAAAACATTTATTTATTTATCATCCATTATGAGGTCCTAACTTCCTTTGAGCCCTTACATATGTATAGGATAACCTGAGGATAAAATGAACATAGGGATGAGCCAAAAATCTTAGTAAAGGGAATAAACATAAGAATAAAGCATAACACATGAGTTATAAGGCATAATATAATGATATAAAAAGGCATGGAATATAAGGAATCATATCATGGGATCATATAATCATGGATTAATAGTAATTTGGTACCAATATAAAACATTAATTTAGCCTGATTCAAGACTCGTTTCACAAATAGGATCACAAGTCAAGGCTAACCACCAAGACTGTTGTACATGGAGCATGAGTCGAGGCTAACCACCACGACCGTTTCATATAACATCTCATGAGACTAAATATTACCTAATTAATTGAATCCCTATCTAGGAAGACCTATTCTAACATGTTCAAGACTATTTTTTCCACATAAATAATCATATATAATCAATCAAACATAAACATAAGGGTTACCCATGGAAAGGATTGGGTATCATAATCATTTCAAAAGCATTAAAAATGGGCATATCATAAAAGTATCCATGAAAGAAAGGAATTAAATTATACATGGACATTGATAAAGGATAATAGGCATCGATCATGATTAGTGATGTCAAACTGAAGTGATAACATGTAAAATGAGTACTTAAGACACTTTAGAATTAAAACATTTTATTGCGGTTTAAGGAAAATATTAAAGAGTATTTAAAGCAGAAAATGGGAAAATATTTTATATAAAAATTGAATTTAACCATGAATTTTTTCATAATAAAATTAATTATTTTGAAAAAATAATGGGGGCTTAAAATATATTATAGAGTGACCTTGAAATTGGTTAAGTATTTCGGAAGTTCCCCTAAATCAGGCTTGCTTATCATGAAGAATTGAGAAGGGACCTTATTGGAAACTTGTATATCCCTGAAGAAGAGTGATGAAAGGATATAGATACATGATTTTGGAACATATAAATATAATTTAGAATATTTACATAAAAATAAGATAATTTCATTTGGGTAAAAATAGAGAATGAATAACCCTAAGGAATAATGGAGGTTCGGGTAGAATCCCTTACCTTAAGTCTTAAGGTGTTATTCTCTTGATCATAATGTCCTGGATAATCATATTAGATTCATTATTTAATAATTAAAAACCCATTTATAAATTTATTTGATTTATTATTACCTTATTAAGTTCATTTATATCCTTTTTGATGGGTTAAGAGGTTCAATTTCATCATTTAGGAGCATTGGTTTCCTTGGTCTTCATGATTAGTATACCTTTATACATGTATAAAAGGTTGTATAAAGTGGGGTTAATTATCAAAAATTGAACTTATGTGTTATTAATTATCTTTTAGAGGTTGTATTTTTCTTATATATCATTTGGTTTTATAGAATTAGGATGAATAATTAGATAAATAGTTAATGATAATCATTTGGGTTTATTTTTTAGGTTTTCGATCACAACAAACTCATTTTGTTTATAAATTAATATCATGTATAAAAAATGATAATAAAACATTAAATAAGATATAAAAAAATATAATAATATATTTCAACCATAAAAATGGTTTTATAACTATCCTTCAAGATGGTAATGGAAATTGAAAACTCTGTCATCCTTGAATGTGATAAATTAACACATTAGAGACAATGTTTTCATTTTTAATATAAAAGGAGGGGGAAAGAGAGATTATGATAATTTATTCTATTCGCATGAAAAATTACATTATATGGAAGTTACTGGAGTTATCATACCATTTGTATTAGGGGAGGTGAGGATAGAAAAATAAAATAAATGAACATAAAAAGAAATTAAAAGAAAAGGAAGTGGATTTTACCACTTGATTACTTCTTCTTAAAAACCGACTTAGGGGATTGGTTTTGGTATTTTGTTGAGATAAAAAGATCTTATAAGTAGGGTAGGGTTTCGGTAGGATATCTGAGTATAATTTGGATAAGGATAAATTTTTGAGTGGTGTGAGTAGAATAGGTGGTGAGGGGTGGTATTTAAGTAGAGAGGGGTGTTTTCTCATTATTTTACTCAATATTTTATTGTTTTTCTCAAGAAAAGAAATAGTGATTATTATTGAGTCTAAATATAGTAATCAGATCATGTGATTTTGATCCAATGGTTCTTACATCAGCCATGACTCAAGGAATAATTTATTTAACATATAATGTAAATTACCATATTTTATTATTCACTAAAAGTTCAAGTATTTTAGAAAACTTCCAAAAATTCACCCTAACCATTTTTCGACATACAGAATTCAAAAATGAACTCAATTTTATGAATATAATTTTATAAATATGATAAATTTAATTTTTAACTAAAATCACCATTTACTTCGAAAGTATGAGTATTAAAATTAAAACTGCTTTTCAAACACTTTGAAAAATCAATTAACGTCTCATAAAATTATTTCATAATCATAAGACATCAAAATATTAATTTATGAATACATTTTATGAAAATAAATTTTCTTTTAAATTATTAAATTAATAAATAAAACTGCAATTAAATATTTATGAACTATATATTTACCAACACTTAATTAATAATTTGTAAAATATTTATTTACTTATACTATGATATACTTATATCATATTATCTCTTATAAAATAGATAAATTTTATTTATACTATCATTGGTGAGGTTACAATTCAATTGGAAGGTTTACTATTCATAGGGATTGCATTACTATTCCAAATGTCAAGTTAATATTTCATCAGTATATATTCCTTAATTTCTAGAAATGCCTTTTATTTCATTATTTATTTATTTATAATGTTTGTATTGAGATTTTAATGTGATTTTTTGTGATTATAATATATGATATAATTATAAGAAGGTAATTTCATTAATAAAAGTTTTGGTTCATTACATGCTTCCCCCCTTGTGAAATTTCACCCATGAAATTTCATTTTAAATTCTACGTTGAAAATAGGTGTGGGTACTTTTCCTTTACCATTTCCTCTGGTTCCCATGTTTCCTCTTCGTACTTATAGTTCTGCCATAGTACATTGACCAAGTGAGTATTCAAGTTGCATGGAACTATATCTCTATGATCCATGATCATCGCTAGCTTCTCCTCATAAGAAAGATCATTCTCTGATTATACTACCACTTAATTTAGTACATTTTAGTGATCCAGTATGTACTTCCTCAATAGGGATACATGGAATACATCATGTACTTTAGACATGGTAAGTGTAATTTCTAGTCGATAGGCCACAACTCTGACACGACCAAGAATCTTGAAGGGTACGATGTACCTGGGACTTATCTGTCCTTTCTCCCCAAATCTCATGGACTTCTTCCATAGAGATGTGAAGAGGAATACCATGTCTCCAACCTTAAACTCCATGTCTCATTGATGATTGTCTGCATATCTCTTTTGTCAACTTTGGGCTTCCTTGATGTGCTACTGAATGGTCTTCACCTTCTCCACCATTTCATTGACCATTTTAGGTCCTAGTAGCTTACGTTCACTGAATTCAACCCAACATGTCGGTGTTATTCACCTTTTCCCATAAAGGGCTTTATATGAATCTATTCAAATGCTCGAGTGGAAACTATTGTTATAGGAGAACCTAACCAGAGGCATATGTTATTCCCATCCTACTTTGAATTCCAAAGAACATGCTCCAAACATGTCTTCTAGTGTCTAATTAGTTCACTCAAATTGGCCATTAGTTTGAGGATGATAGGTTGTATTGAAGTTCAACTTAATTCTTAGATTATGTTGGAGAATTTTCAAGAACTTATAGGTGAATCTCATATCTCGATTAGGTACAATCAATAATGGTACTCTATGAAGCCTTACCACTTATTTGATATATATCTGTGCATGTTGATCCAGTGGAAAGTCCTCTAGAATTGCAATAATGTGTGTTGTATTTGTAAGACGATCCACAATAACCCATATAGTATTGTTTTCTATGGATATATTTGTACGTCTAGTAACAAAGTCCATGGTGATTTTTTCTCATTTCTATATTAGTATGGGTAATGTTTTCATCATTCATTTATACTCTTTCCTTTCATCCTTCACTTTCTAACACACTAGTAACTTTGATGTATATTCAGTGATATCCTTTTTCATATTGTCCCACCAAATGTTCTCCCGAAGATCTCGATATATCTTTGTGATCCCTTGGTGAATAGAGAAGGTTGAGTTATTTTCATGTTTCATAAGTTCTTTATTTATCTCTGGATTGGATGGTACACAAATTCATGACCCAAATATTATGACTCCAACCTCACCGATCTTGAACTTGGAGGATTTCCCATACTTGATATCTTCCACCTTTTTCTGAATTTCCACATCATTTCTTTTAGCATCCTTTATTTTTTTTCCATAAGGGATGGTTGATAAAAAATTGGGAAAGTATTAATGATGTTCCTCCCTTAATGATGACCATGTTCATCTTTTGTAAGTATAAGTATATTGGATCCTTCTAAATTATCATCATTGATAAAAACATAGGATCCTTCCTACATAGAGAATCTGATACCTTATTTGCCTTACCAAGATGGTAATGTATTGAGGAGTTGTAATCCTGGATGATCTCTAACCATATTCGCTAGAGAATATTAGGATCCTTCTGTGTGAATATTTATTTGAGACTCTTGTGATTATTAAATTTCTCACACTTCTCCCTATAAAGATAATGTCTCCAGATTTTCAACACAAAGATCACAACTGTCAACTCCAGATCATGCATGTGATAGTTTTTCTCATGGATTTCCAATTTCCTTAAGGTGTAGGTGATCAATTTATAATTTTTCATTAGTATACAGCCTAATACCTTATTTTAAAAATCATTGTACACCACAAATGGTTCTCCACTTGTTGGTAGTGTGAGTATTGGTGTAGTGATAAGCCTCTTTTTGAGCTCCTTAAAGAATTCCTCACATTCTTGAGTCTAGAAAAACTTCATTCCCTTCTGTTTCAGCATGGTTATTGGATTTTATAATCATGATAATTTCTTCACCAATCATCAATAATACCGTTCTAGACCAAAAAATCTATGGATCTCTATTACATATGTTTTCTTGGGCCACTCTTTTATTGACTTTCTCTTGTAAGGGACAACAAATATTCCTTTGATAGTGATAACATGCCCCAAGAATAATAATTACTCCATATAGAACTCATATTTATTATAATTTTCATATATTTTCTCCCATCAAAAATTCTGAAACATGGTACTCAAATTCTCCTTCTGTTCATCCATGATCTTGGAGTATATTATAATATCATCGATAAAGACTACCACAAATGTTTTGAGGAAATCTCTAAATATTATATTCATTAAATCTATAAAAATTGTTACAGAATTAGTAATTCCAATGGGAATCACTATAAAATCATATTATATACCTCATTCAAAATTAGGTCTTTGGAATATCTTCCTTCTTCACCATTAATTGGTGATATCCTGATCGAAGGTCTACCTTAGAGAAATAACTGAACTTGCATAGCTGATCAAACAAGTCATATATCTGGGGAAGGGGATACCTATTCTTTATCATGATTTTATTGATCTCATGATATTCAATACAGAGGCACATTGATCCATCCTTATTCTTGAAAAATAGGAATGGCACACCCCATGGCAACACACTCAGACATGTAAAACCCTGATCCAGATTCTCTTGAAACTACTTCTTTAGTTCTTCCATCTCAACAGTGTCTATTTTATAAGGTTTTTTTTGATATAGGTAGAGATCTAAGAATAATTTCAATTGAGAAATAAACCTCTCGATCAAGAGAAAGGACATGAAAATATTTGGGGAACACATCAATGTAATACCTCACAATAGTCATTTATTTGAGCATCAACATCCTCTTTGTCTCAATCATTTTAGTGAGATATGGTTTCTCATAAGGCAGTAATATCCACACTTGAGATGATGATTTTGAAGGAGATTCATTTTCCTCCTTACACTTGTAAATAATTAGAGGATGCTTCGAAATATGAAGAGTGATCTTCATTTCCCGATAGTTGATGTTGGATTTGTATAAATATAGTCAATACAAGACCAATGTAGAATCAAACTCTGCCAAAGGAAGTATAAAAATATATTCTATGAGGTTTAGTCCCTAAACATTTACCTGGGAGGAGTTATGTACTTTAGATGTAATAATATCCCCATTATTTATTCTCACAGATAACTCAAAGTCAATATTTTGATGTGGTGTTTGAATAGTTATACTAAAATTTCAAGATATGAAATAATACATAGAACTAGAATGAAATATTACATTTTTTACTCATAAATAAATAATTTTGTACTTGTCACTAAATCATTATTCGGGTCCACCTTAGTAGTAGTGATAAAATATGCACTTCCTTGTTTCCTTGGATGTTGTTGTTGATTGCCTCCTATAACCCTGGGCTGAAGACATTGGTTTGAAAAATTCCCATGTTCCTTACAGTTTAAACACAACACTACTGGCTAAGAGTTGATATTATCCTTACTTTATTCTTCCCTGTTAGTGAGATTCTTTATATCCCTTTGAAATTTATTATCCAGATGCCCCATTATTCAACATTTAAAGCATTTCATGGTTCCCTTTAGATGGTTCCCATGATGCTTCTTCCAAAAATTTTGACACGTGGGATATTCGGTCTTCTATCCATCATGGGATTTATTTGATGATCCACCCATATTAGAATCCATTTTCTACTTTTTATTCATTGTTCCCATGAGACCATTGAGAGTCTCTGGTCTCCATTTCAACCTTGAGGGAACATCAGACAATCTTATTATAACTTTCAAAGTCTCGAATCTCTAATTCTTTTCATAGACTTGGATTTAGTCCACTAAAGAATTTATCCACATTGCTTTCAGTGTTCATGAAAAAACTAGGGGCATATCTTTCAAGCCTTGTAATGTTTGATTCATACTCTCTGATAGACTCATATTCCTTCTTCTTATGTCTGAGGAACTCTCTTTCCATCTTAAGATGGAGGGTTCCAAGAAAATATTTATTGAAAATAATATACATGAATTACTCCCAATCAATAGAATAAATTTCCTCCTTATACTTAGTTTTTCGGATAATTTCCCACAACTGATGAGCTTCCCCATCAAAATGATTGACCGCCCACACAACTTTCACTTCTTCTGAGCACTAGAAGACATAAAATATATTTTAATTAGAGTTAATCCATAGTTCTGTGAGGAGGGGTGATAATATCCACTAAATATGGGAGGACTTTTCCACATAAAGTATTTGGCCACAACTTTCTCTCTCTTAGGAGAAGGTGGTCCTTTCATGTGATTCAAGTTATTAGTCATAACTTGAGCCTATTGAGAAAGTATTATCATGAAATTTTGAGCACCTATTCCCATAATATTTGGTTTATCATTAGGGAAATCATCACATTTCTTATCACATTTTTTATTGGCATGTGTTCTTCTATTTCTATCCATTAACTAAGAAAAAGAAAGTGAAATCATGGGGGCTTGAATACTTAGCTAATAAGAATAAAAAGGGATCTTTAAACATAAAAGGATAAAGTTTAAAAAAAATTATATCATAAATTGTGATTCCATAGGTTTCAATCTAGGTTATCCATGATCTATTTAATAATATATATTTTTATGGTAATTTTATTTTTCCCATAATAATGGTCCATAATGAGCTTATGAATTTACCAATTAATATCCATCAAGGACTGTCATACTAGGTGCGTAGTAAGACCCATTATCGTGTACTAGGTTAACCCATGTTGGACCCAAAACACATTGTCAGAGTTGTTACTCATAGATAAGTTTATTTTAGAACCACACCCACTTGTAGCATCTAGATATAGATGTATTTTATTGATAAACCACGCACTCAATACTTACCAAAATTTAGGGATATTTTCCCATACTTAGTCTTATCCTTGGATTCTTACTAATGATATCTAATAATAATCTAAAAAATTAACTAGACCATTATCTGATAAAACTATAGCAACCCTAGTATTTTAAATATATCATTACATGATTTTAAGCATAATTACACATCAAATTACAATCTAAAGATCGTAAAGTCTAGTGTCTTGGAGGACTAGGTAC
This sequence comes from Viscum album, assembly GCA_963277665.1. NCBI lineage: Eukaryota > Viridiplantae > Streptophyta > Magnoliopsida > Santalales > Viscaceae > Viscum > Viscum album. The sequence goes on from OY728125.1 coordinate 1,804,655,665, forward strand.
ATAAAATTGGAAACATGGGGCTAAATAAAACATTTCTCTATTTACCATTTATTATGAGATCCTAACTTCCTTTGATCCATTACAACCACATATGATAACCTGGTGAAAATAGGAACCAAGGGATGAGCTAAAAGTCCCAGTACAGTAATAAACATAAGAATAAAACTTAGCACATGGGTTAGAAGGCATAACATAATAATATAAAAAGGAATGGAATTAAGGAATCATAACATTGTATCATAGAGTCATGGATTTATAGTAATTTGGTAGTAATATAAAACATTAATTTATCGTGATTCAAGGCTTGTGGCATATAGAGGAGTATGATTCAATGCTAACCACCAAGACCATTACACATGGACCATGAGTCGAGGATAACCACCAAGACCATTGCATATAATGTTTCATGAGACTAAAAATTACCCAATGCATTGAAGAACTATCTAAGAGAACCCATCATAACATTTTCATGAATATTTTTTCTATATAATAATCATATATAATCAATCAAATATAAACATAATGGTTACCCATAAAATTAATTAGGTATCATAATCATGTCAAAATCATAATAAATGGGTGTATCATAAAAGTGTCCATGAAAGAAAAGAATTATATCATATATAGAAATTCATAAATGATAATAGGAATAATTCATGATTATTGATGTCAGACTATACTTATTACATGTAAAAAGATTATTTAAGAAAATTTAGAATTAAAACATTTTAGTTCATTTAAAAAAATAGTAAAGGGCTTTTAAAGAAGAAAAGGGAATAATCATTTATATAAAATCATAATTGAACCAAGAAATTTTGCATAATAAAATAAATTATTTTATAAAAAATAATGGTGTTTTAAAATATATTATAGAGTGAATGTGAAATTGGGTAAGAATTCAGAAAGTTCCCTTAAATCGGCCTTGCTTATTGGGAAGAATTAAGAACAGACCTTATTAGAAACATGTATGTCCTCGACAAATAAGGATGAAAGGATCTTGATACATGAGTTTTGAACAATTAAACATTATTTATAATATTTAAATAAAAATAAAATAGAATTTCATTTGGGTAAAAAGAGATAAATAATAACCCAAAAGAATAATAGAGATTCTGGTAGAATCCCTTACCTTAAGCCTGAAGGTGATCTTTAATTGATCTTAATATCATGAATAAAAAAATTAGATTCATTAATTGATAATTATATAACCCTTTATACATTTATTTAATTTATTATAACCTTATTAATTTCATTTATGGCCTTTTAATGGGTTAAGAGGTTCAATTTCATCGTTTAAGAGCATTGGTTTCCTTGGTTTTCATGATCAGTTTACATGTATACATGTACGAAAGGTTGTATAAAGTTAGGGTAATTATCAAGAATTCAACATATGTGTTATTAATTACCTTATAGAGGTTACATTGGTCTTATATATAATTTTTTATGCATTAGGATGAATAATTAGATAAATAGTTGATGATGATTGTTTAGTTTTATTTTGGTAGTTTTCGATCACAATGAACTCATTTTGTTTTATAAATTAATATAATGTGTAAAAAAATATTCCAAAAAATTCCATAATATATAATAAATATATTATAATATGGTTCAAAAATAAAATGGGTTCATGACCAGCCTTGAATGTGGTAATAGAAATTGAAAATTTCATCATCCTTGAATGTGATAAATTAACACATCATAGATGATATTTTCATTTTTAGTATAAAAGGAGAGGGAAAGAGAGATGATGATGATTTATTACATTATCATAACAAAATAATAGTATATATAAGGTAATAGAGATATCATACCATTTTTATGAGGGGAGTTGGGGAGATAAAAAATAAACGAAATGAACTTAAAAATAAATTAAAAGAAAATAAAGAGGGTTTTACCTCTTAATTCTTTCTTCTTAAGAACCTCCATTGGGGATTAGTTTTGGTATTTTTTTTAAGACCCAAAAATATTTGAAATAGGGGATAGTTTTTTGAGGATATTTTAGTATAATTTGGAAGAGTTTCAATACTTGAGAGGTGTGAGGAGAAGAGGTGGTGAGCGGTTGTATTTATAATGGAAGAGAGGGGTGTTTTATCATTATTTTACTCAATATTTTATTATTTTTCTCAAGAAAATAAATAGAGATGATTATTGAGTCTAAATAAAGTAATAAGATCATGTTAGTTCAAACCAATGGTGCTTACATCAGTCATGACTCAAGTAATAGTGTATTTAACTTATAATGTAAATTACCTTATTTTACTATTCACTAAAAAATCCTGTTTTTTAGAAAAATCCCAAAAATTATCCCTAACCATTTTTTTGATGTGTAGAATTAAAAAATTAACTCCATTTTATTAAAATAATTTTCTAAATATGATAAATTTAGTTTTTTAATTAAAATCATCATTTTCTTGGAAAATACAAATTTTAAAATTAAAACTACTTTTCTAACACTTTGAAAAATAAATTAAGGTCTCATAAAATGATATCATAATCATAATCATTGGTGAGGTTACTATTCAATTAGCTAGTTTACTATTCATAAGGGTCACATTGCTATTCCAATGTTCATGTTACTATTTCATCGGTATGTGTTCCTTAATTTCTATAAATTTCTTTTATTTCATTAATTCATCATTTATAATGTTTGTATTGTATTATTAAATTGATTTTATGTGATTATACTATATGAAATAATTATAAGAAGGTAATTTAATTGATAATTTTTTTTCCTTACACTCATGTCATGTTAATTCATGTTTTAATTCAATAGCCAGTTCATTATTTCTCAAGGGTAGCCTCACCCTATGAGTATCCACAAGCCAAGTCTAAACACTATTGGATCCAAATGATTCCGTGGATTATTCTAAACACATGAAAATGATCACCCATTATTCTATTAGTTAATTTTAAAGTTATATCGATGTAATCGCATAACATTTTCACACACTTAAACAAATAGAAACAGATCATTGTGTTTGTTCTAGACCATATACCTTTATCCTACAATCAAAGAAATACTCTTAAAAAGGAACACAACTGAAGAATGAATGCAAAAGAGATCACAAGTAAAACCTGGATCTCATAAAAATCATGATAAAAACCTGATTCAATGGTGTTTAAAAGAACTCACCGCTATAACAGAAGAATGGTGTAAGAAATGGGAAAACCAAAGCGAAGGAACTCACTGAAGATTAAATGCTAGACTGAGACATCTGGAAGGGAAGTAATCACTCCAAAATTGTCTGGAGTGTATCTAGGGTCATATAGAGTAGAATGGATGGTGTATCAAAATAAAATCATACACATATCATGATTTTAGATTATTAGTCCCAAGAAATTCACTATGTGAACCCCTTTCATGACGTGAATTTTTCAATTTATAAGATACCGCAAAAAACATGTCTCTTTGGGTTAAAATTTTCCTATTTACCCTTTCAGGACATGAACTAGTTTCACTTCATGTAAAAATTTCATGCTTTGAATCAGTTCATAGTAACATTATGACAACAGGTTCACATCATGTAACTTGTCCATGATGTTAAAGTTTCTCACGGATAGATCACAACCAAGATTCTGAAAGAAAATCATGAACCACCTCTAAAGCTTTACAAACCCATGAAGAACCCTCATAATCCCTTTAACACATTTATGTACAGAATATATTAATTCAAACAAACATACATACCAGAAATTTAGGTCATTTTCCTCAAAAAAATCTCTCCATTACCAAATAAAATGCTCGACCCTAATGGTTTAAAGAAGAAACAATAACCCAACTAAAATAGGTTTAACCAAAACTCAAGAGGGGAATACTTGGAAAAGATGAGATCTTACACAAAGCATACTGGGTTATAAGAGAGGTGAATTTGGACCTAAAAAGGGCTGAAAATATAATATATAATGGTTGTAAGAACTATAAAAAAATTGTAAAACAATGTTTTGAAAAATCCATGATTTATAAAGAAATGACAAGAGAAGCTCATTAAATGATAATTCTATCAAATTAATTTTATCTATGAGATAAAATGATATTATAAAATTAAATCCTCATGTTAGTTTTTTGGTAAATTTTATTCCAGGAGGGAAGGTCCATTTATAGTTACTCATTTATATCCTTTTGGTGTAACATCTCAATAATTATAGCATAAATTCATTTTAAATAAATTTTTATTGAATGAATTTTTTCATAATTAAAACAAACTAAGATATATACATTAAATATAATGAACCTTTTGTAAAATTAAATAATTTTATATAAACAATATAAATTTTAGAATAAGTAAATTTAAAATATTCAAGTTATAAAAATATTGCATTAAATATAATTTTATTACATTACAAAAAATAATATAGATATATTTTTATGAAATGTAAAGTCACATTTAATATTTTAGAATTTAAAAATATAAACTTAACCATAATTTTTTTTCTTTTGAAATCAAAAGGATGCATTTTTGCATATATGTAATGAGAAATGGTAGTTGTGCAAAGCTAATCATATACTTGCGTAAGGGTAACTAGTTTGGGTAAGTGTACACCCAATTTGTGTAAGGGTCATTGAGGGATTTTCATAGTTCATGTGAGGGTAGATACCAGGATTCATCATCATTTAAATGTAATAATATCACTATGTAAGGGTTGGTCTATTTAGGTAAGGGTAATTTTAGAGTTTGTGTAATGGTAGTACGATGAAATTGAAAGTTAAATAAGAGTACATATCACCTCATGTAAATTTAAGTCAAGAAATAAATACTATATTTAATTTTAACCTTGGATCATGTAAGGGTTACACACCCAACACACATGATATATATGGGTTGACCTGAACTCACGTAAGGGTATCAGACCACTTATGTAAGGGTAATATGCTTCATACATAGCATGTGTAAGAAACTCTAATCCCTGCATAAGGGTAAGTTGTGTTATTTTAAGGGTTAAAACATATTTTAAATACCTATATATTGATAAACATTATTCTCACATAAAGTTAGTGTTCATCTTATAAAAATTAAGCTCATAATCTTGAATTTAAACATGATGCATCATCTTCTTCTTCCTCACATGAAATCTAAAAATAATAAAAGGTTATTCACACAAACACACACACACACACATATATATATTATGAATCAATGAAATACTAATGTAAAAAAGAAGCCACAACTATCATCATTGAGGTGTGACTATTTTAGATAATATTAAAGAATATATATATATACATATAATTATCATATCATTTTACATATCATTTTAATAACAAATAATATCAACAAACATGACAAGAGTATGAACATCAACATTTATAAAACATTATCTTCCTGTATATCCTGGTAATATTATTCATCTTGCTCTATAATCCAGCAAGAACTCAAATTCCATGAAAGTATCATGTTTGGACATTATATAATATTTTATGGGAAAATAAGAAGATATAAATCTTATCTCAGTCTTGGTGGTTTTATGTGTGAAATATTTTAGTATTTAATAGCTTCTATATATTTTTTCAAGATGAAACTTAGTTACTTATAAAAATTTAGATGTTGATGGAAGCTATGTTTTATTAGATGATTATTGTAAGATAAATATTATTATATATACACCACTTACAATTTTTATATATAATGACAACATTTTATTTCGGTTTATAAACTATCTAAGGGTTTTATAGATTCAAAGTTATATCCTTTAATTTTCAAGTGTGGAAGTAAAAGTGATAAAGAAGGAAAGATTTATATTAGGAATATACCTTTGAGAAATGAAGTTCATAGTAAGAGTTCATGTTTTTTCAAGGATTAAGGTAAGGGAAAATGATTTTATTAAACATCTATTTTTTTAAAACTTTCAATGCATGGGAGATTTTTTAAGGATTTTATTTTATTTCTTGATTTTAAATTTTTCTTGTATGAAATATTTACTTTTTTAAATACCCATTTAAAATTGAATAAGTCCTCATAAGGGAATTTGTTTCTCATTTTAATGATTTTTATATAGTGTCAAAATTATTATTTTATGAAATTATATTTTAATTTTATGGATTTATTTTATAATTAAATGTATTTTATTTCCATTCACTATATTTTTTATTTAAATTCCATATACGTTTCAAATTAAAATTGTTTAAGTATAATCTTTAAGAATTATTTATAAGTTTTGCTCAATAATTTTTGGATTACTTCTAATATTTATGATAGTATAGATTTTACAAAAAGGAAATTTTTTTATGTTTATTATATATGTAATAATTTTCCTCTTTGAAAATAAATTACATAGACATGAATCATTTTAAATATTAGTTTAATGGATATATAATGAGAAAGTAAATATTTACAAAAAAATGCTTTATTTAAAATCAAGAACTTGGGTATTGATTATGATGATGAGGAATGGTGAGTGAAGCCCTGCTAAAAAAATAGGTCTTAGAGGAAGTTTATTAGATATGGTTATAATAACATCCACTAAAAAATTCTCATTTAAATAAATAAATAATATAGCGGTGATTTATTGTAGTCACCACTATATTTTTTTATTTTAACGTTTAACGTTGGTTTTATTAAAACCACTGCTATTTTTAAAAAAATCATAATTTCGACCCCTCCTCCTTCTCTTCAAGACCCCCCCACCCTGCTTGATATCTTTTTGTTGATGCTCCCCCCTTCTCCCCTAAGTGCTTGCTGCCCGCCACCACTGTTGCTCAACCCTTCTCCCCCAAGCCCTCACCGCTCACCTCCCCCGCACCGCCCACCTCCCCCTTAGCCCTATCCACACCATCATCACCCCAACTCACCATTGGATGCTTCTCCCTTCTCCCTCAAGTCATTCCCCCTCATTGTTGGCCACTATCCCATTCTCCCATGAGCACCCCCATCTCCCCCGAGCCCTCACCGTCGTACCACTTTTCCCCTCACCACTGCTCCCTGATCCCGACACCTAAATGATTCTTTTCCACCTTCTGGCGCTCACTATCACTCCCTTTATCTATTGAACCCACTCTTAACTGATCCCTAACGATCTTTAACCAAGACATTGTCGTACATACTAAATCATGCATTTTGGTAAATCTTTTAAATTATTGAGATTTTGGTTCCTAAACAGTTTTGAGTTGATTTATTATTTTTTACGGGTTTAATTATTAGAAATATCAATAAATTACATGTTTAATTATCTGGAATAATAATAAATTTCATGGTTAATATTAGTTAGGAATATTAAAATATATGAATAATAAAACTAAATGTTTAATAATCAGAATAATGTTTCATAGTTAAGAATTTTATTAATTAGAATGTTTGATTATTATGAATATTCATATAATGTTATAATTATTAATAATATCAATAAGTTTCATATTTAATAATTAATTACATGTTTTGTTTTATAAATAGTAATTATGGATTAAAATATAATAAAATAATTCATTAATTCCAAAACATTCATTTAATTAATAGTATATTTAGTGTTAATTTCTATGTGATGGATCCAAAATGAAATTTAGTCTTGAGAAAAACTTTGGATAGGAATCCAATCATTTTAAAACATTTATTTGCTGTTATTTTAAATGTTTTAAAATATTTTTGGGCATTTTTATATTTAATTTTATTGCTTTTACCTGAATTATTTTAAAAAATTAATGATTCTAAATTTTAGTGTTTTAATTATAAAAGGTTTTTTCTTCTTAGGTTGAAAAAAGGTTTTGAAAAAAAGTTTTCATGTGAATTTTTTTTGAAAATATTTTTAAATAACCATAGATGATTTAATAATGAAATTATGGAAGTATTTTAAAGAGGAAGTGGAGTTTTAGAAATGAATTTTTTCTAGTTTTCTAAATGATCCAAAAAGATTTTATGTTTAAAATAGTGAAAACATCTTTATTGTATATTTACATATATGAAATATGTTTTAAGCCCTTTATTTAATGTTTCTTAATTTTAAGGGTGAAAGGAAAATTTATTAATGGTCTTTTAAATGTGGTGGGTTCTATTTCTAGGAATGTTTCTTGGTTTAATTTGGATACATTTGATTCAAGTAATGGAGTATTACTTCTTCGAGACTATGTTTCATGTTATTTTAATTTTTCTCCCCAAAAAGTTCTTGAGAAAAGGGAGAAAGTCATTACTTTAGGATAGTTCATTGAGTGATTTGTTTTTCTATCTAAGTATAGTTACATTTTAAAATAGTGATGGTTTTCAGTTTTAGGTATTATTATTCCAGATCCTAGAGTAGATGAATTTTATTTGGTGGTTCTTAATTGGTGTGATACTTTAGGTTTTATACTTAATTTTTTATCAATGGAATGTTGGTCATCTTGATGATTATTTAGGTTTTATCCTTTATTTTTAAATTAATTTACATTTACCATGAATATATTTTATATTTGAATAATTCAGTAATTTTAAATATAGAATAATATATAAAATGTCAATATATATCACAGTTTCATGTTCTTATTTTGTGATACAGAAAATATTGATTTGAAAAATTATCAAAGAAAGAGATAACTATAGAGATAATCATGTTTCTTCAATACAAAATAAAATTCTATAATTATGAAAATTATAAAAGTTAGATATATTTTAATTTTGTATTGAATCATATTTATATTGATTTTTTATTATACCAAATGAAAAACCTACCCTAGTCAATGACAAATCTGGGTGATATTAGTTTTTATTGTACTTGTTTTATTAATAATGTATATCTTTATATCTTAATGTATCATTAGAATAAAATTAAAATACCTATGGATAAAAGTTAGATCATCTTAATTCAAAACACACCATAGTATGCCAAGGGTTTGGAAGAATTGTTATATTATGCAATTCCTAACAGATCAGTGGATGGTTGAATAAAATGTCAGTGTCCTGATTGTAAATTAAAAAGATGGTTGAATAGAAATAAAGTATATGATAATTTGATATTGAAATATTTTCCAAAAAGATATATATATATTGGATTTTTCATAGAGATTCAAATGTTATAGAAATTCAAAATAATGAAAATGATGTCAACAAAACACAAAGTGACCCATTAGAGGAGAATTCAGTTTGAAATTTGTTAAATTATGCATTTGGTTTTTCATAATACAATGTCTAAGATTTTAATAGATTAACAGAACCTTCTGTTGATCCTATATAGTTTTCAAAATCTCATAACATCAGTAACCAAAAAAATTATTTTTATTAATTAGTTGAAGAAGGATAGAAAGAACTGTATGAAGGGTGTGCCAAGTATTCAAAGTTATATTTTCTACTTAAGTTGTATCTTATCAAGTGTCTCTTTGGAATTACTGAAAAAGAAATGTTGGTGATTTTAGAGTTGATTCATGATTCATTTAGTGAATCCAATATCCCCACATCATTCTATGATATGGATAATGTCATCAACAAACTTGTACTTGATTATACAAAGATACATGCATGCCCTAATGATTGCATGCTTTACTAGAGAGAAGAGTCTGATAAAGAAGAATGCATGAGGTTTCATATAGTCATATGGATGTTAATGAACAAAAATGGGAGTATAAATCAATGAAACCCCAATAATATATAGAAGAAAAAAACATTAACAAATTTATTGCATTATTTTATTCTAAAACCATGATTGAAAAGATTATTCATATCATCTAAGATGCATACAACATGAAGTGAAATTCTCAGGATATTAATGATGGATTGATGAGACATCCAAAATATTCAACATCATGAAAGATGTTTGATTCTCTATATCCATATTTTTCTTTGGATCCTAGGAATGTAAGTTTGGGATTGGATTTTTATTTTTTAATCATTATGGTAATTTAAGTACTAATAATAGTATTTGGATAGTTGTTTCAATTCCTTATAATCTACCTTCATAGATGTGTATGAAGAAGACTAATTTCATTATTTCGATGATTATTCCTAGATATCAAATTTCTTGAAATGAAACTGATGTGTATCTTCAACCTCTAATCAAATAATTGTGAAAATTATGGGATAATGGCATGGAAACATATAATGCTTCAATGAGATAACTATTCAAAATGAAGGTTTCCATAATGTGGAAAATTAGTTACTTTCCTATACTAGAAAATTTATCTGGTTTGAAAACTCATACTAGTTTGGAATGTCTAGTTTTTAATTTTGATTTTAAACCTCAATAATTACCAAAATGAAAAAAGGGTGTTTTATATGTCATCATCGATTTCTTGATGCTTCTCATAAATTCAGGTTTAACATGGAATGGTTCAATGGAGATATTGAATTGATAAGGTCATTGAAGGTGTTATCTAGTTCTGAAATCTTAGGACAATTAATGAATGTCACTGAAGAATTTTGAAAATTTCATCAGTTTAAAGAAGGGGGGAAAGGGTATGAGGTACATTATCTGAAGCGACTGGAACACAACAATGGAAGAAAAAGAATATATTTTTCAAACATACATTTTGGAAGTTTAATTTGATAAGCCATAATCTAGATGTAATTCATATTGAGAAGAACATATGTGATAATGTAATTTATACATTTCTTAATGAGTAAGGTAAATTGAAGGATCGCCTTAATGCTCATAAGTATTTGGAGTCAATAAATATAAAGCATAGTTTGTGGGAAAATGAGAGTGTAAAGTATCCTTCAGATATTTTTAAAATTAAAAATTATGAGAAAAACATATTCCTTAAAAATTTAAAGATTGTAAAAGTTCCAAATAGATATTCAAGTAACATATCAAGGTGTCTTGACTTAAAATGTACAAAGTTACATGGATTGAAAATTCATGACTCACATATTCTAATGGCGTATTTTCTTCCATTTTCATTATGTATTATGTTACCTGAAAAGGTAACTATGGTCTTATTAGAGTTTTTTACCTTTTTTAAAGAGCTTTTTGGAAGAACTCTAAATCCAAATGAGCTTGAAAATTTCAAGAAAGAATTGTTTTGACATTTTTTATTTAGAGATGTTATTTTCCCCTTCATTATTAATAGTAATCATTCATTTGACTATTCATTTAGTTGAAGAAGCTAAAATTGGTGGACTAGTACACTAACGATGTATTTATCCCATTAAGAGGTATGTTAATATTTTTTTATTTTCATTGGTGAATTTGATTTTATCAAATCATTGCGTAATTTTTTTTAATATGTTTCTTATTTTGTATTTCATCAGGTACTTAGGCCATTTGAAATCATATATGAGGAATAAAGCTAAACTAGAAGGATTTATTGCTAAAGGATACATAGTTGAAGATTTCATGACCTTTTTTCTATATTTGGATGGGATTGAGATTATATTCGATCGTGTTGGACATGTAAATGACATCTCCACAAATTCTCATTTGGAAAAACAGTCATCGTTATTTCCAACAATTGGACAACCAATTAAGAAGGTGTTAAATTTTACACTGAATAAATTGGAGTTTCTACAATCACATAGATATGTGAAACTCAACAGTGTTATTTCTGATCAATTTACTGAAGAATTGGGAATGACATCACATAGGGTACTAATGTCTCGATCTCAAAATGAGCTATAATTAACAAAATATATTAATAAGGAGATTTTTGGATGGTTTTCATGTCATCTAATTATATACTAATATTCATATTATTGATGTGTAGTTGTTTTTTATATGTTAAAAGTAAAAATTTATATCCTTTTTCTAGATAATTAATGTTGAAAATTGATCTAAAATATCACATTATTTGAACTTTTTGGCTCAAGGTCCTCCATGGAAGGCTAAGAGATTCTATTTATATAACATTTTTGGCTTCAAGTTTCATACAGTTTATCATGAAGAAGATGTGAAAACTCAAAATAGTAGTGTATTTACACTTACATAAGTGGGATATTGTGGAAAGATGAATGATATAATTTAGTTAAACTATCATGGTTCATTTTCAGTTGTCTTATTCAAATGAAAGTGGGTCAACATTGATAGGAGTATACTAAAAAATATGTTGCATTTTAATTCTATCAAATTTTATCTCTTGATCCATACCAATAAGTCTATAGAGAAAGATCCATTTACCTTGTATTCAAAAAAGAAGATGGATTATTATGTGGATAAAGAAATACATGAAGGTTGGAGTGTTGTTTTACACTTAAAGGAGAGAGACTTATATGATATGGGTAATGAAGATCAATTGGTGCTTAGTGGAAGTGAACCTCATCAGCCTCAAAACATTGAATAGTTTTTTCTTGACAATATTGATACAACAGATATTTAAAGAAAGGGTGAGAATGATGGACTCGTCACAATAGAGGTTGAAAAAAATAAGTATAATTAATATAAAGATAATTCAATGTATAAATTGCTAATGAAAAAATATTAAAATTTCTCATTGATAAGTGTTTCATACATATATACATTTCTCTAGTTTTTTTTTGTAAAAATATATTAGTTTTTCATTTTTTATACATTTAATATACCAGAACCATTTGAATTGTTGGAATGCTAAGAATAAAAAAAATTAGGATGCTGGATGATCAGCATCTCGGAGAACGCCACCACTACCAGCATATTTTTTGGATCTAAGTGATTCCTTTGTACCTGAGATGATTAATGATCCAACTATTCCTCTAGATATCATTGTTAGATCACTGCCTAATTCACCTCTAGTTATGGAGTAGTTGGTCACCCCTCTATCTAGGGGATATTGGAAAGTTACCATTACTTATTTGTATGACATTTTAAAAAATGATATATTTTATTAATTGTTTAATTCATTTATCAAATAGATAAATAAATTCATATAATGAATAAAATTTTCAACATGTCAGATGTATATGACCTAAAGAAATCTAAGATTATCATTACATTAGATGATTTTAAGGTGCTGACCTGTGACGGTGTCGGGGTATATGGGAAGATTCTTGGGCATCTTTCTTGCGAGATGGTTACCTTTCCCATTGATTATAAAGATTAGAGGCATATTCATGCATCTTAGAAAAATGATTTCTTTAATACTCAAGTAAAGGTAATATTAATTTAATATTCATTGATAACTAATTTAAAATACACAAGTATAAAAATTCAATATACATATAAAGTGTTAAGTTTTTTATTTCTATATTTTTTTCATTTTGATGTTCCTAAATTCATTTCGCACCCATGGACTTTGAAAATTTAGGGCAAGAAATGGAGATATTATAAATGGATATTATAGAATAAATTGAATCACATATCTCTAAGCTCATGATAGATGTATGAGAAAGTGTCTAAAGAAATTTCTTGTGAACAATGGAAGCTCTTTGTTGATATTAACAGAGATGTGTCTCATTAGGTAATTGCATATTTTATAGTATCTTAATAACATAAACATAATACAGTTATATTTTTTATTAATGTTGCCCTTTTTTTAGGAATTATCTAAAAACAATACTAAGAATCATGAGAAGTAATTCATTCCTCGCATCGATGGGTCACATAGTTTTTACAAAAAAATAATTATTTTGGTTTTTATTTCATTTATTATTATTTATATAATTTTATTATAAGTCAAGGTTTTTTCGAACTATTGTATATTTTTTTACAAAGTCTAATGAATTAGGTCACTTTGTAGGCCGAATAGAGATGTGGTTTAAAGTTTATAGGAAACCCAATAGTAGTTTTTTAAATGACCCTACCAAAGATGTTGGAGTAAGTAATTTTCATTACAAGTTCAGGTTATTTAATTACTATAAAAACATAAAGCATTAAAACTAATAAAATGGGGATAGCTAAATGGATCAAATGATGCCAATTTGGCATCATCTGATATATCCAGTCGTCTCTGATTAATTAGGTTTAAGGCTTTTTTGTTTTTATAATATATTTTTCATTATTATGTTTTTATAGTAATGAAATAACCATAAAAAGTAATGAAAATTTTATTAATTAAATAGTAATAAAAAATTAAGATATTTTATAAAATCATTTTTAATATTTTTGTATTAACATATTAAAATTCAAGAAGTATGGTATGAAAAACCTTCACAATCATCATCAGTTTCTCAAAAGGATGTAGTTGTAATAAATTTAGGGAAGGAGTATCCCAAACGTGTATAGGGGATGGGTTCTGGGCCTACGCCATCATCTATCTTTGGTAGGATGTTGTCATCCATTACTATTAAACCCAATGGGGGTTGATTAGTGTTGTTGATTGGGAATCACAAAGTGGAATTGAAAGATTGAAAAAAAATTAAAAGAAAAAGAATCTTATTGGAAAACAGAGGATTAGTGGCGGTCGGCAATAGAAAATGATTTGGTTTCTATATTTCAGTAAATGATTGGAATGATCCCCAAGGAAATTTATATCCTTATATGTCACAACCTGGACCTACCAGTCTCGAGCCACAACTATCCCAAGCCCACCTCCATAGGCCAGGGGCTAGTGACAAGAACTAAAGGCATAACTATCTCAGGGAGGCCTTCGCCCAAGTACCTGTACACACACACACATAGCCCACTCGATGCAGAAGTGCAGAGTAAAAAAGAAAACCAAAGGACAAACAACTATAACCCAAACACAGTCATGCATCAACTTATAAATAGAGTTAGTAGAGTACTGAAAAGTACTGAAAAGTAAACTGAACAGAAAAGGGCAAAACATGTGCCCAACCCAAAAGGTTCCACTACCCGGAAACAGTTAAACAAAAGTAAACAACTGAAGAGTCCCACCCCTGAAAACTCTACTGTGACCCTGGTACGCGGCCCAAGCGCATATGCCCTCTACGCTCCTTAGTAGTCACGATCGACCTGTCCGTCGTCTGCAAGGGCACACCAGGTGCGGGCAAAGCCCAAGCAGGGGTGAGTATAAAGATACTCATTAGGATTCCCCAAAAGATAGAGGGAGAAACAAAGTAGGAACTAAAGAGGTGAGCAGTAGACAGAACAAAGAATAGTGAATAGGTATAGTAAATAGAGTGCAGCTCAAACCAACAAGAGAAAGGAAGCAGACTCATCCAAACGCAAGGAACTAGAAACGGAAAGCACGTGGCATACCCCGCAGGTCTTTGCTTCTCCTATATGGAGAGTAACTGAACCCAAGGAGTGGGAAAAAAAGTAAGGTGTATATATATATGTGCTCAACAAGAAACCTGAACGAGTGTGTAAAGGGATCTCCATATCCAAGATCGGCCTAGGAAAAGATGCCAACAGTTCTAAGGATATCCATAACTGATGCCCAAATGTCCCGCACGTCAAAGTTGTCTCATCGTTGTACCATCTAACGAAGGGTCCCACTCTAGTAATCACGGAGAAAAGTCACAAACTAGCCTCATAGAAAGGTCTGAGTCTGAAAGAAGTCATCGGGTAACCCATTTCCCAGGCCAGCTGGAGGGTAAACCCTAAGAGGTCGTTGGGTAACCCACTGCCCAGCCCAGCTGGAGGGTAAACCCTAAGGTCAACAGAGTAACCCACTACCCAGCCCCACTGGAGGGTAAACCCGGAACTAGTCTGGTAACTCTGCACTGTTCGTGCCATCACTGGGTGTCACTAACATTGCTACCATGTGTTAGTTTGGAGTGTGTCAAAGGAACCTCCGACCAACGCCCTTTCATGTTTCCATATCTAATGAGATCTCTAATGAGGCTTCACACACCCAAACATATTACAACATTGCAATCCTCGCAGAAAAACACACGAGATAGACTATTTACTCGCTTGAAACAGACTCCCAATGAAAAAGTTATTCAACACCGCTTTATGCCCATACAACGTCTCAGGGGGCCCACACCTCGGCCCCAAAAAATGTTGGGCTAACTGCACCATCGCGATGCTCTTAGAAAAACACGCCAAATTGACTATTCATTCTCCCCGAACGGACGTCTGATGAAAAGGTCGCAATATGCTGCACACAGCTTAAAAGACGGCATGTGGGGCCCATGCCTCAACTCCAGCTTCAACGCCTGAAACCCCTGTGGAAAACCTCATCTCGACTCCATGGTCACAACTCTACTGACGGTGCCTAAAATGAACATTGAGTGTGCTCGTGCAATTCAAAACAAGAATCTCGGTGAGGCGCTAAATAATACTTAATGAATGTGTCGCGCCACCAAGCCCCCGTATCAGGAATTAAAAATTTCCGAGACCATCTCAAAACCTTTATCTTTATTTGAGGATCACATTTCTATAGACAACACACAAATATGATACTCAGTTTGAGAGTTACAGGGATTTTAACGCCAACAGACGAAGACGGGGTGGGCCGGACCGGTTCAACCGGTCCACCCCTTCAGACCGGCGGTCTACGGCTCGGCCGCCCGGACCGCCCGGTCTACTGCGGCCCACAGTTCACCACGCGGGCCGCACCGCTTTACCCAGACCGGCACGATCCGGTCCATATTTTCCCCCATAGGACCCGCGTTTCACGGGTCTCGGTCCGCTCTCGGGGTCGCGATGACCCCGGTCTCGCGCCGCACGCCAAACGGCGAAGCCGGCCAGCCCCCCCCACCCCCACCCCCTGTGGCCCGGACCGCCGGGCCTCCGTCCCTCTCGCCCGCGCCAACCACTGAGGAGCCCGCGCCACCGCCTAGGGAGACCGTGCCGCCTTCATTGCCCACCAGATCATCGTGCGGAGCCACCGAACCCCCCTGGAACCACCGAAAAATAGGGGTTTTGGCCAGAAAACTTCCCGGGGTCACCTCAGACACCCTGGGACTCGAAAGGTTGATCCAAAATAATCTTTTCATAGCTTGGATTGATCCCTACTCAAATATTTCCTTCTCTATATAATTAAATAGCATTTTGATGCTATAAATTGAGTTCAAAGAAGGTGCAGGAAATTAAAATGAAAACACAACGATTCCTACCTCGCAGGGCGTAGCCCGATGCTCCACGATCGATCTGCCTTCACTGGAACCGAAAACTCCTTACTGGGGAAGAAGTGGAGATTGAAGGAAGGGGAGGGGTGTTCTTGTTGGGAGTTTCTGCCATAGAAATGTTAAGGGGGAAGAAGGGGGGTGGATGTGTTTAAGTAGGAAAAAATTAATTTAAAATTAATTAATTTTAAACACACACCAGTAGGCCTATACCTGAACTCTCGACAGGGTCGAGGTTAAGCTGCTCCTAGGGAAAAATTCACGTTCTGAGTGCAACGGTGGTCTCAAAATTTTAATCCCATCCTCCATTCAAAAGTTATAATGTTCACATCTGAGGCCGCTAAATTACACAGAAGGTTCGTGCCCGCGAAAGTTACACCCCTCCTAGGGTAAATAGAATGCTATGGACTCAACGGTGCCCTAGTTTTTTCCATACGAGAAACCGTTTAAGAGTTATTCTATATATTTTCCGTGTCAAGTGTGAACACACATAAAATTTATTTCTGGACACACCGGGGCTCAGAATCACACGCCGTCTGAATGCCCTGCTCTGCAATAACATCAAGAAAAATTCAGAGTCCCACGGGCTCAAAACCCGGGTCCTTACATCATTTCCTCCTTCAAGTTTTTCATCCTTGAAAAACAAAACTACAAAAACAACATAGGATACTGAGCTCGCATCTGTCTCTCCCATTCCCATGTGCTCTCCTACACCCTCTCGTATTTCCACAGTACTCAAACCAAAGGAATCATCCATCCACATAGAGTCCACTCCTATCAGTCCTCAATCACCATCGGGTTCTCCACAAAGGTGGCTCCATCCTCAATACCCAGCTCTCCTCAGTCAATGACTTGTGTGGGGTCGTGCACGTATTTCCTCAGTTTTGACACGTGGAAGACATCATGCACTCTCTCCAGCCGTGGGGGTAGAGCAAGATGTTAGGAAACCTTGTCAACCCTGTGTGCGATCTCAAAAGTCCCGATGAACCTCGGGGATAGCTTGCCTCCCCGGCTGAACATCCGTGTTCCACTCCACGGGGAGACTCTCAAAAAGACATGGTCCCCCTACTCGACCTCCAAAGGCCTACGACAATGGTCTACGTGGGACTTCTATCTGCTCTGAGTCATCCTCATCTGCTCACGAATGACATGCACCTTCTCTGTCGTCGCCCGCACCAACTCTGAGCCCATGAGGGAGGTCTCCCCAACCTCCTTCCAGCACGATGGTGACCTGCAAAGTCTCCCATAGAGGGCCTCAAAAGGTTCCATGCTGATAGTATAGTGGTAACTATTGTTATACATGAACTCCACGAAGTTAAGGTGATCCTCCCAGCATATATAGCAACCCATATTTTACATAAATGGTTAATAAATCAAAATTGAAGCATACTTATTACAACATATAACAAAACCATGAAAGGACCGTATAGGTATAATGTCTTTAGAAACTGGGAAACATAAGCAACGGGTTCATAAAGCATCTACACTTTCTCCCATTTATTCCATCATATCTATAGTTCCTTTTTGGAATATCTTACTTAATAACCTTCTTCCTGGCCTGGGTAAAGAAAACATACAAAAGGGTGAGCTCAAATTCTCAGTAAGGGTAAACAAAAGAAATATCAATCACATCAAATTCATAATAACATAACATTTTGGAAATCTTACCCTGCAAAATAGATCATAATTTCATAACATGGGATAAATCATGGTAGTGAAATGTAATCCCAATAATCATAGCTTAAAACATGAAACTTTGTGGCATACACACATAATCATAGAGAATCATTTCTTATTAGTCAAGACTCATTTCCTAGACTATCTTAGTGGGAAAAGTCCATTTATGAACCGAGTTCACTCCTCGTTTCAGTCCTGTTTCCCTGAACCGGTTTAATCTGCCGTTCTAGCCATGTCTATCTCATGAGATATAAAAATCTTTACCTAATGAATTGGAGGGAGATATAGGTCCCACCCATCTCATAATTATACAATTCTTATGTGTGCCACATAATCATAAACCAGACATCATAGCATAACCCATGTAATAAAAATGGGAATCTTAAACATCGTGACATCATAAAAAAATTCATATAAGATAATGGAATTCATAAAAATATTTCAATCACAACATAATCAAATCAATGTAATAATAGGGATAGAAACAAAACCCTATATTATCTTAGATGGAAAATAATTTTGATAAAACACTTGAACTCCATTCTTGAGGTAAATATCCTTTCTACTTCAAAAACATTTTTGTTTTCTTAACATGTCATACAATTTTAAAATAAAAGAAGTTTATTAAAAATAAACTTGAAAATTTGTAAAGGAAGATTCTTGGAAATAATTTTTTAAAAATCCATTCATGCCGTATAAGTTTAAATAAAACATTCTTCTCATACTTTTTTTGGAAAAGTCAAAAAGTACCTCGTACGAAAAACGACAAAAGATTCCTTTCATATCTTTTACTAAAAACTCACCAAAGGGTAAAATTGGATTCAAAAAATTTTAAGAGGATATAAATAATATTAAATATTTAGGAAACATAGATGTGGATGATAAATATTCCCCAGTAAATTCTGAAGTATAAACAATCTCGGATAAAAATTGAGATTATGAGATTATCCCTTACCTTAGGTCTGATTTGCTTCGTAATGTGTCCGAACCTCCTGTATAATGATTTAAATAATTTTATTTACTTATTCCAGAATCATAAGTATTGTTATGATATCATATATGGTCATATTCTTAGCTTCTTGTTATTAATATTTCATTACTACTTGTTATTCGGGTGTTTATTACTTTTTGTTCTTATGCGTGTTTTGTCTAATAAATTATTATTCTTCTCTTTAGGTTATATATACCTCATTTATAGAATTATAATACTGTAATATATATCATATTCATTTATTAAATTCATTTATATAATCATTATACAATGAAGATCATGTAGAACGAGTCGCATCACATCGTGGAGACGGTATTCCGTACGTATGCACAAGCGATGATATCGTTCCCATGATCGTGGAATTGTATTGGAGTGTATGTATACTATTTAAGAATCAATATCACTTTACAATAATCATATATAGTTATTATTTACACCATTATACCCATCCAAGTAAGGTGGTGGTGGAAAATAGAATACACCATGACGTGGAGACGGTATTCCCTACGTACGCACGCATGGTGATTTCGTTTTCTGTAGGATGGATAAGAGTTGAAATAGGGTTGTTTCATATTTATAATAACATATAATTATATTAGTGATACTTATGTTATTACCTCATAATTAAACAACTAAAGAAGAGGGAGTATAAGAAGAATGGAACTTGAAGAAAACGGTAGAAGGTATTACCTCTTTCTCGAAGTGCCTCCTTTAAACTTTCTCTTAATGCACTAGAGTTGGTCTTTTGAGAAGAAAAATACCACTATTAGGTTTCTAAGGAAGTGGGGAAGTGAAATGGTCAGGGGTTTGCCGAGCTTAAAGGCTCAAATTGGTGTGAGGAAGAGAGGGAGGAGGTTCCCTTTTATAAGGGAGGAGAGGGGCACCTTTGAAAAAAATAAAAATATTATTTTATTATAAAGTCATATTCGGTTTTTAATAGCTCCAAATTGATTTATTTCGAATCTAAGGTTGGTATGGGTCGACAGCTTCTCATCCAATGTAATTTATACAAGTTTAAGTCATTATATTAACCTTATCTTTTAGTTTTAACTCTTAGTTAATTAGATTGACATTTACCATGTCACATTGTATTTTTATATTATATAGTTAATAAACATACCATATACATACAATAGAACCCCAAGTGGTACATTAATTATACACCTATCATGATATAAGTATATTGGCCTAACCATAGATTTTTATGTATATAATAACAATTAATAATATAATATTTGTTTTAAAAACTATTTTATGTCAATTTTAACACTATTTGGTAATTGATTTTTGTGAAACTCATAACAGAATTATTTGTTCTAAAATAGTTAATTAAATCAATAATAAAATGTCATATTAACATATAAAATTATTGGAATTCATAAAAATTCTCAAATAAAATTTATTTGGGTATTTATAACATCAATTATGTCAATATTTCATTAATAAGATAATTACTGCATCATCATTGTGTCATAAATAAATTAGATTATTTATTGTCTAAAAATTACAAATATAATACCATTATTTAGTAAATATTTTTATCTTTCTAATGAATATTTATAGTCGAAAATATAATTTATATAACCCCTTATAAGAATTAATTACTAACAGATTTTTGTTAATGTCAATTTTGTCTTTACATTAAATTAATTAATCCAAATTGTCATTGACACAACCAAGTGGCTCAATGGGGTCCCAAAATCGACCCAAGGATACCCATGGGAGGCCAATACTCATAAAATAAGTTTAGGACAAGTTTCAAGGTAATTTTGAATTATTATAATATTCCTTTAACATTGAATTACCCTATTTAACTTTAACCGTAGTAAATAAAAATTATCGTAGTTACTATTCATAATATCAAAAAAATAAAAGTAACCTATTAACATAATTTGAACCCAGTGATTCCAAATATGGAATCCATTTTTCAAAATTAAAAACACAGAAGTTTCAGTAATTAATTTAAAATTAATCTTGTTGTTAAGCAAACGGGTTTTAAAAGTTAAAACATTGCCAAAGATTGAAATGTTTTTACCTATGAATTCAATGTAAAATTAATTCTAATGGCATACATTATGGTAAAAAAATATTCTATTTATACTTTAAAAACATTAAATATTATAATTTAATCATATAAAGTATTGTGATGAAAAAAGTTGTTTTTAATTAAAATATAGCGTGTTTTTACTATTCATTAAAATATGAATGTTATCAGAATAATATGAAACATTTATCCAAAGTAAATTTTTATATCCCGATTCTAATGAAGAATTTTATTTTTTCAAATTGAACTTATAAACTTTTCAAAAACTATATTTAAAGTGGGTGCACCATCAAAAGGCGGTAAAATTGCATTTTTTTAAAAATACTTCTTTTATCCAAAAAAACTGATTTTGTTTTCATACCTCATTCTAGAAAATGTATAAGATGAATTAAAATGTTATAAAATTCAAAATTCAGTTAATATTGTTCATAACGGCTAGTTTATAATATTATAATATATCTTTGTTTAGTGAAACTCGGTATTGCATACTACACACGCTATCGAGGAAGGTCGCGATTGCGTGTAATGCAAGCCAAGCTAGTGTTGTGTGTAGTGGAAGATTCCTTTCCGTATAACATATTAAAAAAATATACTTCTAATAAAATATCAGGTTGTTACATTCTACCCCCCCCCCCCTTTAAAATAAATTTCGCCCTCGAAATTCGTCACTTCGTAACAAACAGATGAGGATACCTCTCCCTCATCATATCCTCAAGTTCCCATGTAGCTTCTTCTAATTAGTGGTTCCTCCATAAAACTTTCACCAAGCGAGTGGTCTTGTTCCGTAGTACTTTTTCAATACGATCCAGAATTTGTATCGGTTGTTATTTATAAGAAAGATCTTGTTCTAGTGGTACAATTTCTGAGCTGAGTACATGTGACGGATCAGGTATGTACTTTCTCAGAAGAGATACATGGAACACATCGTGAACTTGAGAGAGATTCGGTGGAAGGGCTAATCGGTAAGCTAACTTCCCAACATGATCCATAATTTTAAAAGGAACGATATATCTAGGGCTCAACTTTCCCTTCTTTACAAATCTCATTACTCTCTTCCAAGGAGATATTCGTAAGAACACTTTATCACCCACTTCAAACTCTAGGTCTTTTCTTCAGCTGTCGGCAAAACTTTTTTGTCGACTCTGAGCTTCTCTTATGTGTTGTTGAATAGATCTAACCTTTTCTTCCATTTCATCAACAAGATTAGGTCCTAATAGCTTTCTTTCCCCAACTTCATCCTAGTAAGTTGGAGTCCTGCATTTCTTTCCATAGATAGCTTCATAAGGAGCCATCTGAATACTGTAGTGAAAGATATTATTATAAGAAAATTCCACCAAAGGTAGGTGTTGACCCCAACCACCTTTGAAATCTATAGAGAAAGCTCTCAACATATCTTCTAGAGTTTGAATTGTCCTCTCAGACTGACCGTCTTTCTGAGGATGATAAGCAGTGCTGAAACTGAACTCTGTATCCAGAGTATGCTGAAGACTTCGCCAGAACTTTGAGGTAAACCTCAGATCCCGATCAGATATAATAGAAAGTGGTACTCCATACAATCTTACCACTTCCTTTATATATATCCTGGCTAGATGATCTAGAGAGAAATCCTATCTAATAGCAATGAAGCCTGTAGAAATTGTAAGATGATCAATTATGACCTAGATAGAATTATTGCCTTTGGATGTTTTAGGAAGTCCAGTGAAAAAGTCCATAGTGATGTTTTCCCATTTCCATTCAGGTATGGGTAATGGTTGTAACATCACCTTAGACTTTTGTCTCTCAGCTTTAACTTGCTGACAAACCAAGCATCGAGAGACATATTCAGCAACATCTCTTTTCATGCCATCCCACTAGAATTACTCTTTAAAGTCCCTATACATCTTCGTGCTTCCAGGATGAATAGAGAATGAAGAACTATGAGCCTCATCCAGCAGCTCCTTCTTTAATTCTAGGATGGTAGGAACACAAACCCGATTCCTAAACTTTATTATCCCATCACAATCAAGGTTGAATTCAGGAACATTTCTCACCTTCTTTTGTAACTTGACATCTTCTTTCTGCGCCTCTTTAATCTTCACATGTATAGATGGTTGAACATTCATTTGAGAAAGATACGATTTTTCCCCTTTCATTATAATTCCAAGATACATCCTTTGTAAATCCATAAATATTGGATCTTTTTTATCATCTTCATGGATAAGCTAGCATGGTCTTGTCGACTTAATGCATCTTCCACCTTGTTTGCTTTCCCAGGGTAGTAATGAATTGAGCAGTCGTAATCCCTAATCAGCTCCAACCATCTTCTTTGTTGCATATTCAGCTCATTTTGTGTGAAAATATACTTTAAACTTTTATGATCAGTATAAATGTCACACTTTTCTCCATAAAGATAATGCCTCCAAATCTTTAATGCAAAGATTACCGCAGCTAACTCCAAATCCTGAGTTGGGTAATTTTTCTCATGGATTTTCAACTGTTGTGAGGCATAAGCTATCACCATATCATTTTGCATAAGAAAACACCCCAGCCCCTTCTTGGATACATCACTATAGATCACAAAACTTTCTCCACTACAAGGAAGTGTGAGCACAGGTGCACTGGATAACTTTATTTTCAACTCCATGAAATTCTCTTCACATTCCTAAGTCAACACGAACTTAACTCCTTTTTGAGTCAACCTGGTGAGTGGATTGGATAATCGTGAAAAATATATCACAAAACGTCGATAATATCCTGCCAAACCAAGAAAAATTCGTATCTTAGTTACTGTTGTTGGTCTCTACCATCTTTCAATAACCTTTGTTTTTTGCTGGATCTACAGATATCCCCTCTTTTGAGATTATGTGACCCAAAAATGAAAATTTTTGAAGCCAAAATTCACAATTGGTAAATTTGGCATAAAGCTTCTCCTTTCTCAAGTTCTTTAATACAATTCACAAGTGATCTTCATGTTCTTCCTTGATCTTTGAATAGACAAGAATATCATCTATAAAGACTACCACAAACTGATCAAGATAGTCTCTAAAGACTCTATTCATCAGATCCATGAAGATAGCAGGGGCATTAGTAAGACCAAATGGCATCACTATAAATTCATAGTTTTCATACCTTGTATGGAAAGTCATCTTTGTTATATCCTCTCTTTTGACCTTAATTGATGATACCCTGAACGAAGATCAATCTTGGAAAAGTATTGAGCTTCGAGTAGTTGGTCAAAGAGGTCATCAATGCATGGTAGAGGATACTTGTTCTTGATAGTGATCTTGTTAAGTTCTCGATAATCAATGCAGAGTCTCATTGATCCATATTTCTTATTAACAAATAGAACAGGTGCTCCCCAAGGTGATGCACTGGGGCGTATGAATCCTTTATCAATATTCTCTTTGAGTTGCTTCTTCAATTCCTGCAACTCAATTAGGGCCAATCTATAAGGAGTCTTTGAAATAGGCAAAGCACCCGGTAGGAGTTCTATTGAAAACTCTACTTCACGATTTGGTGGAAGACCAGGCAATTCATCCAGAAAGACATCATCAAATTCCCATACAATGGGCATATTATTAATCTTGAGTTTCTCTCCAACCATTTGAGATAAATAAACTTCATTTAGTGGAATCAAGACCCATAAGATAGAATTAATTTCCACTGGAAGGTTATGTTTATCCTTGCATCGATAGACGATCAAAGATTGATCTAGAATATGAAATGTGACTTCCCTTATTTGGAAATTGATATGAGCTCTATATAAAGAAATCCAATCCATGCCAAGAATCACATCAAATTCCACTATAGGAAGGATTACAAGATTTGCAGGAAGCACTTTCCCACAAACTTCAATCGGAGAAGAATTGTAAACATTTGATGCGACTGTTGTTCCATTAGGAGTTGTCACAACCAACTCAACAACTAATTTTTGAGGTAATAAAATGATACCCTTAGAAAATTATTAATAAATAAAATAGTGGGTGGATCTAGAATCAAATAAAACATTTGCTACTTTAGAGTGGATGGTAAGTGTACCTCTCACCACTTCATTGTCATACTCCACATCGCTGATAGTAATTGCATGTGATGTTAATTTGCCTTTGGCCTTAAGAGTTTGTTGACGTCGATCATCATCATCAACCCTTGGATTTAGGCATTGATTTGCATAATTCCCCATCTCCTTCCACTTGAAACATTGAAGTGTGGTAGGTTCATTCTATGTATCCCTTCCTTTGTTCGCATCATTAGACATCTTCTTCCCATTATTTCGACATTCAATTTCCCGATGACCTTCTTTTCCACACTTATAACATTTTCTTGTCCCCTTAAGACAATTTACTCCATGTTTCTTTCCACACTTTGAGAATAAGGGAAAACTCATCTTCTTTTCAGTGTGGTCTTTAGATTTTCTGTTGAATTCCATTTTCTTCTTCTTATCAAACCCATGTGACTGATGGTTTACACCAATCTCCATCTCAACCTTGAGAGCACATCGAAAAATTTCCTCATAGCTATTGAAGTCCCTTATGGCTAACGCCCTTCGAAGAATTGGTTTTAAGACACTAAATAATTGATCGATCTTACTCTCAGGTTGGATAATAATTCTGGAAGCGTACCTTGAAAGTCTTGTAAAATTTTCTTCGTAGGTACCAACGGATTCATCATCCTTTTTCTTCAGTTCAAGAAACTTCTTCTCCATCTTTATTCGAATAATATGAGGGAAATACTTATTGAAAAATAAGTTCTTGAACTCGTCCCATTCCATGGACTCAATTTAATCCTTTTTCCTCGTATTCTTAATAAGATTCCACCATTGATCAGCATCACCTTCCAAACGATACACTGCTAAAATGAATTTATCATGTTCAGAACATTGAAGAACTGAAAATATCTTTTTAGTGGTATTGATCCATTGTTCAGACACTAATGGATTAGAAGACCCACTGAATGAAGGTGGACGCTGCCTCATGAAGGATTCAATAGGATATTGCTCCTTCCTTTTCTCCTTTGGAAGTCCTGCATGATTCATAGCTTGAGAAAGTTGTGTGAGCATGGATATAGGATTTTTCATTCCAGCTCCCATAACGTTTGGTTGCTCAGGGGGACAATCATTACATTTCCTGTCGCATTCCATATTAACACGGTTCCGTCGGGTTCCAGCCGTTGACTAAAACCAAGAAGAATAGTGTGAGCAACAATAATTATAATAGGAAAACCACATAATCAAGAATAAAATTTCACACTTAAGGTCTTATCATAGGTTGTTCATGGCCATTTTTAAAATACTAAGATTGTGTTCTATGCTTAGACATATCCTTAGGTTTCTTACTAAGGCTTTCACATCCTAGTTTCAAAAGGTTGACTATACCTTTCCTCTGATACAAACTATAGCGACCCATACTTTACAAACATGGTTAATACTTCAAAATTAAAGCATACATATTACAATATATACAAAACCATGATAGGACCGTATAGGTATAGTGTCTTTAGAAACTGGGAAACATAAACAACTGGTTCATAAAGCATCTACACGGTCTCCCATTTATTTCATCATATCTATAGTCCCTTTTTGGCATATCTTACTTAATAACCTTCTTCCTGACCTGGGGAAAGAAAACATATAAAAGGGTGAGCTCAAATGCTCATAAGGGTAACCAAAATAAATATCAATCACATCAAATTCATAAGAACATAACATTTTGGAAATCTTACCCTGCAAAAGAGATCATAATTTCATAACATGGGATAAATCATGGTAGTGAAATGTAATCCCGATAATCATAACTTAAAACCTGAAACTTTGTGGCATACACACATAATCATATAGAATCATTTATTATTAGTCAAGACTCATTTCCAAGACTATCTTTGTAGACAAAGTCCATTTCTGAACTAAGTTCACTCCTCGTTTCAGTCCTGTTTCACTAAACCGATTTAACCTGCCGTTCCATCCATGTTTATCTCATGAGATATAAAATCTTTACCCAATGCATTGGAGGGATATATAGGTCCCACCCATCTCATAATGATACCATTATTATGTGTTCCACATAATCATAAACCATACATCATAGCATAACCCATGTAATAAAAATGGGAATCTTAAACATCGTGACATCATAAAACAATTCATATAAGATAAAGGAATTCATAAAAATATTTCCATAACAACATAATCAAATCAATGTAATAATAGGGATAGAAACAAAACCTATATTATCTTAGATAGAAAATAATTTTGATAAAAACACTTGAACTCTATTCTTGTGGAAAATATCCTTTCTACTTCAAAAACATTTTTCATTTCTTAACATGTCATACAATTTTAAACTAAAAGAAGTTGATTAAAAATAAACTTGAAAACTTGTAAAGGAATATTATTGGAAATAATGTTTTAAAAATCCATTCATGTCGTATAAGTATAGAAAAAACATTCTTCTCGTACTATTGGCGGAAAAGTCAAAAAGTACCTCGTACGAAAAACGACAAAAGATTCCTTTAATATCTTTTACTAAAAACTCACCGAAGGTAAAAATTGGATTTAAACAACTTTTGGAGGATATATATAATATTATATATTGAGGAAACATGGATTTGGATGACAAATATTCCCCAGTAAATTCTAAAGTATAAACAATCTCGGATAAAAATTGAGATTGCGATATTGTCCCTTACCTTAGGTCCGATTTGCTTCGTAAGTGTCCGAACCTCCTGTATAATGATTTAAATAATGTTATTGACTTATTACAGAATCATACATATTTTTTTGATATCATATATGGTCATATTTTTAGCTTCTTATTAGTAATATTTCATTAATACTTGTTATTCGGGTGTT
This sequence comes from Viscum album, assembly GCA_963277665.1. Lineage (NCBI taxonomy): Eukaryota > Viridiplantae > Streptophyta > Magnoliopsida > Santalales > Viscaceae > Viscum > Viscum album. The sequence continues at coordinate 1,804,683,978 of OY728125.1, forward strand.
TATTACTTGTTGTTCTTATGCGTGTTTTGTCGAATAAATTCTTATTATTATCTTTAGGTTATAGGTACCTCATTTAAAGAATGGTATTAGTGTAATATATATCATATTGATTCATTCAATTCATTTATATAATCATTATTCAATGAAGATCATGTAGAACGAGTCGCATCACACCGTGGAGACGGTATTCCGTATGTACGCACGAGCGATAATATCATTCCCATGATCGTGGAATTGTATTGTAGTGTATGTATACTATTTTAGAATCAATATAACTTTACAATAATCATATATAGTTATTATTTACACCATTATAACCATCCAAGTAAGGTGGTGGTGGAAAATAGATTACACCACGGCGTGGAGACAGTATTTCGTACGTACGCACGCGCGGTGATTTCGATTTCCGTAGGATGGATAAGAGGTGAAATAGGGTTGTTCCATATTTATAATAATATATCCGTATATGAGGGATACTGATGTTATTACTTCATAATGAAACAACTAAAGAAGATGGAGTAGAAGAAGAATGGAACTTGAAGAAAACGGTAGAAGGTATTACCTCTTTCTCAAAGTGCCTCCTTTAAACTTTCTCTTAAGGCACTAGAGTTGGTATTTTGAGGAGACCAGTACCTATAGTAGGTTTCTAAGGAAGTGGGGAAGTGAAATGGGTAGGTTTTGGGCGTGTATGAAGGCTCAAATTGGTGTGAGGAAGAGAGGGAGGAGGTGCCCTTTTATAAAGGAGGAGAGGGGCACCTTTGGAAAAACTAAAAATATTATTTTATTATAAAGTCATATTCGGTTTTTAATAGCTCAAAATTGATTTATTTATAAGATAAGGTGGGGATGGGTCGAAATACTCTCATCCAATAGAATTTATACAAGTTTAGGTCATTATATTAACCTTATCTTTTAGTTTTAACTCTTAGTTAATTATATTAACATTTACCATGTCACTTTGTATTTTTATATTATATAGTTAATAAACTTACCATATACATCCAAGAGACCCCCAAGTGGTCCATTAATGATACACCTATCATGATATAAGTATCTTGGCAGAACCTTATATTTTTAGGAATATAATAACAATTAATAATATAATATTTGTTTTAAAAACTATTTTATGTCAATTTTGACAATATTTGGTAATTGATTTTTGTGAAAATAATAACAGAATTATTAGTTCTAAAATAGTTAATTAAATCAATACTAACATGTCATATTAACATAGAAAATTATTGGAATTCATAAAAATTCTCAAATTACATTTATTTGGTTATTTATAACATCAATTATGTCAATATTTCATTAATAAGATAATTACTGCATCATCATTGTGTCATAAATAAATTAAATTATTTATTGTCTAAAAATTACAAATAAAATAAAATTATGTAGGAAATCTATTTATATTTCTAATGAATATTTTTAGTCGAAAATATAATTTATATAACCCCTTATAAGAATTAATTACTAAACGATTTTTGTTAATGTCAATTTTGCCTTTACATTAAATTAATTAATCTAAATTGTCATTGTCACTACCAAGTGGCTCAATGGGGTCCCAAAATCAACCCAAGGATGACCATGGTCGGACACTACTCATCCAATAAGTATAAGACAAATGTCAAGGAAATTGTGAATTATTATAATATTCTTTTAACATTAAATTACCCTATTTACCTTTAACCGTAGTAAATAAAAATTACCATAGTTACTATTCATAATATCAAAAAAAAGTAACCTATTAACATAATTTGGACCCACTGATTCCAAATATGGAATCCATTTTTCAAAATTCAAAACACATAAGTTGCATTAATTAATTTAAAATAAATCTCATTGTTAAGAAAACGGGTTTTAAAAGTTAAAACATTGCCAAATATTGAAATGTTTTTACCTATGAATTAAATGTAAAATTAATGCTAATGACATAAATTATGGTAAAAATATATTCTATTTATACTTTAAAAACATTCAATATTATAATTTAACCATATAAAGTATTGCGATGAAAAAATTTGTTTTTAATTAAAATATAGCATGTTTTACTATACATTAAAATATGAAAGTTATCATAATAATATGAAAAATTTATCCAAAGTAAATTTTTATATCCTGATTCTAAGTAAGAATTTTATTTTTTTCAAATTGAACTTATAAACTTGCAAAAAACTATATTTAAAGTGGGTGCACCATCAAAAGGCGATAAAACTGCATTTTTTGAAAAATACATCTTTTATCCAAAAAAACTGATTTTTTTTTCATACCTCATTCTAGAAAATTTATAAGATGAATTAAGATATTATAAAACTAAAAATTCAGTTAATATTATTCATAATGGCTAGTTTATAATATTATAATATATCGTTGTTTAGTGAAACTCAGTATTGCTTACTACACACGCTATCGAGGAAGGTCGTGATTGCGTGTAACGCAAGCCAAGCTAGTGTTGTGTGTAGTGGAAGATTCCTTTCCGTATAACATATTAAAAAATTATACTTCTCATAAAATATCAGGGTGTTACAGCATAGGCCAAATTCTAACACGCACACCCTGAGCATATCCTCCAACACCTGAATAGTGTGCTCGGTCTGCCCTTCTGTCTGGGGCTGAAAAGTTGTACTCATCCGCAGCTGAGTCACGAATGCCTCCTACGGGCCTCGCCACAATCGTGATTTAAACCACATGTCATGGTCAGAGATGATCTTCAAGGGTACTCCATGAAGGCATACGATCTCCCAAACGTGCAGATGCCCTAGACTCTCCACCGAGCTCTGCTCCCTAATGGCAAGGAAGTGCACCGACTTCGTGAGTCGGTCCACTATCACCCAAATAGAATCGTGTCCCTTCACTGTGTGCGGAATCCCTATGATGAAGTCTATAAATATTTCATTGCACTTCCTCTCCGGGATATCAAGGGGATGCAACATCCCTGCCGGAACCTGATGCTCTGCCTTCACCTGCTGATAGGTAAGACACCGAGAAACGAACTCATCTACGCTCTGCTTCATGCCAGACCACCCCAACTGCTGCTGAAGGTCTCTATACATCTTCCCCACACCGGGATGTACAGCCAAGGGAGAAGTTTGGAATTCCTGCATCACCACCTCCCGTATATCCACTGATACTACAGATCACCCTTGAAACAAGATATTGTGGTCCCCTTCTTTAAAATACACATCGGGTGCATCGCCCGTGGATCTCTGATCACACAGTACCTCACTATCAACATCCCCCAACTATGACTCTCCCACATGATCAAGGAGATAAGGAGTCAACATCATCGACTATAGAAAAGTCGTACCCTCCTGCTACACCAAGGTCAGCTGTAGGAAAGCCAACTGCCCTGAAGCTTTCCGCACTAGATGAGCCTCAGACTTCCTGCTAAGGGAATCTGCTACTACATTTCCCTTCCCTGGAGTGTAGACTATCTCGAAATCATAGTCCTATAGAAACTCCAACCAGTGCCTCTGCCTCAGATTCAGATCTCTCTGAGTGAAGATGTACTTGTGGCTCTGGTGGTCTGAGTAGACCACAAAACGCTCACCCAGAAGATAGTGTCTCCATAACCTCAAGGAGAAGACCGCAGTTGTCAACTCCAAATTGTGAGTCAGATAATTCTGCTCATGGTGACTCAACTGCCTTGACCCATATGAAATTACTGCCCGCTGCTGCATCAGCACGCACTCGAGCCCTGCTCCTGAAGTGTCGTAGTATGCCACAAACTCAACGCCCTCCTCTGGCAGTCTCAACACTGGATCACTATTCATCCTCTGCCTCAAATCATCGAAGGCCTTCTAGCACTGATCAGTCTAGGTGAATAGTCTTCCCTTCTGTGTCAATGCAGTCAAAGGGGTAGCAATCTTGGATAAGTCTTCCATGAACCTCATGTAGTACCCTACCAAACCAAGGAAGCTATGCACCTCAGACGCAATCTTGGGTGGATCCCAAGCAAGCACTGCCTCTATCTTTGCGGGATCTATGGCCAAACCCTATTCTGAAATGACATGCCCCAGAAAGTGAACCTCATGAATCTAGAACTGACACTTCAAGAGCATCCCATACAGCTGGTGCTCCTGAAGTAAGTCTAGGACCATCCTCAAATGCTTTGCGTGATCCTCCTATTTCGCAGAGTATATGAGTACGTTGTCAATAATGAAAACCACAATTCGGTCCAAGTACGGTTGGAAAATCTGGTTCAACAAATCCATGAAGATGGCAGGGGAATTAGTAATGACAAAGGGAATCACCAGAAACACATAATGCCCATAACGACAATGGAAAGCCAACTTTGGGATGTCATCCTCATGAACCTGCAACTGGTGGTATCCGGATCGAAGATCAATCTTAGAGAACCACTTCGCACCTCTCAACTAGTGAAAGAGGTCAAAAATCCTTTTCAAAGGGTACTTGTTATTTATCGTGGACTAATTTAGGTGAAAAAAATCCACAAAAAGTCATAGGCTCCCATCTACCTTCTTCACAAACAAAACTGAAGCTGCATAGGGGGACACACTAGGCCTAATGAATCCCTTCTCACGAAGGTCTTCCAACTGAATTCATAGCTCTAGAAGCTCTGTGGGTGCCATTAGATAAGTCAAACATGATATTGAGGCAGTCCCCGGCTGCAAGTCAATCCAGAACTCCATCTCGTGCCTAAGAGTTAGTCCCATGACATCCTTAGGAAAGACGTCCATGTAGTCCTCTATAACGGTCGGGATCCATGTGGTTGTAGAGTCTGCTGCTCTGAGAGCCATGCTTGCCAACTGATGAGAAAAAGGCAATGATCTCCTGCTCAGAGTACCTGTCTACTCTGCCACGAGGTCTTGTTCACCTAGAATGGTGAACCTTGTCCTATCAGAATACACGCCTCTGACTCTTCTGTGACGACAAACGATCGGGGCGTGAACCATAGAAAGACAATCCATGCCCAGGATGACATCGTGAGGTTCCATCGTGATGACCAGTAGGTCCCACGTGAAACTCCCTCCTCCAAATGACTGTTCAAACTGTCTGCAAACAAAGGACACTAACGAGGCACTTCCCGTAGGAACCTCGAGGCTAAGCACAGGTGTCAGCGCCTCTACTGGGAGCTCCAACTCTCGTACCAAAATTAGCGATATAAAAGAGTGGTCGGCGCCTGTATCTACTAGTACCGAAGCAAGTTTAGAGTAAACAAAAAGCGTACCTCAGACCATCTCGTGTTTTGGGGGGTCAAGAACACCCATAGCCTGAAGCTGCCCATGGCCCCTACCGCCAGCTCCCTGAGCCTGACGTGGGCCACCCTGTGGTGGCGGTGGAAGGACCTTGAAATGATGTCCCCCACCACCAGGTCCTACCGCTCTACCTACACTGCCTCCCTGAAGACCACCATGTGCTCTCCTGGTAGATCCCAGGTCATGGCACTGCCTCTGCCACTACGGTGCGCCCATTGCCTGCCACGGCTGCTCGGTATGCCTGATCGGGTAGTCCCATGCTAGGTGACCCCATCTGTCAAAAGAATAGCACTGGATATCTCCTGACTACCCTGGTGCTCTATGGCACCACTATGGTGTACGACCCTACCCCTAAGTCTTCTCATGGAAGGGTCTCCTTGACTGAGGCCCTACTCTCTACCGCCTGCCTGTTACCGAAGACTATGCTCTAAAGCGACCACTACTAGGCCCTGCCAGCAGGCATCTCTCATACAAGAATCTCTCTATCACAAGCGCCCGCTCTAGTACCCCGAAATAAGTAGGGATTCACATGGGCACTAAACTAGCACAGATATCCTTGAAAAGAACCTACTAAAACTTCTGTGCCCAAAAGTAACTATCAAGGATCATATCCTGCAAGTAGCATGTGAGATTAGAAAACTTGGCCGAGTACTGAGCCACGGTCATCCCCCGGCTTCAGCTCTAGAATCTCTTTAATCCGAATAGATTGTAAACAAGTGGGGGAGTACTCCTCCCAAAAGAGCTATTGGAAGCCAGCCCACGTGAGAGACGACTCATCATGGGTCTACGTAACCAACCCCCACCAACGCCTGGTCATCCCGAGGAAAAGGCTGGAAGCTAGGGATACCATCTGGTTTATCGATATCCATACTAGCCTGAAAAGTCGGTCCATGGAATCTAGCCAGTCTTCTGCTACCTGGGGATTCGGGTCCCCGCGGAACTTCTACAGCCACTGATGCTGGAAGTCTCGGAGCGCACTCAGCCTGCGCTCAACCTCAGCATGTGCTGCTAGTACTAACCTCCACTCTCCAGATGGAGGGGTTAATGGTGAATCACTGGGTGGAAGGGGATCATGTGACGGTCCCTGAACTGACGCCTCGTTGCTCACCAGGTCATCATCATGAACTGGAGAGGGTAACCTGGCTGGCTGATGTTGTGGGGGAATCCTGAAAATTATCAAGGATTATCGCGATCAGATGAGCATATATATATAACAGTAATCACATAGGGAAGATGACTCAAAAAGTACAGTCAAACACTCAATCCTACTAGATGCATGTTCCAAATTTCCCTATAACAAATGTATCAGCATGCTGATTCGACAAGCGGGTTATCAGGGTCCTGGTGAATGGATACGTCGGCTGCCCGTACCATGACTAGAATCCCTGGCCTAGGAGTAGCTCTTGAGACATGTCGACACTATTGCCCTAAATCCCAACCAATTCCTTTTTAGGGACGTCTGAACAACACCCCAAGAAACTAACCATCCTCTAATACCACTTTTTCATGACCGAACCTTACCGGTCTCGAGCCGCAACTACCCCAAGCCCACCTCCATAGGCCAAGGTCTGGTGACAAGTGTTGAAGTCATAACGATCCTGGGGAGGCCTTCGCCTAAGTACCTGTACACATACACACATCCTACTCAATGCAGAAGTGCAAAGTAAAAAAGAAAACCAAAGGACAAACAACTATAACCCAACCAAAGTCATGCATCAACTTCTAAATAGAGAAAGTAGAGTGCTGAAAAGTACTGACAAGGTAAATGAATAGAAAAGGGAAAAACACGCGTCCAACCCAAAAGTTACCACAACCCGGAAACAGGTAAGCAAAAGTGAACAACTGGAGAGTCCCACACCTGAAAACTCTAATGCGACCCTAGTACGCGGCCCAAGCTCATGTGCCCTCTACGCTCCTCCGCAGTAATGATCGACCTGTCCATCATCTGCAAAGGCACACCAGGTGTGGGCAAAGCCCAAGCAGGGGTGAGTATAAAGATACTTAGTAGGATGCCCCAAAATCTCAATGGACAAAAAAATGAGGCACTAAAGAGGTGAGAAGTAGACAGAACAAATAATAGTGAAGGATTACAATAAATAGAGTGCAGCTCATCCCAACAAGAGAAAGGAAGCAGACTCGTCTAAATGCAAGGAGCTAGAAACGGAAAGCACGTCGCATACCCCGCATGTCTTCACTCCTCCTGGATGGAGAGTAACTGATCCCTAGGATTGGGAAAAAAATTAGGGTGTATATATATATATGATCAACAGGAAACCCTAACGAGTGTGTAAGGGGATCTCCATCTCCAAGCTCAGCCTAGGAAAAGACGCTAATAGTTCAAAGGATATCCATCACTGATTCCCAAATGTCTCGCACGTCAAAGTTGTCTCATTGGTGAACTGTCCAACTAAGGGTCCCGCTCCGATAATCACAGATAAAATTAAATGACTAGCCTAATAGAAAGGGATGAGCCTAAAAGAAGTTTCCATGTAACCCATTGCCCAGGCCAGCTGGAGGGTAAACCCTAAGAGGTTTTCGGGTAACCCACCGCCCAACCTAGCTGGAGGGTAAACCCTAAGGTCAATGGGTAACCCATTGCCCAGCCCCACTGGAGGGTAAACACTAAGGTCAACGGGTAACCCACTGACCAGCCCCGCTAGAGGGTAAACCCTGATACGTCGGTGGGTAACCCACTGCCTAGCCCCACTGGAGGGTAAACCCAGAACTAGTCGGGTAACTCTGCACTACTCGTGCCATCACTGGGTGTCACTAACATCACTATCGTGCGTTAGTTCGGAGTGCGTCAAAGGAACCTCCGACCAATGAACATTCATATTTCCAAATTTAATGAGATCCTGAATGAGGCTTCACACGCTCAAATAGATTACATTATTATAATCCTCATGGAAAAACACACGAGATAGACTATTTACTCACTTGAAATGGACTCCCAATGAAAAAGTTATTCAACACCACTTTATACACATAGGACATCTTGTGGGTCCCACACCTCGGTCCTAAAAATATTTAGGTAAACTACACCATCATGATGCTCTCGAAAAAACACACCAAATAGACAATTCATTCGCCTCGAACATACGTCTGATGAAAAGGTCGTAATACGCAGCACACAGCTTAAAAGACGGCCCATGGGGACCATGCCTCAACTCCATATTCAATGCCTGAAACCCCCTATAAAATCTTGTCTCGACGCCAGGGTTACAACGCCACTGACGGCTCCTAAAACAGACTCTGGATGTACTCGCGCCATCTGAAACAAGAATCTCAGTGAGGCACTAAATAACACTTAACGGACGTGTCACACCACTGAGCCCCGGTCTCGAGAATTAAAAATTCCCGAGACCATCTCAAAACCTCCGTATAGATATGAGGATTGCGTTTATGTAGACGGCACGCAAATATGATACTCAATTTGAATGTTAGAGGCATTTTAATGCCAACAGACGGAGATGGGGTTGGCCAAACCGGTTCAGTCGGTCCACCCCTTCAGACCGGCGGTTCGCGGCTTGGTTGCCCAGACCGCCCAGTCCACCGCGGCCCACGGTTCACCGTGTGGGCCCCACCACTTCACCAAGAATAGAATGATCCGGTCCGGATTTTCCCCCATGGGACCCACGTTTCACGGGTCTCGGTCCGCTCCGAGGGTCGCGACGACCCCGGTCTCGCGCCAGACACCGACCAGCGAAGCCCGCCAGCGCGCACCCCCCCTACGGCCTGAACCGTTGGGCCGCCATCTCGCTCACCCACGTTAAATGCCGAGGAGCCTGCACCACCGCCTGGGGAGCCCGCGCCGCCATCTTCACCCACCGGACCCCCGCGCAGAGCCGTCGGACCACCTTGGAACCACCAGAAAATAGGGTTTTGGCCAAAAACTTCCTAAGGTCACCTCGGACACCCCAGGACTCGAAAATTTGATCCGAAAGAATCGTTGGAAATCTCGTATTGATCCCTAATGAAAAATGACCATTGTTCAATAATTAAACAGCATTTCAATGCTATAAATTGATTTCAAAGAATGTGCAAGAAATTAAAATGAAAACGCAACGATTCCTACCTCGTAGGGCGTAGACCGATGATCCACGATCGATCCGCCTTTTCTGGAACTAAAAACGCCTTTCCGTGGAGGAGTTGGAGCTTGAAGGAAGGGGAGGGGAGTTCTTGTTGGGAGATTCCGCCAGAGAAATGTTAAGGGGGAAGAAGGGGATGGATGTGTTTAAGTAGGGAAAAATTAGTTAAAAATTAATTAATTTTAAACACCCACCAGTAGGCTCATACCTGAACTGTAGACAAGGTCGAGGTTAAGCCGCTCCTAGGAAAAAATCCACATTCTGAGCGCAAAGGTGGTCTCAAAATTTTAATTCGAGCCTCTATTTACAAGTATTAAAGTTCATGCCTGAGGCCGCTAAATTATGAAAAGGCCCCTGGTGGCGTTTTCGATAGAAGGGTCACGCCCGTGAACGTTACACCCCTCCTAGGGTAAACATCACGCTCCGGAATCAACGGTTTCATCGGGGTTCCCATCCGAAAAACCGTTTAGGAGATTTTCATTTTTTTTGGGTGTGACTAGTGTGAATGCACTTAAAATTTAATTCTGACCACACCGGGGTTCGGAATCACAGGCCGCTTGAATGCCCTGCTATGTAATAACATCAAGAAAAATTAAAATTCATATAGGCTCAAAACCGAAGTTCTTACATCAATTGTAACACCCCTGAATTATAAAGGGTTAAATCACTAAATGATATGACTCATTTTAATAAGGTGCACCTTCTTTTTCGGGAGCCTATCAAATTAGAACTTCACAATTAATCATGCTTGGCCTGAAGTAGTGATTAGGATGGGTGACCTTCTGGGAAGTTTCCTAGGTTGTGTGTGATTGAGGACAAAACACACTTGAAAGAACATGTGTTGGCCTGTGGGGACTTTCATTAGTCAGATGACCCGTTCAGGCATGTGGGTGGACCCTTGGGTGGGGACCACATGTCTGTGGGGCAACTAGTGGTACCTGGCGGGCCAAGACCCGATGGCCATGTTAGGGCGGGGTGTCTGTATTGTCACAGGGACCCAATTTTCACATTTGGTATCAGAGGTGGTACCCAGCCTTAAGTGCGGTGCACTACCTAGGTTGAGATGTAGGGCCCACAACGAGGACGTTGTGCTCTAACGGGGGTGATTGTAACACCCCTGAATGAAAAAGGGTTAAATGAATAAATGATATGACTCATGTCAACAAGGTAAACCTTCCTTTTCGGGATCCTATCTGATTAGAACTTCACAGTTAAGCGTGCTTAGGCTGGAGTAGTGATCAGGATGGGTGACCTTTTAGGAAGTTTCCCAGGGTGTGTGAGAGTGAGGACAAAGAACACTGGAAAGGACATGTGTTGGCATGTGGGGACTGTAATTAGTCAGATTACCCATTCAGGCATGTGGGTGGACCCTTGGGTGGGGACCACATGTCTGCGGGGAAACTGGTGGTACCTAGCGGGCCAGGACCCGACGACCATGTTAAGGCGGGGTGTCTGTGTTGTCACTGGGACCCATTTTTCACATTATAGCTCACCCCTAAAGTAAATTATAAATTCCATGGATCATTCACACATTTGAAAAGAACACATATAACTTCCACAAATAGAACCGAAATGACACATTTATATAAAAAACACACATTTCAAGTCATACTGACCACATATTATTTCGAATTGATGTTTGGCTGATTCCAACACATCAAAAATAAATTATATATCATTATCCATAATTTTGAAAACAATATGAGCTTATTTTCATGGTTTTGACTCGGTAACCACTTCTTAGACGTACAAAATCCTTACTAAACATGTGTTGGGGGTTCAAAACTAGGAAAAAATGTCAAATTACCCTGAAATTATAGGATAATGACCGTAGATTAAATTGTTTAATGTAAGAACCAACGACCTGTCATTCCAAGTTATGGTTAGACCAAGATGGACGTAAATACATTTTTTGTGTTTTAAAACACTAAAACGATCATGTAATGGTAAAAACCATAGAAAACAACCTAATATTGATGTGAAATCATGGTAAAACCATCTTTTTGTTATTTTTGATGTGTATATGTAGATGACACATCAATATGATGTGCATTTTGGTTGTAATGACTCAATACGCTCTTCTTAAAGGTATAAAAGCCTTTCAAGACATGTATCAGGGGGTCAAAACTAGGAAAAAAATAGATTTCCCTTAAATTAGAGGAAAATGATCATAGATTGAATTATGAAATATTGGAACTGATGACAGATCATTCCAAGTTACGGTTTCCCTGGGATGACCATAAACACTTTTTAGCCTTTTAAAACACTTAAACATTTGTGGAATGGTAAAAAACATATAAAATGACCTCATATTGACATGGAATCATTGAAATACCACCACTAAATTAATTTTTTATGTTTACACATCAATACGATGTGTGTTGTGTTTGGAATGACTTTGTAAACATTTCTTAAAGGGTACCAAATCGTTTTAAAACATGTGACGGGGGCCCAAAACCAGGAAAAAACATCGGATTTCCTTGAAATCATATGGAAAAAACATTATATTGAATTTTAAAATGTAGGAATGAAAACAAGAAATTTTAGGTTATGGTTTTTTTGAGATGGCTGTAAACCCATTTTTAGTGTTTTAAAACACTAAAATGTATGTGTAATGGTAAAAACAATAGAAAGAAACCTCATATTTATGTGAAATCGTGAGAAACTCACCATTGAGTTATTTTTTATATGTACTCATAGAAAAAATTCTAATCTGACATGCAGTGTGGTCAGAATGACTCAGTAAAAAACTTCATAAAGATACAGAAGCCATTAAAAACATATCTTGAGGGTCAAAATCAATCAAATGACATCATATTTCCTTGAAATTAGAGGGAAATGATATTAAATTAATTTTTTAAATATAATAACTAAATGCATGTAAAGTCTTGGTTTTCACCTTGTAAGACTTTGAAATATTTCTATATATATTTCGAGAGCTATGCACTGAGGCAGCATGAAATTTCGAGGCTTGATGTGCCCAGAATTAATTTTATAAAAATATTAAGTATATTTTATAATGTAAACATTATGGAAATGGTATATCTTCTAAATGGTTGATCAGATTAGAAATATGAGGCCACGATTTTTTCTGGAATGTGGCGTTTACCCTAGGCAAAACATAAATTTTTTTGGTGCGTGACTTCTGTGTAAAAATACACCCATGGGTAAAATCGTAAATAAAATAATAAAACATAAACCCCAGACATAATTTCAAATAAGTTTTGAACAAATAATTATATTGGAAATCTAATACCACTATTTAGTTCATAATAGGGTGTTTTACCTAAGTGCAGCATAAAATGAGACGGTGTGGGAGGTTCGGTTCCCACAACCGTTGGTGGGAGTATAACAACCCTAATTTTTATTACACACTTAAAACTGATTTATTACATAAAATATTCACTTGATACAACATATAATATCGATAGGTCTAGTGTCTTTGGGTCTTGGGAACATTACAAAATAGCTTTGAACATAAAACACACAACATCTTTATTGAAAACTTCCTTTACATGACCACAACATTCCCTCGTACTTAGCATTGCATGGGATAACCTGAGGACATGCATAAGAAAAGGGTGAGCTATAAAGCCCAGTAAGAGAATAAGAATTTTATAACATGAGGAATACAATAAATGTTAGAAAATATTAATATCAATGGATCACAAGAGAAACATGAACATAAAGTCATGATAAAGCATGATAATCATAACATGGAAATGTGGCAACAACACTTAACATGGAATTATCATGAGCCAAGGCTCATTGCACATGGAGCATGAGTAAACCCTCATTACACATGAAGCATGAGTAAAACCTAATTTGACTTAAATTATCATGATTCAACACCCATTGCACATGATTTATCATGATACTATACTTTACCCAATGCATTGGAGTGCTATCAAGGTGCACCCTTCTTAAACATTTCATTTCATTCATAAGTGTGCCACATGGATCATATAACATGGAATCAATCAATATCATAAGTTATTCAATGATTAAGTAATGTGGAATAAATACATGAAAGTAACATTAAATATGTATATGTGCATGAAGGTGAATACCCTTGATAGATACATGGGTATGGTATTCACTGCACAATGATCTTGTCTTGAAAAAATGCGGTGCAATTTCGGCAGCATAACGACGTGACATAAAGATTCATGAAAATGGTTGATGAGATAGAAAAGGGTGTCTCATCATATGTACATGAAATTTACAGTAAGGGGATCATATAGATACATGTCCCAACAAACTTAATGGAATTTAGATGCATAATACAAAATAATTACTTGGATGTAAAAGAGGAGGGAGAAATCCCTTACGGAATTTCGGCATGGTAACAGGTGTACATGGGAGAATTTAATGACAGATAAAGGGGTATCCATCATCAAAAAATAAATATGGCAGTATGGGGGAGGTGAAAAATTATACTCCAACATTTTCAATTGAAAACAAAAGGGCATAACAACTTAAAGAAAATTGGATAAAATGAGAAAGGAAGAAATCCCTTACTTGGAAGTATGATCCCAACGGATTGGGAGAGGCTTGAGAGAGGATTATTGGGAGCTTGGGTAACCTTAGGAGGATTCTAGAGAGAGGAGGTCAGGGGTTGGTCAAACGAAAAATTCTTTGAGTGGAGAGAAAGTCGGACCTTGGGTGGGTTTATATAGGAAAGGAGAGGGAATTCTTTATTATTTAGGTTTGGGTCACCACACATTAAACTAATCAATACCACAAACCATCCCATGGTTTGTTCCCATATTTTCTGCCAAAGGAAAGTGGAAAAAAATATTTTATAATTACAATGGCCTAACTTCTTAAAATAATAGGGTAGCTTATGTGGAAGTGAGTCACACTCTAAAAGAAAAACAATTTAAAAAGACAAAACATTTTATAAGTCTTCGACGGTCCACAAAAGCTTTGTAAAATAAATCAAACAAATCTAAAATCATATTATTTTAATGATAAAACATATATTGGCCGAACATAATGTTTATATTAATTTATTACCTCACTATTGGGTCATTATGATGTCATTAAACACATTATATATTTAAACAGTATTTAATTTTTACCCAAAAATTCAACTGTCTCAGAAAATTATGAAAAATTCACTATTGGATAATTTCGATGTCCTGATTCAAAAAATAATATTCATTTTATCTAAATAATTTTATAAATATGTGAATTTTTACTTTTAAAATAAAAACTGATATTTACCGAAAATTCATGGGTTTTGACAAAAATAGTTTTCAAACCATAATAATAATTACAATTGAATTCATAAAATTATATGATCATTTATGTTTAATAAAAATTAATTTAATAATAATATTTTATGAAAATATTATTTAATTCAAAAATCCATTAATTCATCAAAATAGATTTCTTAGTTGACTACTAACTAAATATATTATTTTCCCTTTAAAAACTATTTACGAAGTGAGAATAATAAAATGAATGGACATTATTTATACAAAAATAATGTACATTTTCATAGTGCTAGGGTCTTGTTACATAACCCCTTATAACACACGCATAATACAGAAGTTTATGGTGTGCGATGGTGACAGACTCTTGAGGTGGCTCAGATAACATCGCTCGGGTGGTAATCTCTATTAACTTCCAATTCTCATGTAGTCGGTTCCGCTCAAGCCTAACGTGTTAATGATTGACTTGGGATTTGTAAAGATCTAAGCCCAATGACGCCACCTCTATTCCAAGCTCCAATAAACGAGCTTCGTACGGGGAAAGTCTACTGGATGCGGCCATTGTTTCCTTTGTCTGAGTAAATTGGATTTGTTAAAGCCTTATATTTATAATAATCACGTGATCACTGTTTAACGGCTATATTAGCAACGATCACAATTAATTATGGTATTTTAATATCCAAAAACATAAAACCAATGAAGTTCACATTTTATATAACCATAATAAGACATTCAATTAGATCAAGAGGAATTTTCATTAATAAAAGTTTGGGTCGTTACAATCTTCCCCCCTTAAGAAATTTCGCCCTCGAAATTTTCTTTTCCCACTCTAAAACAAATGCAGGTAACTCTTATTCATCACTTCCTCCGATTCCTATGTCACTTCTTCAAACTTGTGATTTCTCTACAACACCTTGTCGGGTGAAATTGTCTTATTTTGTAGACCTTTTTCTCTATGATCTAAGATCTTCACTGGTTACTCCTCGTAAGAAAGATCATCCCTTAGTTTTACTTCCTCTGAAGAGAGTACATGTTAAAGGTCTGGTATGTAATTCATTAAGTGGTATACATGAAATACATCATGTAATATGGCCATGGTAGGTAGAAGTGCTAGTCTATAGGACACATCCTCCTACACAATCAAGAATTTCAAAGGGTCCAATGTACCTAGGACTTAACTTCCCTTTTTTCCAAACCTCAAAACCTTCTTCCATAGAGATATGCATTAAAATACCATGTCTCAAACTTTAAACTCAAGGTATCATTGACAGTTATATGCATAACACTTCTGTCAACTCTGGGCTACCTTGATATGTTGTTGAATGGTTTTCACCTTCTCTGCCATTTCATCTACAATTTCTGGTCCTAGCATCTTACTCTCACTGAATTCATCCCAATATGCTTGTATTCTGCACCTCTTCCCATACAGGGATTCATAAGGTGCCATTTGGATGTTCGAGTGGAAACTATTATTGTAGGTTAATTTAACTAATGGAAGGTGTTGGTCCCACCCTTATTTGAAGTCCATAAAACACGCTCTCAACATGTCCTCAAGTGTTTGGATAGTCTGCTCGGATTAGCCATCAATTTGAGGATGATAAGTTGTACTGAAGTTCAACTCAGTATCTAGATCATGTTAAAGACTCTTCCAAAATATAGAGGTGAATCTTAGATCTCAATCGGATACAATAGATAGTGGTACTCCATGCAGCCTTACCACTTCCATGATATATATCTGTGCCAGTTGATCCAATGAGAAATCCTCTCAAATTAAAATGAAGTGTGTAGACTTTGTAAGATGGTCTATAACAACCTAGATTACATTGTTTCCTTTGGATGTCTTCAGAAGTCCGGTGAAAAAGTCTATGGTGATGTTCTCCCATTTCCATGCTGGTGTGGGCAATGGTTGCATAATCCCCTTAGACTTCTGCCTCTCTTCCTTAACTTACTGACACGCCAGGAATTTTTATGTATACTCACTGATCTCCTTAGTCATATTATCCCTCCAATAATACTCTCGGATATCTCAATACATCTTTGTGTTTCCTGGGTGAATAGATAAATTTGAACTTTTTGCATCATCCAAAAGTTCCTTCTTCAGCTCCGGACCTGATGGAACATATATTCTTTTCCCAAATCTCACAATTCCTTCTTCATTAACAATAAACTCCGAGAATTTCCCTTTTCTGATAGATTCCACTATCTTCTGAATTCCCACATCATCCTTTTAATAATCCATTAACCTTTCCAAAAGAGACGGTTGAGCAATCATTTGTGAAAGGATTGATGATGTTACCTTCTTTATGATTCCCATGTCCATCTTCATCAAATCTAAGAAGATTGGGTCCTTTAAAATTCTCGTCAATGATAGAATTGATGGGTCCTTTCTGCTAAGAGCATCTGCCACATTGTTCGCTTTTCCAGGGTGGTAATGGATTGAGCAGTCATAGTCTTTGATCAACTCTAACCATCTTTGTTGGTGCATGTTCAACTCTTTCTGTGTGAATATATACTTGAGGCTTTTGTGGTCCGTATATATTTTACACTTCTTCTCAAAGAGATAATGCTACCAAATTTTTCAAAAAAAATATCACCACAGTGAACTCCAAATCATGTGTTGAATAATTCTTCTCATGAACTTTCAATTTCCTTAAAGCATAGGCAATGACTTTGTCATTTTGAATCAACACACAACCCAAACCCATTTCCAAATCATTACTGAATACCACAAAAAGTTCTCCACTTGTGGGTAAAGTGAGAATGGGCGTAGTGATAAGACTCCTTTTTAACTCTGTGAACCTTTCTTCGCATTCATCACTCTAAGAAAACTTTACACCCTTCTTAGTTAGCTTGGTAATAGGGTTGGAAAATTGTGATAAATTTCTCACAAATCGTCGATAATATCTAGATAACCTCAAGAAGCTATGGATATTCGTTATAGATGTTTTCCTAGGCCATCCCTCAATTGCATTTTTATTGGAGGGATCCATAGATATCCCATTGTTTGTGATGATATGGTCCAAGAATGAGACCTCCTTCAACCATAACTCACACTTGTTGTACTTTTCATAGAGATTATCTTCCCGCAAGGTCTCTAGTATAGTTCTTAAATTCTCCTCATGATCCTCCTTGGTTTTGGAGTATATCAAAATATGATATATAAATACTACCAAAAATTTGTCGAGGTAATCCCTAAAGACCATATTCCTCAAGTCTATGAATATTTATGGAGAATTAGTGAGTTCTAATAGAATTAATGTGAATTCATAGTGCTTGTATCTTGTACGAAAATTATTATTGGGGATATATTCCTTTCTCACCCTTACATGATAATATACCGACCGCAAATCCACATTGGAGAATTATTGTGCTCCATGCAACTAATCAAACAAGTCATCAATTTTTGGGAGAGGATACCTGTTGTTTATCGTGATTTTGTTAAGCTCATGATAATCGATGAAAAGGTGCATTGACCCATCTTTCATCTTGATTAAGAGGACTGGTGCACCCCATGGTGAAGCACTTGGGCGTATAAACCCTTTAGATTCTCCTATAGTTGTTTCTTCATATCATCAATCTCCACAACAGCAATTCTATATGGATTCTAGGATATTGGAAATGACCCAGGTGTATGTTAAATTGAGAATTAAACATCCCTTCTAGGAGGAAGACTAGACAATTCCTCAGGAAACACTTCAGCAAATTCCCTCACAATAGGAATGTCTTCAAGGATGGTTCCCTCCATAGACTCAATCATTTGAGCCAGATACACGTTCTCATATGGAATTAATATCCATGATTGTGATGATGGATCTAAAGAAGATTCATCTTCCTCCTTGTACTTTTATTGAATCGGGGGTCGATTCTTCACATGTAGAGTGATTTCCCTCTCACAGCAATTTGTGTTGGCTCTATATAAGGAAATCCAATACATGCCCAGAATTGCATCAAATTCTACCAGAGGGAATATAAAGAGGTTATTCAGGAAATTCAATCCACAGATTATGACAGGGGAGGAGTTATATTCATGGGATGCATTGATTTCTCCATTTTCCATACTCACTAACATCTTTACTTCCATGATTTGTGGTGGTGTTGGGATTGTTCTACTAAACTTTTGGGATATAAAATAATGCATAGAACCTGAATAAAAAAGTATGTTTGCTATTATTGAATGAATAAATAGTGTACCTATCACCACTTTTTTTCGGGGTTCACCTCGACAGTAGTAATGGAAAAAGCTCTCCCTTGGTGCCTCGGAGGTTGCTGTTTGCCTCTGAAATTCCTTGGCTTAGGGAACTGATTTGAAATATGCCCTGGTTCTTTGAAATTGTCATAATGAACAACACGTTGAGGTTCGAATAGAGAATTCCTCTCCTCTTTTACAGCCATGGGTTTTTCTTGTCAACACTTAACAACTAGGTGCCCTTCTCTTCCACACCTAAAGCATTTCCTCATCCCCTTCAGGCAGTTTCTAGGGTTCTTCTTTCTGCACATTTGGAATGTGGGGTGTTGTATCTTCTTAGCACCGTTGGATTTATCCATCGGACCGCCAGCATTGAAGTCTACCTTATGCTTCTTATCCCCATGATACCCCTGAGATTATCCTATATCCATTTCGACCTTGAGGGAACATCATACAATTTCCTCCTAGCTAACGAAGTCACAGATCACCATCGCTTTCCGTAGGCTAGGTTTCAGCCCACCAAAAAAGCGTTCAACCTTGTATTCATGGGTAACGAAAAAGACAAAGGCATATCGTGCAAGCCTTGTGAAGTTTTCCTCGTACTCTCTGACATATTTGTCATTTTTTTCTTGACGTAAAGGAATTCACTTTCCATCTTAAGTTGGAGGGTGCGTGGAAAATATTTATCAAAAAACATCTTCCAGAAATCCTTCCATTTTAACGCCTCGATCTCTTCCTCAGGCTTTGTATTTTTGATCAACATCTATCATTGATTAGATTCACCTTCCATATGATAAGCAGCCATAAGAACCTTCTATTTTTTGTAACATTGAAGGATATAGAAGATCATTTCAATGGAGTTGATCCATTGTTAGTCGATTGAGGGATCAGATGATCGATTAAAAGTAGGAGGACTTTTTCTCATGAAGATCTCGATAGCAACTTGTTCTTTCTTAGGGTGGGTTTAATGTTCCTCTTCACCCTTATTTCTCTTAAAATATTGAGTTAACTGAGAGAGAATCATGAAAAAGTTCATGATTCTTTCTCCCATTAGATTGGGAATCTCATTTGCACAGTCATCACATTGATCTTCACATCGGTCGTTAGCCCGAGTCCTCCAATTACCGTCCATTGGCTGGAATAAATGGAATGTTAGGGGTAACAAATAAAAGGTAATCTAAGGAAAAAACTTATGACTTATAAATAACTTTTATTTCCTTAACTTATGAATCCATAGGCTTCAATCTATGATATCCATGATCTACTTTCTACATATATTCTTAGGGATATTTTTTAAACTCCCTAAATAAGGGTTCATACTAAGCTTACGAATTTACCAAAGCATATCCCTCAGGAGTGTCATAACCAAGAGTGAATAAAGGCCCATTTTTATGCACCAGTTCCCATTCGAGTCTAGCTCAAAGCGTTGTTTTCGGGTTTTACCCCTTGGATACAGACTATAACAACCCTACTTTTTATTACACAATTAAACCTAATTTATTACATAAAATATTCACTTGATAAAACATAGAAGATCAATAGGTCTAGTGTCTTTGAGGCTTAAGAACATTACATAATAGATTATAACATAAAACACACAACATCTTTATTTAAAACTTTCTTTACATGAACACTACATTCCCTCGTACTTATCATTGCATGGGATAACCTGAGGACATGCATAAGAAAAGGGTGAGCTATAAAGCCCAGTTAGGGAATAAACATGGAATAAAATGAGGAATACAATAAATTTTAGACAATAGAAATATAAATGGAGCACAAAATAAACATGAACAAAAAGTCATGATAAAGTATGATAATCATAACATGGAAATGTGGCAATAACACTTAACATGGAATTAGCATGAGCCAAGACTCATTGCACATGGAGCATGAGTAAAACCTAATTGCACATGAATCTTGAGTAAAACCTTATTGCACTTGAATTATCATGATTCCACACCCATTTCACATTATATATCATGATACTATACTTTACCCAATGCATTGTAGCGCTATCGGGGCGCACCCTTCTTAAACATTTCATTTCATGCATAAGTGTGATGCATGGATTATATAGCATGGAATCGATCAACATCATAAGTTATTCCATGATTAAGTAATGTGGAATAAATACATGAAAGTACCATTAAATATGTATATTTTCATAAATGTTAATACCCTTGATAGATATATGGGTATGGTATTCACTACACAATGATCTTGGCTTGGAAAAATGCGATGCAATTTCTATAGCATAACGGCGTGACATAAGGTTCATGAAAATGGTTGATGAGAGAGAAAAGGGTGACTCATAATATGTACATGAAATGTATTTTATGTTTTTCATATAGATACATGTCCCAAAAAATGTAATGCAATTTAGATGCATAATACAAAATAATTACTTGGATGTAAAAGAGGAGAGAGAAATCCTTTACGGAATTTCAACATGGTAACGGGTGTACATGGGAGGCTTTAATGAGAGTTAAAGGGGTCTCCCATCATCCAAAAAAATTTGGTCTGTATGGGGGAGGTTTAAATTCATACCCCAACATTTTTAATTGAAAAAAAGGGCATAAAAACTTCAAGAAAATTGGACAAAATGGGAAAGGAAGAAATCCCTTACTTGGAAGTGTGAACCCAAAGGCTTGGGAGATGCTTGAGAGAGGCTTTTTGAGAGATCGGGGCACCTTGGGAGGATTTTTGAGAGAGGATGGAAGGTTTTGGTCAAACTATAAAGGCTTTGAGTGAAGAGAAAGTGGGAGCTTGGGTGAGTTTATATAGGGAATGAGAGAGAATTCTTTATTATTTAGGTTTGGGTCACCACATATTAAACTAATCAATACCACAAACCAGCCCATCATTTTTTCCCATAGTTTCTGCAAAAGGAGAGTGGAAAACAATATATTATATGAAAAATGGACGAAATTCTTAAAATAATAGGGTTGCTTATGTGGAGGTGAGTCACACTCTCAAGGAAAACAATTTAAAAAGACAAAATGTTTTATAAGTCTTGGAGGTTCCACAAAAGCTTTGTAAAATAAATAAAACAAATAAAAAATCACATTATTTTAATTATAAAACATATATTGGCCGAACATAATGTTTATAGTATTTTATTACATCACTATTGGGTCATTATGATGTCATAAAACACATTATATATTTAAACGATATTTAATTTTTACCCAAAAATTTGATTGTCTCAAAAAATTATGAAAAATTCACCGTTGTATAATTTAAAAATCATGATTCAAAAAATAATATTCATTTTATCTAAATAATTTTTAAATATTGGAATCTTTACTTTTTAAATAAAAACTGACATTTACCGAAAAATCCTGGGTTTTGACAAAAACAGTTTTCAAACCATAATAAAAATTACAATTGCATTCATAAAATTATATGATCATTTATATTTAATAAAAATTAATTTTATAATAATATTTTTAATAAAATATTATTTAATTAAAAAATCCATTAATTCATCAAAATATATTTCTTAGTTGAATATTAACTAAAAATATTATTTGCGCTTTAAAAACTATTTACGAAGTGATAATAATAAAATGAATGCACATTCATTATACAAAAATAATGTACATTGTCATAGTGCTAGGGTCTTGTAAGATAACCCCTTATAACACCTGCATAAGACCTAAGGGTAAGGTGTGAGATGGTGACAAACTCTTGGGGTGGCTTGTATAATATTTCTTGGGTGGTAATCTCTATTAACTTCCACTTCTCCCATAGTCGGTTCCACTCAAGCTTAATGTGTTCAAGATCTGCTTGGGCTTCGTCAATAACGAATCCCAATGATGCCACCTTCATTGTGAGCTCCAACAAATGGGCTTCATATGGGGAAAGTCTACTGTATGAGTCCATCGCTTCCTTTGTCTGAGTAAATTAAATTTCTTAAATCCCTATATTTATACTAATCATGTGATCACTGTTCAACGACTATATTAGAAACAGTGAAAATTCATTACTGTATTTTAAAATCCAAAAACATAAAACCACTGAAGTTCACATTTTATATCACCATAATAAGACATTTAATTAGATCAAGAAGAATTTTCATTAATAAAAGTTTGGGTCGTTACAGGGAGTCTTGGTGTTTTTCTAAAAATAAGAACTTAAGATTTTTTTATAGGGTTGCCTACCTAATCCTAATGTCAACCAAACTTCCTCTATACATTTTGTATTCATTTAATTGAGTTTATTTATTTGATGGAACCTTGTCGGATCAATGAAGGAGTGTGATGAACACGTCAGCAGTGATAAACGGATTAATCGATGTAGTATTTTTATTGATTTTGGAACCACAATTTCAATTCTTGATTTTTTATTGAATTCATCATCAAATCCATTATTTTGAATTTCAATGTGATGTCCAAATGAAAAGATCAATCATCTGATCCCCATTTTGTTCTATTATTCACCTTTAATTTTTGTTATGTCAAGCATTGATGAATCATCGAACGGATGTTGGTGTTGTGAAGCCCTCAACCCAAGGATCCAAAAATAGTTCTCATTTAAATTTTCTGACCACCTGAGTGGTCATGGTGGTCTTATAGAGGAGGTGGTGTCTTGGATCCAATGAGGGTGGTGGCACGCAGTGGCCAGGCGAGAGGTGGCTAGTGGCGTGGTCTGCTGGCGAGCGAAGCAGAAGTCGGAAGTCGACGTGGCATTGAGGAGATCAACAGGGATCGGAGGTGGTGGGAAAGTGGAGGTATCGGCTGGGCTGAGGTAGAGCACTGGGGTTAGCGGGGAAGACAGACCGAGGTAGATGGTGGGGAGAAGGGTGTCGCGAAGAGGGGGAGGCGATCGGTCATGTTGATGAGGCGAAGACGTCGAGACATGAGCCAGCAAGGAGGCCGAGAGTGGGCTGGTCCGAAGCAGCAGGCTTGGCCGAGAGGCGGCCATCTAACCGAGGACATGGGATGTGCCGTGTGGCTATGTTTTGGGCTGGTGTGATGGGTCAGGCTATCCATAGAAGTTAGGCCTAGGTAGAGCGGTCTGGCCATAACGGGCTTGACCTATTCAAATCGGGTCGGGGTGACTTCAAATGGTCATATCTCTTAATATGAGTGTCCTTTTTTGATGCACCATCTGGGGACACACATTTTACATAATTATAAGAACCTTTTAAGGCTATTTAAGAAACTTTAAGATTTGGTTTTGTGTCTCAGTTCCACAAAACTCCTATGTTTAATAATAATAATGTAATTATTATTGTTAATAATTTTTTTATCGAA
The DNA here is from genome assembly GCA_963277665.1 of Viscum album. NCBI lineage: Eukaryota > Viridiplantae > Streptophyta > Magnoliopsida > Santalales > Viscaceae > Viscum > Viscum album. The sequence goes on from OY728125.1 coordinate 1,804,707,954, forward strand.
TTTATCTTCTAAAAGGAACATCCAATTGACATGATGTCAATAGTTTCTTGACCCTGAAATTGAGGCAGATGTTTCAAGAGAAATTTCATGTAGTTATACTGAAATCAATGTGTGGGACCCATGAGGCCTGATTTGGGCGTTTGTGGTGGAATGTGACTTTTCACTGGGGGTTCATTTTGGATGAATGAATAGCCAATACTGTGTGTTTTTTCATGAGTATATAAATGTAATGAACCATTTAATTATTTTAGGATCATGGAATGAGTCCCACAGGACACCTTTAGAGCATAATTCGGTGACATACACCTAATTCATCAGATGTCCGATCAGGGCGAATGAGTTGTCGATCTTGCGTGTTTTTCTACAAAGATCACAATGATGTGATCTGTTTGGTTGTTCTAAGCCTTATTTTTTTTATCTAATTAAATGTAGAATCATGAAATGAATATCATTGGAAGATCATTTTGATGATTTTGAATAGAATCCACAACATCGATCCAACAGTTTTACCAGAGTAGTATCGGGCTTACCCTCCAGCTGGGTTGGGCTGTGGCGTTCCCTGATGGCAGTTCTGGGATTACCCTCTAGTAGGAATGGGTAGTTTAATTACTCTACGGACTTTCAAATTTAACCCCTAATAGGATTTTGAAAATGTATTTCCTCAATATTCTGGAATTACCCTCTAGCTGGCCTGGGTAGTTTCATTCCCCGATGACCTTCCAGGCATAACCCTCTAGTCCGGTTGGGCAGTGGAATTTCCCTGATAACTCACCGAGCTTACCCTCCAGCAGTGTCTGAGTAGTGGAGTTAGCGAGTGAATATCAGAGAAGACCCTTGACTGTGCGGCATAGTGATGAGGCGTGAGTTGGTGTACCTTTGGACTCACGAGGAATAGGGAAGCTTTCCCCCACCAAAATGCATCCTTGTGGCTCGACCTAAAATCATGCAGGAGAGTTAAATCTTCCCATAAAGGATGGTACTAAGGTGTGGTGATTTGACCCCCCTTGACCTGTGCCTCTTGGGGGATTCATGAGATGTGGGTCATCTTTGGTGGATACTTCTAGAACTATTGGTGGGTCCTCTTCTTGGACTGAGCTGTGAGAGGGAGATCCCCTTACTCTATCATTTGGGTTTCCTTTGAATGAGAATATATATATATATATATATATCCCATTTTAGTACCCACTCATTGGGGGTTTTGGTTACTCTCCTTCCAGGAGAGGTGAAGTTGCACGAGGTGTTCTACATGCTTTTTGTTTCTAGCTTCTCGTTATTGGATGAGTCTACACTCTTACAATAGTTAGTGAAGACTCGACGAGAAGTTCACATTCTCACAGTTTCTAGATCATTGTGTTTTGGATGAGTTTACTTCACACACTAGATGGGTTGAGCTGCACTATTTTACAATACTTTGTTTTATCAATTACTTTCATTTTTAATGTATCTCTTACTACTCCCCCTACACCTTTTCAGGGAGTCTTACTAGGTATGTTTATACTCTCCCATGCCTGGGCTTTTCCTATACTCATTGTGCCTTATGAAGACAATGGAAAAGTTTGATTGGGACTTTAGAGGAGCTCATGGATGCAAGTTCTTAGACCACATATGGTTTCCATAGCTTGGAATTCTAGGAGTATGGCTCTTCAAGTTGTTTTATCCCAGTTTTTTGTCAGGTTGGGACACTTTTCTAGTTGGGTGATTATTTTTCCCCTATTTAATTTTAGTTTACATTACTATATTTGTTCTTTTTAGTGGTTCAAGCATGTTTTGGTTTATTTATAGTATTATAACATCTTTTACTCCTTTCCATGTACACTTTTTCATTAAGTGGTCGCGTGTGTGTGTACAGGTACTTAGGAAAAGGCCTCCCTAAGTTTGTTGTGCCTTCAGTGCTTGTAGCCACCCCTGTCCTATAGAGGCGGGCCTGGGGTAGTTGCAGCTCTATCCTCGGCATGTGTTGGGTCATGATATATTGGTATCAGAGCAAGTTCATTCCTTGGGACATTGTTCAGACATTTCCTCTTAAAATTATTGGTTGGTTTTAGGGAAATAGTGTTTAAGTATCTCGAGAGCGGCTCTCAGGCTAGGGATTATAGTGATGGTGTGAACTACTGATGTATCCATTCATCAGGACCCTTATTACCCACTTATTGACTCTGTATGACGAGACACCTATTTCAGGGAATATTGGTACATGAATCATATAGGATTGAGTATTTGACTATCCTTCTTGAGTTATCTCCCCAATTTTGTTGTCAATATATATATATATATATATGCTCATATGACTATGGTATTCCTTGATGATTTTTAGAATGTCTGTGTGACGACAGACATCCATGATACCAGCTCTGGTTTGTGACAATGAACTTTTGATCCATGAGGCCATAGTTAAGTGTTCTTCATGTGATCCCATTCCTCCAAGTGGATAGGTAGAAGCACCTCTACATGTTGAATAGAAAATATTCTTAGCAGAGCATGCTGAGGACGACCATAGGCTGAGCACGCTCCATGTGTTCCAGTGCCAGAGATTTCTGTGTTTCTGTGGTGATCCAGATCCTTTAGAAGAAAATGATTGAACGGAGTCTGTGATTAATTATTTTAGTCTTATCCGGACACTGAAATATCATATGTTTGTGCTAGCCTCCAATATTTTACATGGAGCGGCTAGACATTGGTAGGTTTTAGTTTCTCATATGCATGAGGAGTCGACACTCTTATAAGAAGACTCCCAATGGTTGTTCCATGATAAGTACTGCCTTTAATTCTTATGATCCATTTGGATTTATGAGCTTATGGGGTTACAATAGGGAGGGATGACAGTATCAGAGTATGCAACAAGTTTCACAGACCTTATGTACTACTCTCTTGACATGATCAGATATGGATACTTCTGTGCACATAAGATTGACCAGGGACTCTGTAGAGAGATCTGAGTCGGCATGGTGTCCTTATGCATCCCCACCTATACTAGGGTGCCAGAGTGGGAACATGTGATAGAGATCTTCCAAGAATATGGATTCCATATATTTTTAACTAAAAGTAGGAACGACAAGGAAAAATCATATTTTGTAGTAGGCAGGCATCAGAGATCTTGGGATAGGAGACCCTTTCATCAGTAGACTCAGGGGCGTGGTCGTACGATGTATGGGAAACACATAGAATCGGGGTAGCCCAGAGAGGGATGTTACTATTCTTGTGTTGGGCGAGGTTGTAGATAATAGGACTACCTTACTAGGAGTACTGATCACCATGGGCAGATAGCAGGTGGAACACCACAACAAAGACAACACAGTGATCAGTGATCCCCTAAGCGTGGATTGGGTCATCCCTAAGTAGATGATTATGGAAGAGGAGTAGGAGGAACTAGAGGTGGGGGAAAAATTCTATAAGGTTCTCCCAAAACCACCACCTTCCAATATATGTTAGGCTCAGGGAGCTATCAGTTTGGGCCATGGGCAGTTGTATGCTTTGGATGTTTGTGATCCCGCAGTACACGAGATGATCCAAGGTACGATCTGTGTTTATTATACTATTGCTTTAGTATTAGTTGACACATGCACCAATCAATAATTTATCTTTTTACTCTTAGTATGGTATTCAGATCTCCCAGTAGAGGCAATATCATTGTGGATTTTTCTTGAGGTAAATACAGGGAGCACTTCTTCTGTGTCTTTCATCTGTCGGTAGTGTGAGCTGTCACTTGGAGGAGAGAGGTCCATGTGGGACCTACCAGTCATCACGATGAGACCCTACAACATAATCTTGGGAATGTATTGGATTTTCATAGTTTGATCCAATATTTAATGTCACTGGAGACTAATCATATTCCTACACATTGATGGGATGAGGTTCACCATTCTCGGTGAGAGAGACCTCGTGGCAGAGCAGTCAGGTGCTCTAATCAGGTGTCTGCGGCCTTATACCCACCAGTTCATGAGTGTAACCCTTGGTGTAGTAGAATATTCAAGAATTTGGGTTCCTTTAGTTGTGGAGGATTATATGGATGTCTTCCCCAAAGACGTTTCAGGACTACCTATGAGACGGGAGTTGGAGTTTTTCATTGACTTGCAACCAGGGACTACCCTAATATCTTCTACAGGATATCAGATGGCACCCACTGAGATTTAGTAGCTATTTTTATAGTTGGAGGATCTTCACAAGAATGTTTTCATCAGGCTTAGTGTGTCTCCCTAGGTAGCTCTAGTTCTATTTGTGAAGAAGGAAGATGAGTGATTACAGATTTGAGTGGATTATCATTGACTGAACCAAACAATGATAAAGAACAAGTACCTCTTGTTGAGTATCAATGACCTTTTTGACCAATTACGACATGAGATATGGTTCTTTAAGATTTATCTCAGGTCCGTCTACCACCAGTTGTGGGTTTATGATGCTGATATTCTGAAGTTGTCTTTTCGATGTCGATATGGGCACTATGGTTCTTGGTGATGTCGTTTGGTGTGAAAAATCCCCCAGCCATATTTATCGCTTTGATGAACAAGATCTTCTAGTCTTACATGGACTAGTTTTTTGTTTTCTTCATCGCTGAAATACTCATATAATTTGTATCAGAGGAGTAACATTCATATCACTTTAGTACGGTCCTTGACTTGCTTCAAGAGCACCGTCATTATGGAAAACTCTTGAAGTTCCATTTCCAGATGTAGGAGGTTCACTTTCTGGTACATGTCATTTCTGAATGAGGTTTAGCCATGGATCTAGTGAAGATCGAAGTATTGATTTATTGGCAGCCACCAAATAATGTGTCAGAGGTGTGGGTCTTTCTTAGCTTGGTGGGGTAATACATGAGATTTGTGTCATACTTTTCCAGGATTGCTTCCCCTTTGACAGTTTTGGTATGAAAGGGATAGTTGTTTACCTAGTTTGATCAGTGCTAGAAGGTCTTCAAGAAGTTGAGGTAGAGGCTGATGAGCACTTCAATTTTGAGACTACCAGAGGAAGTTGTTGAGTTCGTTCTGTATTGTGATTCCTCAGGAGCTAGGCTCGGTTGTGTGCTGATGTAACAACAGGAAGTCATCGCATACAGGTTGATGTAGTTGAGACCCCATGAGAAGAACTATTTGAATCATGACCTAGAGATAATATTGGTATTCTTTTCCTTGAGGATTTGGATGCACTACCTTCTGGGAGAGTGATTTTTGGTTTACTTATACCACTAGAGTCTCAGGTACATCTTCACCTAGAGATACCGGAACCTGAGGCAGCGATGCTGGTTAGAGTTCCTTCAGGAATAGAACATCAAGATAGTTTATACTCCAAGAAAGTGAAATATTATAGTATATCCCCTTAATAGTAATTCTCAGGATCTCCTAGTATGAGAAGCTTCTAAGTAGTTAACTTCCCTGCAAATGACCCTGGTAGAGCATGAGGGTACAGTTTTCCTACTGTTGATGGTACTGACTCCTATGCTCCTTGATCATGTGAAAGATTCCCAACTGGGAGACATTTAATATGAGGTTTTTTATGATCATATATCCATAAGCGACGCACCAGATGGATATTATAAAGGAGGGAATCATGAGATCTTGTTCCCGGGGAAGATAGTGGTTCCAGTTGTGTTGTGTGGGGAGTTGATGTGGGTGTTCCACAATTCTCCCGTAGTTGTACATCTCGGTGTGGAAAAGATGTATAGGGATCTTTAGCAGTAGTTTTGGTGGTTCGGCCTGAGATGAAGCGTGGATGATTTAATCTCACGGTGCCTCACTTTTCAGCAGGTGAAGACTAAGCATCAGTATCTAGAGGGTTTGTTGCAGTCTCTTGAGATTCTTGAGTGGAAAGGGGATAAGATATCCATGGACTTTGTCACAGGGCTTCCACACACAGAGAATATCCATGATGCCATCTAGTTGATAATGGATCAAATCGTGAAGTCAGTGCACATCCTTGCTATCAGGGAGTAGATTTCAGTAGATAGTTTTGGGTAGTTGTGTATACGGGAGACCATCCACCTTCACAGGGTACCCTTGATAATTGTTTCTGATCATGATGTCTGGTTTATGTCACTATTGTGGAGAGGCCTTCAAGATTAATTTTGGACCTAGCTATGGATGAGTATATCCTTTAACCCCTAGATTTATGGGATAACTTATTTCACTATCCAAGGGTTGGAGGATATGCTGAGATCTTGCATGTTGTATTTCGGCCGAAGCTGGGAGGATCACGTACCTTTGGTAGAGTTTGCATACAACAACAACTACCACTCTACCATCAGTATGTAACCTTTTGATACCCTATACAGGAGACCCTATAGGTCACCTTTATTCTAGATATAGGTTGGGGAGTCATCCCTTGGGATCCCAAAGTTGGTGCAGGATACGACATAGAAAGTGAAATTCATCCAAGAATGGATGAAGACGGCCCAAAGTAGACATAAATATTACAAAAATCTCCATCATAGGCCCTTGGAGTTCGAGCAGGGAGACCATGTATTCTTGAGAGTCTCCCTACGAATCAGAATTCGGAGGTTCAGCTGAGTAAACAAGCTATCCCTGAGGTTCATCGGCTCATTCGAGATCATGCAGAGGGTTGGTGAGGTTTCCTACCACCTCACCATACCCCCATAGCTGGAGTGAGTGCACGACATCTTCCACGTGTTGCAGATAAGGTGATATCTGTATGGTTTTATGCACGTCACTGACTGGGGTGAGTTGGACATTGAATATGGGTCCACCTTTGTAGAGCACCCGATGGAAATTGAGCATCAAATAAGCATACATTTCATGGACAGACCATCCCTTTAGTTCACGTGATATGGAAACATGGAAATGTGCAAGAGAGTTCTTGGGAATAGGAGATCCAAATATGAGCTCAGTATCCTGAGTTTGTTTCCTAGTTTTTCTTTTTAGGGTTGAAAATATTGAAGGAGGTAATGATGTAGAGACCCCATTTTTTCCTTGTAATACTTTTAAATATTTCTATATATATTTCCAGAGCTAATAAATAAGACAACATGAAATTATGAGACCCAGTGTGCTCGGAATTAATTTTATTAAAATATTAAATATATTTTATAATGTGAATGAAAAGGAAATGGTATATTTATTGAACGGTTGATTGGGTTATAAATAATAGGCCGCGGTTGAGTCCAAAATGTGGTGTTTATTCTAGGCAGGACATTTTGTTTTGCATGAGACTTATGTTGAAAAAGCCACCCAGGGGTAAAATCATAAATAAAATATTTAAAATTAATTATTTTACTCCTGACATCATTTCTAATAACTTTTGAAAAAAACTAGGATTTAAAATTAGAGACCGTTTTTGAGTTCATAAAAGGGTGTTTTAACTAAGCATGATATAAAATGAGGGTGTGAGAGGTTTGGTTTCTACAAGCATTGGTGGGAGTCTCGATGTTTTTCTATAAATATGAACTTTAGAGTTTTTTATTATGGTTTCCTTTATAATCCTATCATTAACAAAACTCCCTCTCTCCCTTCGTTATTCATCAAATTGAAGAGGTTTCTTTGATGGAACCTTGAAAAATCAAAGCAGGAGCGTGACGAACATGTTGTCAATGATAAACAGATCACTCGATGTAGGATTCTTGTTGATTTTCGCACCCCAATTTCAATTCATGATTTAATATTGAATTTTTCAAAAAATACCTTATTTTGAATGTCAAATCGATGTCTAAATGAACACTTCCATCATTTGATCTCCATTTTGACTCCCCTTTTTGTCACATTATTAACTGATCTTCACCTATAATTTTTTCTACATCGAAACATTAACGAATCGTCGAGCGGAGGCTGACGCTATGAAGCCCTTGACCTGAGGATCCCGAAAAATTTCTCATTTAAATTTTTTGACCACTGGAGTGTTCCGAGTGATCTATGAGAGGATATGGTGGTGTAACTTTGGTGAGGCTGGTGGCCGCCAGTGTCGTGCGGTGGCCTGGTGAGAGGTGGTTGGAGGCACGGTCGACTGATGAGCAGAGCAGAAGGTGGAGGTCAGCGAGGCATTGAGAAGGTCAGTGGGGGCTGAGGAAGTCAGAGATCAAAGGCCACAGCTAGGCTGAGGTGGAGTGTTGGGGTCATTCGGCCAGAGTGACTAAGGCAGGTGATGGGGAGCAGGGCACCGCGAAGAGGGGGAGGCGGTTAGTCGCGTTGATGAGGCAAAGGCGCCAAGGCGGGAGCCGGCAAGGTGATTAGGAGCGGTCTAGGCTGAATACAAAGGTTGGGTCGAGAGTAGAATATCGGGCCAAGGATGTGGTCCAGGCCATGTGGTTGGTTCATGGGCTGGCATGATGGGGCGGGCTAGCCGGATCAGGCTGGCCCAAGCGGAGCAGTCTGGCCAGAATGGGTCAGACCAGTTCGAATCAAGAAAGTGAAACTTTAAATGGTCATATCTCATAATCCAAGAATCCATTTGATGAACTTTCTATGGATACACATTTATATTAATGACATGAACCATTTAAGGCCAATTTAGAATCTTTAGGATTTGGTTTCATGGCTCAGTTTCACAAAAAACCTATGTTTAATAATAAAAATATAATAATTATTATTAAGATGTTTTGTATCAAACATATCTTCTGAACATAACATCCAATTGACACATCTTTTGTGCCCTTATGACCCTAAAATTGCGGTGAATGTTTCAAGAATGATTTTGGGGACTTGAACTGAAATCAAGTTGTGGGCCCCATGAGGTCCGATTTGGGTGTTTTGTGTGGAATGTGACTTTTCACCGGGGGTTTGTTTTGGATGAATAACTATCCAATATCATGTGTTTTTATATGGGGATTGCAATAGATTGAACCCTCTCATTATTCCAAGATCATTTCATGGGACCCCTGAGATAACCTTTAAGCGTAATGCAGGGAAATAAAACTTTTTCATCAGATGTCTGATTGGGGAAGATGAGTAGTCGATCTTGCATGTTTTTCTACAAGGATCATAATAGTGTGATCCATTTGTATGTGAGAAGACTTATTTGTGATCTCATTAAATGTATAATAATGAATGGAATATTATTCAAAGATCCTATAATGTGTTTTAAAAGAATCCATGGTAGTGATCAGACAGGTTTACCAATGTAGTACTCGGATTACCCTCCAGTTGGTCTAGGTAGTGGTGTTCCCCGTTGGAAATTTCGGACTTACCCATCAGAAGGAAAGGGCAGTGTAATTATATGATGATCTTTTCGAGTTAACCTCTAGTAGGATCTAGGTAGTGGATTTCCTCAATATTCTAGGCTTACCCTCCAGATGGGAAGGGTAGTGACATTCCCTGATGACTTTCTAGGCGTAACCCTCCAGTCGGGCTGGGTAGTGGAATTTCTCTAACGACTCACCATGATAAGCCTCTAGGGTAGTGGCCTTCCCCAGAAACTACCAGATAATACCCTTGGCTGTATTACATAGTGGAGAGGAGTGATTTGGTGTACTTTTGGACTCATGAGGAAGAGGGGTGCTTTCCCCACTGAGACGCATCCTTTTGATGTTACCTAAAGTCGTGAAGGAGAGTTAGGTCCACCCAAAGTTGATAGTATCAAGGTGTGTGAATTTGAGCCCCTTTGATTTTTACCTCTTGGGAAGATGCATGAGATGTTGGGCATCATTGGTGGATACTTCTAGAACTTTTGGTGACTTCTTTTCTTGGACTCATCTATGAGATGGATATCCCCTTACTCTTTCATTTGGGTTTCTTTTGAATGAGAATATATATATATATATATCCCATTTCAATACCCACTCCTTGGGTTTTGGTTACTCTCCTTCTAGGAGAGGTTAATATTTTTGGGGTAGTCCACGCACTTTCCATGTCTAGCTTCTTGTGGTTGGATGAGTCTACTCTCATACTATAGGTAGCGAAGACTCGATGAGAAGTTCCCCTTATCACTATTTCTAGATCCTTGTGTTTTGGATGAGTTTACTTCACAATATTATTGGGTGGATATGTACTATTTTACTATACTTTATTTTATCTACTACTTTCCTCTATAGTGTATCTCTTACTACTCCCCTTACACCTTTTCGAGTCTTTCTAATGGGTATGTTTATACTCACCCCTGTATGGGCTTTGCTCGCACATATCGTGCCTTATACAGATGATGAATAGGTTTGATCTGGACTTCAGAGAAGCCCATGGATAAATGTTCTTAAACCACATATGGTTGTCGTAGCTTAGGATTCGAGGAGAAAGGCTCTTCTATCTATTCTACTTTTCTAGTTTTCTATCAGGTTGGGACAGTTTTCTAGTTGGGCATGTATTTTTTCCCCTTTTCCTTTCTGTTTATATTATTTTATTCATACTGTTTAATGGTTCATCCATTTTTTGGTTTATTTACAGTACTTTAATGTCTTTTACTTCTTTCCCTCTTCACTTTTGATTTGAGTGGCTGTGTGTGTGTACAGGTACTTAGGTAACAACCTACCCAAGTTTTTTGTGTCTTTAGAACCTATTTCCTCCCTCTAGCCTATAGATGTGGGCCTAGGGTAGTTGCATCTCGATCTCTATCATTGGTCATTTCATGACAAGGCATGTCATTCTGAGTTACAATTTTTTTGATGGCATTAAATACATTTTTAGTGTTATAAAACACTAAAATGTTATTTGGAATGGTCAAAACTATAGATAATGGCCTTATATTGATGATAAATCATGGTAAAATGTCTGGTGAGTTATTTTTATGTGTACCCACAGACAACGCATCAATCCCATGTGTGGTGTGGCCTGAATGACTCAGTAAACACTTCTTGAAGGTAAAAAAGCCTTTAAAACATGTTTTGGGGGTAAAAAATAGGAAAACAGGGTCTTATTACTCTAAGGCCATATTAAAACAACCATATATTGAATTTTGAAATGTAGTAACTAACTCTATGTCATTATGAGTTACAGTTTTCCCAGGATGTTTTTAAATGCATTTTTAGTGTCTTAAAACTCTATAACATGCATGGAATGGTCAAAACCATATAAAATGATCTCTTATTGATTTGAAATCATGGTAAAACAACTACTGAGTTATTTTTTATGACTATATGTAGACAACACATCAATTTGACGTGTGGTGTGGTCAAAATGACTAGGTAAACACTTCATAAAGGTATAAAATACATTAAAAAATTTTGTTGGGGGTCTAAACCAGTAAAACGGTCTCAAATTTTCCTGAAATCAGAGTAAAATGATTTTATATTGAGTTTTAAAATATATAAACTGACAGTATGTCATTCCATGTTACATTTTTTCTGGGATGGTTGTAAATGAATTTTTAGTGTTTAAAAAGACTAAAACGTGAATAAAATGGTAAAAACTATATAAATACCCTCATATTGACAAGTAATCATGGGAAAACCACCAATATTGAATTTTTGATGTGTATGCATAGACAACACATCAATCTTATATGCAGTGTGGTCGGAATGACTCGATAAAAACTTATTAAAGGTACAAAATCCTTTTAAAACTTGTGTAAAGTGGTCAAAACCAAGAAAAGGTTGTATTATTTCCATAAAATCATAGGAAAATTACCATGTATTGAATTTTTAAATGTATTAACACACTTCACATCATTTTATTTATGGTTTTCCCTATATGGTCGAAAATGCATTTTTAGTGTTTTAAAACACTAAAACGTTCATGGAATGGTAAAAACCATAGGAAACAACATTATATTGATATTAAATCATTTAAGAAACACTAATGAGTTATTTTTAATGTGTACACACAAACAAAACATCAATCTGGCGTGTAGTGTTGTCGAAATGACTTGATAAAAACTTCTAAAAGGTACAAAAGCTTTCAAAGCATGTATCAAAGGATCAAAACCAAGAAAAAGATGTCATATTACCTTTAAATTATAGTATAATGACTTTAGATTTAATTTATAAATGAAGGAACTGATGACATTTCATTCCGAGTTATGGTTTTTCTTAGATGACTTTAAATGCATTTTTAGAGTTTTAAAACACTAAAACATGCATGGAATGGTCAAAACCATATAAAACAGCCTCTGAATGATGTGGAATCATAAGAAACCACATTTTTTTTTATTTTTTATGTGTACACATAGACAACATGTTAATTTGATGTGTGGTGTGGTCGGAATGACTCAGAAGACACTTCATAAAGGTGAAAAATCCTTTAAAAACATGTGTCGAGGGTCAAAATAAGGAAAAAAAGTCAAATTGGCCTAAAGTCAGAGGAAAATGACCTATAATTGAATTATAAAATTTAATAACTAATGACACATCATTCCAAGTAATGATGTCCCTGGGGTGGCTGTGAATGCATTTTTAGAGTTTTAAAACACTAAAACGTTCATGGAATGGTCAAACCCATAGAAAACGACCTCATATTGACATGAAACCTAACAAAATCACTCATGTGTTATTTTTTACGTGAACACATAGACAAGATGTCAATACAACATTCGGTGTGGTCAGAATGACTCAGTAAACACTTCATTAAAGGTACAAAAGCCTTTAAAACATGTGTGAGGGGTCAAAATAGGAAAATGATGTCATATTTCTTTGAAATCATAGAAAAATGATTTTACATTTAATTTTAATATTTATTAACCCACAACATTTCATTGTGAGTCGTGGTTTTCCCTGGATGACAGTAAATGTAATTTTAGCATTTTAAAACACTGAAATGTGCATAGAATGGTCAAAACCATATCAAACGACCTCATATTGGTGTGGAATCATGGGACAACTATCATTGTGTTATTTTTTAAATACAGTACATGTAGTGATATCAAATATTTTAACATTTTTTGATTAACTAAATTTTAAACACATCATACATCGAATTAAAAATTAATTAGAATATTTACTTATCCCTTTTCAGTTTCAAGTGTTGAATCATATCTTAAATATGTAAGTTTATGTTTTCAATGTTTTTAAATTATATATTATTTGTTTTAGGTTAAAATTTATTCTATTTGACTAAAAAATAAAAAATATATGTGAAACAATCGGAATATATTATGTGTCTTTTCTCTTTCACATTAATTTTCCTAAATGTTATGGTTTTCATTGTAGGTGATAGATGTCGGTAGTGGGAATGAGTTTGACCATTCTGATCCATGAAATTATTTAAAAGTCATTTGTGATTGTTCATAGTTTCTGTGTTATGTAAAAAATTTATTAATTAGTATACTATAATTCTGATTTATTATGTTTAGTATTAATTTCAGTTTTATTTTTTGTTACAGTTGGTGAGATGATGTGGTTGGTTTCAGTTGATGAGATGATGTGGTGGTAGGAAGATGTAGCGGAGGTCATGACATGTACATATATTGGGAATGGGTTGTTTTTGGACATATATTATATGTATATATTGATGACTGAGATATTGGTTGACTGAGATAGAGGTTATGCAAACTGTGGATGTCTGTATATTTGATTTTGGATGTATGACATATATATGATGGGTTTATCTTACATTTATGTTTTAGTTTATTTTAGGTTATTTTTTTTATATTTATAGTTTTTTAATAAATATTTTAAAAAAATATAATTTTAAAATTTAGAGGTGATTTTTAGTAATTTTTGTTAATTACAATAAATAAAATTATGTTTAGTGGTGGTTACCCTTAACTGCCGCTACACTTAACCGCTGCTAAAATATTTATAAGTGGTTAGTTTCATTTTATGTATTTTTTCCCTAGGTATTATTTTAAAAAAAACACCACTAAATAAAAAATAAATCGTTCTTAAATGCCTTAAAAATGACAGATACCAAAACCATTGTAAAATTAAAGAAACCACCACTAATTGAATAGAAATTGTGCAATACATGGTAGTTTTGGTAACTGTTGTTATATTATTAGGAGTTCATTTAAACCACCACCATTTCAGGAAATAAACACCATTAATTTCCTTTTTTGTAGTTCCATAACCTTAAGGGGACATTGTAATAAAAGTGATGTTTAGCTCCTTAATATTCTTATTGGTCACAATGTTTTCTTAAATCATTCCAAGTATTGTTAAATTTCATAAAAAGATATTATTTTCAAAATGATACTTCCTTTAAACAAATATTTTGAAAAAAATATCTTTTGAATTTTGTATTATGAAAACCCTAAATGGTCATTTAGGGGAAAAATTATGTGTCATATCAAATGTTTTATTTAGAAAAAAATATTTTATATACAAAGAAATATTTTTGAAATAATTTTTATACAATTTTAAAAGAGAAAGGATTTCACCACTTGTTTTAAAACCCTGTAAAGATAAATTTCATGCTCACCCCAAGTTTCAAAATGATTTTTATGGGTATTGTGATGAGTAGAAGATCAATGGTGAATAACATCAATTTAGAATCTAGCTCAAATAAATCCGAATAAAGGTTCATATAATTTCAAATAAACTTTGATATGTATTAAGTTTTCCTAATTCTCTAAATCTCTAGACCGAAAATATCATTGAGTAATTTTGGATTAATTTTATTTAATAATATTAAATTTTTAATTGTTAAAATTGGTTTTCTTCTTTGGTGTTAAAACCAAATAAAAAATATTATGTGTCTAACATAGGATCTTAGAGTACGAGTTCAAACTGTTACATCTGGCATAAAATTAAGGGTTTAGAAAACACTAGAGATTATAGTGATTTCATTTGAGTATTAAGGTTAGATTTTAAGCAATTTAAGGTATCTTATAAAAATTATATTTTATAAAGGAATTCAGTTTTAAGGAAATAATCCTATATATTACATAATGGTTTCATTGTTTCAAAGTTAGGAATGTGCAAGTATTTTAGAAGGAAAAGTTCTCAGGGAATAAATTCCAGCCATTTTCCTACAAAATTTATCTTTACCAAACTCATAAATGATTATAACAATAAAAATGATAAAAATATGAATTTAATATAGAAATTAAAAAATTATTTGGATAATTAAAATTATGAGGTTATAATTTCTTTAATGGGGTGTATTGTAACATCCCAAGAATTATAGCATAATTTTATTTTAAATAAATGTTTTAAATGGACCGTTTCATAATTAAAACAAACTATTATATTTTTAGCATAAATAACCTTTTAAAAAATTAAATTCTTTTCTATAAATATCATATATTTTGAAATAAGATATTTAAAATTTTAAGTTATAAAATTATTGTTTTAACAATATTTGTATTATTTTATAAGAAATAATATGGATAGATTTGTATGATATATAAAGTCACATTTAATATGTTATCATTTTATATTTTATAATTAACCATAATTTTTTAAAATCAAAGGGTCATGTTTTCATGTAAGGTAAAAGAGAACTAAAAGCTATGTAAAGGCCAGTCTATACTTGTGTTAGGGTAATAAGTAGCTTGTGTAAGAGTACACCCATATTATATACAGGTCATTGAGGGATTTGATAACTCACATAAGGGTAGATACCAAGATTAATCCTCACATAAATGTCCCAATATCACTATATAAGGATAATAATATTTATGTAAGGGTAATCATAGACTTTCATAAAGGTAGTACAGTAAAATTATAAGTTATGTAAGGGTGCACGACACTTTATTTAAAGGTAAGTCACGAAACAAATAGTCTATGTAAGGGTAACACACCCAATACACATGTTATGTAAGGGTCGATTGAAACTCATGTAACGGTATCAGAACACTTACATAAGTTTAAGACACTTTATACAGAGCATGTGTAAGGTTATTTAATCCCCACATAAGAATAATTTGTGTTATTGTAGCATTATACATTGTTCTAAAGCTCCAAGTAAAGTTAAACATCATTCTCACGTAAATATAATCTTCATATCACATAAAAGTATTCTCATACTCTCATATTTACACCTACTACATCATCATTTTCTTCCTCATGTGAAACTAGTAGGTAATCAAATGTTGTTCACACACACACACACACACACACATATATATATATATTTATGTATCAATTAAATCGTAATATTATGTGAAATAAAATACTATGCTATAAAAGAATCCAAAACAATCATCTCTGGGTTGAGACTATTTCAGATTATATTGATGAATATATATATATATATATATAATCATTATCAAATCAGTTTGCATGTCGTATTATAGAAAATTAATATCATGAAACATTACAAGAATATAAACATCAATATTTGTACAACATTATCTCTTTACATGACCTAGTAATATTATCCATCTTTCTTTTTAATCTAACAATAACTCAACCACTATGTAAGCTTCATGTGTAGAGTTTACAGAATATTTTATGGGAAAATAAGAATATTAGAATCTATTTTCAATATTGAGAGTTCTATGTGACGAATATTTATGTATTTAACAACTTGGAGATCAGTTTTTTAAAATTAATCTTAGTTCCATGTGAAAATTCAGATGCTGGTGGAAGTTATATTTTATTATAGTATTAATGTAATTAAAATATTTTGATATTAACATCACTTACAATTTTTTTATATAAGGAGAACCTTTCCTTCTAGTTACAAATTTGATATGAGTAATCTACCATAGAGAAATTAAGTCCTCCATGGTATGAGTTCATGTTTTTTTAAGGATTAAGGTAATGGAATATGATTTTATTAAACATCTATTTTTCCAAAACCCTCTTTTCAAGGGAGATTTTTTAAGAATTTTATTTTATTTCTTTCTTTAATATCTTTGTTTTATGAAATATTTACTTTTTAAAATTCATATTTTAAATTAAATAATTCCTCATAAGGGAATTTTTTTCTGATTTCCTGGATGGTTTTAATGTTTTGAAATTATTATTTCATGAAATTTAATTTTAATTAAATGTATTTCAGTCATAATTACAAGTATTTTATGGTCTTTTACTATATTTCTTATTGAAATTACATATATGTTATGAAAATAATTTTCTTATGTTTAATATTCAATAATTATTTATAAGTGTTCCCATGAAATTTTGGATTACTTATAATATTTATGAAATTAAAAATTTTCCAAAAGTGAAACATTTGTTATGTTTATTAGATATGTAATTAATTTTCTATTTTAAAATAAATTAGATAAATGTGATGATTTTGAAATGTTGTTTTAAAGGATTTATAATGTGAAAGGAAATCATTATAAAAAAATTATTTAAAATTATTCACTTGTGTACTGATTATAATGATGACTAATGGGGAGTAAACTCAAATACTCATGGGTAATTTTTCCTAAAAGTTATGTTTATATATTCAATATTCTTATTGGATATAAGGTTTTATTAAATTTTTCCAAGTATCATTAAATTTCATAAGGAGATATTATTTTCAAAATGTTATGTCCCTTTAACAAAAAAAATGAAAAACATATCTTATGAATTTTGTATTATGAAAACCCTAAATTGTTATTTAATGTAAAATTATGTGTTATATTAAATAAGTTATTTAGATCAAAATAATTGATATAAAAGGAATTTTTTTGAAAGAATTTTTATTGAATTTTAAAAGGTAAATCATATCACCACTTATTTTAAAACCCCTTACTTGGAAAACTTTTTCTCCCCAAAAAGTTTAAAATGATTTTTACAGGTATAGTTATGAGTAGAAAATCAACGGTTAATAGCTTTGATTAAGATTCTAGATTGAGTGAAGTTAGATAAAATTTCATAAAATTTTGTATAAACTCTGATATGTATTATTTTTTCTATATTTTCTAAAGATATAGAATTAAAATATCCTTAATTAGTTTTTGAATTGATTTTAATTAATGATATTAAATTGTGAATTGTTAAAATTGGGCTACTTATTTGGTGCTAAAAACAAATATAAAAAAGATTATATTTTTACCACCATATCTAGGACTGTGGGTTTGGGTTATTACATTTGGCATTTTTTAGATTATAAAAGGATATCAATAACTATTCACTATTAATGGGAACTGACTAAAATCATTTTATGGAAATTTTCATTAAGAACCAATGGAGGAGATCACACTCCTCTAACCCATTTATCAATGAAAACCATAATATTATACCTCTCCTTAACATTTAATTATTGTTTTAATTCCAATTAAAATCTAATTATATGATAAATCCATTTGAATTCATTGAGGACAGTGAATCACTTAATCATGGGGGAGGGATTAATATTTTTTTATTTTTTAAAATTGTGTGCCTTTTTCAAAAAAAATTATGTTTTATTTTTTTAATTTAATGTGTTTTTAAAACCAATGTGTTTAATTTTAATTACCTTCCAACTTTTTAATCTATGAACATGTTGACAAACTTATTTGAGCCATCAACTCACCTTATATGAATACTGAAATGAACTTGTTTTTTAAATTCTAAGTGAGGTAAATTCATTAAATGACTATTGATTCTTGAATCTCAAGTCATAATATACTATATTATATTCTAATCACTTAACTAAGATACATCTTAAACAAATTTTTCATCTTCTTTACAATGATTTAGTTCTTGAGGAAACCAATAAATTATTGAATAACCAAAACATCTTGAGTATCTAGTAAAAACCTTGGAGTATTCTAATAATTTATGCTAAAATTATAAAATAATAATTTTGAAATCAAGATCATTTTCATATTAAACTCTATTTTTAAGACTACCTTGACAATTAATCCATTTATCCCTCATTACCTATGAAGTAATTTGTTAGGTAGGCACATTACAATCCAAAAATCTATCTCTATATTGCTCTAAATATGATTCATGATCTAGTTTCAATTCAAGTGTGGAGGAAAGTAGAAAGTGAGATGGACAAAAATGATTTTCAGAATCTGTTTGAGCTAAATAGTTTCATGTACTACAATTTTTTATTTGATGATCTTTGAGAAAATCATGCTATAAAGGATTGAAAGATGTCCAAGGTATAATCCAAAGTTTGTCATTAAATTCTACCAATGTTTTAAAGTTAAAATTTCCCTTCTTTCCCTCAAAAATGAAATAATTATTTAAATTCCATATATAAAAGAGATAAAAAAATGCTATTTAAAAAGATGGTAATATAGAATAAAATGATGATTGCTACTGAAGTTCTCAAAGGGTGGATTTCCCAATAAGTTGGAATCTATTTGGAAATCCTAGAATCCATGGATACTATTTTAGAGGAGCTATTAAGAAGTGATGAAGTTATAAAATAAAGGCCTGGTAATGAATCATAAGGAAGAGAAATAATTCCTAATATGTGAAAAGTTATATCTCACACATATAAGAATAAATTTAAAATTCCCTCTCTACCTTCAAGAGTATACCATAAAACAAAGAGAAAAAATTGAAACCCACTTAAGAAAATAGAGAGAGGATTTTTTTTACTACTGAAATACTAAATGGTGTGATATGAACTTATATAATTCAAGGGATAAAGCTAAAATAGAATAATGAGGGAAGAAGGAATCCATTATGAAAGGAAACAAAAAATTATGCATTGTGCATAAAATTAGATCCAAACCTCCTAAATCTACATTGGAAGTTTTACACAATATGAACCACTAACCTCAAGCCTTAAAAAACCCTGAAAATCACTCATGATAAGAAAATACTCTTGGTTTATTGGGTGGAGATAAATAAGTCCATAAAAATTATGGTGAAACTTGTATGAAATTGGAATAAGAAAATATTTTCTTCAAAATCTATACTTGAGTGATGAGTAAAATATTTCTAGGAATGTAGATATGAGTGTTCATGAGAGGAATAAATAAGTGGAAATTAATTGAATTTACTTAATGAATAAAATGAAACTAATAACCATAAGGAGGTATGATAATTTGAGGAACATTGTGTGGATAATGAAATCACATTGGATAATATTTTAATTTTTTCATTGGGAATACATTTAAAGTGTGTTTGTTTAAGAGTATTTGGCTTAAGTGTGGGGTAATGGAAAAATCCAATTAATTTATCTTTAAATTTTAAATTCATTCTATTTTCCTATATTTATTAAATCAATATGATATTTTAATTTTTAGAATTAAAGTTTCATTTTTTGAAGTTTGAAAAATATTATTTAAAATACAGAATTATGGAATTAATTGTTCTATTGTATTTTAAGGATAAAATTAACGGATTAAATTTTATTTTATGTTTTCCTAATATTTTAAGGTGATAAATAAATCTTTGAATATTTTGATGTATTTTTTAGGAATCCAAGATGTTCTATGAGGAAAGAGGAAAAATAGAAAAAGAAGGTGATCACAGGTGTTATTTGGACTTATGTAGGTGTCATTCCAATTAAGTGTTTGTGTGATCATCCCATCGTAGGTGTGATATACCTAAACTTATGTTTTAATATCAAGAGTTTGGGTTTCATCTATTGGGTGTATATATAAATCTAGTAGGCATATGTTTCATTTGAGATCAACATAGGTTCTTTTTATAACTTTGTAAGTCTGAATCTACTAGCATAGGTTTCATTCATGCTTTTTCAAAAAAAATTAAGGAAGATCATAAGAAGAATTTTAAGTATTAATATAGTCTTCGAGTTGAGGTTTTGGGATGCCTTTTTTCATACATTCAATCAATTATAGGGTTCTACATGGATTATGTTAAATTAAATCACAATTAAGGAAGCATGTAAACTCAAAATAATAGCTATGAATATTATGGTGACCTGAAGTTGGTAGAAGGAAGTAAACATTCTAAAAATTTCAGAAGGAAGAATATGTTAGAGGTTTGACCATGGATAAAGAAGATATAAGATGATGATATATAAGAATAAAATGAGTTCAAAGGGATATGGAGATCGGTTGGGAGCATGTTCTAGTTATTTGAGTTCTATTAATATTGTTTACTAATTTTGTTTCATGTTTCTTTAGTTTTGTAATGTCTTCTTCTTCCCCTTATTTTATGTTACCCTTTAAATAGAGAGGTAAACTTCTGAGTAAATGAGAATAAAAGTAAACCCTTTTAAAAATTTTGAGTATCACATTTGAATAAATAAAATCTCTCCCTTTTTCCAACTGGTTTGATAATCAGTAACAGTTTTCGTATAAAATGAAATTTTATTTTTTATTTTTTATTTTTTATTTTTTATATTTTTATTGCCCTAGTTGATGATTCATGATCTCCCTCAACCTAGTTATCGTATATATATGACGTAATAGGATAGAGATGAATGGTGATATTTTTAGTGGTTATCAATATATATGGAAGGGGTAGTGGACACTTCTGATTATTTAGGAAGAAAAATAATTGATCGGGTATTTCCTAACTCAATTAGGAGTGATTCATTTCAACTATTACATACATAAGAAGGAGGTGTACCAAATCAGCTATGTATATTTTCACAACAACCACTCAACCAAGGGTGAGAGGTGAATCCTTTGTGAATTCTCTCACTTACCAGTTAATGAAAAGAAGAGTTGGATGAATTATATACTAGGATATAATTTCATTGGGAAATCCAACCTTAACCTGATATATTTCTCATCATATGGTTTATAACCTATTTTAATTTCTTGGTTTTACTTTTATAAAAAAATCACAACCAAAAACACCCTTTTCTCTAACTAAAGTAACAATATATTTTAGGGAAATCCTCTCTAAATAAAACCATAGGGTTACTACTACTTCTGAATTTTAACTTAGGAATAATTTCTTTTTCCACACCACAAAACACGTCATAAGTTTCAGGGGTAAAAACATAAATTCACTCTTAAGTAAAAACTAGGGATCTCGCATGGTTCGGTAAAATGGTTCAGTAAAGCATGCACTAATCATAAATATAGAATTGGATAATAACTAGGCACCTACATGATTTTTATGTATGATTTAGAAAAATATACACCAACCATACAAAATAATATTTAATTTATTACACACCTACATGGTTTTCCCACACCACATGGAA
The DNA here is from genome assembly GCA_963277665.1 of Viscum album. Classification (NCBI taxonomy): domain Eukaryota; kingdom Viridiplantae; phylum Streptophyta; class Magnoliopsida; order Santalales; family Viscaceae; genus Viscum; species Viscum album. Next base: position 1,804,729,709 of record OY728125.1, read on the forward strand.
GAGCAAGGACCATAAATTTTTTTAAATTCATTCCCAAAACTTCTAAAAAATTAAATTTTCCCAAAACCATAAAAACTAACACTAGTATAGTTACATGGGGTGTTACATGCTATATAAGGTAATATACTCATAATAGTCTATTTATATGACCAAAACTGATATATGGATGGGAAATAATAAATAATACTATAAATAGCCTAGTATACAACATGTCTAGTATGGTACATTGTGTATATAGCTATTAGGAAAGGATGTCATGAACTTATATTACTAATATAATATGAATTAAACATACATGGTGTGTCCAGTAGGGTATATAGTGTGTATGGATTAGTTATACTTGATTTTATCATATATATACTAAATAAATTATAAGTTACCCATACAAAGACTACACTATGTCTCTGGAAGTACACCATGTGTGGAACCACTTAGGATGATGGCTTATGATCTAAATACATGTTGAGTTTCCTCTCGGACTATACATGGAATCTACATAGGATACATGTCTTGTACGAATTTCAGGACCATAGTGTGTGTGTAGAATTCATATGTTGAGTCACTACAACTCTTATACATGGAGTGTGTGAATGAAACACATTGTGTGTAGGTCCAAATTTATGACATGAAAGGTATGTGGTTACACACCAAAGTGAATAATTATGAGATATGATTATAACATAAAGTTACATGGTGTGTGATATTTAAAATCACATATAACCCTTGTGTCTTCATTTCCAAGTCATGCGGTGAGATTCTTGGGGGGTTACATGATATGTGGCATTAAATATAACGTTTAATATTAAAATGGAAGAATATACAAAATTTGTTTTTGAAATGCATAACCCATGATCTAGGAATACATAGTATATAGTTGAAAAATTATAGAAAATTATGAATCTTTTTTTGGATACATTTCATGTTGTGATCACCATCTTCAAATCTACTTACGGTCATGCTTAAACCAAACCCATTTCCTAAGGAACATTATTCACGCATTGATAAAGCTAATTTTTCCAATCTATCATTTTATAAACTGTCATCGCTCAACAATTTGTTGACTCATGCCTAAAACTTGTTGTTTCATTGATTTTATTCCACCAAAACCATGATTCTTTAGTTTTCCTCCACTGTAGACTCACAGAATTATTATTGAACTCAAGTATGAAGAACTATAAGAATATTCATGATGGTTGGGGATGTAAGAATACTCGACCACCAAAGAATAGTCTTGCATTGGGGTTCATCGAAGAAAACAATAATGAGATAAGAACATAATCTCTATACATGGAGGAATAATTTTCTTAACAGGTTATGAAATTCATTCCATCCAAAAACCCTCTTCTTTCTTATTGCTTAAAATCATGAGATACTATCATATTTTTGTGTTTTTAAAGGTCTTATCTAAACTATTTATGTAATGTCTCAGATTTTTTCATGTATTTTTATTTTTTAAATATTATATGGAATTATTATGATACCAGGCACAGAGACGACACATCATTCTGAGGCCTAGTGAGCTCGGAATGGTGGTTTGAAACTTTTTAAGTTAAGTGAGTCAGCACATGTGCGCGGTTGTGGTAGTTTCCAAATGGATGCCTGGATTAAAAATATGGGGGCACCATTGCATCTGGGATGAAGACTTTACCTAAGAACGGGTCTAACCTCGACTGGCATGGGTCAAGGGAAAAACTTAATTTTTAGATGTTTTTAGTAAAATAAAAATAAAGTAAATTCTCAAAGTTATTTTCTTTTATTTTGTGGAAACATCCTCTACAGCGCAGCGACAGGGCAGCTGTTTCAATATTAAATGTCATTTCATAATGACTCTTAAATGGAAACACTGACCCATTAATACGGTAGCATAATGGAATTCCAAACATGTTTCCCTTTTTATAGGGATGTCACTCGTTGGCAAGGATTGAGAGGAAACTCTGGAGAATCTGTGGTGGTTCGGAGGAAACTCTTAGTGACGAAGGACAACGAATTGAAGCTGTGAATCGTTGCGCCAACAATGTTGAAGGATCTTGATGACGATGGAAGTGTGACCCCTTTCATCAATGATCAGTCCTTCCATAAAAGTTAGGGGTTGTTATTTCATTCCTTTTTCCCCGTTTTTGAATTTAAACGACAAACGTAGATCAACCACGAACAAGTTTATCCATGGATTCGTACATTCTTGTGGGAGGGTTTTATTGGTATTACTATGGGGAATTAGTCCATGTTGGTTATTATTGTTGATTTGTGCTCTGTTTAAGCCTACTAATGGGAGAGAATCAACGTCGTGATGAACGATGGTAGAGGTTCGTTCCTCAATTTTTTTTATTGGAGTGTTTTCTTTCCCCTTTTTTTCTCACACATTTTTCGTGTTCTTCATGATCTTCATGTTCTTCTCGAGGCGACAAACAATGGATCTCAGCGCACACGTCTTGTAATGCAATGATCAAAAACTGGAGATCTGACATCACAACGAACCTACGGAGGTGTGACGACCATTACGGATGATGAATCGTTATGGATCAAAAGAGGTCATTCTTTGATAATTCTTCACGTAGGAGAATCAAAACATGTTTTCAGAGCTGATCGGAGGTCCGAAAACACAAGAAGCACCTTTGTGGTGTCTAAGCGACCAAAACCTGGGAGTTCCGTGGTGATTCAATGAAAAAATCAATGAACAGGGCACCACCGGAGGCACGATGGTGGAGGTTTGTGTTTTTTGAAATTTCTAGATTACTCAGCATGTGTATCCGAAGAACACGCCGTGTGGACCGGCTCAGCGGTGACTACATGGGACTCAGCAAGTATCTAGGGGGTTCACAGACACGAGGTGTAGTACACGGCCATGTACTACACCACACAGCCAAGTGAGCCCAGTAGCACGGGACACCCCATGTACCAACTACACGGGCTGTCGTACTTGGGTTGCAGTCGTGTACAGGCACACAAGCAGCATACACGGAGCTGACACTAGTTACCCAGACACGGCGTGTAATCCATACCAAACACCATGTACTGACTTTCTCTACATGACCGACCATACGACATGGTCCGTTGTACATAGAAAGTACCCAGGGTCAGAAGACACAGCGTGTGACTTTTCTACACATCATGTACTTTTTGGAAAATGGCTTGGTCATCTTGTCCACCACATCTTGGACATGTTTTTTTTGGGTTCGTGCCCCTTATTCTCATTCATATAAAGGTCAGGCATTGTTTCCTTTTTATAGGAGTATGATCACTTCAGCAAGACTTTCTGTGATAGAGTCTGGTATCCCTCCGAGAGGCTCGGAGCTTGATCCTCTATCCATTCCTGGCCCTAGGTAGAGTTAGGCATCGACATGACCAACTCTACTGAGTGTTGATCCTCTACCTAGCTGGTGAATCTGGATGAGTCGTGGTATCCGCCATGGCCCTGGTGGTGATCCTCATCTGTGTATCGTGATCTTTCCCCACTCAGGAGTGTGTCTCCCATAAATAGTGTATCTACCTCTCTTGGAGTTTCCCGACGAACAATACTTCTTGGATAGATGTCATCAGAACTACCGGACTCGTGGAGTGTGTTCTCCTAGAATGAGTGCTTCGTGGAATCCTTGAACAAAATCCCTAGATGGGATATGTGATTGTGTGACTTGCCTCTAGATAGAAAGTCTGGGTTTTGTGTAGACATATACTGTGTATAGATGACTGTACATTCACTTTGTGTATTGCTTTTGGTTTTCGGGGTCCTCTACTGAGTATTTTTACACTCACCCCTACACGGGCTTTTCCCACATGTGTTGTGTCTTGTGCAGACGACCAGCCTTTTGATAGAGTCAAGGGTGCAATAGCATAGGATTGAGCTTTCTGAGTTCCTCACCGGCTGGGGTGTTCCTATGGATACGAGTAGTAGTCCCAATAACTCTTTCTGTTCACAGGTTTGACTTTGTAGTTTTTAGACTCTTGTTTTGGTGGGCTTGTATTTTGGCCCAGTTTACTTTCATCACATTACCTTTCGTTGTACTCTGGTGGTTGGGTTTAGTTGTATGCATGCATTTTGTTCCTTATAATTTTTTTACATTTTAGCATTTGTGGGCTTGGAGATGTGTGTTTGTGTATAGGTACTTAGGCAATGCCTCCCATGTGAGTAATATGCCTACTCAATGCTAGTCACCAGCCCCTGGCCTAATGGAGGTGGGCTTAGGGAGTCTTAGCATGGGCCTCACTGGTATGGGTCGTGATAGAGTTGTATCAGAGGTGGTCGGTTCTACTTTAGGACCAAGAGTCTGTGATATTGGTTTGGGGAAATATTGTTCAGTGTTTTGAGTTTAGCTTTTAGGCCAGGGACTCTAGTGTTGGTGCGGGTGGCCGACGTATCCATACACTAGGACTATGATAAACTGCTTTTCAACTCGGTACACAAAAGCACTGATTGCGAGGAAATAAAAGAAAGGTACATGAATCATATAGGAATGGGTTGTGTTTTTTCATGTCCTTTGAGTCAGCTATCCAAATATACTCATGGTTCAACTTGTTTTCTTACAGGATGCCTCCACGATGCATACCCACTAGGATTCGGCAGCGCGATCACGAGGATGACACCCTAAGTTACAAGGCTTCGATACAGGGACCAGTTCCCTAGGCGTTTCCACCAGGTGGTGCACTAGTTATGCCCTCACCAATGGAGCAGCCCGTGGTACCTTCCGTACCAACAGATGAGGAACACAGGCTGAACATGCTCCATGAGTTCTAGAGACAGAGACCCCTTAGGTTCCAAGGCGAGCCCGACCCTCAGGCGGTTGGGGACTAGCTTGAGGCAGTGACTAGAGTTTTCCTTCTAGTGAGGACATCATCAGACCATATGGGGATCATAGGAGCGAGCCTTCTTCAGGGTTCGGTAGGGAGATGGTGGAGTCTAACCACATAGACTCATGACGAGGAGAATCTTTCATGGATGGAGTTTGAGTAACTCTTTAGGGAGGAGTTATCTCAGATTACGCTGAGAGCGGTATGCATCCAAGAGCTTCTTCAGCTCCAACATGGAAGTATGATGGTGGCTGACTATTCATCGAGGTTTACCAACCTCACCAGGCACTCAATGGATATGGTCAGAGATCAGTACTTTAGAGCTCAGACATTTGAATAAGGTATACGATGAGACATCCAAGCTAGTTTCGTGCCTCTGTGAATTTTGACTTATGCTGGAGTGCTCGAGCGAGACTTGGTGATCGAGATCTTCTTTGCAGAGTAGAGAGAGCTGATGACTATGAGCAGCGGGCAGGCAGGTCCGGAGACCTCGACAATACGGAGCCTATGTCGGACGTAGGGATCTGGACATGAGAGATGTCATAGGAGGACCCAGGATAGGGTATCGATAGTCGAGGACTCTTAGGCTAGATCCATTATTCCCATGGAGAAGTGGTGCTATGCGTGTGGCGGTAGGGGGCATGTCGCTAGAGATTGTCCGACCCGTCGAGCTACTGACAGGGAGGCAGTGGATGGACCACCAAGGTAGAGACAGTGAATGGAGCAGGCAGAGCCACCAGACGGCGGATGTGGCAGAGAAGCAGGGAGAGCTGTAGGTGGTGGCAGATGCTTCGACATACTTCCTCCACCACCCCCAGGAGGTCTGCACCAGGCTCAGGGAGCTGGGGGATAGGGGCAAGGACAGCTATATGCGGTTGAGGCGTACGACCCAAGGTCTTCAGGGATGATCCTAGGTATGATCTGTGTCTTTTCTACCATAGATACCATACATTTAGACACAGATTCTATTCATTCCTTCATCTCGATATGTCTTGTGCTAAACCTTGATATTTCGGTCAAACAATTTACTTGATCCTTACGCATGGAGACAGCTACGGGAGGAGACTCGACGATCACACACCTTTGCAGACAGTGTGATCTTACACATGGAGGCGAGAGTTTCGGTTGGAACCTATTGGTGGTAGTTTTGAGGCATTACGACATTATTCTCAGTATGGATTGGTTATCTTCAATCCATGCCCATATTGAATGTTTTAGCTGAAGAGTGTGGTGTGTCTGCAGTGATGGGACGAGGTTTTCCTTTGTCAGAGAAAAGGAGACCCAGGCAGCATAGAACGAGCTCATGCATAAGAGGGTGCAGCTGGTTCCTCATGATTTGGCTAGCCTAGCCCTCGGAGCAGTAGATGTGATGAGTTCCCAGTTCCCAGAAGTAGTGGCGGAGTATGAGGATGTATTTCCCGAAGATGTACTAGAACTACCTCCCCATTGGGAAATCGACTTCTGCATCGACTTACACCATAGGATGGAACAAATTTCTTCACCAGCATATCAGATGGCTCCCATAGATCTTTGAGAGCTGAGGGGTGTAAATGGATGATTTGTAGAGCAAGGGTTTCGTGAGACCCAGTGTTTCACCCTTGGCGTCCCCAGTCTTGTTTTTCAAGAAGGAATATGGGAGTCTGAGGTTGTGTATGGATTACCGATGCCTGAAACAGATAATGGTAAAGAAAAAGTATCCACTTCTGAGGATCAATGACCTATTCAATCATCTAAGAGAGGCACAGTGGTTCTTTAAGGTTGACCTTTGATCCGGTTATCACCAATTACGGGTACGAGATGAGGATATACCGAAGACGGCATTCAGATGCTGATATGGTCACTATGAGTACTTGGTGATACCTTTTATCATGAAAAATTCCCCCGCAGTTCTCATGGGACTGATGAACCAGATCTTCCAGCCGTATTTGGACCAGTTCATAGTGGTCTTCATCGACGACATCCTTGTGTACTCGGAGTTAGAGGAGGAGCACGTGAGACACCTATGGATGGTTCTAGACAAACTCCAAGAGAACCAGCTTTATGGGAAGCTCTCGAAGTGCCACTTCTGGATCTAGAAGGTCCACTTTCTAGGAAATGTCATCTCAGTAGATGGTGTAGTTGTGGACCCATCCAAGGTGGAGGTAGTGTTATCATGGGAGCCACCTCAGAGCATGACGGAGGTGCGGAGCTTCCTTGGGCTGGTCGGCTATTACCGGGGATTCATTCTTGATTTCTACCAAATATCAGCACCGATGACAACCTTGACCCAAAAGGGGAAACCATTCATACGGACGTAGAAGTTCCATCAGGCTTTTGAGCAGTTGAGACAGAGTTTGACGAGTTCCCCAATCTTCATATTACTGGAGGAGGGTGTCGAGTACGTAGTTTTATGCGACAGATCATGGATCGGGCTTGGTTGTGTCCTCATGTAGATACATGCTGTGATTGCTTATGGTTCGTTCAATTTTAGGACACTTGAGCAGAACTATGAAACCCATGATCTCAAGTTGGCAGCCGTAGTCTTCGCATTGAAGATTTGGCGACACTACCTTTTGGGTGAGTCGTTCATCGTCTACTCTGGCCACAAGAGCCTAAAGTACATCTTCTCACAAAAGGATCTGAATCTAATACAGAGGTGTTGGATACAACTCCTCTAGGATTATGATTTCGACATCATCTATAATTATGGGAAGGGAAACAAGGTGACCGATTCTCTTAGTAGAAGGTCGAGCTCGCAGCTGTTAAGTGAGGCGACAGAGCATTTGGCCACGTTGCAGTTGTCCTTCATAGACAGAGGGGATGTAGCTTGCCTATAGTCGATGGTTGTCGCCCCTCCACTTCTACAGAGATTTAGGGAGGCACGTCTTGGGGATGATGATTGTGAGGCTTTACGTGCTCAGTTATCCACAAGATATTCTCCTAATAGATATTCTCAAGGTGGGGTGCACATAATTCTTTTTAGAGGATGCACTATCATACCAATGGAATTGCTGGAATAGGTTCTAAAAGAGTTTCATACATCCCCTTGGCGGTACATCCAGGAGTGGGAAATATGTAACAAGATAACCAATGATTGTTTTGGTGGTCAGGCATGAAGAAGGGAGTAGCAAGGTTCCTTTCTCAATGCCTTACGTTCCATCAGGTGAAGGCTTAGCCCCAGGTTCCAACGGGATTAACTCACCCCATGGAGGTTCTAGAGTGGAAGAGGGATAGAATATCGATGGACTTCGTTACAAGCTTACCACATATGTCCAAGGGGCATGACTCCATCTGGGTGATCGTTGACTGACTCGCCCAGTCGGCCCACTTTCTATCCATCAGGGAGCAGAGTTCCATGGAGAACTTGGGATGCCTCTATGTGTAGGATATTGTTCGGCTTCACGGAATCCCTTTGACGATAGTCTCGGACCGAGATGCCCGCTTAACATCCCAGTTGTGGAAGGGATTGCAGGAGGCCTTTGGGATATAGCTGTGCTTGAGCACGGCGTTCCATCCACAGACCGATGGTCAGATAGAGGGGACTATTCAGGTTTTGGAGGATATGTTATGAGCCTGTATCTTGGACTTTGGTCACAGTTGGGAGGACCAACCACCAATGGTGGAGTTTGCGTAAAATAATAGCTACCACTCCACCATTGGTATTGAACCTTTAGAGGCTTTTTATGGGAGACCATTCTGGTCACCCCTTTGCTGGACCGACCCCAGAGAGTTAGCGTTCATGGGCCCAGAGTTGGTGTGAGCCACCACCGAGAAGGTGCAGATCATCTGGGAGCAGATGAAGACTGCACAGAGCCAGAATAATTCTTCTGCTGATAGACAATGGAGACCTCTGGATTTCAAAGAGGGAGACCACGTCTTTATTTGGGTCTCACCTCGATGAGGGTTACAGAGATTTGTCCGGGGCGACAAGATATCTCCGAGGTTCATCAGACCTTTCCAAATACTGTGCAAAGTCGGCGAGGTGGTGTACTGCCTAGCTCTACTACCACAGTTGTATCGGGTACATGATTTCTTCCACGCGTTATAGCTGACGAGGTACATGCATGACCCATTTCACATCATCGACTATGGCGAGCTAAACATCGAGGATGGAGTGACCTTTGCTGAGTACCCAGTGGAGATCGAGGATCGGTAGAAGAGGATGCTTTGTGGGAGATCAATTCCCTGGGTGTGCGTTCTGTGGTAGCATGGTAATCTTCAAGAGAGCACGTGGGAGCGGGAGGCTCAGATCCATGCTCAATACCCCCATCTTTTTGAGTAGTCTTGTTTTGGCGTTTTGGCGACGTAAATCCCTAAGGTGGGGAGAATTTAAGGTCTTAGATTTTTCTATGTATTATTTTTTTAAAATATTATATGGAATTATTATGAGACCAAGTGCAGAGATGACACATCATTCCAAGGCCCAGTGAGCTCAGAACGGTGGTTTGAAACTTTTTATGTTAATTGAGTTGGAACATGTGTGCGGTTGTGGAAGTTTCCAAAAAGATGCCCGGATTAAAAATCTGGGGGCACCGTTGCGTCTAGGACGATAAATTTACCTAAGAATAGGTCTAACCTCAACCGGTGTGGGTCGAGGGAAAAGGTAATTTATGGACATTTTTAGTAAAATAAAAATAAAATAAATTCACAAAGTTATTTTATTTTATTTTTTGGAAACATCCGCTACAACGCAGTGATAGGGAAGCTATTTCAATATTAAATGTCATGTCATAATAACTCAGAAACAACAACACTGTCCCATTAATGCCGCAGTGTAATGGAATACCAAACATGTTTCCCTTTTTATTCGGATGTCGCTCATTGGCAAGGATTGAGAGGAAACTATGGAGAATCTATGGTGCTTCAGAGAAAACTCTCAACGACAAACGACGACGAATCGAAGCTGTGAATTGTTGCACCAACGAAGTTAAAGGATCTTGAAGACGATGTCAGCGCGACCCCTTTCATCAACAATCGATCCTTCCTTAAAATTTATGGGTTGTTATTTTATTCCTCTTTCCCTATTTTTAAATTTAAACAACTAATGCAGATCAACAATGAACATGTTGATCCTGGAAATCGTGCATTCTTGCGGGAGGGTTTTATTGGGATGACTATGGAGAATTAGTCCATGTTGGTTATTATTGTTGATTTCTACACCGTTTAAGCCAACTAATAAGAGTGAATCAACGCCGTGATGAATGAAGGATCACTTCCCACCCTTGTTGCAATGAAATGATCCCAAACTGGAGATCCGACATCACAAAGACCCTATGGAGGTGTGACGGCCATAACAGATGATGAATCGGCTCATATCAGAAGAGGTCGTTCTTCAAGCATTCTTCATGCGGGAGGATCAAAACATGTTTTAGGAGCCAATCAGAGGTCTAAAAACACTGGAAATAGCTTCTTGGTGTCGAGGCGACCAAAACCTGGGAGTTCCATGGATATCAGACAACCGGATTGACGAACGGGGCACCATCGGAGGTACGACGGCTGAAAGTTCGCATTTCTGGAAATTTCCAGAATACACGGCGTGTATCTACGAAGAACATTCCATGTGGACCGGCTAAACGGTGGCTACGCAGGGCTCAACGTGTATCTAGGGGGTGTATGGACATGGGGTGTTTTACATGGTTGTGTACTACACCACACAGCCAGGTGAGGCTAGAAGCGTGATACCCCCCATTTACCGACTACACGGGCTGGTGTACTTGGGTTGAGTCTGTGTACAGTCACACAACCAGCATACACGAAGCTGACCCCAGTTACTCAGACATGGTGTGTAATCCCTACCACACGTGGTGTACTGAATTTATCTACATGACCGAACATATGACATGGGACGCTATACACGGGCAGTACCAGGGGTCAGAAGAAATGGCCTGTGACTTTTCTACATGCTGTGTACTTTTTTGAAAAAAGGATTACTCATCTTGTCCACCACATCTTGGACATTCTTATTTTGGGTTCGTGCCCCTTCTTCTCATTCCCCTAAAGGTCAGGCATCATTTAGTTTTTATAGGAGTATTATCCCTTCAGCGAGACTTTCTGTGATAGAGTCAAGAATCCCTCCGAGAGGCCCAGAGCATGATCCTCTATCCATTCATAACCCAAGGTAGAGTTTGGAATCGACGTGACCAACTCTACCAGGCATTGATCCTATACCTATCTGGTGAATCTGAATGAGTCATGGTATCCACCATGGCCCTCGCAGTGATCCTCATCTATGTATCATGATTTTTACCCACTCAAAAGTGTGTCTCTAGTAATGAGTGTATCTATCTATTGTGATTTTTTTACTCAGGAGTGTGTCTCTCATAATGAGTGTATCTACCTCTCGTGGCGTTTCCCAACGAACAGTACTTCTAGCACAGACGTCATCAGAACTACCAGACTCATGGATTGTGTTCTCCCGAAACAAGTGCTTCATGGAATCTTCGAACGGAATCCCTATACGGGGTATGTGATTAATTGTGTGACTTTCCTCTAGACTGCGGGTCTGGGTTTCGTGTAGACATATACTTTGTATAGCTGATTGTGCTTTCACTTTTTGTATTTCTTGTGTTTTTCAGGTTCCCCTATTGAGTATTGTTAAACTCACCTGTACATGGGCTTTACCCGCATGTTTTGTATCTTGTGCAGAGAAGGAGCCTTTTGACATAGTCTAGGGCATACCGGGACAGGATTGAGCTTTCTGTGTTCATCATCGGTGGGGGTGTTCTTATGGATACGAGCAGCAGTCCCAGTACCTCTATGTGTTCACAGGTTGGACTTTGTAGTTTTCAGACACTTATTTTGTTGGGCTTGTATTTTTGGCTTAGATTACTTTCAGCACTTTACCTTCCGTTGTACCCTGGTGGTTGGGTTTCGTTGTATGCTTGCATTTTTTCCTTGGTGTTTTTTTTACATTTCAGCATTTGTGGGCTTGGAGATGTGTGTGTGTGTGTGTAAGTACTTATGCAATGCTTCCCATGTGAGTAATATGCCTACGTGGTGTTACTCACCAGCCCCTGGGCTATTGGAGGCGGGCTTGGGGAGTCATGGTGCGGGCCCTACTGGGACGGGTTGTGACATAGTGGTATCAAAGGTGGTCGGTTATACCTTAGGACTAAGAGTCTGTGAGATTGGTTTGGGGAAACAATGTTGAGTGTTTTGAGCTCGGCTTTCCGGCCAGAGACTCTAGTGTTGCTGCATGTAGCGGACGTATCCATACACTAGGACTCTGATAACCTGTTTTTCGACTCAGTACATGAAATCACTGATTGCAGGGAAACAAAAGAAAGTTACATGCATCATATAGGAATGGGTTGTGTTTTTTCATGTCCTTTGAGTCAGTTATCCAGATATACTCATGGTACATCTTGTTTTCTTACAGGATGCCTCTACGATGCATACCCGCTATGGTTTAGCAGTGTGATCACGAGGATGACCCCCTCAGTGATGAGGCTTCGATACAGGGACCAGTTCCCCATGCGTTTCCACCAGGTGGTGCACCAGCTATGCCAAAACCAGTGGAGTAGCCCGTGGTACCTGCAGTACCAACTAATGAGGAGTGCTAGCTGAGCATTCTCCATAGGTTCTAGAGATAGAGACCCCTCAGGTTCTGAGGTGAGCCCGACCCTCAGGCGGCTGAGGTAGGCTTGAGGTGGTGACTAGAGTTTTTTGTCTAGTGATAACACCAACAGACCAGATGGTGATCCTAGGATAGATCCTTATTCAGGGTTCGGTAGGACGATGGTAGAGTCTGACCACATAGACTCATGACGAAGAGTATCTTTCATGGATGGAGTTGCAGTGACCCTTTAGGGAGGAGTTCTCTATAGTTACTCTGAGATCGGTACGCATCCAGAAGCATCTTCAGCTCCTACATGGCAGTATGACGGTGGCTGGCTACTCATCAAGGTTCACCAACCTCACCAGGTACTCGATGGATATGGTAAGAGATCAGTACTTCAAATCATGGACCTTTGAACGAGGTCTATGATGAGACATCCAATCTAGTATCGTGCCTCAATGAATTTTGACTTATGCTGGAGTGATCAAGAGAGCCTTGGTAATTGAGAGATTCCTTCCAGAGTAGAGACAGCCGACTATAGTCAGTAGTGGGCAGGCAGGTCCGGAGACCTCGGCAGTAGGGAGCCGACATTGGACGCATAGATCATGATGTGAGAGACATCGGAGGAGGACCCAGGACAGGGGATCGACAGTCCAAGAATCTCATGCTGGATCCAGCCACACTAGGGATAAGTGGTGATACTCTTGCGATGGTAGAAGACATCTCACTATAAATTGTCTGACCTATCGAGATGCTGATAGAGAGGTGGTGGATGAACCACCAAGGCAGAGAAAACGAATGGAGTAGGTAGACCCGCCCGGCGGTGGACGTGGAAGAGGAGTAGGGAGAGCTGTAGGTGGTGGAAGACACTTTGACATACTTGCACCAACACCCCCAAGAGGTCTGCACCAGGCTCAGGGAGCTGGGGGGTAGGGGAAAGGACAGCTGCATGAGGTTGAGGTGTATAACCTAGGGGATCTAGGGATGATCTGAGGTACGATCTATGTCTTCTCTACCTTAGCTTTCATACTTGTTGACACAGGTTCCAGTCATTCCTTCACCGCCACATGTCTTGTGTGAAACCTTGAGATTCATGTCAAACTGTTGACTCAATCCTTACGCTTGGAGACACCTAATAGAGGAGACTCGATGATCACACACCTTTACAGATAGTGTGATCTTACACTTGGAGGCGAGAGTTTTGGTTGGAACCTCTTATTGGTAGGATTAAGGCCTTATGACGTCATTCTCGGTATGGATTGGTTATCTTCGATCCATGCCCATATTGACTGTTTTAGGCGAAGAGTGTGGTGTGTATGTATTGATGGGACGAGGTTTTATTTTGTGAGAGAAAATGAGACACAGGTAGAACAAGACGGGCTCTTGCATAGGAGGGTGCAGTCGGTCACTCATGAGTTGGCTAGCCTAGCCCTCAGAGCAGTAAATGTGATGAGTTCCTAGTTCCCAGTAGTAGTGGCGGAGTATGAGGACGTCTTTCCCGAAGATGTACCAGGACTACCTCCCCGCTGGGAAATTGAATTCTGCATTGACTTACACCCCGGGACGGAACCGATTTCTTTTTCAGCATATCAGATGGCTCTTACAGAGCTTCACGAGCTAAGGGTTCAGTTGGAGGATTTTTAAATCAAGGGTTTCGTGAGACCTAGCGTTTTACCCTGGGCGTCCCTAGTATTTTTTTCTAAGAAGGCAGACTGGAGTTTGAGGTTGTGCATGGATTATCGATGCCTAAACCAGGTGATGGTGAAGAACAAGTATCCACTGCTGAGGATCGATGACCTCTTCGATCAGCTAAGAGGGGCATAGTGGTTCTCTAAGGTTGACCTTCAATCATTTTATCACCAATTACCGGTATGGGATGAGGATATACTGAAGATGACATTCAGATGCCGCTACAGTCACTATGAGTACTTAGTGATGCCTTTTGGTGTGACAAATGCCCCCACAGTGTTCATGGGACTGATGAACCGGATCATCCAGTCATATTTGGACCGGTTCATAGTGGTCTTCATCGATGAAATCCTTGTGTACTCAGCATCAGAGGAGGAGCATGTGAGACACCTGCGGATGGTTCTAGACATACTCTGAGAGCACCAGCTTTACGGGAAGCTCTCGAAGTGCCAGTTCTGGATCTAGAAGGTCCACTTTCTGGGACATGTCATCTCAGTAGATGGTGTAGCTATGGACCCAACCAAGGTGGAGGCAGTGTTATCAAGGGAGCCAACTCAGAGCGTGATGGAGGTGCGGAGCTTCCTTGGGTTGGCAAGATATTACTGGAGATCCATTCCTGATTTCTCCCGAATATCAGCACCTATGACAACCTTGACCTGAAAGGGGAAACCCTTCATATGGACGAAGAAGTTCCAGTATTCTTTTGGGAAGTTTAGATAGATTTTGACGAGCTCCCCAATCTTGATATTACCAGAGGAGGGTGTCGAGTACGTAGTTTTCTACGACGCATCAGGGACCGATCTTGGTTGTGTCCTGATGCAAAGACAGGCAGTGATTTCTTATAGTTCATGCCAGATTAGGCCACATGAGTATAACTATGTGACCCATGATCTCAAGTTGGATGCGGTATTCTTGTCATTGATGATGTGAAGACACTGTCTTATGGGTGAGTGGTTCATCATCTACTCTGACCACAAGAGCCTCAAGTACATATTCTCGCAGAAGGATCTGAATATGAGATAGAGGTGTTGGCTAGAATTCCTCAAGGATTATGATTTCGAGATCATATATACTCTTGGGAAGGGAAACAAGGTGGCGGATGCTCTTAGCAGAAGGTCGAGCTCGCAGCTATTGAGTGAGGCGGCAGAGTGGTTGGCCACATTATAGTTATCTTTCATGGACAGAGGGGATGCAACTTACCTACAGTCGATGGTTGTCACCTTCCATTATTATAGAGAATTAGGGAGTCATAGCTTGGGGATGACGATTGTGGGGATTTGCGTGGTCAGTTATCCACATGACATGCTCTTGATGGATATTCGCAAGGTGGGGAGAACATACTTATTCTTAGAGGACGCACTTTTGTACCAGTGGAATTATGGGAAGAGGTTCTAAAGGAGTTTCATACATCTCCCTTAGAGGTACATCTGGGAGTGGAAAAGATATACCAGGATCTCCAACGACAGTTATGGTGGTCAATCATGAAGAAGGGAGTAGTAGATTTTGTTTCTCGATGCCTTACGTGCCAGAAGGTGAAGGCTGAGCACTAGGTTCCAATGGTATCAGCTCAGCCCCTGGATGTTACAAAGTGGAAGATGGGTGAAATATTTATGGACGTCATGATAGGCTTACCACAGATGTCCAAGGGTCATGATTCCATTTGGTTGATCATTGACCGACTCACCAAGTCGGCCCACTTTCTAGCCATTAGGGGGCAGAGTTTCGTAGAGATCTTGGGATTCCTCTACATGTAGGAGATAGTTCAGCTTCATGGAATCACTTTGATGATAGTATCAGACTGAGGAGCCCTCTATACATCTCGGTTGAGGAAGGGATTTTAGGAGGCCTTTGGGACATAGTTGTGCTTGAGCACAGCGTTCCATCCACAAACCAATGGTCAGACAGAGAGGACCATTCAAGTTCTAGAGGATATTTTATGAGTCTATATCTTGGAATTTGGTCCCAGTTGGGAGGACCACCGACCATTGGTGGATTTTTCATACAATAACATCTCCCACTCCACCATTGGTATGCAACCTTTAGAGGATTTGTATGGGAGACCCTTATGGTCACCCCTTTGTTGGACCGACCCTGGAGAGTCAGCATTCATGGGTCCAGAGCGGGTGTGAGCCACCACCGAGAAGGTGCAGATCATCTAGGAGCAGATGAAAACTACCCAGAGCTGGCAGAAGTCTTATGCTGACAGACAATGGAGACCTCTGGAGTTCGAGGAGGGAGACCACGTTTTTCTTTGGGTCTCACCTCGAAGAGGGTTATAGAGATTTGGATGAGGCGACAAGCTATCTTTGAGGTTCATTGGACCTTTCCAGATACTGTGCCGAGTCGGCGAGGTGGCATACTTCTTAGATCTACCACCACAGTTTCATCAGGTACATGATTTCTTCCATGTGTCACAGCTGAGGAGGTACATGCATGACCCATCGCATGTCATCGACAGGGGCGAGCTGGACATCAAGGATGGAGTGACCTTTGCTGAGTACCCAGTGGAGATCAAGGATAAATAGGATGGGATACTTCATGGGTGATCAATTCCCTTGGTGTGTGTTTTGTGGTAGCATGTGAATCTTCATGAGAGCACGTGGGAGAAGGAGGCTCAGATCCGTGCCAAGTACCCCCATCTTTTTTAGTAGTATTGTTTTGGATTTTCAGGGATTTAAAGCCCCAATTTGGGGAGAATGTAATCTCTTTGATTTTTCCACGTATTATTTTTTTAAATATTATATTGAATTATTAAGAGACCAGGATCAGAGACGACATATCATTCCGAGGCCTAGTGAGCCTGGAAGTGTGGTCTGAAACTTTTTAAGTTAAGTGAGTCGGCACAAGTGTGCGGTTGTGGCAGTTTCCAAATGGATGCTCAGATTAAAAATTTGTTGGCACCGTTGCATCTGAGATGAAGACTTTACCTAAGAACGGGTATAAACTCAATCGGCACGGGTCGAGGGAAATAGTTAATTTGAAGACATTTTAAGTAAACTAAAAATAAAAAAAATCACACAGTTATTTTTATTTTATTTTGTGGAAACATCCGTTGTAGCACAGCGACAGGGCAATTGTTTCAATATTAAATGTCATGTCCTAATGACTCAGAAACTGCAATACTGACCCATTAATTCCGCAGTATAATGGAAGGCCAAACATTTTTTCCTTTTTATTGGGATGTCACTCATTGTCAAGGATTGAGAGGAAACTCTGAAGAATATGTGGTGCTTCGGAGGAAACTCTCCGCGACGAACGATGATGAATCAAAGCTGTGAATCGCTACGCCAAAAAAGTTGAAGGATCTTGATGATGATGGCAGCATGACCCCTTTTGTCAACGATCAATCCTTCCTTAAAAGGTATGGGTTTTTATTTCATTCCTCTTTCCCCATTTTTGAATTTAAACGACGAATGTGGATCAACCACAAACAAGTTGATCTGCGATTCGTACATTCTTTCCGGAGGGTTTTGTTGGGATGACTATGGGGAATTAGTCCATGTTGGTTATTATTGTTGATTTATGCTTCGTTTAATCCTACTAATGGGAGTGAATCAACACTATGATGAATGATGGCCGAGGTTTGTTCCTCAACATGTCTTATTGGATTCTTTTCTTTCCCCCTTTACTTCTCGTGCGTTCTTCACATTCATCGCATTTTTGTTTTCTTCTCAGAGAGATGAAAAATGGATCGATATACACCAGTCTTGCAATAAAATGATCCCAAACTGGATATCCGGTATTGCAACGACCCTATGGAGGTGCGACGGCCATGACAGATGACAAATTGGCTCGGATCAGAAGAGGTCGTTCTTCGAGTATTCTTCACACGGGAGGATCAAAACATGTTTTCAGAGCCTATTGGAGGTTTGAAAACACCGGAAGCATCTGCGTGGCATCGGGGTAACCAAAACCCGAGAGTTCCATGGCGATCGGATTACTGGATCGACAAATGGGGCACCGTCGGAGGCGCGACGGTGGAGGTTTGCTTTTCTGGAAATTTTCAGAATACAAGGCATGTATCTGCGAAGAACATGCCATGTGGACCGGATCAGCGGTGACTACGTGGGGATCAGCATGTATCCAGGGGGTGCACTGACATGGGGTGTAGTACATGGCTGTGTACTACACCACACGGCCAGGTGAGGCCAGTAGTGTGGGACACCCCATGTACCGACTACACGAGATGGTGTACTTGGGTTGAGGCCATGTACGGGCACACAACCAGTGTACATGGAGCCAAACCGAGTTACTCATACACGGCGTGTAATCACTACCACATGATGTGTGCTGACTTTCTCCACATGACCGACCATACGACCCTGGCCGTTGTACATGGGCAGTACTCGGGGTCAGAAGACAATGCGTGTGACTTTTCTACACACAGTGTACTTTTTTTAAAACGGCTTGGTCGTCCTGTCGACCGCATCTTGGACATGTTTCGTTTGGGTTTGTACCCCTTATTCTCATTCCCCTAAAGGTCAGGCATCATTTCCTTTTTATAGGAGTATGATCCCTTGAGTAATACTTTCTGTGATAGAGTCAGGCATCCCTCTGAGAGGCTCAGAGCATGATCCTCTATCCATTCTTGACCCTAGGTACAGTCAGGCATCGATGTGACCAACTCTACCAGGCACTGATCCACTATGTAGCTGATAAATCTGGATGAGTCATGGTATCTCCATGGCCCAGGAAGTGATCCTCGTCTATGTATCATGATCTTTCCCCACTCATGAGTTTGTCTCCTGTAATGAGTGTATCTATCTATCATGATCTTTCCACTCTAGAGTGTGTCTCCTATAATGAGTGTATCTACCTCTTGTGGTATTTCCCAATGAATAGTACTTCTCAGAAGAACATCATCAAAACTAACATACCCATAGAGTGTGTTCTCCCAGAACAAGTGCTTTGTGGAATCTTCGAACGGAATCCCTAGACGAGGTATGCTATTGTGTGACTTGCCTATAGACTATGGCCCTAGGTTTCATGTAGACATATACTATGTATAGCTGATGATAATTTCACTCTGTGTATTTCTTGTGGTTTTCGGGGTCCTCTACTAAGTATTATTTTACTCACCCCTACACAAGCTTTGCCCGGACGTGTTGTGTCTTGTGCAGACTAGCAGCCTTTTGACAGAGTCCTTGGCAGACCAGGACATGATCGAGCTTTCTGAGTTCCTCACCAGCCGGGGGGTACCTATGTCTATGAGCAGCAGTCCTAGTACCTATTTGTGTTCACAAGTTGAACTTTGTAGTTTTCGGACTCTTGTTTTGGTGATCTTGTATTTTGGCCCAGTTTACTTTCAACACTTTACCTTCCGTTGTACTCTGGTGGTTGGGTTTAGTTGTTTGCATGAATTTTGTTCCTTAGCATTTTTTTTACATATCATCATTTGTGGTCTTGGATATGTGTGTGTGTACAGGTACTTAGGCAACACCTCCCATGTGAGTAATATGCCTGCTCGGTGCTAGTCACTATCCCCTGGCCTATTGGAGGTAGGCTTGGGGAGTCGCGGCGCGGGCCCCACTGGGATGGGTCGTGACAATTTAGGTGATTTGGTGAAACCTATGGATACAACTTATAGTGAATACCCTTTCGATTATTTATTGGTGAACTTCATCAAACATTAAACAAATGGAAAAAATACTATAGCGACCCATGGTAAACATGCCTTTATTTTACATTTTTTACATAATTTTAATCATTAAATTTCATAAATAATAATATACCAAGAATTGATGGGTTTATTTTCTTTAGATACTAGCTACATAATAATATTATTTCACAAAACTTGTGACCATTTCT
The DNA here is from genome assembly GCA_963277665.1 of Viscum album. Lineage (NCBI taxonomy): Eukaryota > Viridiplantae > Streptophyta > Magnoliopsida > Santalales > Viscaceae > Viscum > Viscum album. The sequence goes on from OY728125.1 coordinate 1,804,749,525, forward strand.
CCTTAAAGGCACTGTATTAGACTATCTTCTAGACAAGTCATTAGTAAAACTCATCCTCAAAACCTAGAAAATGAAAACACAAGGGGTGAGATTAACTACTCAGTAAATGATGAAAAAACATTTAATCAAGGGTGTTTTCATAAGTATAAGTGAAATACATGAGCATTAGGTAAATATAATACCATCATGAGTGATAATAATAAAACATATGTGAGATTCAAAGTACATGGAATACTAAATTAAAGCCACAAAAGATCAACATGGAAGAATAATAGATATAACATGAATTAGAATCATTTAACATAAACATTTAATCATGAGGGAATAATATCATAATTAATAACATCCTTTAACTATAGAATAAACATTAACATTGGAAAACATTACTTTTATAAGCCACACCATCACTATCTATTCTTACCAGCAACTAAACTTTACTCACAAATACATATCTCATAATATATAAACTCTTAATCAATGCATTGGAAGTTGATATAGGACCTTGATTATCATTCATCCATACTTACATATTCTACTTAAAAATCATTCACTTTTCACATCATAAAATCCCCATTTAAATAAAATGGGTTTCATAAAACTTACAAAAGTAAATTATAGCCTTTTAATATAGAACCAATGGAAATAAAATGGTTTTTTAAAATATCCAAATTGTATAAAATAACAAGATAAATTAAATCAATTGATACCTAAATCGTTATCACCAAAAATAACCCCATAATAAGAGAGAAATATATTTTGAAACATGAAACATAAATCCTTGTTGGATAGATCATTTTAAGATAATAAAAACCGAATCATGAAAAGATCCATTTTTTGTGAAAACATTTTTAATTCATCATTATAAAATTCATAGTTAAAAGTATCTTTTCAATAAGACTCCTATGTTTAAAAAAAGTAAAAAAGAAAACCTTTCATAAAAATGGATTTGGATAAAAAAAATATTTTTCTATATAAATAGATGAGATAACATCACTCAAAATTTAAATTCTTGGAAGAATAAATTTCAAAAAGAAATTTTATAACTCAAATAAAGGACTTTGAGTTACCAAGTACTTAACCTTTACCCTTGATTTACATGGAAGTAATTTAAAATCATGTATCAAGAAGATAAAAATATTAATTACATATTTAAAAAATATTCATAAAAATTTCTATTTATACTCCTCATTTCTAAAAATTATCTTCATGTATTATATTTTTATAATCTCTTTTCAACATCATGTGTCAATAATCCTATGTGTTTTGAACTCGGTTTGTAAAAGCAGTGTAGATATTCCTTATTCTATAAAATTAAATCATTTAAAAACCATTAAAGGTACTATAATTGATGTTTTATAAATACCTATAGTGTTATAATTCCATCATATGGGATTTTTTGTTTTATTTTGTGGAGAATAAATCAGTATTGAACTACTTGTGGGTTATTTAATCATATTAATGGATTACCTCATAAAAATACTTTATTTTTGTGTTATATACAAAGAACCATATTCATGATATATATTACTAATATATATCATATATACTCAACAAATATAAATTAAAACCATACATAAAAGTATCAATGAAAAACAAAATGCATTGTTTCATGGAGGTGGTAGTTTGCACGTACACATGGATGATGATTTTATTTTTTGAAGGGAGGAAGAAAAAATTAACAAGGTATGTAATTTAATGAACATAAATATGATATATATATATATATATCAAAAAAAATTATTCAATTACCATTTAAACCATCTAGTTTAGGAGGTAAAGTAAAATGAAACATGTTTCTCCATAGAGGTGGTAGTTTGCATGTATGCATGATTCACGTTTTCATTTTTCTTAAAGGGGGATGGAAAGGTCGTAAAGGCTTGTACCATCATAATAATAACATATAAGTATACTAATGTTACTGATTTTATCCTTTTAATATGGTGTAATTTAATTTTAGTAAGAATAAGTGCACATAAAAAATAGAGATGATAAATGAGAAGTTAAAATTTTAGGCCTCGCTTCTTGGATTATCATATTTCTAGAGGGGGTTAAGATTTTGGGGGGTGGTTTTTTATAAGAATAGAATATATTTAATGTGTATATTAATGTTAATTATAATGTTTTTCATATTTTGGGCTAAAATAAGTGGGTTTTTTGTGTGAGGGGGATTGAGGTGAAGAGTGTTCATTTTATAAGTGAAAAGGGATGACATTTTTATAAATACCCAAAACTTTTTAATAATGGGATCTCTCTATAAAAGAAATTTTCACTAAATTTAAGAACTAATAGATATTACAAGGGAAAAGGTATATTAATTAATCAATCACTTATTCCCACACATGTTTTAAACATATTTTTTTTTGCATTTCTTCTTAGTTAAACCCTTTTTACCCTTTTTGATTTTTACAAAGGAAACTAGTTTTTACCAAAGTAATTTATCCTTTTTGATTGAAAATAAAATTGTACTTATTACATAATTTTTAAATAATGATTAAAAATTTTAATTCCATTTTATTGTATTAATTTTCTAATATTTATAAAAATTAATTTTAAAATTCTAACTATATAATGTATTAAATTATTTATTGAAAAATATAACTTATGTTCTAAAATATAAAGTATGTATTTCTAGATTCAAAAAAACATTTTTAAAATTATAAAGTCACTTATAAAATCCATATTTTGTATTATAAAATGTTTTCATGGATTTTTCATTCATACTTATATACTAATAATGTTATAAAATTCATGTTATTTATAAAAATGGTATTTTTACACTATTCACATAAAAATAAATATTTTTAAAAAAACTCCAAAATTAATATTAAGTTAAAATTTTTATGTTAGATTAAAAAAATAATTTAACTTTTTTCAAATTCACATTCTAAAATTTATAATTTTAACTTTAAAATAAAATCATAAAATATTTTGAAAAACATTTTTATAGGAAATCATTTCTGGTATATTAAATATTCTTCTAAAGTTTGTTCTAATCATAAATATATCAAACTTTAAAAGTATCCATTTTAAAAAATAAATTTTAATCATGAAAAATCTTTTATTATATGTTTATTTGTACTTATTTAAATAGTATTAAAAGGGACCTTTATTTGATAAGTCGGTTATAAATACTTTTACTCACTTATTCAAAAACTTTCGTACATTAGTGAATATCTATTTTAATAAAAATGATTCATGGTTCATTAGGGGTTGGTGTTACATGTGGATAACACTATTGAAAATTTTATTTATTTAATGTGGGAAATTTGACTGAAACATGGGTTGTTACATTCTACCCCCTTAAAAGAATTTTGACCTTAAAAGTTTATTATATGTAAGAAAACAAGTGTGGTTACGTTTCTCTCATAACATCCTCATGTTCCCATGTATCCTCTTCAAACTTATTTTTTCCTATAATGTAATTTTACCATATTAGTGGTATTTTTCCATAGTACCTTGCCTTTGTGATTTGGGATCATCATTGGTTGTTCCTTGTAGAGACCCAAAGCTTGATGTACATAGAAATTACATTATTTTTGTGGAATACTTAATACATAACAAAAACAAACACTGAAGGACCGTAATATTTTAGTGTCTTTGGAAACTCGGAACATAATCTTCTAATCGTGGTGAAAGATCTTCAACATCTCCCATAAAGATCTTCCCCTTTTGTTTTATTACCTAAAACCATTATTTATATCCTGGGGAAAATAATACATATAAAGGGTGAGCTCAAATGCTCAGTAAGGGTAAGCATGGAGAAAATAAAACAAACCATATACATTTGAACATAAAAACATGAACATAATGTTTGAACATCAAAATCTTGAGCAATGACATAAAACATGGCAGTGCGTAAGGCATAGATCATAATGGAACATCAATCATGATAAAATATCTTGGAAATAAAACTTTTAATTGTGGAAAAAAAATTAAGCACATGATATGATTTCCGTAGTAGCCAAGGAATTGCTCCCAAGACCATCTTAGTGGACAAAGTCCTTTTCTGAATCGAGTTCACTCTCCGTTCTAGTCCAGTATCACTGAACCAGATTAACGTACCATTCCATCCATGTATATCTCATGAGATATAACTCTTTACCCAATTCATTGGAGGGAGATATAGGTCCCGCCCATCTGATAACGAAATCATTCTTACTTGTGCCACAAAATAAACATACATCATTCATAATAACCCAACGAATAAAATGGGTTTCATAAACATCATCTCATTATAACATAATCCATATAAAAAAATGGATATCATTTCATCATAATAAAAATCAAACCATGTAAATAATAGATACATTATACTTGAAACAAAAACATACTTAATAATGTCATCTTAGATGGAGAAATTGTTTTGATAAAACCCTTGAAATGAATTCTTGAGGAAAATATCCTTTCTTCTTCAAAATAATTTTCTTATCTAAAAATACCATGAAATTTTAAAAGAAAAGTATTTTGTTGAAAATAATCATGAAAAATTGTAGAATAAGCTTCATGAAAATTAGGCATTATGAAACCGTAAAAATCTTTTCACGCCGTATAAGTTAAAAATAACATTCTCCTTGTACTTTTGTCGGAAAAGTCAAAAAGTTCCTCGTATGGTAAATAAAAGAAATATTCCTTCCATAACACAATGTAAAAGTCAAAGAGGGGTAAAAATGACTTTAAAAATACATGGAAGAATATTAAACACTTTATGAAAAACATTTTTATGGACATGGATGTAAATATAACCCCAGTAAATACTTACGTATAAGCAATCTCGAATAAAAATGAGATTGAAAAATTATCCCTTACCTTAGGTCCAATATGCTTTGTACATATCTGAACCTCCTGTATAATGATTTAAATAATGTCATTGACTTATTACAGAATCATATTCATTGTTATCATATCATATATGGTTCAATTATGACTCTATAATACCCGTGCTTTTGTAAATCTTTATACATACTAAAGTATGGTTTTTTCCAGACACGTGTCATCTTCTCAGCAATTCTCTTAAATAATTCCTCTTCACCAGATTTTACTACCTAGACCTTCCCCCTCTCTATCTCGAAATTTTCCTCTTCCTATCCTATGGTTTCCGCCTCGTCTCCTCTCCTCTCTATCTCAAGATTTTCCTCTCCTGATCCTAGGGTTTCCGCCTCGTTTCTGCTCCTGCCTGCATTGATCCATCTACGGACCGCAACCTTTGGCTCCCCATATCCGGCACTCCTGGATCTTCATCAACGTCTCTTCCTCCTATCCTTCTCCAGCACTCCTCGTCTCGTCATCTCTGTATTCCCTCTGCATACGGTTTCACTCCCTCAATATCTATCCTCTGGAGCTTGAGATTTCCCTGTCCATGTCTTAGGGTTTTTGCCTCTTCTCTGCTTCCACCTCCGGCACTCCGTCTACAGACAACACTATTCGGCTACCCATCTCCAATACTCTTGGATACTCATCTCCGTCTCCTACTGCTCCTTGTATCCTATAGTTCTCATCTCCTTGTCTCATCATCTCTTTCTCCGTTCACAGCAATCCAACTCCCCATCTCTAGCAGTAATTCCCATCACTTCGGCTCTCCATTCACCACTACAGCCTCCGTCACTTCTGCCTCCCGACCTTCGTTTACTGTACTTCAGCTCTTGGTCTACATTCACATTCCTTCACTCTATTCATTTTCCCTCTTCATCAGGTCTGTTCATCTTCAAACATTCTGAAGTTTTTAATATCTTTTGTTAAATTTTCAGTACTTCCATTAGCTTAAGAATTTTGTATTATGTCATAATAGTAAAAATATTCTTACAATTAATCAATTAAAAAAATGTTTATGTCTCTGAGAATATTTATTCACATCTTATTTTTTTCATGGTTCAAGGTTTTTGTTCATCCATATCAAAAATTGTAGTAGTTTTTGTATGTCTATATAGCTTTATTCATTGGAATGTATTATCAAAAATATTTATGTTCCTCACTTGTATATTGTATACATTCGTGAGTTCTTATTTATATAATATTGTCTCACTACATGTGTACTGTAATTTATGTTTTCTATTTCAAATAATCTATGTTCCCTACTCGTCAGTTTAGCACTTCTATCACTTTTTCCAAAAAAAATGAGTACTGCCTTATTGTACCTCTAATATAGTAACTCCTAAATCAACCACTAACAACTTATCCTCCATTTTTATCTAAAATCCACACTTTTCTACTCATCCAATTCACTCAGGTTCTACTTGGTTTATCTCTTTGTTCTTTGTTTAAAAATTTTGTACACTAAATTCTGCCTTTCTATTCAATAGTGATTCATGTCTCTATTTTTCTATTCTGTTTCAATAGTGACATTGTAATGATTGAATTTATATATATATTATTTTTCTTTTGATTTAAAAATTTCTTATGATATTTTCTTCTTACGGAAGAGTTTTTTAATCTCCAGGGGTTACCAAAGAAACTATAACTAGCATGATTGATAAATTCTCAATTCCATTTCAACACTTGATCCATATTCTGAAACTACATGAAACTTCTGGAGATATACTCATCTCAAGGTTATAGAGGTACCATCATTTATTCTAAATGAATTTCAAGACACCCATATTATTTATCCTACTATCATTCAAATTATAGTGATACATTCAAAATTCAAAAGAGGATGGAAGCCACAAGAATGACCAAAACCATGTTGTAAAGGAATTTATCGTGGCTGATGAAAAGGTGTGTAATAACAGGCTATTTTTATTGTTTTCTTATTGGATCTTTTATGTCTGGATCTAATTCTAAGTTCAACCATCCCTTATAATGTTAAATTATTCTACATGCCTCTATTTTACTCCATATTTTTGGATTATAAAGAAATTTTATTTAAACAATTTAAGAGTAGTGGTTAGTGAAAATATTAGGAACCTTGGGATCTTGTGTGTTATTGGATTATCTAATGTATCATATTGTGGTCACGATTTATTTACTAATGTATTGTAATTGATCAACATATAGTATTCATTTTTACATTGATTTGTGATAATATCAAACTTTTACTACTTGGAAATATTCTCTCTTACTATGCTTAGACGACACAAAGTGTGTTGCATCAAGATTAAGACACTTGCCACTACCCAATTGATTCTCTTTTTAAACCTATTTTTTTCAGATAAAGGTTTTTGAACATTAATTATTCATTAATATAACATATTACTTTATTCTAATAACTACATTATTCTTAATAATGATAAATAATTTCATGGAATCATTTATGTTTATCTTAGATTTCTGTTCCAGTCATTATTTGTGGATGTCAGGGGATAATACCTTCCATGTTTTAAGTGGAGAGGCATTTGGGGCCTACTATGGATCGTTAAATACAAAATTGTGGTCATAATTTCCCCTACCTATTATGATTATGTGGTACATAAATCCACAGGTATTGTATGAAATTCCACTTCTCAAAAGATTACATTTTATAGAAACTATTTTTCATAATTTAAGTATCTATTTTAGATGCTCATTAAAACTAGGGATATCAATGTATTGAATTTGAATAATATGACAATTCCATGAATGGATGAAGAAGGTAATGGTTATTTTGAAAACTCATTCCGAATAATACTTATAGCACTTATTCCTCTTCACCTGATTTTACTACTTGGAAATATTGTCTCATCTTCTGCTTAGATGACACAAAGTGTATTGCATCAAGCATAAGACACTTTGCAATACCCACTTGATTCTCTTTTTAAACCTATTTTTTCAGATAAAGTTTTTTGAACATTAATTATTCATTCATATAACATATTACTTAATTCTAATAACTAAATTATTCTTAATAATGATTAATACTTTCATGGAATCATTTATGTTTATTTTTGATTTGTGTTCCGATCATTATTTGTGGAACACAGAGGATAATAGCTTCCATGTTGCAATTAGAGTGGCATTTGGGGCCTGTTAAGGATGGTTAAATACAAAATTTTGGTTGTAATTTCCCCTACCCCTTATGATTATGTTTTACATAAATCTACAGGTATTGTGTGAAATTCCACTTCTCAGAAGTTTACATTTCATAGAAACTTTTTTTCATAATTTCCGGATCTATTTCAAGATGCTCTTTAAACTAGGGATATCAATTTATTGAATTTGAATAATATGAAAATGCCATGAATGGATGAAGAAGGTAATGGTTAGTTTGAAAACTCTTTCTGAATACTGCTTATAGCACTTATTCCTCTTCACCCGATTTTACTACTTGGAAATATTCTCTCTTCTTCTGCTTAGACAACACAAAGTGTATTGCATAAAGCATAAGGCACTTGCCACTACCCACTTGATTCTCTTTTTAAACCTATTTTTTCAGCTAAGGGTTTTTTAACTCTAATTATTCATTCATAGAACATATTACTTTATTCTAATAACTACATTATTTATAATAATGATTAATACTTTCATGGAATCATTTATGTTTATCTTTGATTTGTGTTCCGGTCATTATTTGTGGGTGACAGGGGATAGTAGCTTCCATGTTGCAAGTGGAGTGGCATTTGGGGCCTATTAAGGATGGTTAAATACAACATTATGGCTGGAATTTCCCCTACCCCTTATGATTATGTGTTATATAAATCCACAGGTTTTGTGTGAAATTCCACTTCTCAGAAGTTCACATTTCATAGAAACTTTTTTTCATAATTTTAGTATCTATTTCATGATTCTCTTTAAACTAGGGATATCAATGTATTGAATTTGTAAAATATGACAATTCCATGGATGGATGAAGAAGGAAAGGGTTAGTTTGACAAAACTTTCAGAATACTTCTTATAGAATTTATTCCTATTTGTATTTATAAGTTATGTTTCCTACCCAAAATATATTTTCTTACTAATTCAATCATGCTATTGTCAAATGAAGCGAGATCCATGTGAAATGAAGTGTGCTCTATGTGAAATGAACTATGTTTATAATGATAACAGAATTGAGTTGGTTCAAAAAATAGTTTATTTTTCAATAATTTTGAATGACGTTTTACAGATTTGTTATCCCATAATCCCTTTTTCACATTCCACTAATAACTACAATATTCTTACTAATGTTATTACTTTCATCACATAATTGTTTATGTTTTATATTTGATTTTTGTTTCAGTAATTGTTTATGGATGGTAGTGATAGTATCTTCAATGTTGAAAGTGGAGAGGCATTTGGGGCCTATTAAGGATAGTTAAATACAACCACGTGGCTGAAACTGCTCATGCCCCATATGATTATGTGGTACATAAATCCACAGGTATTGTGTAAAATTACACTTCTCAAAAGTTGACACATCATATAAAAAAATTTCATAACTTTTTTTTGGGATGTTATATAAAACTTGGGATATCAATGTATTGAATTAGAACAAGATGGAAATGTCGTGTATGGATAAAAAAGGTAAGGATCTGTTTCACAACAAATTTCAAAAATTGATCATATCAATTATTCGTGTATGAATTTATAAAGTATGTTTCCTATACAAAATATATTTTCTTAATGCTTAAAGTGTGCTCTGGTCAAATGAAGTGGCTCTGTGTGGTCTGATCAAATCAAGTGGCTAAGGTCTTTCAAACTTTTCTATCATGATGATTGCATTCTTTGATGTCACTTTATAAGCATTAGCATTTTTTATAAATTTAATGTTCAATGGAATCCTGTTTCACAGGAGATTGGATGAAAGATCCAACTTATTATGTTTGATAATGATGACATTGACATGGGTAAGTACTTGTATTACAAACTTATCTATGATTTATAAGGCTTATTCCCAACAAAAAGTGGTTGAATGGGTTGTGTACCGTTTTTTTCTAAAAAAATGGCCAAATCTACTCTGCAACATCTCGTGTTCTTGTGCATGTATGTTTCATAACTCGATTCTATGTATGATCTTTCATTATATTAATTTCATTCAAGATGGCTTACCCTCACATGGATTATTCTGACCTTTTCAGCGATGTATTGAAGCATGTTTTCACTGGATCTTAGAAGAATGATCCCACTTATTCTATTTCAAGATATTGACATTGAAAAGGGTAAGTAACTTTATTTCAAATGTATATATGATTTAGAATTCTTATGCCATGAAAATATTGGTCGAATTGGCTATGTTCAGTTTTTTCTAGATAAATGGCCAAATCTTCTCTACAACATCTCGTGTTGTTGTACATGTAGGTTTCATTACTTGATTTAATGTGTGATCTTTCATTATACCAATTTCAGCCCAGATTGATTACCCTCACATGGATTATATTAATTTAGTATCGCAGATGGCTTACCCTCATATGGATTATTCTGACCTCTTCTCAATATTATCTATAACCTTTTTTAATATCATCCATCACCGGACTATTTGTATGCATTGGTGTACATTCAGTATCTATGATGTTTGTACCATATCAATCCTTTACAGAGTTTATAAACTTTACAATTAACCATTCCTACAATATATTTCTTTATAATTTTATGCAATTTCATCTTGGATTGGTTTATATTGTGTGTTTAGACTCTTCCTTATAGTTCCATAACTATCCAATACTGATGAATATGAGAATAATTAATCTGTAAAAATTTCCATTTCTTGGAAACTATGAAATTTTTCACCATGATTATGGTGTCTGAAATTATTTTTATCTTTTTAAAATCATTCCAGGAGGGTTTACTTTATCTTCTTAAAATCATTATTTTATCCTACAAGATTGCAATACTTATCCATTATGTTCTTATTTATATTATTTGTAGGTTCACACAAGGTAATGAAATGTCTATAATACTTTATCCTATTTCAGTAGTCCGATTATTATTTGTTTTAAGCATTTACCTTCTTCTGATTACAGTAAATAAACAACTCAACAGATGTCCATGCTTCTTCCGCTCCCCCTGCTCCCTCTGATCCCTCCGTCTCCACACTCCCCCACTCCCGCGCTCCCGTTATCACCATTCCCAACCCTCCTCCCAATATAAATCTATCTGTACCACTGCCAATCTCCATCTTCACCTTCCGTCTACCCGACTCCACCTTCTTGCTACCTGCCTCCACCTTCGCTTGATCCTGAGCCTCTAACTTCTGACTACACCTCCACCTCTCTGGAGTCTTCCCACATTCTAGGAACTCGGTCGGTTCTCCATGAATCACGATATCTAATTTTCATGTGGTAGGTTTTATATGGATGATTATTGTTCTATTTACTCAAATATAGGTTCGATTTCTACTGTTGGGGTTCTGATTAACTCTTATTTTCTCAGGTATGCTTGATGTTGCATGTGTTTTCATGTATTTAAGGAGTACTATATTTTTATCTCAATAAACCATTAGACATTGGAATTTTTTTACTTCAAAATGATGTTTCATTTCAAATTGTCCTCTGATTTTCATGTGGTAGTGTTTATTTGGATGACTATTTTTCTATTTATTCAAATGTAGGTTCGATTTCAACAGTTGAGGTTTTGATTAACTCTGATTTTCTGAGGTATGCTTGATACTACATGCGTTTTTATATATTTAAGCAATACTAGGTTTTTATCTCAATAGACTATTAATCATTACAATTGTTTTCCTCCAAAATGATTTTGTATTAAAAAATTTCCTTTTTGTCCTCATTTTCTTTTCCAAAAAAATACAATATTTTTAAAACATTTATTTTTTCGATGGAAGACTGATATAACATGGAATAGATAACATCGTATGATTATCCACATGTACTTTTTTATTTTTTGGATTTTTACATTCTTATTAGTCTTTTTTCATGTTATACTTTCGACATTTTCTAACTTCTGTTTTTTCTATTTTCATTGACATATAAATCAATGGGTTGCAATTTTTATCTTTTGTAATTATTTATTGTAATTTTCTACAGCATTTTGCAGTGGCAAGTGCATCATGTGGGAATTCTTTTGTTGAAAATTAAAATGAAAGATGGATGATGTGTCTTTACAAGGTAATGATATAGTTTTTTTAATTCACTTTAACATATTAGGTTTCATTATACATTATAATTACTAGGATGGATTGAAAGAAGTCTTCAATGCAAGGTGTTTTGGGTGTTAATTTATATGGACTACCAATACCATGTTATATTTCTCATCGTTGTCTAAATGTTTATTTTCTATTTTATGTTTGGTGAATTTTTAGGGCCCAATGGTGATGGATTTAAGAAGTCTACTATATGGATAATTTAAATAAGTATTTATAATTTTATTTTTACACACAATGTGTAATATATATATATTTCATCTCAATAAAAAAATCCACATATTTTTATAAAGTGTCTCCCTTCTGTAAAAAAATATTGAAAACTATTTTTTTACATTAAAATGGTGTGGTATTTAATAATTGTCAATATTTTTCTCATTTACATTCTCTTTAAAAAAAACATGTGTTTTTTTGTCTTGCAGTCTGAGAAAATATGGAATAATAAATTATATTTTATCATCGAGACATGTATTTTATTTTTTATTATTATTTTTTGTTATTATTTTTTGTTATTATTTTTTGACTTTCTATTTGTTGTAGTCATTTTTTTTGCACCTTTCTGATATAGGTATTACTGATTCTTAGAAAAAATGATATAAGATGATCCAGGCTGATGTCAATGGCCAAACATCTTTGACACTTTACATGTTCTTGAAGTCTTGGAAATGGAAAGCTGTTTGTGGTTGACATAAAATGTAATTTTAGTAAGTTAATTTCATTATACATTTACAAATCCAATTAATAGTTATAGAAACATATTTATTCATTCATAATTTTAATGATTTCTATCCTTACCTCGTATGCAATGTAAATAACATATTTGAATTGTAGTAATGTGTACAATTTATATAAAACATTTTATTACAGTTTAAAGAAACTCAGTATTATATTAATTTAGAAAATAATTTATGCTACTTATTATTCTTTTTTGGATCCATTGTAATGATATTCAATTTCAAATTATGTTTTCTTTTAGGAAAATATCCATATTGGAATTAGAAGAAACATTATCTATAAGCATTATTGGCAATTCTGTTGATTTTACTATTGGATTTTCTTTACTCTATGTCAATAATGAAGAACCTTTAGACACAACTGATGGAATTTGTCCACATAGTGTTCAGTTCAAGTTCTATAGCATCCTGATAAAATCGAAAAAGCATGCTCTTAGTCTTCATATATTTTATTTCCTTCAAGATTATCAACACATACTATATTTTCACCTTATTCCTCACCTATTCAACCATATAAATCTAATTATGTTTATATTAAATAACAGATGTGTTATGAATCCCTCTCTCTCAAATAGAGTTTGATGCTGATAATGCATTCCAACAAATTGTTACAATGCCTTAAATCTCTAGAAATAGCAATCCATGAACTGCATCTCAATTTGAAGGATATTTACAATAAAAAACAGACAAAATTGACTAAAACTCGATGTTGTTTTTCCAAGGTATTTTAAATACCATATTAAATCTATTATTTTCTAATAACCTTTTACATTTTTTACTTACAATACTATATGCACCTTTATTAAAGAGTGTATGAAACTATGTAAGAACATGTTTAATGAACAAATAGACCCTTTCTGACGCGTATAGCATGTAATGTGAACTGATTTTCAATTTTCAATTTTCTCAATTATACTTAGCTGCTGTAGGAAACCATATTACTCTAAAACAACATCCTTCAGTGCTGCTCTACTATAGGAACATATCAAGCCATTACATGGAGGATATATCCAACACAGCAAGATGCAGACTGTTTGAATCCAAAGGGGACACTGAATACTATTAAAACGTTAATTACTGGCCGATTTTTAACCCACCTCTTTTCAGATGTAACCGTATGTGAAAACATGGAGTGCTATTTTGTTGGTTCTATAACATAATATCCTCTACCAGAATGGGTATTTCAATTTTCATGTTTTATTTTTTTAACTTTTCTTATTTGAAATGTATGTTACTTCTTTTCTACTATTTCAATTTTTTTAGAATAAACATTCAATCATTTTCCAATATAATTTATGCTTTCTACTTTTGTGTTTAGGTTTGAGAACATTAATTGACATGTTTCATTCATGTTTTGTGGTTGAATGCCAAAGAAATGTTTCCACTCGTTTCATAACCATGCTCTACTAACCTTGTTGTTGGGTTCTTCACATGCTTGGGCTCAACATTGCAGATCACCCATTAGACAAAGGCATTGATTATGGAAATTTTAGTAACAAAAATATAGGAAGAGAAATTTTGGTTTCGGGAATATTTATGCACTTATGTGTTTACATATTCTATATGCACTTATTCATTATAATGCTTGGAATTTATATAGAATAATGAAATTGATTCTCATATTATATCATGCTTGAATATGTCTTCATCGGTTTTTTTGATTCAACATCAAGTTATCAGGTCTTTTGAAGTGGTTAAAGGCTCAACATACCCTTGATTGGTCTCTATTTCCATTTTATATTTCTTATCATTTATTTTCATATGTTAACATTAAATATCTTATGTTAATACATTCGTGGGGTTATGTAGAGGTTTTTGGAAAAAAAATGTGGTATATATATGGTTTGAATTAACATATAACGATGTGGTTCCAAGGTAGCTTCATTTATATAGATTTAAGGTATTTTAATATGAATACTATAGAATTATTGACTCCTTTATTCCCATAAACATGATTTTGGTGATCAATACATCAATTTTTATCAAGGTAATTAAAACTAACTTCAATATTGATGAATCGTCTGATCCATTTTTCTATTTAAATACTAATTATCTTTCAATGACACCACATGAAATGCATTCATGTTTCCTACTAATCTGCACATATGCATTGTTGCAGGCCCATTGAATCCAGTTAAAATACATAAACCATGAAAATATATCTAGCTTGAATCCTATAATTAATCACAATCTGGCCTCTTGCCTCCATCACATCCTCCACCTTCATCTTTTGTTTCTCTATCTTTGATACCCGCCTCTCCCATTCCATCATGTTCCATCACTTCCAGCATTAGTCTTCACTCCATTTACATTTGTCACATTAAGTCCACTCACTTCATTATAATCATTTTATTTTATGAATTATATTGCCTATATTTTTTTTGAATGATGTAGAACCAAATGATTTGAAAACAAATTGATAGTCACGTGCATTTGCACGGGCAGAGTACTAGTTCCATGTTAAAGCAGCGTTTTGGGTAAAATTGTTTCATTTATCGTACGTGTTTCGATTTTTTGTTCTTGATATTATTATTACATATATCATTTTTTACTTACTTCAAAAATTAAATAATGATTTATATATCATATATATTCAATATATACAAATATATAATAGATAGGTGAATGAAATAAAATACACCGTTAATAGAGACGGTAGGCCGTACGTATGCATGAACGCTATTTTTCTTTCTTTATTGACTTGAACGGAATTAAGTAGATGACATAAATATATATAAATAAATCCAGTATCATTATTATGTAATATATTTCATTATTACTTATTATATATACTTTATAATCATTCTTGAATTGTTAACATGGAAAATTAATCCCATCGCGTCGTGGAGACGGTAATCCGTACGTGCGCATGAGCGATGATATCATTCTCATATTTATTGAATGGAATTTGAGTGGATTATATAATATCTTAGAATAATTATGATGTTATAATAATCATATATAGTTATTCTTTGCACCATTATACACATCCAAGTAAGGTGGTGGTGGAAAAACATATTACACCACAGCGTGGAAACGATATTTCGTACGTACGCATGCGTGGTGATTTTGTTTTCCGTAGGATGGATAGAAGGTGAAATAAGGTTTTTTAATATTTATAATAACATATTAGTATATACATAATACTGATGTTATTACGTTATAATGAAACAACTAAAGAAGAGGAAGTACAAGAAGAAAGAAACTTGAAAGAGTCGGTAGAAGAGATTACCTCTTCCTCGATGTACCTCCATTAAAATTTTTCTTAGGGCACTAGATTTAGAATTTTGAGAATAACAGAACCTATATGATATAACTAGAGAGGTTGAGAAGAAGAATTGGTAGGGTTTGGCTGAGCTTCAAGGCTCAAAAGGGTGTGAAGAGAAGAGGGAAGGGGTGCCCTTTTTATAAGGGAGGGGAGGGGCACCTTTGGAAAAACTTAAAATATTATTTTATAATAAAGTAATATTAGGTTTATAATAGATCCAAATTTATTTATTTATAAGAAAAGTTAGGATGGGTCAAAATCATCTCAACCAATAGGTTTTATACAATTTTAGGTTACTATTTTAACCTTATCATTTAGATTTAACTCTAAGTTAAATAATTTAACTTTTACCGTGTCTTCTTGTTTTCTTACACTATATGGTTAATAAACTTACTATAACAAGCCAAACGAACCCAAAGTGGTTCATTATTAATATATATAACCTTATATAAGCCATTTGTACGAAACTTAGTTTTTCAGGAATAAAAAACGATTAATAATATAATATTTGTTTTAAAAACTATTTTATGTCAATTTTGACACTATTTGGTACTTGATTTTTGTGAAAATCATAACAACATTATTAGTTCAAAAAAAGTTAATTAAGTCAATACTAACATGTCATATTAACCTATAAAATTAGTATGATCTATAAAAAGTTTAAAATTACATTTATTTGGGTATTTATAACATCAATTATGTTAATATTTCATTAATAAGGTAATTACTGCATCATCATTGTGTCATAAGTAAGTTAAATTATTTAATGTCTAAAAATTATAAATAAAATACCATTATTTAGAAAATATTTTTATATTTCTAATTAATATTTATAGTCTAATTTATCTTATGTATAACCCAATATTAAAATTTTTTTAGTTATTAAACTTTGATTTTAGCTATTTTAACTCTTCTTTAAATAAAATAATAATAAATGTCCTAATCTAACCCAAGTGGATCTTAATGGTAATATTATATTCCTAAGATTGTTTTTGGTCGAATTACACTTATCCAATAGAATTAAGACATGTGTTAAGGTAATAATAATAGCATTTTAACCCTCAATTACCCTATTTACTTTAAACCGTGGTAAATAAAAGTAAAAAGTTACTATTCACCAAAAATTAATTTCATCTCATTGAACCACATTTTACTTACTGATATCAACCATGTCTCTTGGATTTTTGAAATTCCACTCATAGAAGTGGTAAAATTAAGTTTTATGTAAATTTGAAAATTCTCCTAGGAGGTGGGTAAAAGATGGTCAAAAGTTCAATAAAATTTTTATATATCTAAAATGATTATAAAATGACTCCAATGAATTACATTGAACTTATATAAGTATTATGTATCAATTTTTACATAAAATAAATTTAAAAAAATAAATAATTATTTAAATAAAAAGCCCGTTTTTAAATAGTATCCCAGTGTTTTCACTATTCATCAAAAATTGAAAGTTTTGAGAAAAATACCAAAAAATCACCCTAGGCTAATTTCGATATTCTGAATCCAAAAATAAAGTCCATTTCGA
This sequence comes from Viscum album, assembly GCA_963277665.1. Lineage (NCBI taxonomy): Eukaryota > Viridiplantae > Streptophyta > Magnoliopsida > Santalales > Viscaceae > Viscum > Viscum album. The sequence continues at coordinate 1,804,767,041 of OY728125.1, forward strand.
AAGATAAAATTTATAAAATTTCAAAAAGTGGTTATTATTATTCATAACGGTTAGTTTATATAACATATTGTTGTTTAGTGAAACTCGGTATTGCGTACAACACATGCTATCATGGAAGGTCGCAATTGCGTTGAAAGCCAAGTCAGGGATGCTTATAGTGCAATCTCCTTTTGGTGTAGCATACAACACAAGATATCAATGAAATTAAAAATAATATTTTTCATAAAATCTTGGTGTGTTACATTCTACCCCCCTTAAAATGAATTCTGCCCTCGAAATTCGTCAGGGTTATAAATGGTTTACTACTCGAATGTTTTAATAGAAACCCACATCGTAAAAAAGGAATACCAAAACATATCTTTTAAAACTAAAGTATTAAATGTAACGGTTACCCAAATTAACTAATCACTGGGTTTCCACATAGGAGACATAGGTGAAAATATGGATATGTAAGAGAAATCTAACCATCAAGTTCTTATGGAGGGTCATAGAGAATATGGATATGAAAAAGCCAACAATCACAAAGCCATAAATATGTGATGATCTAAGGTACCATCCGATTCATCGGATATGAGGGTACTAGGAAAACATTTTTGGTTTTCAATATCATTTCCCTAATGTTGAATAATTTTTGAATTAAAATAAATACTTAATTGATTTTGTTACAGTCTCAACATTACTAGTGCCTCGAACAATTTCCACTTCATCTCTTAAAGAAATGAAGTTGAATTTGTCTTTCACAAAGTTTTAGCAGATCATGCGATAGAATGATAGTTCATTCCATCTGTCTCAAACATAAGTTATAAAAAGTTATATACAGAAGTCCATATATGGTGAGATTAATCAGATATGGTTCCAAAATGGACTTATACTTCATATATCATACTGATTAATATAATAAAACTAGTTTCTACTAACCAGGGACTTTTTGTTGGCCAGTGATAAAGGTCTATCACACTTCGGTTGTGCATTCAATTCCCACAGCCTTTTCTGACGCGACGGTTTATCGCCCGTCCTGTAGGTTGTTCCTCTTTCTAAAACTATTCTATCATAACAGTTCAGAAATAAAAACAAAAAGTTATAGCCTTAAGCAATACTATATGATGTCCATTCCAACCTTTAGGCTTACCGAAAATAATTCTGTCTGATTACTAGAAATGTCATCTACCAAGCATGTGAATTCCTTCATTTTCCCCCCATATATCATAAGATATATCTTGTTGTTGGTCACATTCCAAACATGTGAATACCTTAATCATGTATTCTCTTGAAACATAAATTACCATAGAACCTTAGTGAAAACATAACTTCTGTCAAAAGTTAACTCTTTCCACATACTAAAATCCCAAAGTTTCTATATACTCAAACCATGATATCACATTGTCCTTATATCAGTCATGAGCTCTTTAATACTATCAAACATCTCATTATCTCATTATCCCTTCATTATGTTCATATCATCTACTTTCCAAAAATATCTGAATAACCTTTCATGGTTACCAGTACCATTCAACATATACTTTTAAATACTTTAGGAAAAATAATAGTGTAATAATCCTTAGATGTGTCTTTATTCCATAGTACCATTACCTATACCACATACCCCTTGATAAACATATATCATTCCACTACCTTATTAAACCATTGATCGAGCTTCAATAATTATTTCATCTCATATATCATTTGTAGTCTCTATATCATCATCAACATAAATACTACCTATACGACCATTCTAATTCTTTTCATGAGACATTCCCTTAGGGAATTGGTTTGCATAATGCCCATACATTCCACATTGAAAACATTTAATCATTTTTCATGTCGTAGAAATACCATTATCCTTGTCCATGGTGTTAACTAAACCTTCTCCTCTGCACTTACTAGCTTTGTGTACTTCTTTTCCACACTCAAAGCATCTTCTAGTTCCTTTGAAACATTCTCCCTGATGCCTCTTCCCACATGATTTAAATTAGGGAAATTGAACATTATTTCTTCTATGATCATCATTAAACTCCATATTTCTCTTATTAGATGAGTCAAGATACTTACCAAAGTTGATATTATTGATCATATTATGAGATTGCTGATTAGGAATAATAACAATGTTTGGACTTCCAAATCCCATTTCATTTGGTTTCTCGTGAATAATATCATTCCATTGTCCATCATATCCTCCATTATCTTGAATCTTCTTGTTTCTATCCATTTTCTAAAACCAAAAAAGAATAGTGTGAGAGGAAAAAATCATGCTAGGAAAACAACATAATAAAGGGGGAGTACCATCAATATCTAACATCTTAGGTTTAATTCTAATATCGTTACCACAATTCTAGGACTATAACCTATACTTATACATAACCTTAGGGATATCCCTAGACATACCTTAGAAATATCTATAGGGATCTCACTAAAGTTCTCGCATCATAGTTTCCAAAGGTTAACTAAACTGAACCTCTAATACCAAATATAGAGACCCAAAGCCTGACGTACATAGACATTACATTACTTTTTCGAAATACTTAATACATAACAAAAACAAACACTGGAGGACTATAATAGTTTAGTGTATTTGGAAACTTGGAACATAATCTTCTAATCATGGTGAAAGATCTTCAACATCTCCCATAAAGATCTTCCCCTTTTGTTTTCTTCCATAAAACCTTTCTTTATATCCTAGGGAAAAGATAACATATAGAGGGCAAGCTCAAATTCTCAATAAGGGTAAGCATGGAGAAAATAAAACAAATCATATACATTTGAACATAAAAACATGAACATAATTTTTAAACATCGAAATCTTGAGAAATGACATAAAACATGGAAGTACATAAGGAATAGATCATAATGGAACATAAATCATGATAAAAGAGCTTGGAAATAAAACTTTTAATTGTGGAAAAACATTAATCACATGATATTATTTCCATAGTAGCCAAGGTATTGTTTCCAAGACCATATTAGTGGAAAAATTCCCTTTCAAAATCGAGTTCACTCCTCATTCCAGTCCTGTATCACTGAACCAGATTAACTTACTATTACAGCCATGTCTATCTCATGAGATATAAATATTTACCCAATTTATTGGAGGGATATATAGGTCCCACCCATCTCATAATTAAATCATTCTTACTTGTTCCACAAAATAAACATACATCATTCATAATAACCCAGCGAATAAAATGGGTTTCATAAACATCATCTCATCAAAACATAATCCATATTAAAGAAATGGATATCATTTCATCATAAGAAAAATAAAACCATGTAAATAGTAGATACATTATACTTGAAACATAAACATACTTAATAACGTAATCTTAGATGAAAAAATAGTTTTGATAAAACACTTGAAATGAATTCATGAGGAAAATATCCCTTCTTCTTCAAAATCATTTTCTTTTTTCAAAATGCCACAAAATTTTAAAAGAAAAGGATTTTGTTGAAAATAATCATGAAAACTTGTAGAATAAGCTTCAGGAAAATTAGACGTTATGAAACTATAAAAATCTGTTCACATCGTATAAGTTAAAAATAACATTCTCCTCGTACTTTTGTCGGAAAAGTCAAAAAGTTCCTCGTATGGTAAATAAAAGAAAGATTCCTTACATAACATAGTGTAAAAGCCAAAGAGGGGTAAAAATGAATTTAAAAATAAATTGAAGAATATTAAACACTTTATTAAAAACATTTTTATGGACATGGATGAAAATATAACCCCAATAAATACTTACATATAAGCAATCTCGAATAAAAATAAGATTGAAAATTTATCCCTTACCTTAGGTCCGATATGCTTCGTACGTATCTAAACCACCTGTATAATGATTTAAATAATGTCATTGACTTATTACAGAATCATATTCATTGTTATGATATCATATATCGTTCAATTATGACTTTATAATACCCGTTCTTTTGTAAATTCCATGCTAAATCAAGATTTTGGGTAAAATCGTTTCATTTATCGTACATGTTTCGATTTGTTGTTCTTGATATTATTATTACTTATATCATGATTTAATTACTTAAAAAATGTAAATAATTATTTATATATCATATATATTCAATATATACATATATATAATGGATAGATGAATGAAATGAAATACACCGTTCATGGAGATGGTAGGTCGTACGTACGCATTAACGTTGTTTTCCGTTCCATATTGAATTGAACAGAATTAAGTATATGACATACATATATATATACCTAATTCTAGTAGCATTATTATTTCATATATTTCATTATTAATTATTATATATACTTTATAATCATTCTTTAATTGTTAACATGGAAAATGAATCTCATCACATCGTGGAGACGGTAATCCGTACGTACGCACGAGCGATGATATCGTTCCCATATTTATTGAATGGTATTGTAGTGGATGATATAATATCTTATAATCAGTATGATTTTATAATAATCATATATAGTAATTCTTTACACCATTATACCCATCCAAGTAAGGTGGTGGTGGAAAAACAGATTACACCACAGCGTGGAGATGGTATTTCGTACGTACGCATGCGCGGTGATATCATTTTCTGTAGGATGGATAGAAGGTGAAATAGGGTTGTTTCATATTTATAATAACATATCAGTATATATGTAATACTGAAGTTATTACTTTATAATGAAACAACTAAATAAGAGGAAGTAGAAGAATAAAGAAACTTGAAAGAGTCGGTAGAACAGATTACCTCCTCCTCGACGCACCTCCTTTAAACTTATTCTTAGGGCACTAGAGTTGGTCTTTTGATAATAACATAACCTCTATGATATAACTAGAGAGGTTTAGAAGAGTAATTTTCAGGTGTTTTCTGAGATTCAAGGCTCAAAAGGCTGTGAAGAGAAGAGGGAAGGGGTGCCCTTTTTATAAGGGAGGAGAGGGGCACCTTTGAAAAAACTTAAAATATTATTTTATAATAAAGTGATATTCGGTTTATAATAGCTCCAGATTAATTTATTTAGAAGATAAAGTGGGTATGGGTCGAAATCCTCTCAAAAAATAGGTTTTAGACAAGTTTAGGTTACTATTTTAACCTTATCATTTAGATTTAACTCTAAGTTAAATAATTTAACTTGTATCGTGTCTTCTTGTTTTCTTACACTATATGGTTAATAAACTTACTATAACAAGAAAAAACAACCCTAAGTGGTTAATTATTAATATATATAACCTTATCTAAGCTATTTTTGCGAACCTTATATTTTTATGAATAAAAGAACAGTTAATAATATAATATTTTTTTTAAAAACTATTTTATGTAAATATTGACACTATTTGGTACTTGATTTTTGTGAAACTAATAACAGCATGATTAGTTTGAAAAAGGTAAATTAAATCAATACTAACATGTCATATTAATGTATAAAATTAGTTTAATTCATAAAAAGTCTAAAATTACATTTATTTGGGTATTTATAACATCAATTATGTTAATATTTCATTAATAGGGTAATTACTCCATCATCATTGTGTCACAAATAAATTAAATTATTTAATGTCTAAAAATTATAACTAAAATCCCACTATGTCTAAAATATTTTTATATTTATAATGAATATTTATAGTTGAATTTTTCTCATGTATAACCCTATATTAAAAATGTTTTAGTTATTAAACTTTGATTTTAACTATTTTAACTCTTCTTTAAATAAAATAATAATAAATGTCTTAATCTAACCCAAGTGAACCTAAATGGTAATATTATATTCCTAAAATTGTTTTGTGTCAAATTACACTTATCCAATAGAATTAGGACATGTGTTAAGGTAATAATAATATCATTTTTACCCTTAATTACCCAATTTACTTTTAACCGTGATAAATAAAAGTAAAAAGTTACTATTCACCATAAATTATTTTTATCTCATTGAACCACATTTTACTTACTGATATCAACTGTGTCTCTAGGATTTTTGAAATTCCACTCACAGAAGCGGTAATATTAAGTTTTGTGTAAATTTGCAAATTCTCCTAGGAGGTGGGTAAAAGACGGTCAAAAGTTCAATAATATTTTTATATATCTAAAATGATTATAAAATGAATCCAATGAATTAATTGAACTTATATAGGTATTATGTTTCAATTTTGACCTAAAATAAATTTAAATAAAATAAATAATAATAAAAAGTCAGTTTTTAAATAGTAACCCAGTGTTTTCACTATTCATCAAAAATTGAAAGTTTTCAAAAAAATACCAAAAATTCACCCTAGGATAATTTTGATATTCTGAATCCAAAAATGAATTCCATTTCTAAAGAAAAAATTTATAAAATTTTAAAAATTGGGTATTATTATTCATAACGACTAGTTTATATAACATATCTTTGTTTAGTGAAACTCGGTATTGCGTACAACACATGCTATCGTGGAACGTCGCCATTGCGTGTAATGCAAGACAAGTCAGGGATGCATGTAGTGCAAGCTCCTTTTAGTGTAGCGTACAACACAATACATCAATGAAATTAAAAATAATAGTTTTCATAAAATCTCGCGGTGTTACATTCTACCCCCCTTAAAATGAATTCCGCCCTCGAAATTCATCGGGGTTATAAATGGTTTACTAATTGAAAGTTTTAATAGAAACCCACATCGTAAAAAAGGAATACCAAAACTTATCTTTAAAAACTATAGTATGAAATGTAACAGTTACCCAAATTAACTAATCACCAAGTTTCTACATAGGAGAACATAGGTGAAAATATCGATATGAAAGAGAAATCTAACCGTCAAGTTCTGATGGAGAGTGGTAGAGAATATGGTTATGAAAAAGCCAACAATCACAAAGCCATAAATTTGTGATGATCTAAGGTACCATTTGATTCATTAGATATGAGGGTACTAGGAAAATATTTTTGGTTTTCAATATCATTTCCCAAATGTTGAATAATTTTTGAATTAAATGAAATACTTACTTGATTTTGGTACAATCTCAGCGTTTCTCGTGCCTCGAACAATTTACACTTCATCTCTTAAAGAAATGAAGTTGAATTTTTCTTTAATGAATTTTTAGATGATCATGTGATAGAATGATAGGTCTTTCCATATGTCTAAAACATAAGTTAGAAACAATTATATACATAAGTCCATCTATAGTGAGATTAATCGGATATGGTTCCCAAATGAACTTATACTTCATATATTATTCTGCTTAATATAATAAAACTAGTTTCTACTAACCAGGGACTTCCTGTAGGCCAGTGATAAAGGTCTGTCACACTTCGGTTGTGTGTTCGATTCCCACATCCTTGTCCGATGTGACGGGTTTTCGCCCATCCTACAGGTTGTTCCTATTTCTAAAACTATACTATCAGAACATTTGATAAATAAAAACAAAAAGTTATAGCAATACTATATGATGTCCATTACAACCTTTAGACTTATCCAAAATACTTCTGTCTGATTACTATAAACGTCATCTACTGAACATGTGAATTTCTTCATTTGTCCCCCATATATCATAAGATATATCTTGTTGTTGGTCACATTCAAACATGTGAATACCTTAATCATGTATTCTCTTGAAACATAAATTACCGTAGAACCTTAGTGAAAACATGAATTCTGTCAAAAGTTAACTCTTTCCACATACTAAAATCCCAAAGTTTCTATATACTCAAACCATGATATCACATTGTCCTTATATCAATCATGATCTCTTTAATATTATCAAACATCTCATTATCTCCTTATCCCTTCATTATGTGCATATCATCTACTTTCCAAAAATATCTGAATAACCTTTCATGGTTACCGGTACCATTCAACATATACTTTTTATTACTTTAGAAAAAACAATAGTGTAACAATCCTTAGACGTGTCTTTATTCCATAGTACCATTACCTATAACATATAACTCTTGATAAACATAAATCATTCCACTACCTTCTTAAACCACTGATCGAGATTAAACAATTATTTCACCTCATATATCATTTGTAGTCTCTTCATCATCATCAACATAAATACTACCTATACGACCATGTTGATTCTCTTCATGAGACTTTCCCTTAGGGAATTGGTTTGCCTAATGCCCATACATTTCACATTGAAAACATTTAATCATTTTTGATGTCGTAGCAATACCATTATCGTTGTCCATGGTGTTAACTGAACCTTTTCCTCTGCACTTAATGGATTTGTGTCTTTATTTTCCACACCCAAAGCATCTTCCAGTTCCTTTGACACATTCTCCCTAATGCCTCTTCCCAAATGATTTACATAAGGGAAATTGAACTTTCTTTCATCTATGATCATCATGAAACTCCATCTTTCTCTTATTAGATGAGTCGGGATAGTTACCAAAGTTGAAATTATTGATCATATTATAAGATTGGTGATTAGGAATAATAATGATGTTTGGACTTCCAAATCCCAGTTAATTTGGATGCTCATGAAGAATATCATTCCATTGTCCATAATATCCTCCATTATCGTGAATCTTCTGGTTTCCATCCATTTTCTGAAACCCAAAAAGAATAGTGTGAGAGGAAAATATCATGCTAGGAAAACAACATAATAAAAGGGGAGTACTTTAAATATCTAACATCTTAGGTTTAATTCTAATATAATTACCATAATTCTAGTACTATAACCTATTCTTATACTTCACCTTAGGGACATCCCTAGACATACCTTAGAAATATCACTAGGGATCTTACTAATGTTCTTGCATCCTAGTTTCTAAAGGTTAACTAAACCGAACCTATGATACCAACTATAGAGACCCAAAGCATTACGTACATATACATTACATTACTTTTGTGGAATACTTAATACATAACAAAAAACAAACACTGAAGGACTGTAATAGTTTAGTTTCTTTGGGAACTCGGAACATAATCTTCTAATCGTGGTGAAAGATCTTCAACATCTCCCATAAAGATCTTCCCCTTTTTTTTCTTACCTAAAACCTTTCTTTATATCCTAGGGAAAAGAAAACATATAAAGGGTGAGCTCAAATGCTCATTAAGGGTAAGCATGGAGAAAATTAAACTAACCATATACATTTGAACATAAAACTATGAACATAATGTTTAAACATTGAAATCTTGAGCAATGACATAAAACATGGCAGTGCGTAAGGCATAGATCATAATGGAACATTAATCATGATAAAATATCTTGGAAATAAAACTTGTAATTGTGGAAAAACATTAATCACATTTTATGATTTCCGTAGTAGCCAAGGAATTGCTGCCATGACCATCTTAGTGGACAAAGTCCCTTTCTGAATCGAGTTCACTCCTCGTTCCAGTCCTATATCACTGAACCAGATTAACTTACCATTCCAGCCATGTCTATATCATGAGATATAAATCTTTACCCAATGAATTGGAGGGATATATAGGTCCCACCCATCTCATAATTAAATCATTATTACTTGTTCCACAAAATAAACATACATCATTCATAATAACCCAACGAATAAAATGGGTTTCATAAACATCATCTCATCATAACATAATCCATATAAAATAAATGGATATCATTTCATCATAAGAAAAATAAAATCATGTAAACAATAGATACATTATAATTTAAACATAAACACACTTAATAATTTTGTCTTAGATGGAAAAATAGTTTTGATAAAACACTTAAAATGAATTCTTGAGGAAAATATCCTTTCTTCTTCAAAATCATTTTCTTTTCTCAAAATTCCATGAAATTTTAAAAGAAAAGGATTTTTTTTGAAAATAATCATGAAAACTTTTAGAATGGTCTTCATGAAAAATTAGGCGTTATGAAACCGTAAAAATCTGTTCATGCCATATAAGTTAAAAATAACATTCTCCTCGTACTTTTGTCCGAAAAGTCAAAAAGTTACTCATATGGTAAATAAAAGAATGTTTCCTTCCATAACACAATATAAAAGTCAAATAGGGGTAAAAATGACATTAAACTTACATGGAATAATATTAAACTCTTTATGAAAAACATTTTTATGGACATAGATGTAAATATAACCCCAGTAAATTCTTATGTATAAGCAATCTAGAATAAAAATGAGATTGAAAAATTATCCCTTACCATAGGTCTGATATGCTTCGTACGTATCCAAACCTCATGTATAATGATTTAAATAATTTCATTTACTTATTAAATAATCATATTCATAGTTAGTATATCATATATGGTTCAATTATGACTTTATAATACCCGTTCTTTTGTAAATTCCATGCTAAAGCAGCGTTTTGGGTAAAATTGTTTCATTTGTCGTATGTGTTTCGATTTGTTGTTCTTGATATTATTATTACTTATATCATGATTTAATTACATAAGAAATGTAAATAATAATTTATATATCATATATATTCAATATATACATATATATATTAGATAGATGAATGAAATGAAATACACCGTTCATGGAGACGGTAGGTTGTACATACGCATGAACGATGTTTTCCTTTCCTTATTGACTTGAACAGAATTAAGTAGATGACATACATATATATAAATAAATCCAAAAGCATTATTATGTCACATATTTCATTATTACTTATTATATATACTTTATAATCATTTTTGAATTGTTAACATGGAAAAAGAATCTCATCGCGTCGTGGAGATGGTAATCCGTACGTACGCACGAGTGATGATATCATTCCCATAATTATTGAATGGAATTGGAGTGGATGATATAATATATTAGAATCAGTATGATTTTATAATAATCATTTATATTTATTATTTACACAATTATACCCATCTAAGTAAGGTGGTGGTGGAAAAAACAGATTACACCACAGCATGGAGACGGTATTCCGTACATACGCACGCGCGGTGATTTCATTTTCCGTAGGATGGATTGAAGGTGAAATAGGGTTTTTTTATATTTATAATAACAAATAAGTATATAATTAATACTTATTTTATTAATTTATAATTAAACAACTAAATAATAGGAAGTAGAAGAAGAAAGAATCTTGAAAGAGTCGGTAGAAGAGATTACCTCTTCCTCGATGCACCTCTTCAAACTTCTTCTTAGGGAACTAGAGTTGGTCTTTTGAGAATACTAGAACATATATGATATAACTAAAGAGTTTTTGAAGAGTAAGTGGCAGGTTTTGGCCAATCTTCAAGGCTCAAAAGGGTGTGAAGAGAATAGGGAAGGGGTGCCCTTTTTATAAGGGAGGAGAGGGGCACCTTTGAAAAAACTTAAAATATTATTTTATAATAAAGTCATATTCGGTTTATAATAGCTCCAAATTAATTTATTTAGAAGCGAAAGTGGTTATGGGTCGAAATCATCTCAACCAATAGGTTTTAGACAATTTTAGGTTACTATTTTAACCTTATCATTTAGATTTAACTCTAAGTTAAATAATTTAACTTTTACCATGTCTTCTTGTTTTCTTATACTATATGGTTAATAAACTAACTATAACAAGTCAAAAGAACCCCAAGTGGTTCATTATTAATATATATAACCTTATCTAAGCCATTTGGATGAACCTTATATTTTTAGAAATAAAATAACAATTAATAATATAATATTTTTTTTAAACCTATTTTATGTCAATTTTGACGCTATTTGGTACTTGATTTTTGTGAAAATAATAACAGCATTATTAGTTCTAAAAAAATTAATTAAATCAATACTAACATGTCATATTAACCTATAAAATTAGTGGAATTCAGAAAAAGTCTAAAATTATATTTATTTGGGTATTTATAACATCAATTATGTTAATATTGCATTAATAAGGTAATTACTACATCATCCTTGTGTCATAAATAAATTTATTTATTTAATGTCTAAAAATTATAAATAAAATAATATTATTTAGGAAATCTTTTTATATTTCTAATAAATTTTAATAGTCTAATTTATCTTATGTATTACCCTATATTAAAAAAAAATTATTTATTAAACTTTGATTTTAAATATTTTAACTCTTCTTTAAATAAAATAATAATAAATGTCCTAATCTAACCCAAGTGGACCTAAATGGTAATATTATATTCCTATGATTGTTTTTGGTCAAATTAAACTTATCCAATAGAATTATAACATGTGTTAAGGTAATAATAATATCATTTTTACCCTTAATTACCCTATTTACTTTTAACCGTGGTAAATAAAAGTAAAAAGTTACTGTTCACCAAAAAATATTTTCATCTCATTGAACAACATTTTACTTATGGATATCAACCATGTCTCTCAGATTTTTGAAATTCCACTCACATAAGCGGTAAAATTATGTTTTATGCAAATTTGCAAATTCTCCTAGGAGGTGGGTAAAAGACGGTCAAAAGTTCAATAAAATTTTTATATATCTAAAATTATTATAAAATGACTCCAATGAATTACATTGAACTTATATAGGTATTATGTATCAATTTTGACCTAAAATCAATTTAAATAAAATAAATAATTATTTAAATAAAAATTCGGTTTTTAAATAGTAACCCAGTGTTTTCACTATTCATCAAAAATTGAAAGTTTTCAGAAAAATACCAAAAATTCACCCTATGCTAATTTCAATATTCTGAATCCAAAAATGAAGTCCATTTAGAAAGATAAAATTTATAAAATTTCAAAAAGTGGGTATTACTATTCATAATGGCTAGTGAATATAACATATCGTTGTTTAGTGAAACTCAGTATTGCGTACAACACACGCTATCGTGGAAGGTCGTGATTGCGTGTAATGCAAGGAAAGTCAGGGATGCATGTAGTGCAAGCTCTTTTTGGTGTAGCGTACAACACAAGTCATAAATGAAATTAAAAATAATATTTTTCATAAAATCCTTTGGTGTTACATTCCTCATATAAGATATCATGCTCTAATTGCATGGATTATAAGGTTACACTTGTGAGGGGTCTAGTTTGTATATTCTCAATAGTGATACATGGAACAAATTGTGTACTTGGGAGAGGTCTGGAGGGAGTGTTAAGAAGTAATAAAAATATCTAACATGATCAAGAATCTCAAAGGTACTTATATACCTAGGTCTCATCTTCCCTTTATTCCTAAATCTAATAACACAATTCTAATGAGATATCTGGAGGAACACCTTATCACCAAATTCAAACTCTATATTTCATCAATGGTTATCTACATAACTCTTTTACTGACTTTTGCTGCATTTATATATTACTAAATTATTTGAACCTTCTCCATTTTTTCTTGAACCAGGTTAGGTCATATTTGCTTCCTTTCTCAAACTTCATTACAATATGTTGAAGTCATACATATATTCTCATATAGAGGATCATATAGTGATATTTGAATTATGTAATGGAAATTATTGTTATATGAGAACTATAATAGTGAGAGTTATTGATCCCAAAATCCTTGAAAAATATTTAAAAGTATCTCATCATCTCCTCAAGTGTTTGGATGGACCTCTTAAACTGACCATCGATTTTAGAGTGATAAGAGGCACTGAAACGCATCTCTATCTTTAACACATTCTAAATACTTCACTAGAACCTTGAGGTAATCCTCAAGTATCAATCAGATACTATAGACAGTGATACTCCATGAAACCTTACCACTTCTCTTATGTATATCCTATTGAGTTATTAGATAGATAAAATAATGTGATGGAGATATAATGATATGTCTTAGTAAGGTGATCGACTACAAACCAGGTATAATTTTGGCATTTATATGTTTGGGGGGTCCTATAATAAAATCCCTGATGATGTTTTTCCGTTTCCATACTGGTATGAGTAATGGTTTAAATATACCCTTATAATTTTATTATTTAGCCTTAACTTTATAGAATACCAATCATCGAGATACATAATCTACAATCTCTATCATTATGTTATCCCAACAGAAGTTTTGTTTTATGTTTCTATACATATTTGTAATTCCTATATGAATAGTGAATGATAACCTATAGGCATCATCCAAAAGTTACCACTTTTTTTTGTTTTTATGAGACACATATCTAAGTTAAAACCCACATAAATCCATATTTATCAAAGTTAAACTACAAAATATTCACTACCAATTTCTATAGATATGAATCATCTTTCTAGGATTATTCAATTTTCATGTGAATAGATAGTTGATCACTCACTTGTGAATGATATGATTTCTCACTTTCCATTATGAAATCAAGATTCATACTTTGAAAATCCATGAATATTTAGACTCTTTTAACCCTAAAAAAATATAAGGTTTCATGATCTTTTTGGCTCAAAGCATTATCCACCTAGTTTTCCTTCCCAAGGTGGTAATGTATTGAGTAGTCATAGTCTTTGATCAATTCAAACCATTTAATTTTTCATATATTTAACTTATATGTGAATATATATTTCAAACTCTTATAATCAGCATAAATATCACACTTCTCACCAAATAGATAATGCTAAAAAAATTAATGCAAAGATTTCCATCTCTATATATAAATCATGCATCAAGTAAATTTTATCATGTTTTTTTAGTTTTCATATGGCATAAGAAATTACCTTTTAATTTTTAATTAGAATTAATCATAAGACCTTATTCAATGAATCATTATATATTACATACCCTTCCACACTATAGGGTAATGTAATTACAGGTTTTATGACCAGTATCTTCTTATGTTCCTTAAAATATTCTTCACATTCCTCTATCCAAAGAAAATTTATTTCCTTCTATGTTAACATGGATAGTGGATTCTATATCCATGATAAATTTCTCAAAAATCATCGATAGTATCCAGTTATTCTGAGTAAACTACATCACTCAGTTATTGGGGTTTATCTAGGCCATTTTTCAATAAATTCTACCTTTGATGGAACTATAGATATTCTCTCACTAGTGATTACATATCCCAATAATGAAACATTTATCATCTTAAATTTACTCTTTAAAATTTTAAAATACAAATTATAATTTCTTGAGGTCATAAACACAATCCTCAAATGATCATCATGTTCTTCCTAATTCTTAGAATAAATAATAATTTCATCTATGAAGATAATCACAAACTAATTTAGGTAGTCTCTAAAGATTATATTCATTAGATTCATGAATATGATGGGGGGATTGGTCTATTCGAATGACGTCGCTATAGAATCATAGTTCCCATACCTCATTCATAATTTTATCTTTTAAATATACCCCTTTTTGACCCTTAACTGATACTATCCATATCACAAGTCAATATTTGAAAAGTATTGAGCTCGTCTAAGATGATCGAACAATTCATCAATATGGGGTAAAAGATAATTATTATTGTTTGTGATCTTATTAAGATTGTGATATCTAATGAAAAATATGTATTGTACCAGCCTTATTTTTGAAGAAAAATATGGGTTCACCCCATGGTGAAGCACTATGGAGGATAAAACCCTTGTATAGATTTTCTTATAACTACTTTAATTCCTCCAATTCAATGGGATCCATTTTATATAAACTACTTGATATAGGCATAAATATTTGTATGAGGTCTATTGAAAATTGAACCACATGACTTGGGGGTATACCAGGTACTTCATCAAGTAATACACCGGTTTATTCTTGTACAATGGTCATGTTGTCAATATCTACTTCCACTCTAATATTTTGAGCTTGAAATACCTCATTTCTGGGTAACAAACCCTATATTATAGAATTTTATTCCAAGGGGATCTCATATTTATATTGGTACTTGAGAATATGATGATCTAGGATACAAAATGAGATCTTTTTATCCCAGTACCTGATATGAGATCTATCTACAAATAACTAATTCATACCCAAAATTATGTTAAATTCAACCATGTGGGAATAATAAGAACTACATAAATTATACTCCCACAAATCTCAATTATAGAAGATTTATATATCTTAAACATGATCATTGTTCCACCAGGTGATTTTAAATATAGTTCGCTATCCATTTTTTGAGCTGGTGATTCCATATTCTTAGTAAACTTGTCTGATATGAAATAATGTGATGAACTATAATCAAATAATTTACTTACAGATCTACAATAAAGAGTAAGTTTACCTCACATCACTTAATTATCATTATCTACCTCAATAGTAGTGATTGTGAATTCAATTCCTTATTCCCTTGGTTTGGGAGGCTGTTGGGGACTATTTTCTTCATTGGCCTGAGGGTTGGGACATTTATCTGTATGGTGTACAAACTCTATAAATGTTAATCGTTGTTGTGTGAGTAAATCATTAACTAAAAACTTCTACTCCTCTATTGTGTTAATAATTATATTAGCCTTACGTCAATAGTTTTGTTCTTGGTGGCCTAATTTACCACACTTAAAACACTTCCCTGATCCATTAAGGAAATTACTTGGGTAATTTATCCCACACTTTTGGTAAGTAGTGGGTTGAAATTTATTCCCCCCATATGACATATCATTAAAATTATGATAGTATTTTGCCTTCCTTTTTCCTTGTTCCAAGTATTGAGAGACCCCAAACTCCATATCCACCTTATGTTCACATCAAAATATCTCTTCATAGCCTCCAAAGTCTCTTATGACCAATTCCTTTCTAAGACCATGTTTTAATCCACTAAAGAAATGATCAATTTTACTTCCTTGGTCAGAGAAAAAACCATAGGCATATCTTGCAAGCCTTGTGTAGTTTACTTAATATATCCCAACCTATTTATCCTCCTTTTTTTTAAACTCCATGAATTCCTTCACCATCTTTGTGTGAATAGTTCAAGTAAAATACTTGGTAAAGGACAGCTTTTTAATCTCTTCATAGTATTCTTAATAAGAGTCGACCATTGTTCAACCTCACCTTCCAAATAGTAAACATCCATAAAAAACTTCTTTTTTTATGATCATCTGAGAATGGAAAATCTATTTTCCATCTCATTAATCCATTTATTGATGATAATTGGACTATAATAGCCACTAAAAAGGGTGGAGTTTTTCACATGAAAGGCTCAATATAAATATTCTCCTTTCTTGGTGTGTTTAAGAGATCAATGTGATTTTCATTATTATTCATGGATTGTAAAATTTGAGTGATAATTTTTATAAGGTCTTGTACTTCAGCTCCCATTCCATAGGATTTTCATTGGGAAAAACATCACATTTTCCATCACACCCATTATTAACCTGGTTCCTTCTGGTTCCAACCATTTCTAAACCTAAAAGAAGTTACCATGAGTGATTAATAATTAATATCATAAGGTAATAGTATAATGAATGTTTTTCAACCTTAAAATGTCTTAATCTTTGACATTACCAGTAACATCTTGAAAATATTTTTATATTAAAAAATGAACTCTTGTCTCTAAACAGTTGTTTCATTGTGTTTTACAATAGAATCATACAGAAAGAACATTATATTTCTTTACACATCATGCGTTAAAATTTACTACTACAACTTGGAGTAATACAGGGATATAAACACAAAATAATATTACAATCACTAAAAGTAACTCCATAGGAATGATTTCCCCCATAAAGTCATTCATGTCATAATTAATATAAAAATGAAGAGAAGTGTTAGGAAAATGATATACATTATCAATGGAAGTGTAAGAACAATTTAATTGATGTAGTGAATGATGAAGTGAGAATGATGATGTATTTATAGAGAAATATGGTCATTCAATATTATTCGCATTGATCAATAAGAAGGATTTTTATTATTATTATTGGTTATGTTAATGTATTAATGTGATCATTGTGATTGTTTTATGATATAGAAGAAGGAAACAAAAAATTATATTTTTTGAAAGTATAAATATATTTAAATTCCATTAAAATTATAATTTATTTTAAATTTAGAGACTTTAAATAAAAGTTATTTTAATTAAATAATCATATAAAACACTTTTTATAAATGTCATAAATATTACTATGTTATAAAAACTATTAATTTTCAATAAATAATGATTTTTATATAAAAGTTAAAAAATTTATATTCATATAATTGTTTTGATAAAATAAATATCATTTTTGTATTGGCACATCATAATTATATTAGGGTGGATTTTTGGGAATTTTCTGACAAAGTTGATTTTTTAGTAAAATAGTGAAAATTATCATTTTATGAGCGACGTGATTTTAATACATCATGATGGTGTGAGAATGATTAAATATTTTAGAAATAGTTTTTTCAATAAATATTTCATTTAATAAGTATAAAAATTAATTTAAATATATTATTTTGAATTTAGAAATTTAGACTTTACATTTTGGAACCAAAAATAATATTTTTTAGATCAAATATATTTTTGAACATTGTTCATTAAATGGGCTAGTTGAAAGGTTCATTTTATATTGGAATATCTGTTAACATTTCCAAGACCCGTCCGCTGGGGCCCATGTTATGACTACCCCAAGCCTACCTCCCAAATTCCAGGGGCTGATGATTAGTGCCAAAGGCATTATCCTATAAGTGGGAGGCATTTTTCGAGTACCTGTACACATGCACACTCACAACCCCAACCCACAATGATAAAAAATAAAACATGCATACCACTAAAAAACCATTGAGAGTATAGGTACAAGTTGTAAGTAAAATGGGCCAGAATACAAACCCAACAAAAGACAATCTGTAAACAAGTGATTAAAAGGTCTCTGATAATCTGTTTGTAGAAAACCCTACATGAAGGGTGGGTCAAGAGTAGCTGCCAGAAACCATAGGAGTATGACTCTCCTATCTGATCTCACTGGGCACCACCTAGTCCTAAACCACCAGGGTCTCTATCAAAGTGTCAGTCATCTGTACAAGACATGGCACATGTGCGTGAATCCCGTGGAGGGGTGAGTAACACAATTCTTAGTAGAGACCCCAAACAACAAAGAAAGGCCACAAAGTAAAAGCGCACACTAAGATTTTTCAGCTCACATAGGTATAAACAAAATTATAGAAAGAAATATTATTAGTTAGTAGTAAAGTTTAACATCTTTTACTGTGGAGGGACTCATCATCGATGAGTCACTGAGGTCTGTCGGGCCACAAAGGTTCGCTCGTCTTCCAGACCACTAAGGTATGATTGACTACTAGGCCACTGAGGTCCACTCTTATATCGGTCCACTAAGGTCCACTCATCTTCCAGGCCACTGAGTTCAGCTCAGTTATTGGTCCATTGAGGTCCTCCCATCTGTCGATCCACTGAGGTCTACTCGGCTATTGGGCCACTGAGGTTCGCTAGTCACTTCCCTCTCGTCACAGCTAGTCATAGGATTTCTGCTCGTAGCATGCTTGAATCTGAGAGAATATACACATGAATCCATCATTAATAACTCAACATACACTAAAACTCATTTATAATATATCAAAAGTATTTTCTCGTCGCAAGGGTTCTAACGTTTCAAACGGCTCATCAATCAAACGTACGATTTGGAAGTTATGGATGTTTTAGTAAAAAGGGGATGGTTGGGTCGTGGTCCGATCCGACCCGATCGGGCTGACCCAACCCGGATCTTGGCCAGTCTATTGGGCCCAGCTCGGTCTGGCTATGCCATAGGTCTTTCCCACTGGGCGGGCTATTTCGGTCCGCCCGGGACGTGGTGGGCATTGCGTCTCACCCGCAGCAGTTTCCGCGGGTCGCAGCTACAGACTAGCAAGATCGTGGTTCGTCGTGTCCACTTGCGCTACCACTGACTATTTACGATAGACCCGATCCTCTTCCTATGGTGGTTGCTACAGGCCATGTCATCCACTACGGCGTGCCACCGAAGGTCTCTTCTATCGGCCACTACATCCGCTCAGGTGGTCTGTTTTCCGATCTAAAAGAACATTCAGGATCCTCAGATCCTCGTCATCACTACTACATGCTCAAAGTTGTTTGTCAATAAATCTAGGGGTTTGTTCATGATGAACACGAGAACACCCATAATAGAGTGATTTGAGCATTGTTTGTGCCAAGTTGATCCCTCTGTGTTAGAATTTAAAAACAAGTTGGATGAATATTTAAGAATATAACATGTATATCTCTGATTTAAAACCCCGAGATCAAAACCCTCATGTATAAGCGATCGATCTTTGGGACACCAATTCATGGTTTGGCCCTCTTTCATCACACAATTCAATGAATGGGGTAAGGGAATTCACTTAGAATAAATCCCCTATCTTGTGGTTGGAATGTTCATTGGTGAAGATAACATCATTATCATTCATCATTCCTTGATCCACAGTTAGCCATTGATTTTGGTGATCCTTCAAAGGATTGAAGAATGGAGAAAGGCAAGAAGAAAAGCATTCATCATCGCAGCGATCTGTCGATCATTTCTTTCCAATGCCAAACCTCCAAGTTTAGAGCAATCCTTGATAATGCCAATAATACCATATTTTATTAACCCATTAAATGGATAAAATGTGTTTCAGAGTTTATTTTTCGTTTTGTTATAGTTTCGTTACACTGTTTCATTTATGAAATAGAATTTCTGTTACACTCAGGTTGTAGTGTCGTTACACTACAATGAAATTAGAAATTAAAAATAAAAAAAAAGTTTATATTTATTTTTCCTTAATAAAATTATTTTAAGAGAATTTCTTAAAAGTATGAAAATTAAATTTTTCCCTCAACCCATGCTGGTTGAGGTTAGGTCCTTCCATAGGTAAATTCGTCATTCCGGATGAAATGGTGCCCTCATATTTTTTATCCAGTCACCCATTTAGAAGTTTCCAAAACTTCTCACGTGTGCTATTTTAAATAAACATAAAAAAGATCTAACACTTTTTCCGGGTTCACTGGGCCTCAGAATCAAGTGTCGTCTGAGCTCCTGGTTTTGAAATAATCCCATATAATTTAGAAAACATTCATGGGATTTTCAATACAAACATTACCCCCACCATTAGGGATTTACATCCTTATAATCCAAAACAATGTCTAAACAAAAAAAATGGGGGTACTGAGCTTGGATCTAAGCCTCCCACTCCCAAGTTCACTCCTGAAGATCCTCTGGCTACCACTGAACATACACTGGTGGAATCAACCATCCAAAAAGTATCTACTCCTATAAATCCTCAATATCTATTGGGAACTCCAAAAATGTTTCTCCATCATCAATATCTAACTATTCCCAGTCGATGAAGTGTGATGGATCATACTTGTACCTCCTCAATTGTGATATTTGGAAGACATTATTCACCTAGTGCACCTGTGGTGGGATATGTAGGACGTACACCACCTCGCTTACTCTACTCAAAATCTGAAAATGTCTGATGAACCTCGAAGATGGCTTGTCGCCCCAACCAAACCACCACAATACCCATCGAGGTGAGACCCGAAGGAACACATAGTCTCCCATATTGAACTCCAAGGGCCTATGTCTCCTGCCAACATAACATTTATGCCTAATTTGTGCAGTCCTAATCCACTCATGGATGACCTAAACCTTCTCAGTGGTAGCTCGCACTATCTTTGGACCCACAAGTGGTTACTCCCCTAGGACTATCCAGTATAAAGGTGACCTACATGGTCTCCTATACAACACCTCGAATGGTACCATACTAATTGTGGAGTGGTTGATATTGTTTTATATTAACTCCACCAATGGTAGTTGTTCCTCCCAACAATGCATGATGTCTAAGATACAAGCATGGAGCATGTCCTCTATAACCTGGACAGTCCTCTCCATCTAACCGTCTGTCTAGGGGTGGAAGGATGTACTCTAGCACAACTAAGTCCCGAACTCCTCCTACAATCCCTTGAAAAAATGGTATGTAAGACATGTGTCTCGATATGAGACTATCATCGATGTGACTTCAGGGATTAGAACTATCTCCTTCACATAGAGTCGTCCTAAGATCTCTATTGAACTCGCTCCTAGATGGGTAATAAGTGGGCTGACTTGATGAGGCAGTCAACAACCACCCAGATGGTATCATGCCTCCTAGATGTGTTGGGTAAACCCATAATAAAGTCCATCCAGATACCATCCCACTTCCACTCCAACACTTCAAGAGTATGAGTGAATCCTGATGGAACCTAATGCTTTGCCTTCACTTGCTGACAAGTGAGGCACCATGAAACAGAATATGCTCCTACCTTCTTCATCCTCGACTACTAGTACTAACATCGGAGGACTTAGTACATCTTTTCCACTCATTGATGTACCTCCAAAGGGTAGGTGTGGAACTCTCTCAGAACCTCCTCATGTGATGCCCCTGGTACAATGGTGCACCCTCTGAAAAGGATGACGTGTGCCCCACCTATCTAATATCTGTCAGGATCTTGTCTTGAGGACAACTAAGCACGTCGGGACTCATAGTAAACATACATAAGATTTTCCTCCCTAACTCACTATAAGAGTGGAGTAGTTGCAACCATTGACTAAAGATAATATGCTCCATCACCATCCAAGAAGGATATCTACATTGCACCTAACTTCTTGGACACATCACTTAGAAACTGAAAATTGAATCTCTTGTGGAGCATGTTTACCGCCACATTTCCCTTACCAGGAGTATAGACTATCTCAAAGTCCTAGTCCTAGAGAAACTCTATCCACCTATGCTTCCTCATGTTCTGGTCTTTCTGGGAGAAGATATACCTATTACTTTTGTGGTCGGAGTAGATGGTAAAATGCTCACCCATCAAGTAGTTCCACCACATCTTCAAAGAAAAGACCACTACTTCTAGCTCCAGGTCATGGGTTGTGTAATTATTCTTGTGCTACCTCAACTTCCATGAACCGTAGGTGATCACTACTTTCCCTATCATCAAAACACAACCCAATCTGTTACCTAATGCATGGAAGAATACTACATACACAATGCCCTCCTCAGGTTGTCTCAAGATGGGGGAACTCGTCAATCTATGCCTTAGCTCTTGAAAACTCTTCTGGCACTTCTCTGTCTACATGAAGGGATAATCCCTTCCGTGTCAAAGCTGATAAGGTTTCTTCTACCCTGGAAAAGACAGGCACAAACCTCCGGTAGTATCTATCCAAACAAAAAAAACAATACACCTCACTCATTCTTCTAGGTGGATCCCAAGAAATAACCACCTCTATCTTTATTGGATATACAGTAAATCCAACCTCTTTAATGATGTTTCCTATAAATTGGACCTTCTGAATCTAGAACTGAAAATTTGAGAGTTTACTATAAATCTGGTTCTCTCAGAGTGTATCTATGACTATCCATAGGTTTGTATCATGCTCCTCCTCATACGTTGAGTACACTAGGATATCATCAATGAAGACCACAACAAATCAGTCAAGGTAAGGATGGAAAATCTAGTTAATGAGTCCCATGAACACTTTTAGGGAATTGTTCTTGCCGAAAGTCATCACCAAAAAATCATAGTTTCCATACCAACATCTTAAGGATATCTTTTGTACATATTCATCCTGAAAATGAAGCTGATGATATCCTGATCTAACTTCTATCTTCGAGAACCATATCACTCCCTTCATCTAATCAATTAGGTCATAAATTCTCAATAGTGGATACTTGTTCTTCACGGTCACCTATTTTTGGCACTATAAGTTCATGAAAAACCTCAAACATCTATATGCCTTATTGGAAAACAATACTGGGGCTACCCATGGAAAAACATTGGGTCTCACGAATCCCTTATTCTATAAATCCTCCAGGTGTACTCTCAACTCACAAAGCTCTATAGGAGCCATCCAATGTGATTTTGTGGATATCAGTGTTGTCTTGGGGTATAGATCGATACAGAAGTCAACCTCCCAAAGAGGGGGTATTTCCAGAACATCCTCAGGAAATATGTCTTTGTACTCATCCACCACAATAGAAAATTGATGACTCTTCTCATCTATCACACCGAGGGTGAGGATAGCCAACTAGTGAATGATCGGTTGTACCATCCTCCAAGAAAGTTTGTCCTACACTGCAAGAGCTCCCTTTTCTCCATTGAATGAAAACTCGGTACCATATTTGCGGACACACCGCACTCTATACCTTTAATAGTTAATCTGAGAATGAATTATAGATAATCTTTCCATACCCAAGATGACATTGTAAGGCCTTGATGCCGCTACTAGGAGATCTCAACAGAAGATCTAACCTCCAAGAGTAAGCTCACACTTTCGACACTATTGTGTATATAACAACCCATACTTTACATAAATTTTTATTACTTCAAAATTGATGTACACTTATTACAACATATAACAAAACTAGGAAAGGACCATATAGGTATAGTGTCTTTAGAAACTGGGAAACATAAACAACTGGTTCATAAAGTGTCTATACTATCTCCCATTTATTTCATCATATCTATAGTCCCTTTTGGAATATCTTACGTAATAACCTTCTTCCTGACCTGGGGAAATAAAACATACAAAAGGGTGAGCTCAAATGTTCAGTAAGGGTAATCAAAAGAAATATCAATCACATCATACTCATAAGAACATAACTTTTAGAAATCTTAACCTGCAAAAGAGATCATAATTTCATAACATGGGATAAATCATAGCAGTGAAATGTAATCCCAATAATCATAACTTAAAACATGAAACTTTGTGGAATACACACATAATCATAGAGAATCATTTCTTATTAGTCAAGACTCGTGACCAAGACTATCTTAGTGGAAAAAGTCCATTTCTGAACCGAGTTCACTCCTCGTTTTAGCCCTGTTTCACTGAATTGGTTTAACCTGCCGTTCCAGTCATGTCTATCTCATGAGATATAAAATCTTTACCCAAAGCATTGGAGGGAGATATAGGTCCCACCCATCTCATAATGATACCATTCTTATGTGTGCCACAAAATCATAAACCATACATCATAGCATAACCCATGTAATAAAAATGGGAATCTTAAACATCGTGACATCATAAAACAATTCATATAAGATAAAAGAATTCATAAAAATAATTCCATCACAACATAATCAAATCAATGTAATAATAGGGATAGAAACAGAACCCTTTATTATCTTAGATGGAAAATAATTTTGATAAAACACTTGAACTCCATTCTTGAGGAAAATATCCTTTCTACTTCAAAAACACTCTTCCTTTCTTAACATGTCATAAAATTCTAAACTAAAATAAGTTGATTAAAAATAAACTTGAAAACTTGTAAGGTAAGCTTCTTGGAAATAATTTTTTAAAAATCCATTCATGCCGTATAAGTTAAAAGAAAACATTCTTCTCGTACTTTTGTCGGAAAAGTCAAAAAGTGCCTGGTACGAAAAATGACAAAAGATTCCTTTCATATCTTTTACTAAAAACTCAACGAAGGGTAAAATTTGATATAAAATATTGTAGAAGGATGTAAATATTAAATATTGAGGAAACATGGATGTGGATGATAAAATGAACCCCAGTAAATTCCAAAGTATAAACAATCTCGGATAAAAATGAGATTGTGATATTTCCCTTACCTTAGGTCTGATTTGCTTCGTAAGTGTCTGAACCTCCTGTATAATGATTTAAATAATGTTATTGACTTATTCCAGAATCATAATTATTTTTATGATATCATATATGGTAATATTATTAGCTTCTTATTAGTAATATTTCATTACTACTTGCTATTCGGGTGTTTATTACTTTTTGTTCTTATGCGTGTTTTGTCGAATAAATTCTTATTTTTCTTTTTAGGTTATAGATTCCTTATTTCCAGAATGGTATTAGTGTAATATTTGTCATATTCATTCATTAAATTCATTTATATAATCATTATGAAATGAAAATCATGTAGAACGAGTCACATCACATCGTGGAGACGGTATTCCGTACGTACGCACGAGCGATGATATCGTTCCCATGATCGTGGAATTGTATTGGAGTGTATATATACTATTTCAGAATCAATATCACTTTACAATAATCATATATAGTTATTATTGACACCATTATACCCATCCAAGTAAGTTGGTGGTGGAAAATAGATTACACCACGGCGTGGAGACGGTATTCCGTACGTACGCAAGCGCGGTGATTTCATTTTCCGTAGGATGGATAGATGGAGAAATAGGGTTGTTTCATACTTATAATAACATATCATTATATGAGTGATACTGATGTTATTACTTCATAATGAAACAACTAAATAAGAAGAAGTGGAAGAAGAAATAAAGATGAAAGAATCGGTAACGGACATTACCTCTTCTTTGAAGCGCTTCTTTGAGACCTCCTTTTACGGCATTAAAATTGGACTTTGAAGAAGACCAGGACCTCTAGGATGTCTCTAGAGAAGTGGAGAGAAGAAATTGGCAGGGTTTGGCTGAGCTTGAAGGCTCAAAGTGGTGTGAGGAAGAGGGGGAGGAGGTGCCCTTTTATAAGGGAGGAGAGGGGCTCCTTTGGAAAAACTAAAAATATTATTTTATTATAAAGACAAATTCGGTTTTAAATGTAACGACCCAAAGTTTTTCAATGGAAAATTCCCTTCTTATATCTATGTCATAAAAACACAAAATAATGAACTACTAAGTGATAAGTGACCTTTAAACATAATTTTGTCACCCCTATGTTTGGAATTTTAAAAATCCAACATACACGGTTGTTTTCAAGATAGTTTTTGGAGTCTAGTGAAACAAGAATAATTTTTAGTGAATAATAACCTACCCTTATGAATAGTAACCTACCCTTATGAATTGTAACCTACCCTTATGAATAGTAAATAAGAGTAACATTACCTCGGAATAATAAAATAAAGTTTAGACATCTTAGAAAGTGTTAATTTGACCTTAGTAAACGTTTTTGGTATTTTATAAGTCATAAATAATTAATTATAATTAATTAATTAATTTAAAAGAATATTTATTTTCCTGAAATATATTCATAAATTATTGAATCAATGTCTAAGAGTTTTTATATAATTTTATAAGACCCTAAGTAATTTTTGAAAGAACTGCAAAATCAGTTTTAATTTTAAAAACTGTTTTTTTAAAGTAAATTATGATTTTAATTAAAAATTAAATTAATAATATTTAGAAAATTATTTTTGAAAAATGTACTTCATTTTTGGATTCTACACGTCAAAAAATGGTTGGGGTAAAATTTTGGGATTTTTCTGAGATACTTGAATTTTTGATGAATAGTGGAATCCGATAATTCACAATAAAAGCTAAATAATGTATTAATTGAGTCATTGATGATGTTATGCTGATGTAAGCCCACTTGGTTCGGTATTACATTATAAAATTACTATTATTGGTCATCCAAGACTCACTATTCCTTGTCTTAGGTGAAATTAATAAACTAATCAATTTTATATTAAGGAAATCTCTCTCCCCTCCACTATAAAAGCCACCCTTCACTCCCTCTTTTTCTCACACCTCTCAAGCTCCAAGACTTCTCTAAATTCTGCCCAAACACCTTCCCTAGCTCATCCTCCACGTCCAGAATCTTCTTCTCTCATCAAAAGACCAAGCCTAGCTTCCTTAAAGATGATCTCAAGAGGAGGATTCTAAAGGTATTTTTTCTCTCTCTTCTCCTTTAATTTCCTTTCAAGTTCAAGTTCCTTTCTTGATCTCTCCCTATCTATCTTCATCCAAATTGTTCTGTAAATCCAGTATTATATATATACTATAATATTATGATTCTAATTATATCACCCCACACCCTTTCCCCCTTCCTTTTATTTTATTAAAGAGAACGTTGTTCATGTGGTGATAATTTATCACCTTCAAAAACAACATGTTCTCTTCTTCCATTTATACCTTAAATCTGGTCATGAAACCATTTTTATGGTTGAACCAGAATTTTTTATATGTATTATGTTCTATTTTAAGTTCTTGAAATAACCTATGGACATACTACTAAGTGAAAAGTTAAAATGAGTTGGTTGTGATCCAGAAACCGCTCAAATTAGCCCAAATAATCTTCATTTAATTATAATCTAATGATTCGTCCACATGGATCTAATATAACTCTTTATAAAATCATTAAAGATTATGTAATATCATTAATTAAATGTAACATAAGTTTTGGATGTTTACCCATGATCTACCCAAACACCAAATTAAGAATACAAGTGGACCGCTCAAGAAAACCATGAAAACGAACATCCCCGATCAATGTTTTTAAACTCTATAAGTCAACCAAAGGAACATAATATGAAATAATGAAACCAGAATGAACCCTATTAATGTATAAAAGGTTCTGGAATTTCTAATTAATGAATATAATGTCATTATATATGACATTAAAGAGAAGGAGGCATTCGATTACAAGGTAAGGGGAAATCTCGAACCCAATTTTCTTCCTTCGGGTTCTCCCTCTTTCACTCCATTTTTGATATGGTTACTCCTCAATGGTCTTTTGTTCATATTTTCCTTTACTTTTCTGGGATATACATGTTTTTAACTGGTTTTTATTTCCATCAAAATGTTTTCCAAAATACCTCTTCTTTCAAGATCTCACCTTTTACCTCTCATTCAAGGTTGATGGTTCTTATATCAAGTATGTTGTTCCCTCTTCCTTTTGGGAACCCAAAGCTTATGAATGTGTTATTATGAGATGAAACCCAGTCCTTTCCATGGGTTATTTATGTACATGTTTGATATGTGTTCTACGTGGCAAGCATGATAATGATAATGTTATGATGTGACGGGTGCGCCCGGAATTATATAGCGCAATATGAATGTTTAAATGTGACGGGTGCGCCCGGAATTATATAGCGCTCCAATGCATTGGGTAAAGTGATGAATCTCATGAGTAAATGTGAAATGATGTGTGAACATGATGCTAGCTTTGTTCACAAGTATGTGTGGTAGTTAACCACTAAGACATGATGTGTCATTTTTATGCTTTGCCACATTTCAAGTTTATTGTTTATGCTCCTCTCATGTTCAAGATCTTCTTCCTATGTCATGATTATGATCACCCCATGATATATTGTTCTTATCTATCCTCTTACTGGGATTTTATCTCACCCCTTTTGATGTATATCCTCAGGTGGCTACATGTACTAAGGAGAGGACAAGTGCTACTAAGAAGCTATAGAAGAAGAGATTAAATGAATTTTTATGCTTGATGTTGTACTTGTTATGTGTAGTCCTAGTTTTCCGAAGACACTAAACCTCTGGATCCTCCATGTGTAATACTATTTTGTTGTTTATCTTTGAAATGATGTAATAGTAATGTAAGAAAAGGCCGGGTCGCTATAGTTGGTATCAGAGGAAAGGTTTAGTTAATTTGGAAATTAGGATTAGTGAACCCTAAAGAAAACCTCTAGCATGAGACTAAGTACAAATATGCACACAAGAATATTTACCTAGGTATCCCATATGTTCTGTTTTTGGTATAATTGTTTAAAAGGATAAGTTATTCATGACTTTTTTACTTATTTTTTGGTCTAACCTTTTCTATTTTAAAAAAATGGTGGGAACCAGAAGAGGCAATGAAGGAGAAGTACCCTCACCTATTTGTGTAAAGTGAAATTTCGGGGGGGGGGGGAGAATGTAACGACCCAAAGTTTTTCAATGGAAAATTCCATTCTTATATCTATGTCATAAAAACACAAAATAATGAACTACTAAGTGATAAGTGACCTTTAAACATAATTTTGTCACCCCTATGTTTGGAATTTTAAAAATCCAACATACACGGTTGTGTTCAAGATAGTTTTTGGAGTCTAGTGAAACAAGAATAATTTTTAGTGAATAGTAACCTACCCTTATGAATAGTAACCTACCCTTATGAATAGTAACCTACCCTTATGAATAGTAAATAAGAGTAACATTACCTCGGAATAATAAAATAAAGTTTAGACATCTTAGAAAGTGTTAATTTGACCTTAGTAAACGTTTTTGGTATTTTATAAGTCATAAATAATTAATTATAATTAATTAATTAATTTTAAATAATATTTATTTTCCTGAAATATATTCATAAATTATTGAATAAATGTCTAATAGTTTTTATATAATTTTATAAGACCCTAAGTAATTTTTGAAAGAACTGCAAAATCAGTTTTAATTTTAAAAACTGTTTTTTTTAAGTAAATTATGATTTTAATTAAATATTAAATTAATAATATTTATAAAATTATTTTTGAAAAATGGACTTCATTTTTGGATTCTACACGTCGAAAAATGGTTGGGGTAAAATTTTGGGATTTTTCTGAGATACTTGAATTTTTTATGAATAGTGGAATCCGATAATTCACAATAAAAGCTAAATAATGTATTAATTGAGTCATTGATGATGTTATGCTGATGTAAGCCCACTTGGTTCGGGATTACATTATAAAATTACTATTATTGGTCATCCAAGACTCACTATTCCTTGTCTTAGGTGAAATTAATAAACTAATCATTTTTATATTAAGGAAACCCCTCTCCCCTCCACTATAAAAGACACCCTTCACTCCCTCTTTTCCTCACACCT
The DNA here is from genome assembly GCA_963277665.1 of Viscum album. NCBI lineage: Eukaryota > Viridiplantae > Streptophyta > Magnoliopsida > Santalales > Viscaceae > Viscum > Viscum album. The sequence continues at coordinate 1,804,797,243 of OY728125.1, forward strand.
CTCAAGCTCCAAGCCTTCTCTAAATTCTAACCAAACAACTTCCCTAGCTCATCCCCCACGTCCAAAAGCTTCTGGTCTCATCAGAAGACCAAGCCTAGCTTCCTTAAAGAGGATCTCAAGAGGAGGATTCTAAAGGTAATTTTTCTCTCTCTTCTCCTTTAATTTCCTTTCAAGTTCAAGTTCCTTTCTTGATCTCTCCCTATCTATCTTCATCCAAATTGTTCTGTAAATCCAGTATTATATATATACTGTAATATTATGATTCTAATTATATCACCCCACACCCTTTCCCCCTTCCTTTTATTTTATTAAAGAGAACGTTGTTCATGTGGTGATAATTTATCACCTTCAAAAACAACATGCTCTCTTCTTCCATTTATACCTTAAATCTGGACATGAAACCATTTTTATGGTTGAAACAGAATGTTTTATATGTATTATTTTCTATTTTAAGTTTTGGAAATAACCTATGGACATAATACTAAGTGAAAAGTTAAAATGAGTTGGTTGTGATCCAAAAACCGCTCAAATTAGCCCAAATAATCTTCATTTAATTATAATCTAATGATTCGGCCACATGGATCTAATATAACTCTTTATAAAATCATTAAAGCTTCTGTAATATCATTAATTACATGTAACATCAGTTCTGGATGTTTACCCATGATCTACCCAAACATCAAATTAAGAATACAAGTGGACCGCTCAAGAAAACCATGAAAACGAACATCCCCGATCAATGTTTTTAAACTCTATAAGTCAACCAAAGGAACATAATATGAAATAATGAAACCAGAATGAACCCTATTAATGTATAAAAGGTTATGGAATTTCTAATTAATGAATATAATGTCATTATACAGGACATTAAAGAGAATGAGGCATTCGAGTATAAGGTAAGGGGAAATCTCGAACCCAATTTTCTTCCTTCAGGTTCTCCCTCTTTCACTCCATTTTTGATATGGTTACTCCTCAAAGGTCTTTTGTTCATCTTTTCCTTTACTTTTCTGGGATATACATGTTTGTCACTAGTTTTTATGTCCATCAAAAGGTTTTCCAAAAGAAATCTTCTTTCAAGATCTCACCTTTTACCTCTCATTCAAGGTTGATGGTTCTTATATCAAGTATGTTGTTCCCTCTTCCTTTTGGGAACCCAAATCTTATGAATGTGTTATTATGAGATGAAAACCAGTCCTTTCCATGGGTTATTTATGTACATGTTTGATATGTGTTCTACGTGTCAAGCATGATAATGATAATGTTATGATGTGACGGGCGCGCCCGGAATTATATAGCGCAATATGAATGTTTAAATGTGACAGGTGCGCCCGGAATTATATAGCACTCCAATGAATTGGGTAAAGTGATGAATCTCATGAGTAAATGTGAAATGATGCATGAACATGATGCTAGCTTTGTTCACAAGTATGTGTGGTAGTTAACCACTAATACATGATGTTTCATTTTTATGCTTTGCCACATTTCAAGTTTATTGTTTATGCTCCTCTCATGTTCAAGATCTTCTTTCTATGTCATGGTTATGCTCACCCCATGCTATATTGTTCTTATCTATCCTCTTACTGGGCTTTTAGCTCACCCCTTTTGATGTATATCCTCAGGTGGATACATGTACTAAGGAGAGGACAAGTGCTACTAAGAAGCTATAGAAGAAGAGATTAAATGAATTTTTATGCTTGATGTTGTACTTGTTATGTGTAGTCCTAGTTTTCCCAAGACACTAAACCTCTGGATCCTCCATGTGTAATACTGTTATGTTGTTTATCTTTGAAATGATGTAATAGTAATGTAAGAAAAGGTCGGGTCGCTATATTAAATATCTCCAAATTGATTTATTTAGAATCTAAGGTGGGGATGGGTAGAAATCCTCTCATCCAATTGAATTTACACAAGTTTATATTCCTATTTTTACCTTATCATTTAGATTTAACATTAAGTTAAATAATTTTACTTTTACCGTGTCTTCTTGTGTTCTTACACTATATGGTTAATAAACTTACTATAACAAGCCAAACGAACCCCAAATTGTTTATTATTAATATATATAACCTTCTCTAAGTCATTTGGCCGAACCTTAGATTTTTAGGAATAAAATAACAATTAATAATATAATATTTGTTTTAAAAACTATTTTATGTCAATTTTGACACTATTTGGTAATTGATTTTTGTGAAAATCATAACAGCATTATTAGTTCTAAAAAAGTTAATTAAATCAATAATAACATGTCATATTAACCTATAAAATTAGTGGAATTCATAAAAACTCTCAAATTACATTTATTTGGGTATTTATAACATCAATTATGTCAATATTTCATTAATAAGATAATTACTGCATCATTGTTGTGTCATAAATAAATTAAATTATTTAATGTCTAAAAATTACAAATAAAATATCATTATGTAGGAAATATTTTTATCTTTCTAATGAATATTTATAGTCGAATTTATCTTATGTATAACCCCATATTAGAAATGATTTACTTATTAATCTTTGATTTTAACTATTTTAAATCTTCTTTAAATAAATTAATAATAAATGTCCTAATCTAATCCAAGTGGGACTAAATGGTCATATTTTATTCCTAAGGTTTTTCTTGGCCAATTTAAACTTATCCAATAGAATTAGGACATGTTTTAGGATAATAATAATAACACTTTTACCCTTAATTACCCTATTTACTTTTAACCGTGGTAAAAAAAGTAAAAAGTTACTATTCACCAAAAATTATTTTCATCTCATTGAACCACATTTTAGTCCTTGATATTAACCATGTCTCTCGGATTTTCGAAATTCTACTCACAGAAGCGGTAAAATTAAGTTTTATGAAAAATTCAGTTTTTTTAACTACCACTTAGTGGTTTCACTATTCATCAAAAATTGAAAGTTTTCAGAAAAATACCAAAATTTCACCCTAGGCTAATTTCGATATTCCGAATCCAAAAATGAAGTCCATTTTAAAAAAATAAAATTTATAAAATTTCAAAAAGTGGTTATTACTATTCATAACGGCTAGTTTTAATAATTTTTTAATAACATATCATTGTTTAGTGAAACTCGGTATTGCGTACGACGCAAGCTATTGAGGAAGGCCGTGATTGCGTGTAAAGCAAGCCAATCTAGTGTTGTGTGTAGTGAAATATTGCTTTGATGATTTAAAAACAAAATATTTCTCATAAAAGTCTCGAGTGTTACATTCTACCCCCCTTAAAATGAATTTCGCCCTCGAAATTTGTCACTTTGTAACAAACAGATTAGGATACCTCTCCCTCATCCTATCCTCAAGCTCCCATGTAGCTTCTTCTAATTGGTGGTTCCTCCATACAACTTTCACCAAGAGAGTGATCTTGATTCATAGAACTTTTTCGCTACGATCCAGAATCTCTATCGGCTGTTCTTCATAAGAAAGATCTTGCTCCAGCGGTATAACTTCTGAGCTGAGTACATGTGAAGGATCAGGTATGTACTTTCTCATGAGAGATACATGGAACACATCGTGAACTTGAGAGAGATTCGGTGGAGGCGCCAATCGGTAAGCTACCTTTCCAACACGATCTAGTATTTTGAAAGGACCGATATATCTAGGGCTCAACTTCTCCTTCTTTCCAAATCTCATGACCCTCTTCCAGGGAGATATTTGTAAGAACACTTTATCACCCACTTCAAACTCTAGGTCTTTTCTTCGGTTGTCGACATAACGTTTCTGTCGACTCTGAGATTCTCTTATGTGTTGTTGAATAGATCGAACCTTTTCTGCCATCTCATCAACAAGATCAGGTCCTAATAGCTTTCTTTCCCCAACTTCATCCCAGCAAGTTGGAGTCCTGCATTTCTTTCCATAGAGAGCTTCATAAGGAGCCATCAGAATACTAGAGTGAAAGCTATTATTATAAGAAAATTCCACCAAAGGTAGGTGTTTATCCCAACCACCATTGAAATCCATAGAGCAAGCTCTCAAAATTTCTTCTAGAGTTTTAATTGTTCTCTCAGACTGACCGTCTGTCTGAGGATGATAAGCAGTGCTGAAACTCAACTCTGTATCCAGAGTATGCTGAAGACATCGCCAGAACTTCGAGGTAAATCTCGGATCCCTATCAGATATAATAGAAAGTTGTACTCCATGAAATATTACCACTTCCTTTACATATATCCTGGAAAGCTGATCCAAAGAGAAATCCTCTCTAATAACAATGAAGTGTGTAGACTTTGTAAGACGATCAACTATGACCCAGATAGCATTATTGCCTTTTGAGGTTTTAGGAAGTCCTATGACAAAGTCCATAGTGATGTTTTCCAATTTCGATTTGGGTATGGGTAATGGTTGTAACATCCCCTTAGACTTCTATCTCTCAGCTTTAACTTGCTGACAAACCAAGCATCGAGAGACATATTCAGCAACATCTCTTTTCATGTCATCCCACCATAAGTACTCTTTCAGGTCCCTATACATCTTCATACTTCCAGGATGAATAGAAAATGAAGAACTATGAGCCTCATCCAGTAGCTCCTTCTTTAATTCGGGGATGGGAGGAACACAAACCTGATTCCGGAACTTTATTATCCCATCACAATCAAGGTTGAATTCAGGAACATTTCTCACCTTCTTTCGTAACTCAACATCTTCTTTTTGTGCCTCTTTAATCATCACATGTATAGATTGTTGAACATTCATTTGAGAAAGATAAGATTTTTCCCTTTCCATTATAATTCCAAGATCCATCCTTTGTAAATCCATAAATATTGGATCTTTTGTGATCCTCATCATGGATAAATTGGCATGGTCTTGTCGACTTAATGCATCTGCCACCTTGTTTTCTTTCCCAGGGTGGTAATGGATTGAGTAGTCATAATCCTTAATCATATCCAACCATCTTCTTTGGCGCATATTCATCTCCTTTTGTGTGAAAATATAATTTAAACTTTTATGATCAGTATAAATGTCACACCTTTCTCCATAAATATAATGCCTCCAAATCTTTAATGCAAAGATTATCGCAGCTAACTCTACATCATGTGTTGGGTAATTTTTCTCATGGATTTTCAACTGTCGTGAGGCATAATCTATCACCATATCATTTTGCATAATAACACACCCCAATCCCTTCTTGGATGCATCACTGTAGATCACAAACCTTTCTCCACTACAAGGCAGTGTGAGCACAGGTGCACTGGATAACCTTCTTTTCAACTCCTTGAAATTATCTTCACATTCCTCCGTCCAAACAAACTTAACTCCTTTCTAAGTCAACCTGGTGAGTGGATTATATAATCGTGAAAAATATTTCACAAAACATCGATAATATCCAGCCAAACCAAGAAAACTTCAGATCTCAGTTACTGTTGTTGGTCTCGACCATCTTTCGATAACCTATGTTTTTGCTTTATCCACAGATATCCCCTCTTTTGAGATTATGTGACCCAAAAATGAAACTTTTTGAAGCCAAAATTAACACTTGGTAAATTTGGCATAAAGCTTCTCCTTTCTCAGGGTCTTCAATACAATTCTCAAGTGATCTTCATGTTCTTCCTTTCTCTTTGAATAGACAAGAATTTCGTCTATAAAGACTACCACAAAGTGATCAAGATAGTCTCTAAAGACTCTATTCATCAGATCCATGAAGATTGCAGGGGAATTAGTAAGTCCAAATGGCATCACTATAAATTCATAGTGTCCATACCTTGTACAGAAAGCTGTCTTTGGTATATCCTCCCTTTTGACCCTTAATTGATGATACCCTGAACGAAGAACAATCTTGGAAAAGTATTGATCTCCGCATAGTTGGTCAAATAAGCCATCAATGTGTGGGAGAGGATATTTTTTCTTGATAGTGATCTTGTTAAGTTCTCGATAATCAATGCAAAGTCTCATTGATCCATATTTCTTCTTAACAAACAGAACAGGTGCTCCCCAAGCTGACACACTAGGGCGTATGAATCCCTTATCAAGATTCTATTGGAGTTGCTTCTTCAATTCCTGCAACTCAATTGGGGCCATTCTATAAGGTGACTTTGAAATAGGTAAAGCACCCGGTACAAGTTCTATTGAAAACTCAACTTCACGATTTGGTGGAAGACTCGACAATTCCCTTGGGAAGACATCATCAACCTCTCGTACAATGGGCATATTCTTAACCATGAGTTTCTCACCAACAATTTGAGATAAATAACCTTCATTTAGTGGAATCAAGACCCATAAGATGAAAGAAATTTCCACTGGAAGGTTATGTTCATCCTTGCATCGATAGACGATCATAGATTGATCTGGAATATGAAATGTGACTTCCCTTCTTTGGTAATTGATATGATATCCATATAAAGAAAGCCAATCCATGCCAAGAATCACATCAAATTCCACTATAGGAAGGATCACAAGATTTGTAGGAAGCACTTTCCCACAAACTTCAATCGGGGAAGAATTCTAAACTTTTGATGCGACTATTGTGCCATTAGGGGTTGTCACAGCTAACTCAACATCTAATTGTTGAGGTAATACGGTGATATCCTTAGAATAATATTCAGAAATAAAAGAGTTGGTGGATCCAGAATCAAATAAAACATTTTCTACTTCAGAGTGGATGGTAAGTGTACCTTTCACCACATCGTTATCGTACTCCACATCGCTGATAGAAATTGCATGTGACTTTCTTTTGTCTTTATCCTTAAGAGTTTGTTGACGTCGACCATCATCATCAACCCTTGGATTTGGGCATTGATTGGCATAATGCCCCATCTCCTTGCACTTGAAACATTAAAGTGTAGTAGGTTAATTCTGTGTATCCCTTCCTTTGTTTTCATCATTAGACATCTTCTTCCCATCATTGTGGAATTCAAATGCCCAATGACCTTTCTTTCCACATTTGAAACATTTACTTGTCCCTTTAAGACAACTCCCTCCATGTTTCTTTCCACACATTGAGCATAAGGGAAAACTCATCTTCTTTTCAGTGAGCTCTTTATATTTTCCTTTGAATTCTGTTTTCCTCTTCTTATGAAACCCATATGACTGATGGGTTACTCTAATCTCCATCTCGACTTTGAGATCACATCAAATGATTTCCTCATAGCTATTGAAGTCCCTTATGGCTAATGCCCTTCGAGGACTCGGTTTTAAGCCACTAAAGAATCGATCGATCTTACTCTCAAGTTGGATAATAATTCCAGAATCATACCATGCAAGTCTTATAAAATTTTCTTCATAGGTACCAACAGATTCAACATCCTTTTTATTTAGTTCAAGAAACTCTTTCTCCATCTTTGTTTGGAGAATACGAGAGAAGTACTTATTGAAAAATAAGTTCTTGAACTTGTCCCATTCCATGGACTCAATTTCATCTATTTGCCTCGTATTCTTGATAAGATTCCACCATTGATTAGCATCACCTTCCAAACGATACACTGCTAAGATTACTTTATCATGTTCAGAACATTAAAGAACTGAAAATATCTTTTCAGTAGTACTAATCCATTGTTCAGCAATTAATGGATCAGTAGACCCGCTGAATGAAGGTGGACGCTGCCTCATGAAGGATTCAACAGAATGTTACTCCTTCCTTTGCTCGTTTGGAAGTCTTGAATGATTCATAGATTGAGAAAGTTGTGTGATAATGGCTACAAGATTTTGCATTCCAGCTCCCATAATGTTTGGTTGCTCAAGGGGACAATCATTTCATTGCCCGTCGCATTCCGCATTAACACGGTTCCTTCGGGTTCCAGACATTGACTAAAACCAAGAAGAATAGTGTGAGAAACACTAATTATAATAGGAAAACCACATAATCTAGAATAAAATTTCACAATTAATGTCTTATCATAGGTTATTCATGGTCATTTCTAAAACACTAAGATTGTGTTCTATGCTTAGACTTATCCTTAGGGTTCTTACTAAGGCTTTCACATCATAGTTTCCAAAGGTTGACTATACCTTTCCTCTAATACCAACTATAATGACCAATAATTTACATACATTTTTATTGCTTCAAAATTGAAGCACACATATTACAACATATAACAAAACCAGGAAAGGACCGTATAGGTATAGTGTCTTTAGAAACTGGGAAACATAAACAACTGGTTCATAAAGCGTCTACACTATCTCCCATTTATTTCATCATATCTATAGTCCCATTTGGAATATCTTACTTAATAAACTTCTTCCTGACCTGGGGAAAGAAAACATACAAAAGGGTGATCTCAAATGCTCAGTAAGGGTAAACAAAAGAAATATCAATCACATCATATTCATAATAACATATCTTTTAGAAATCTTAACCTGCAAAAGAGATCATAATTTCATAACATGGGATAAATAATAGTAGTGAAATGTAATCCCAATAATCATAACTTAAAACATGAAACTTTGTGGCATACACACATAATCATAGAGAATCATTTCTTATTAGTCAAGACTCATGGCCAAGACTATCTGAGTGGACAAAGTCCATTTCTGAACTGAGTTCACTCCTCGTTTCAGTCTTGTTTCACTGAACCGGTTTAACCTACCATTCCAGCCTTGTCTATCTCATGAGATATAAAATCTTTACCCAATTCATTGGAGAGAGATATAGGTCCCACCCATCTCATAATGATACCATTCTTATGTGTGCCACAAAATCATAAACCATACATCATTGCATATCCCATGTAATAAAAATGGGAATCTTAAACATCGTGACATCATAAAACAATTCATATAAGATAAAGGAATTCATAAAAATAATTCCATCACAACATAATCAAATAAATGTAATAATAGGGATAGAAACAGAACCCTTTATTATCTTAGATGGAAAATAATTTTGATAAAACACTTAAACTCCATTCTTGAGGAAAATATCCTTTCTACTTCAAAAACACTTTTCATTTCTTAACATGTCATACAATTCTAAACTAAAAGAAGTTGATTAAAAATAAACTTGTAAGGGAAGATTCTTGGAAATAATGTTTTAAAAATCCATTCATGACGTATAAGTTAAAAGAAAACATTCTTCTCGTACTTTTGTCGGAAAAGTCAAAAAGTACCTCGTACGAAAAATGACAAAAGATTCCTTTCATATCTTATACTAAAAACTCAACGAAGGGTAAAATTGGATATAAACTATTGTAGAAGGATGTAAATATTACATATTTGGGAAACATGGATGTGGATGATAAAATGCACCCCAGTAAATTCCAAAGTATAAACAATCTCAGATAAAAATGAGATTGTGATATTTCCCTTACCTTAGGTCCGATTTGCTTCGTAAGTGTCTGAACCTCCTATATAATGATTTAAATAATGTTATTGACTTATTCCAGAATCATACTTATTTTTATGATATCATATATGGTCATATTATTATCTTCTTATTAGTAATATTTCATTACTACTTGCTATTCGAGTTTTTATTACTTTTTGTTCTTATGCGTGTTTTGTCGAATAAATTCTTATTTTTCTTTTTAGGTTATAGATACCTTATTTCTAGAATGGTATTAGTGTAATATATATCATATTAATTCATTAAATTCATTTATATAATCATTATGCAATGAAGATCATGTAGAACGAGTCACATCACATCGTGGAGACGGTATTCCGTACGTACGCACGAGCGATGATATCGTTCCCATGATCATGGAATTGTATTGGAGTGTATATATACTATTTCAGAATCAATATCACTTTACAATAATCATATATAGTTATTATTGACACCATTATACCCATCCAAGTATGCTGGTGGTGGAAAATAGATTACACCACGGCGTGGAGACGGTATTCCGTATGTACACAAGCGCGGTGATTTCATTTTCCGTAGGATGGATAGATGGAGAAATAGGGTTGTTTCATACTTATAATAACATATCAGTATATTAGTAATACTTATATTATTACTTCATAATGAAACAAATAAATAAGAAGAAGTGGAAGAAGAAATAAATATGAAAGAATCGGTAACGGACATTACCTCTTCTTTGAAGCGCTTCTTTGAGACCTCCTTTTAGGGCACTAAAATTGGTCTTTGAAGAAGACCAGGACCTATATGATGTCTCTAGGGAAGTGGAGAGAAGAAATTGGCAGGTTTTGGCCGATCTTGAAGGCTCAAAGTGGTGTGAGGAAGAGGGGGAGGAGGTTCCCTTTTATAAGGGGGGAGAGGGGCTCCTTTAGAAAAACTAAAAATATTATTTTATTATAAAGCCAAAATCGGTTTTAAATAGATCCAAATTGATTTATTTAGAAGATAAGGTGGGTATGGGTCTACATCCTATCATCCAATAGAATTTAGACAAGTTTATATTCCTATTTTAACCTTATCATTTAGATTTAACATTAAGTTAAATAATTTACTTTTACTGTGTCTTCTTGTGTTCTTACACTATAAGGTTAATAAACTTTCTATAACAAGCCAAACGAACCCCAAGTTGTTCATTATTAATATATATAACCTTATCTAAGTCATTTTGCCAACCCTTAGATTTTTAGGAATAAAATAACAATTAATAATATATTATTTGTTTTAAAAACTATTTTATGTCAATTTTGAAATTATTTGGTAATTGATTTTTGTGAAAATAATATAAGAATTATTATTTCAAAAAAAGTTACTTAAATCGATACTAACATGTCATATTAACCTATAAAATTAGTTTAATTCATAAAAAGTTTCAAATTACATTTATTTGGGTATTTATAACATCAATTATGTCAATATTTCATTAATAAGATAATTATTTCATCATCGTTGTGTCATAAATAAATTAAATTATTTAATGTCTTAAAATTATAAATAAAATACCATTATGTAAGAAATATTTTTAGATTTCTAATAAATATTTATAGTCGAATTTATCTTATGTATAACCCCATATTAGAAATGATTTATTTATTAAACTTTGATTTTAACTATCTTAACCCTTCTTTAAATAAATTAATAATAAATGTCCTAATCTAATCCAAGTGGGCCTAAATGGTCATATTTTATTCCTAAGGATGTGTTTGGTCTAATTAAACTTATTCAATAGAATTAGGACATGTTTTAGGGTAATAATAATAACACTTTTACCCTTAATTACCCTATTTACTTTTAACCGTGGTAAAAAAAAGTAAAAAGATACTATTCACCGAAAATTATTTTCATCTCATTGAACCACATTTTAGTCCTTGGTATTAACTGTGTCTCTCGGATTTTCAAAATTCTACTCACAGAATTGGTAAAACTAAGTTTTATGAAAAATTCAGTTTTTTTAACTAACTCTTAGTGGTTTCACTATTCATCAAAAATGGAAATTTTTCAGAAAAATACCAAAATTTCACCCTAGGATAATTTCGATATTCCGAATCCAAAAATGAAGTACATTTTAAAAAATAAAATTTATAAAATTTCAAAAAGTGGTTATTACTATTCATAACGGCTAGTTTTAATAATTTTTTAATAGCATATCATTGTTTAGTGAAACTCGGTATTGCGTACGACGCAAGCTATCGAGGAAGGCCGCGATTGCGTGTAAAGCAAGCCAATATAGTGTTGTGTGTAGTGAAATATTCCTTTGATGATTTAAAAACAAAATATTTCTCATAAAAGTCTCGAGTGTTACAATGTAATCATTAAACCCCCACCCGCAGCGGTATCTAATTGTAAGGATTGAGACAACGATTCCATCAAAATCTCTTAGCTCCAAAAAAGGGCTATGGTAATGAAATAGTGACTAGAACCTATGTCTATAAGAACTACAGCTGATGTGGAGAAGACACATATCATACCTCTAATGATTTATTGAGTGTCGTGGTCGTAGGCCTCCCTCGCCTGAAGCTGTCCTTTCCCCTTCCATCGACTCTTGGAGCCCATGGTGGACCACCTAGGGGTCGTGGTGGTAGCACCTCGAACCTCCTCCCATAGCCTTATGCTCTGATAGCTCCCCTACCATGTCTTTCTCCCAATGTCCCACCCTACTTGAATCATTTCTTCTGCCTTGGTAGTCCCTTGACCATCTGTCGGTCATATGTGTGGTGAGTCGGGCAGTAATGAGCCATGTGCACCTTCTCGCCACATGAGTAGAACAACCTGCCCCTCTGATGACTTCCTCCACACTGGGGGTATTATACCAGTGATCCTACATCCTAGGGTCGTCCCTCGAAGTGTTTGTCCTTCTTGGGCCCCCGTGTATTCTTCCTGCTACCCATAGTAAAAGACTCCACCACTCGAGGTCTACTAGTATCCCATGTTTCTGGAACCTACTCTTCTATGAAGCTCTCCATGATTAGGTCTCACTCCAACACCCCATCATAAGTAGGGATGATAAGTGATACCATGGATGCCCTAATATCCTGGTATAGTCCCTGCTCAAAATCTTGATTCTGTAAGAACAGTTCTTGCACCATGTCTATTTAGTAGTGATAAAGCTCAGTGAATCTCATTGAGTACTCCGCTACTGTCATGCCACCCTCTTGTAGGTGTAGTAGCTCATATATGTGCACTGAGTGTAACGTCAATGGAAAGAACTCCTCTCAGAAGAGGTGCTCAAAATAAATCCAGGTGAGGGTCACCTCATCGTGTGTCAAGATCGTCAAGCTCCACCATCTCCCCATTGAGCCCTAAAGAAGGCTCATGGCTAAGATTGTCATTTGGTGGAGAGGCGTCCTCACTAGACGGAAGACTCATGTAACCACCTTGAACTAATAATCAACCACTTGGGGGTCAGTCTCCCCCCTGATCCTAGGAGGTATTTTCCTATATAACTCATGTAAGTCACTGATTCTAAGTATGTTCTTTACCAGTAATGTCGGTACAAACTGCTAAATAACAAGTGGTGGCAACGCGGGTGAACCTCCTAGTGGGGCCATCTCTAGTAATAGTCCATATACTAATGCCACAACGCTGGGCATGCCATCCTCATGGTCATGCATTAGAATCATCATTAGTTGTCTGTGTGGATGCATCCTAAAATAGATCAAGATTAACCATAGTCAATAGGTTATACATGGTGAGCTGACTCCGAGTCAAGAAGAACACGAGGAAACACTCAATTCCTATATGATTAATGCAACCATTTTTTATGTATTGAGTTAAAAATAAGAATTTAGGGTCCTGGTGTATGGATACATCGGTCTCCAGACCAACACTGGACTCTCTGATCCTAAAATTCAAACATGAAACATTCAACACTGTTTCCCCAAAACAAATCCACAGTATCTCAGTCCTTAAGGTAGAACCGACCTCCTCTCATACCAATTTGTCACGACCCGTCCCCTGGGGTCCATGCCGAGACTTCCCCAATCCCACCTCCCAAAGGCCTAGGGTAGGATAATAGCATTGAAGGCATTATCCTTATAGTGGGGGGAATTTTCTGAATACCTATACACACACTCACTCACAACCCCATCCCATAATGCTAAAATGGAAAAAATACATACCACTAAAACAACCACTAAGAGAAGAGGTACAAGTTTTAAGTAAAATGGGCCAAAATACAAACCCAACAAAATAAAAGATATAAAAAGTGAGTACAAGGTCTCTGATAATCTATCTACATAAAACCCTACATGAATGGTAGGTGAATAGTAGCTTTCAGAAGTCGTAGGAGTACACCTCACCTGTCTGATATCACTAAGCACCACCTGGTCTAGGACCACCAAGGTCTCTATCAAAGTGTCGGTCGTATACACAATAAATGACATGTGTGAGAGAAGATAGTGTAGGTTTGAGTAACACAATACTCAGTAGGGACCCCAAACCACAAAGAAATACCACAAAGGAAAAGTACACACTAAGAATTGTCATCTCACATAGGTATAACCTAAAGTAAAGAAAGTAAGATTATTAGTTTTAAAGATGAAAATATTGTAATATTAGGGGACTCATCCCCTATGAGTCACTAAGGTCTGTCGATCCAATGAGATCTGCTCATGGCCCGGGCCACTAAAGCCTTCTCAGCTACCGGGACACTTAGTTCTACTCATCTGTTGGGGTACTGAGGTTCTCATGACAACTAGGACACTAAGGTATGTTCATCTTCTAGGACAATGAGGTATGCTCATCTATCAGGACACTGGGATCCGCTCATTTTTCAATCCACTGAGGTTCGCTCAGCTACCAGTCTAATGAGGTCCACTCGTCACTTTCTTCTCATCACAGCTACCCGCAGGATTTACACTTGTAGCATGCTTGATTCTAGTATAATCTACTCCTCAAGCCATCATTAATAAATCAACCTCCATGAAAACTCACTTGGAGTCTGTCAAAAGGATCATCTCATCATGATTGTTCCAATGTCGCAAATGGCTCATTAATCGGACACACAGTTTGGAAGTTATGGATGTTTTAGTAAAAAGGGGACAGTTGGGTCTGGGTCCGGTCTGCCCCAACCGGGTCTGACCCGACCCAAATCGGAACTGTTCCACTTGGCCCAGCTCAGTCCATCCTACTAAGGAGTGTTGTTCTAGTCGTCCTGGGATGCGGTGGGCGTTGCGGGTCACTGCCGCGGTCCAGCTGGACCGCCGCTAATCGCGTCCGCTCGCACTGCCGCTGGCTATCATTGGCAGCCATGATCCTTCACTCGTAGAAGTTTTTGCGGTCCACATTCACCACCATAGTGCACCGTCGGCACGCACCGCCTCTCACACACAACTACCATCGTAGGCCACCAGATCTGCTTCGATGGTTTGTTTTCTAATTCATGAGTGCATTCGGGATCCTCAGATTGTCACCGTCACTACTACGGCTCAAAGTTGTCTTGTCGTCAATATGAGGGTTTGTTCATGAAGAACACAAGAATTTCCACAAAGGATGGTTCCAGTCCTTGTTCATGTCATCCTGATCCCTCCACCTTATAATATAAACACAAGTTGGATAAAGATTTAAGAATCTAACATGTATATCTCTGATTGAAAACCCTGAGATCAAAACCCTCCAGCATAAGTGATCGATCCACAGGTCACCTGTTTGTGGGTTGACTCGCATTTGTCTCACAATTAGATGAATGGGTAAAGGGAATTCACTTGGAATAAAACCCCTACCTTGAGATTGGATTGTTCGTCGGTGAAGATTGCACCTTTGTTGTTTGTCGTTCATTGATCCGTAGCCCACCTTTGTTATTGAAGATCCTTCGAAGGATTGAAGAACAGAGGAATGGAAGAAGAACATAATTCATTATCACTGTGATTCATCGATCATTTCTTGAAAACTACAAATTTCCAGTTTTATATCAATCCTTGATTGTTTCAACGATCTCGTATTTGATTAACCCATTAAATGGGGAAAACACGTTTCAGTGTTTCTGTTACGCTGTGTTACAGCTTTGTTATATTTTTTTATTTATGAAACAGTGTTTTTGTTATGCTCGGGTTTCATTTTTATTACACTACAATGAAGTTCGAAATTCAAAATAAAATAGACTTAAAGTTTATCTTTATTTTTCCTTAATAAAATTCATTTAATAAAATTTCATAAAAAGTCCAAAAATTAACTTTTTCCCTCAACATACGCCAGTCGAGGTTAGTTCCTTCCTTAGGTAAATTAATCATTCTAGATGTAACGGTACCCTAATATTTTTAATCTAGGCACCCATTTAGAATTTTCTAAAACCACTCACGTCCACTATTTTAAATAAACCTAAAAAAGATCAAACACTTATTGCAGGCTCACTGGGCCTCAGAATCAAGTTTCATTTGAGCACTTGGTCTCAAAATAATTCCAAATAATTTAATAAAATTACATGGGATTTAAAGGACATTACAAACATAAAAAAATAGCATTCACTAATTAATAATCCAAAAAATTAGTTTATTTGATTTCAACCACAAGTGGTTTTCTTATATAATAAAATAACTAATATTTTAACCATTAAAATCACCCCTCCACAAGTATAAATAGATACCCTTTCTCAATTTCCTCTCCACTAAAAATCTATTGAGAACAAATTTCCTCTCCTTCTCCCTATCTAAATCCCTCCCAAGTTGTTTCTATTGTTCTAAGTAGTCTCACTCTGGATCTAAGAAAACTCCTCTCATGTTAAGGGTCATTTAGATGTATCTTTCAATTATTTGTTGAGGAGATCCATGTATGAAACCCAAATTAACTAATAATCGGTTACAATTGATATGTTATTATGATCTTTCATTGATGTTCCATGCATAATGATAGACATATGAATGGTGTTCCTTGATAGCACTCTAAGGTATTAGGTAAATAATTAATCTATAGAAATGACTTGTTCATGATACCTTGGTGGCATGCCTTATGTAATATTTTATGATATCTTGTTAAAAAGACTTGGTAATATGTTTTATGACACCTTAGTGATGAGATTTGATGACATGTTTAAGAATTTATCATGTTTATCTTATAGACACATTTTTATGTTATTCATCATTTTCTTATGTTCAAATACTTTCATTCTACCTTAAGTTATTATATACATGTTCTTATATTATGCTTCATGTTTCACATATGGCGTTATCTTACATTATTTATCCCTCACTAGGATTTATGTTTTCCCCTTTAATTTGATAACTGTTCCTAGGAAATCCTATTTTGTGAGATGATATAGGATATCATAGTAAATAATACTTTCAAGAGAGTTGAAAAATTATTTTATGTTTTCTTTTGTGTACCATTAATGTCGTGTATTTGTACCTAGTTTCCAAGACAATAAAAATTAAAATTTCCTTTAATGTTATTTTTGTAATATTTAGTCAATGAATTCTTCTAAAAAAATATATATGAAATTATGGATCATTGTAGTTGGTATCAAATGATATTTTTAGTTTATTATAGATATTACGACTAAAATACATTAGCAAAAATCCTAGGGATAAGCCTAAATATAGGGGGTAAAACCCAAAATTTTTGGTAATGTATAGAGTGCCTGGTTTTCTAAGAAAATACACCTCTATCTAGATACTACAAAGTGGATCTAGTTGTGGCATAGATGTATCTAGGGGTAATAACCCCTAAAAGGGAAGATTGGTCATTAACTCAATCATCACATGGTGTGTGACAAAGAATCCTATGATTACACACTTGGATAGACACTCTTAGGGGATATTATATGGTTATCATATGATTTTTACAAACCATCATGAAATGATGTAGAGATAAGGTAACTATTTATTTTTAAAATAAATAAAAGAGTAAAGTATATGGTCCTAGAAACCCTATATTGGAAAAACATTAGGATTAAACTTACCTTTATAATTTATTCATAATAGTTTCCATTTTATTATTTAATTTTTAATTTTTATTTTTCATAAATGGATGGAAATAAAATGGCTCATTTGAATAATAAATGTGATTAGAAATCCAATGATGGAGTTCCCAATATGATGGAAGTAGGAGTTAAAAAATTCATGATGATGTTAAATCATCCATACCATCTTATAAATAATACCATGAACCACATAGAGAATCCAAATTCACCTAAGATTGAATAGATTTATGTTGAGTCCTTAATTAATGAACACCAACCAAATTTTAATATATCCTCTAACCCATCAGTCATGGAACAATGGATTAATTTTATAGAAAATATATTTTTTGTACTATGTTGTTCTGAGAAATAGAGGATCACCCCAGTAGCATATTTCTTAGAGGGATAAGTAGATCAATGGTGGGAATTAATGAAAAATAAAAAACCTAAGTATTAAATTGATGCTCTGAAGTGGTAAGACTTCAAAAAAGTTTTTCTCAATAAGTATTTTCCTTGCACTCTATAAAAAATATGGAAAAAGTGTTCCTTGAGTTGAAGCAAAAGGAAGGTTAATATTTGTGGAGTTATCATATAAACTCCAAAAGGATGACGCATTACACTTTAAGCTTTGTCATTGATTCATACAAGAATATCAATCGATTATTTGGTGGGATGAGACCACATTTATGGAAATATTAAGAAACCCATGACATTAAGAACTATAAAGAAATAGTATGATGAGATCTCAAAGTTGAAATGGAGTTTAGATATTTCCATTGGTCCCATGGATAGAATGATAAAAAAATATTATTACACAAAAATTTAAAAATAATATTCAACATGAAAATGAATAGAAGAAACTAAAACCTCTCTTGTGTGACAACTATGGGAAGGGGAACTCAGAGAATTTTCTTAAAGGAAGTGGGAAGTGGTAAAAATATAAAAAGATAGGCCACATTTCTAGAAATTGTTGAGAATATGTAAGGACTCATAACCCCAATAATAATGGAAAAGGGAATATGGTTGATGTGTATCATGTGGTGAAATACTTAGATTGTGGAGAGCTTGGGCACTTTTCTAACCAGTTCCCAAATCTGAGAATGGTGAAGGGAAATCGTAATCAACCCTAGTAGAATCCAAGAGACTAAGTTCATGGTTTTTATATCATGATTTCTTAATTTTAGGCTCAAAATGATGTGGTAACAGTTATACCTATTATTCACTCAAATCTTACTAGTACACTATTTGATTCCTATTCAGCACATTCTTTTATTCTTTTAAGTTTGAAAAGAACGTCAAGTTGAACCTAAAGTCATTAAAATTAGAGTTATCAGTAAAGAATCATGGAGGATATCTTCAATACAAAAGAGTATATATGGATTACTTTATTTAAATTGGTGTGAAAGAAATCATCTCAAATCTAGTAGTTATTTTAGTGGTGGAATTTAGAATAATACAAGGGATGGATTGGATCTCGAAGTATATTATTAAGATCAATTATAAAAGCAATGAAATTTTAGTTTTCTTGGGGGATAAAAAAATTTAAATAGAGATATATCTTAAAATTAGTTTTTTGAATAACTAAATTCAATATCCTTCTTTATGGAAATGATTGGTGGAGAAGGGTGACAAAGTGAAAGTAAAAAAATAGAATTTGTAAACATTTTTTTGTAGTACATTGATTTATTTCCTAAAATGTTATTTGGACCTCTCTCATATATAGAGATAGAATTATCCATTGAACTCATAACTAAATCTAAAACTATATAAGATACACAATAAAGAATTTCATTCATGGATCTAGAATAATTGATGAAGAAATTTAAACATCTCTTAGAGATGGGTTTTATGCATCCAAGTGTGTCTCCTTAGGGATCACCTTTTCTATTTTTAAATAATAATGATGGGTTAATGTGACAATTAATTGAAAATAGAGAACTTAATGGGATAATAGTAAATAAAACATACTCTCTACCAATAATTGAGTACTTATTCAATGAACTTCGTCAGTTTAATTCTTCTCTAAGATTGATCTTTGATCAAGGTATCGTCAACTGAGGGTGTAGAAAGAAGATATCCAAAAGATAGCCTTTTGAACAAGGTATAAACATCATGAGTTATTTTTCATTCTCTTTAGTTTAACTAATTCTCACATAATTTTTATGGATTTGATTATTAGAATCTCTAGGTACTAAATAATTAATTTGTAGTGGTTTTTATTGATGATGTTTTGATATATTCCAAAAGTTGGTAGGGATTTTGGAAAACCTAAGAATCATATTTCAAACTCTAAGGAAATATAAATATTCTAAATTTTTTAAATGTGGGTTATAGTTACAAAAAGTGTCATTCGTGGGACACATTTTATCTTGTGAATTCATCTTTTTAGATCCATATAAGACTAAGGTAGTAGAAGAGTAGCCTCATCCAACAATAGTGACTGAGATTCATGGTTTTCTTAGTTTAGTTTGGTACTCCACTAAACAAGTTAACTTAAAAGGGAGTTGAGCGTAACTAGAAAAAAGAGTGTGAAGAAAACTTTCAATAATTGAATAAAAGGTTGGTTATCATGCATTTTCTAACTTTACTAACTAATGAAGTCTTATTTTTTTCATTTATAGTGATGCATCCTTGAATGGAATTGGATGAGTGATTTTGCAGAATGACAATGTGGTTATTTATATGTTTTGATAGTTAAAGCCTCATGAGAAGAGTTATCCTACCCATGACTCAGAGTTGGTTGTGGTTTTTTTCATTAAATATTTAGAGGCACTGTCTAATTGGGGAGAAGTTTGATATATATGTATACCACAAAAATGCTAAAGTTTATTTTCACACAGAAAGAACTAAATGTGATTCCTAGGTGATGGTTGAAGTTTCTTAAGGACAATGATTTTTATATTCAATATCACCATGAGAAATCAAATAAATTCATGAATTAACTATATAGAAAGGACCTTGAAGCTCTATAAATGATGAAGACTAAAGGAGATACTTTGATCAATGAATTGGTAAATATGGATATAAAAGTAATAAGGGAAGAGACACCCTAAATACTATACTAAAATATTTTCCAACCATCATTACTAGAAAGGATCAAGAAAGAACAAAGAGATGATCCTATGATACATATTAAGATAGAGAAGACGAAAAATGGGAAGTTTATCGGGTTCTATCGGGATCAAGAGGGTGTGTTGAGGTTCAAAACAAGGTTATGTATCCTATTTATTCTGTATTTTAAGAAATAAGTCATGGATGAAACTCATAACTCTACATTTTTTTATACATCTTGTAAGTACCAAAATTTATTGATATTTGTGTGATTATTATTGGTGGGATAAAATGAAAAGGGATATTATGGACTATACTTCAAGATATTTAGTATATTTGTATGATTAATAAGATTAGAAACTTCTAAAGGGTGTGTTGAAACTACTTCAAATACCATTATGGAAGTGTGATAACAACATTATAGACTTTGTTACTAGGATTAATAAGACATACAAAATAAAAAATTCTATATGGGTAAGTTGATAGAAAAACAAAGTATAACCATTTCATTTCTATATTAGAGTATTTCTCCCTTGAGAACCTTTCTCATTTTGTATTCAAGAAAATGTGAGACTACATTGGGACCTTATGTCAATTGTTTCTGACTATGATCTAAGGTCTACTTCTATGATTTGTAGGAGCCTTAAAAAGGCTATGAATATGATGGTAAACCTATATACAACCTATCATCCCCAAACTGATGGGAAGTATAATGGGATTATTAAAAAATTGGAGGACATGTTAAGAGATATCTCACTTTGTTTTACATAGAGTTAAGAATAATATATTACACTCATTAAATTCTATTATAATAATAGTTTCCACGTAATTATTTAAATGGATATTTATGAAGCTCTTTATGGGAAGAGGTTCATAACTCAAGCATATTGGGATGAATTTGGAGATGGAAAACTGTTGGGGCCATACATTGTAAAAGAGAAAAAATAGAAGGTATAAGTGATCAAGAGGCATGTAAAGGCTTATTAAAGTCCATATAACATTTGTGTAGACAATTAAAGGAAGTAATCGTAATTTCATGTTGGATATCATGTGTTTCTAAAAGTATCACCTTGGAAATGTGTAATGATATTTGGAAAGAAAAATAAACTGAGTACAAGTTACATTGGACCATTTGATATTCTATAGTGTGTTGAAGATGTTTCATATCGACTATGTCAACCTCTAAATCTTTCCATTATCCCTGATTCCTTCCAAGTGTTTCTACCAAGTAATTATATTCCATTGCAATCACATACACTTGATATAAATGGTTTTTAATTGGAATCTAGTCATTCACATGATGAAGAACCGATCCAAATTCTTAGTGAATTGGAGAAAGTGTTGAGAATAAAAAGTACCCATCTAGTGAAATCTAAATGGAGAAATCACAAGGTTAAAGAAGAAACCTAGGGAATAGAAGAATTAATTAAGTAGAAATACCCACATTTATTTTGAGGTTAGAGATAAATTTTGAGGAAGTGAATTTTTATGTGGGTGTAATAACCCAAAAATATTTTTTATTAATAAAATAACACTTATTTATCAACAACTATTTTATTAGGTTTTATAATATAAGCACACAAATATATTATTACATTTATTTACCCATCATGTATTAATATTGACTAATACAATTAGGAATAGTACATGGATATAAACACCGAAGAATAGTATAGTCACTAAAATTATTTCCATTGGCTTTAATTCCCCCAATTAGATCATTCCCACTATAATTATTATAAAAATTAAGAAAAGTTTTAGGAAAATTATTGACATTAACAAAAGATATGTAAGAGTATTTGTAAGTGAAGTGGTGAATGATAAAGTGAGATATATGGTGTATTTATAAAGAAATTTTCGCATTCATCATTATAGAAATTCGTTAATAAGATACTTTTTCATTATTATTTTGGGTTATGTGAACACATTAAAGTGACTATTGGGATAGTTTTATGATATATAAGAAAGAATCCAAAAATTATATTTTTGGAAAATATAGATATATATAAATTTTGTTAAAATTTTATTTTAGGGTAAACTTATAGGTTTTAAATAAAATTTATTTTTATAGAATAATATTATAAAACATTTATTAAATGAAAATATAATTTAATTATGTCTTAAGTCTTTTTTATAATGGTCAAGAAGTTTATTATGTTATAAAAACTGTTAATTTTCAATAAATAGATTTTTTTATTTAAAAATTTAAATTAAAACGTTTATATTATTATTTTTATGAAATAAATATCATTTTTTGAATCAAAACATCATCATAAACTTTGGGTTAATTTTTGGAAATTTTTTGAAAAAGTTTTTTTTGTGGAAAAGTGAACATTATCATTTTACAGGTACCATGTTTCTTTGAAATCATTATGTTGTGGGTATGATTAAAAAATTTTTGAAACATTTTATTAAATAAAAATTGAAATTAATAAGTATAGAAATTTATTTCAAAATATTTTTTTGAATTTATAAATTTATACATTACATTTTGGAACCAAAAATTGGATTTTTGAGATAAAAATATTTTTGGATTTCGTGCCTTAAATCGGTTGGTTGGAAGGTGTATTTCAACTTGGTGTTTAATTTAATGTAAAAAAATATAATTAACTATCTAATAGTATAAAAAATAGTTTTAATTGATTTCACCCATAGGTGGTTGGATTATATAATAAAATAATCAATATTTTAACCCTTAAAGCCACCCCTCAACAAGTATAAATAACCACCATTTCTTGATTTCCTCTCCAATAAAACCACATTGAGCATGAAGTTCATATCCCTATATCTCTATAAATCCATCACAAGTTGTTACTAGGATTCAAATGTGTCTTTATCTAGCTCTAAGAATAATCCTCTCATGTTAAGGTTTCTCTTCATCCGCCTTTTCAATTCAAGTACTTCTTTTGTATAAGCCTTTTAATTCTCAATTTATTATAGTATAAAGTTTTTATTTACAATACCATTATTTTAAATATGATTTGTTTTTAATAATATGCTTCCTTTATCTCTCATTGAACCCATTTCAATATCCCTTTTGTACTGTAGAGACCCGAAGCTTAACGTACATGGACATTACATTACTTTTGCGGAATACTTGGTACATAACAAAAACACACACACAAGGATCGTAATAGTTTAGTGTCTTTGGAAACTCGGAACGTAATCTTCTAATCGTGGTGAAAGATCTTCAATATCTCCCATAAAGATCTTCCCCCTTTTTTTTACCTAGAA
The DNA here is from genome assembly GCA_963277665.1 of Viscum album. Classification (NCBI taxonomy): domain Eukaryota; kingdom Viridiplantae; phylum Streptophyta; class Magnoliopsida; order Santalales; family Viscaceae; genus Viscum; species Viscum album. The sequence goes on from OY728125.1 coordinate 1,804,820,709, forward strand.
CCTTTCTTTATATCCTGGGGAAAAGAAAACATAAAAGGGTGAGCTCAAATGCTCAGTAAGGGTAAACAAAAGAAAAATCAATCACATCATATTCATAAGAACATAACTTTTGGAAATCTTAACCTGCAAAAGAGAGCATAATTTCATAACATGGGATAAATAATAGTAGTGAAATGAAATCACAATAATCATAACATAAAACATGAAACTTTGTGGCATTCACACATAATCATAGAGAATCATTTCTTGTTAGTCAAGACTCATTGCCAAGACTATCTTAGTGGACAAAGTCCCTTTCTGAATCGAGTAACCCTCGTTTCAGTCCTGTTTCACTGAACCGGTATAACCTACCATTCCAGCCATGTCTATCTCATGAGATATAAAATCTTTACCCAATGCATTGGAGGGAGATATAGGTCCCACCCATCTTATAATGAATCCTTTCTTATGTGTGCCACATAATCATAAAACATACATCATCGCATAACACATGTAACAAAAATGGGATTCTTGAAACATCATGACATCATAAATCAATTCATATAAGATAAAGGAATTCATAAAAATAATTCCATCACAACATGATCAAATCAATGTAATAATAGGGATAAAAACAGAACCCTTTATTATCTTAGATGGAAAATAATTTTGATAAAACACTTGAACTCCATTCTTGAGGAAAATATCCTTTCTTCTTCAAAAACATTTTTTCTTTCATAACATGTCATACAACTTTAAAATAAAAGAAGTTGATTAAAAATAAACTTGAAAACTTGTAAAGGAAGCTTCTTGGAAATAATGTTTTAAAAATCCATTCATGCCGTATAAGTTAAAAAAAACATTCTTCGTACTTTTGTCGGAAAAGTCAAAAAGTACCTCGTACAAAAACGACAAAAGATTCCTTTCATTTCTTTTACTAAAAACTCACCGAAGGTAAAAATTGATTTAAAAAATTGTAGGTGGATGGAATTAATATTACATATTGATGAAACATGGACGTGGATGATAAAATACACCCCAGTAAATACTTACGAATAAACAATCTCGGATAAAAATGAGATTGTGATATTTCCCTTACCTTAGGTCCGATTAGCTTCGTATGTGTCCGAACCTCCTGTATAATGATTTAAATAATGTCATTGACTTATTATAGAATCATATTCATTGTTATGATATCATATATGGTTCACTTATGACATTATATTACCCGTTCTTTTGTAAATTCCATGTTAAAGAAGCGTTTTGGGTAAAATCGTTTCATTTATCGTAGGTGTTTTGACTTGTTGTTCTTGACATTATTATTACTTATATCATGATTTACTTACTTCCAGAATATAAAATATGATTAATATATCATATATATTCAGTATATATATACATATAATAGATAGATAAATGAAATGAAAAACACCGTTCATGGAGACGGTAGTCCGTACGTACGCATGAACGCTGTTTTCCTTTCCTTATTGTCTTGAATGGAAGTAAGTAGATGACATACATATATATATATATATACATAAATACAGTAGCTTTATAATGTCATATATTTCATTATTATTTCTTATATATACTTTATAATCATTCTTAAATGGTTAACATGGAGAATGAATCTCATCGCGTCGTGGAGACGGTAGTCCGTACGTACGCACGAGCGATGATATCATTTCCATAAATATTGAATTTAATTGGTGTGGATTATACAATATATCAGAATCAATATTATGTTTTAATAACTATTTATAGTTATTCTTTACACCATTATACCCATCCATGTAAGGTGGTGGTGGAAAATAGATTACACCACGGCGTGGAGACGGTATTCCGTACGTACGCACGCGCGGTGATTTCTTTTTCCGTAGGATGGATAGATGGTGAAATAGGGCTGTTTCATACTTATAATAACATATCAGTATATGAGTGATACTGATGTTATTACTTCATAATGAAACAACCTAAGAAGAAGAAGTGGAAGAAGAAATAAAGATGAAAGAATTGGTAACGGTAATTACCTCTTCTTTGAAGCGCCTTTTGGAGACCTCCTCTTAGGGAACTAAAATTGGTTTTTGAGGAAGACCAGAACCTCTAGGATGTTTCTAGGGAAGTGAAGAAGAGATTTTGGCAGAGGTTGGCCGAGCTTGAGTACTCAAATCGGTGTGAGGAGGAGGGGGAGGAGGTGTCCTTTTATAAGGGAGGAGAGGGGCACCTTAGGAATATCTCAAAATATTATTTTATATTAAAGTCAAAATCAGTTTATAATGGTTCCAAAGGGTCTTATTTCTAAGCTAAAGTGGGGATGGGTCGAAATCCTATCAACCAATAAGATTTAGACAAGTTTAGGGTATTATTTTAACCTTATCAATTAGATTTAACTCTAAGTTAAATAATTTAACTTTTACCGTGTCTTTTTGTTTTCTTTCACTATATGGTTAATACACTTACTATAGCATGCCAAACGAACCCCAAATTGTTTATTATTAATATATATATCCTTATATAAGTCATTTGGCTGAACCTTAGATTTTTTAGGAATAAAATAACAATTAATAATATAATATTTGATTTAAAAACTATTTTGTGTCAATTTTGACACTATTTGATATATGATTTTTGTGAAAGTCATAACAGAATTATATGTTCTAACCAAGTTGATTACATCAACACTAATATATCATAGTAACCTAGAAAATTAGTGTAATTCATAAAAAGTCTCAAATTACATTCAGTTTGGTGTTTATAACATCAATTATGTCAATATTTCATTAATAAGATAATTACTGCATCATATTTGTGTCATAAATAAATTAAATTATTTTATGTCTAAAAATTACAAATAAAATACCATTATGTAGAAAGCTTTTTATCTTTCTAATGAATATTTATAGTCGAATTTATCTTATGTATAACCCCATATTAAAAATGATTTACTTATTAAACTTTGATTTTAACTATTTTAACCCTTCTTTAAATAAATTAATAATAAATGTCCTAATCTAATCCAAGTGGGCCTAAATGGTCATATTTTATTCATAAGGTTGTTTTTGGTCGAATTACACTTATCCAATAGAATTAGGACATGCTTTAGGGTAATATTAATATCATTCTTACCCTTAATTACCCTATTTACTTTTAACCGTGGTAAATAAAAGTAAAAAGTTACTATTCACCAAAAATTATTTTCATCTCATTGAACCACATTTTACTTACTGACATCAACCGTGTCTCTCGGATTTTTGAAAATCCATTCACAGAAGCGGTAAAATTAAGTTTTATGAAAAATTCAGTTTTTTTAACTACCACTTAGTAGTTTCATTATTCATCAAAAATTGATGTTTTTCAGAACAATGCCAAAATTTCATCCTAAGCTATATTTCATATTCCGAACTCAAAAATGAAGTCTATTTTTCCAAATTCATAACATAGAAGTTGCATTAATTAATTTTATAATTAAATCCCGCTGTTAAAACAAATAGCGTGTTTTTAAGAAACAATATCTATCAAAAGATTGACACTAGTTTATAACTGGTTTAAATGTGAAATTACATCCAATGACCAAAATTGTATTAAATTGTAAAAATATATTCTAAATACACTTTAAAACCACTCAAATTAATAATTTATCAATATTAAATATTTCGATTAAAAAATTTGTTTTTAATTAAAATTTAGTAATTTTCACTATTCATCAGAATATGAAAGTTATCCGAAATGTACCAAAATTTCACCTTAGGCTAAATTCGATATTCCGAATCCAAAAATGAAATCCATTTTGAAAAATAAAATTTACAAAATTTCAAAAAGTGGTTATTACTATTCATAACGGCTAGTTTTAATAACATTTTAATAGCATATCGCTGTTTAGTGAAACTCGTTATTGCGTACTACACACGCTATCGAGGAAGGTCGCGATTGCGTGTAATGCAAGGCAAGTCAAGGATGCGTGTTGTGCAAGATCCTTTTCGTGTAGCGTACAACACAAGACATTGATGAAATAAAAAGAATATTTTTCATAAAATCTCGGGCTGTTACATTCTACCCCCCTTAAAATGAATTTCGCCCTCGAAATTCGTCGGGGTTATAAATGGTTTACTATTTGAAAGTTTCTTTGATAGAAACCCACATCGTAAAAAGGAATACCAAAACTTATCTTTAAAAACAAAAGTATGAAACGTAACGGTTACCCAAATAAACTAATCACTGGGTTTCCACATAGGTGAAAATATGGATATGGAAGAGAAATATAACCATCACGTTCTGATGGAGAGTGGTAGAGAATATGGCTATGAAAAAGCCAACAATCACAAAGCTATTGATTTGTGATGATCTAAGGTACCATCTGATTAATCGGATATAAGGGAACTAGGACAACATTTTTTGGTTTTCAAGATCATTTCCCTAAAGTTGATGAATTAAAAGAAATACTAGCATGATTTTGGTACAGTCTCACTGTTGTTCGTGAATTGAACAATTTCCACTTCATCCCTTAAAGAAATGAAGTTGAATTTGTTATTCGTGATGTGTTAGCAGATCATGTGATAGAATGATGGGTCATTCCATCTCTTTCAAACAAAAGGTTAGAAAAAGTTATAAGTCCATCTTATGGTTAGATTAATCATATATGGTTTCAAAAAAATAACTTATACTTCATATATCATACTGCTTAATAAAATAAAACTAGTTTCTACTAAACAGGGACTTCCTGTAGGCCAGTGGTAGGCGATAAAGGCCAGTCGCACTTCGGTTGTGGTTCGATTCCCACAGCCTCGTCCGAAGCGATAGGTTGTCACCTGTCCTGCAGGTTGTCCTTCTTCTAAAGCTATATTAATATAACATCCCATCAATAATATCGAAAAAAAACTTTTATCCTTAAACAATACTAACTTATGTCCAACATAATCCATTCCAATCTTTAGGCTTATCCATAATACTGCAGTCCACTCTCATAACATAGTGAAAACGATTACCAGAGATTTAACACCATCGTCGATCCCCATATATCATAAGATATGTTTTGTTGGTCACATTCCAAACATTCAAAGTCCTTAATCATGTATTCTCTTGAATACCTTTGTGAAAACATGAATGCAGTTAAAAGTTAACACCTTCCACATACTAAAATCCTCAAAATTCTATATACTCAAACCATGATATCACTTAGTCCTTATATCAATCATGAGCTCATGAATAAAATCAAACATCTCATTATCGTCTTATCCCTTCATTATGCACATATCATCTACCTTCCAAAAATATCTGAATAACCTTTCATGGATACTTGTACCATTAATCATACACTTTCAAAACTCAAGGAAGGACAACAGTGTAATAATCCTTAGATGTCTCTTTATTCCATAGTACCATGAGATTACTTATACAACATTACACATGATAAACAAGTCATCATTCCACTACATTCTTAAACCGTTGACCGAGTTTCAACAATTCTTTCATCTCACATATCATTTGTAGTCTCTTCATCATCATCCACATAAATACTACCCATATGACCACACTGATTCTCTTCATGAGTCTTTCCCTTAGGGCATTTGTTTGCATAATGCCCATACATTCCACATTTAAAACACTTAACCATTTTTGATGTCATAGCAATACCATTATCCTCATCCATGGTGTTAACCGACCCTTTTCCTTTGCACTTACTTGCTTTGTGTCCTTCTTTTCCACACCCAAAGCATCTTCCAGTTCCTTTGAAACATTCTCCTTGATGCCTCTTCCCACATGATTTACATAGGGGAAATTGAACTTTCTTTCCTCTATGATCATCATGAAACTCCATCTTTCTCTTATTAGCCGAGTCAGGAAACTTACCAAATTTTACTTTATTGATCATATTATGAGATTGCTGATTCGGCATAATAATGATCTTTGGACTTCCAAATCCCATTTCATTTGGTTGCTCATGAATAATATCATTCCATTGTCCATCATATCCTCCATTATCGTGAATCATCTTGTTTCCAGCCATTTTCTAAAACCCAAAATGAATAGTGTGAGAGGCAAAAATCATGCTAGGGAAAACAACATAATAAAGGGGGAGTACCTTCAATATCTAACATCTTAGGTTTAATTCTATGATCGTTAACGTAGTTCTAGTACTATAACTTATACGTCTACTTAACCTTAGGGACATCCCTAGACATACCGTAGAAATATCTCTAGGGATCTCACTAACGTTTTCGCATCCTAGTTTCCTAAGGTTGACTAAACCTCCCTCTGATACCAACTGTAGAGACCCGAAGCTTAACGTACATGGACATTACATTACTTTTGCGGAATACTTGGTACATAACAAAAACACACACACAAGGATCGTAATAGTTTAGTGTCTTTGGAAACTCGGAACGTAATCTTCTAATCGTGGTGAAAGATCTTCAATATCTCCCATAAAGATCTTCCCCTTTTTTTTACCTAGAACCTTTCTTTATATCCTGGGAAAAAGAAAACATAAAAGGGTGAGCTCAAATGCTCAGTAAGGGTAAACAAAAGAAAAATCAATCACATCATATTCATAAGAACATAACTTTTGGAAATCTTAACCTGCAAAAGAGAGCATAATTTCATAACATGGGATAAATCATAGTAGTGAAATGAAATCACAATAATCATAACATAAAATATGAAACTTTGTGGCATTCACACATAATCATAGAGAATCATTTCTTGTTAGTCAAGACTCATTGTGAAGACTATCTTAGTGGACAAAGTCCCTTTCTGAATCGAGTAACCCTCGTTTCAGTCCTGTTTCACTGAACCGGTATAACCTACCATTCCAGCCATGTCTATCTCATGAGATATAAAATCTTTACCCAATGCATTGGAGGGATATATAGGTCCCACCCATCTTATAATGAATCCTTTCTTATGTGTGCCACATAATCATAAAACATACATCATCGCATAACACATGTAACAAAAATGGGATTCTTGAAACATCATGACATCATAAATCAATTCATATAAGATAAAGGAATTCATAAAAATAATTCCATCACAACATGATCAAATCAATGTAATAATAGGGATAAAAACATAACCCTTTATTATCTTAGATGGAAAATAATTTTGATAAAACACTTGAACTCCATTCTTGAGGAAAATATCCTTTCTTCTTCAAAAACATTTTTTCTTTCATAACATGTCATACAACTTTAAAATAAAAGAAGTTGATTAAAAATAAACTTGAAAACTTGTAAAGGAAGCTTCTTGGGAATAATGTTTTAAAAATCCATTCATGCCGTATAAGTTAAAAAAAACATTCTTCGTACTTTTGTCGGAAAAGTCAAAAAGTACCTCGTACAAAAACGACAAAAGATTCCTTTCATTTCTTTTACTAAAAACTCACCGAAGGTAAAAATTGATTTAAAAAATTGTAGGTGGATGGAAGTAATATTACATATTGATGAAACATGGACGTGGATGATAAAATACACCCCAGTAAATACTTACGAATAAACAATCTCGGATAAAAATGAGATTGTGATATTTCCCTTACCTTAGGTCCGATTAGCTTCTTATGTGTCCGAACCTCCTGTATAATGATTTAAATAATGTCATTGACTTATTATAGAATCATATTCATTGTTATGATATCATATATGGTTCACTTATGACATTATATTATCCGTTCTTTTGTAAATTCCATGTTAAAGAAGCGTTTTGGGTAAAATCGTTTCATTTATCGTAGGTGTTTTGACTTGTTGTTCTTGACATTATTATTACTTATATCATGATTTACTTACTTCCAGAATATAATATATGATTAATATATCATATATATTCAGTATATATATACATATAATAGATAGATAAATGAAATGAAAAACACCGTTCATGGAGACGGTAGTCCGTACGTACGCATGAACGCTGTTTTCCTTTCCTTATTGTCTTGAATGGAAGTAAGTAGATGACATATATATATATATACATAAATCCAGTAGCTTTATAATGTCATATATTTCATTATTATTTCCTATATATACTTTATAATCATTCTTAAATGGTTAACATGGAGAATGAATCTCATCGCGTCGTGGAGACGGTAGTCCGTACGTACGCACGAGCGATGGTATCATTTCCATAAATATTGAATTTAATTGGTGTGTATTATACAATATATCAGAATCAATATGATGTTTTAATAACTATTTATAGTTATTCTTTACACCATTATACCCATCCATGTAAGGTGGTGGTGGAAAATAGATTACACCACGGCGTGGAGACGGTATTCCGTACGTACGCACGCGCGGTGATTTCTTTTTCCGTAGGATGGATAGATGGTGAAATAGGGTTGTTTCATACTTATAATAACATATCAGTATATGAGTGATACTGATGTTATTACTTCATAATGAAACAACCTAAGAAGAAGAAGTGGAAGAAGAAATAAAGATGAAAGAATTGGTAACGGTAATTACCTCTTCTTTGAAGCGCCTTTTGGAGACCTCCTCTTAGGGAACTAAAATTGGTTTTTGAGGAAGACCAGAACCTCTAGGATGTTTCTAGGGAAGTGAAGAAGAGATTTTTTCAGAGTTTGGCCGAGCTTGAGTGCTCAAATTGGTGTGAGGAGGAGGGGGAGGAGGTGTCCTTTTATAAGGGAGGAGAGGGGCACCTTAGGAATATCTCAAAATATTATTTTATATTAAAGTCAAAATCGGTTTATAATGGTTCCAAAGGGTATTCTTTAGAAGCTAAAGTGGGGATGGGTCGAAATCCTATCAACCAATAAGATTTAGACAAGTTTAGGGTATTATTGTAACCTTATCAATTAGATTTAACTCTAAGTTAAATAATTTAACTTTTACCGTGTCTTTTTGTTTTCTTTCACTATATGGTTAATACACTTACTATAACATGCCAAACGAACCCCAATTTGTTTATTATTAATATATATATCCTTATCTAAGTCATTTGGCTGAACCTTAGATTTTTTAGGAATAAAATAACAATTAATAATATAATATTTGATTTAAAAACTATTTTGTGTCAATTTTGACACTATTTGATATATGATTTTTGTGAAAGTAATAACAGAATTATATGTTCAAACAAAGTTGATTAAATCAACACTAATATATCATAGTAACCTAGAAAATTAGTGGAATTCATAAAAAGTCTCAAATTACATTCAGTTTGGTGTTTATAACATCAATTATGTCAATATTTTATTAATAAGATAATTACTGCATCATCTTTGTGTCATAAATAAATTAAATTATTTGATGTATAAAAATTACAAATAAAATACCATTATGTAGGAAATCTTTTTATCTTTCTAATAAATACTTATAGTCGAATTTATCTTATGTATAACCCCATATTAAAAATGCTTTACTTATTAAACTTTGATTTTAACTATTTTAACCCTTCTTTAAATAAATTAATAATAAATGTCCTAATCTAATCCAAGTGGGCCTAAATGGTCATATTTTATTCATAAGGTTGTTTTTGGTCGAATTACACTTATCCAATAGAATTAGGACATGTTTTAGGGTAATATTAATATCATTCTTACCCTTAATTACCCTATTTACTTTTAACCGTGGTAAATAAAAGTAAAAAGTTACTATTCACCAAAAATTATTTTCATCTCATTGAACCACATTTTACTTACTGACATCAACCGTGTCTCTCGGATTTTTGAAATTCCATTCACAGAAGCGGTAAAATTATGTTTTATGAAAAATTCAGTTTTTTTAACTACCACTTAGTAGTTTCACTATTCATCAAAAATTGATGTTTTTCAGAACAATGCCAAAATTTCATCCTAAGCTATATTTCATATTCCGAACTCAAAAATGAAGTCTATTTTTCCAAATTCATAACATAGAAGTTGCATTAATTAATTTTATAATTAAATCCCGCTGTTAAAACAAATAGCGTGTTTTTAAGAAACAATATCTATCAAAAGATTGACACTAGTTTATAACTGGTTTAAATGTGAAATTACATCCAATGACCAAAATTGTATTAAATTGTAAAAATATATTCTAAATACACTTTAAAACCACTCAAATTAATAATTTATCAATATTAATTATTTCGATTAAAAAAGTTGTTTTTAATTAAAATTTAGTAATTTTCAATATTCATCAGAATATGAAAGTTATCCGAAATGTACCAAAATTTCACCTTAGGCTAAATTCGATATTCCGAATCCAAAAATGAAATCCATTTTGAAAAATAAAATTTACAAAATTTCAAAAATTGGTTATTACTATTCATAACGGCTAGTTTTAATAACATTTTAATAGCATATCGCTGTTTAGTGAAACTCGTTATTGCGTACTACACACGCTATCGAGGAAGGTCGCGATTGCGTGTAATGCAAGGTAAGTCAAGGATGCGTGTTGTGCAAGATCCTTTTCGTGTAGCGTACAACACAAGACATTGATGAAATAAAAAGAATATTTTTCATAAAATCTCGGGCTGTTACATGTACACTTGTTATGTTGTCAAAATCAACACTTGATTTTCCATGCTATATTTTTATATCATGAATACCAAACCCTATTTTCATTCAAAGATATCCATTTAGATGTATCATTCAAATATTTATTGGTGGAATACATGTATAGAACCCACATTAACTACTCAAGGGTTAAAAATAAAATAAATTTATGATCTTTTATCGATGTGTAACATGTAATGTTATACATATGAAGGTAATTCCCTCATACCTTTCGAATACATTTGGTAAAGAATTAATCTCTAAAGATGACATGTTTGTGATACCCTGTTATAATTAATTGTTAATATTTTATGTTACTTTTGGTGAATATCCTTAGTAATATTTTTCATCAAACCTTAGTGACTAGATTTGGTGATATGTTTAAGAATGTATCATGTTTATTTTGTAACCACATCTTCTTGTTATGCCTTGTGTATTTATGTTCAAGTACTTATGTTATGCCTCAAGTTTGTATGTACTTGTAATTAAATTATTATTCTTGTTTCACCTATGATGTTCAATTATATTTTTTTATGTCTTTATAGGATTTATTCTCACCCCTTTCATTTGATAAATGATTTTATAAAATTTTATGTTGTGAGGTGGTCTGTGATGGGATAATAAAGAATCCTTTCAAGAGTGTCAAAAATTATTTTACGTTTTATTTTGTTTATCATGTATGTATTTTTTTATGAACCTATTTGCCAAGACACTAAACCTCATAAGGTCCTTAAAATTTATTTATATAATATTTATTCAAGAAATTATGTTAAAAATATTAATGAAATTTCCATTTTTTATACTATCATGTTAGTCTATAATTCCTTAAGTTCAACCTACATCATTATTATTTCAATTTTAGGTTGTTTTATTTCAAACCTCTTAAACTAGTCCCTCAAAGTAACCCAGAAATAAATCCTTAATAAGATATTTTAAATAGAATGTGATCAACCAAGGATATTATTTAAGAGGTTCAAACTAGGTGTACAGTTAGGTCTCTTTTTCGTGCACCAGGTGAGGATCAAGTTAATACCCAGTCTCCCTTTTTGGGTTTATTATCCTTAGGTACATCTATTTCAAAGCCTATATACACCTTTAGTTTCTATATAGGAATTTAATTTATAGGAGAACCACCAACTCAATACTTTACCAATATTTCATAATATCATCCTATACTTATACTCATCTTTCAGATTTTCACTATGGTTTTCTAACCTTAACTATCAGAAAAAATAGCTTCACTACTCTCCAAAAATAACTAAACCTGGATTCGATACCAAATATATAAACCCAAGATAAACACTCCTTTATTTTAAATCTTTTACGTGATTTAAAACATTAAATTTCATAAATAATAATATCCCAAGAACCAATGGGTTTAGTGACTTTAGAGGATAACTAAATAATAATCTTTTTTTAAAAAAAATCACAATAATTTCTCTTTAAATGAACCATAATATACTATCTTCTAGAAATTTCATTGGTAATAATCATCCTAAAAACCTAGGTGATGAAAACATAATAAATATGTGAGCTCAAAAGATAAATATGTGAATACCTATCTCATGAGATATAAACTCTTTACTAATTCATTGGATGGTGATATACCACTCTTCATTAATTCGTACTTACATTTTTCACATAAAAATAATTCACTTTTAATATCATAAATAACCCATTTAAATAAAATGGGTTTCATAAAAATTCCAAATTAAAATCATTCTACTTTCATATAGACCCTATATAAATAAAATGGGTTACATAAAACATCTAAATGTTATTAAATAACACCATATGTTAAATCCATTGATAAAAAACTAGATCACACAAAATAGTCAAATAATAAGGAAAAATATTGGTTGAAACATGAAAAATAACTCCATTAGAGATATATCATTTGAATATAATGAAAACCAAATAATTAAAGGATCAATTTTTAAACAATTTGTATTCATCATTGTTAAAGTCATAATTAAGGGAAACTTTTCAAAAAGTATCCTATGTTTTAAAAAATGTAAAAAGAAAACATTTAATTGAAATTTATTTGGATAAAAAAACTATTTTTCACTATAAATAAAAGAGATAAAATCATTAAAAATTAAGGTTCTTAGGAGAATGAAGTTTAATAAGAAAAGTTATAACTCAAATAATGGAGTTTCAGTTACTAAGCACTTTGCCTTAACCCTTGATTTCCACTTAAGTTCTTTAACCTCTTGTATCATAAAAATAAACAACCTCATTACCTATTTAAAAACATTATTCATATACATTTACATTTATACTCTTTATTCATAACAATTAACTTTATGTATTATATTTTTATAGTCTCTTTTCAACATCGGGTGTCAATAATATTTACCATTTTGAACTATCCTCATAAAAGAGGTGTCAATATTTATTTTTATGTAAAATTTTATCATTTAGAAACCATTAAAGGTATTTTAATTCATGTTTTTTAAATACATATAATGTTATAATTCCATTACATAGGAGTTTTATTTCTATTTTGTGAAGAATAAATTAGTGTTGAACTAGTTTTGGGTTATTTACCAATATCGATGGATTATATTATAATGATAATTAATTTTTATTTTATCCATAAATAAACATATTAATGATATATATTAATTATATATATCATATATAATCATAAAATATAAATTAAACCCATCCATGAAAACGGTGGTGAAAATAGAATGCATCATTCCATAGAGGCGGTATTCTGCACTTACATGTGGATTTTGATTTCATTTTTCAAAGGGAGGAAAGAATAAATAACATGGTTTACAATTTAAAGAAAATAAATATGATATATATATATATATATATCATAAATTTTTATTTAATTCCCCTCTTGGACCATCAATTTTATGCGTTTAAGGAAAATTAAACACATTTCTTCATGGAGTCGGTAGTTTTCACTTACACACGATTCACGTTTTTATTTTTATTAAAGAAAGAGAGAATGGAGGTTAATTATAATCCCATAATAATAATAAAATAGTAGTATAATATTGATACTAATTTTATTATTTTAATATGGTGTAATAGAATTTTAGGCAGAATAAGTGCACATAAAAAAATAGAAATGAGAAAGGAGCGGTTAGAAATTTATACCTCACTTCTTGGATTATCTTCATTGCAGGGGGTTAATCCTTTGAGGGGTGGTTTTTTAAGAGTAATAGGATATCTTAAAGGAGTATAGTAATATTTAGTATATTTCTGTTCTGATTTTTGTTTGAACTAAGTGGTTTTTTTGTGAGGGGAGTGAGGAGAGAAGTTCCCCTTTTATAAGACAAAAATGATGTCCTTTTTGTAAATACCAAACAAATTTTAATAATGGGAATTAAATTTCAAGGTAAGTAGCTATAGAATTGAAAAATAATGTAGAGGATAATTTATAAGGTCAAAAAAGTCCTCAACCACCCATTAGCATACATTTTTTAAACATATTTGTGGCATTTCCCCTTTGTTAAACCCTTTTTACACTCTTTGATTTTTACTGAGGTAACTTGTTTTTACCAAAGTAATTTATCCTTTATGATTGAAACTAAAAATGTTCCTTGTTAAATAATTTAGACCAAATTATTCTATATTTTAAATCCATTTGATCGTATTAATTTTCTAAAAACTATAAAAAATAATTTTAAAATAGTAAATTTATAATTTAATAAAAACAATTTTTTGAAAAATATAACTAAAGATTTAAAATCTAAAATATGGTTTTTTTAATTAAAAAATATTTTTAAAATTTTAAATTCACTTATAAAATAAATATTTTGTTTTATAAAATTTTATCATGGATCTCTAATTGATACTTATATACTAATAATGTCATAAAAGTCATGTTATTTATAAAAATGGTATTTTCACTATTCACCTAAAAATAAATATTTTTAAGAAAATCCCAAAATTTAATCTTAGGGTAATATTTTTATGATAATTTAGAAATTTAATTTTATATTTTCACATTCAGATTCTAAAATTAAAATTTTAATTTTAAAATTAAATCATAAAATATTGTGAAAAAACTATTTTTTATATGAAATCATTTTTGGTATATTCACTGTTCATCTAAAATTAATGTTAATCATAAAAATATCAAACATGGAAAACATAAATTTTATAAAATAAATTTTAACCATAAATTTATTTTTATTATCTGGTTATTCATACCTGTTGAAATAATATTAAAAGGTTCCTTTATTTCATAAGTTGGTTATAAATGTATGTACCCCCTTATTCAATGACTACCATACATCGGTAAATATTTATTTTAATAAAAAAACCATAAAATATTAATGTTTAGTGTTGTGTGTAGAGTAAGATATCAATCATAGTATTTATTTATACAGGAATAGTTTACTAAAACTCAAATCATTACAACGACAACATTTTACAGTGTAAGGCACAAATTCTTCATTTCCAGATTCATACAATTCCAAATTTAAAGACATGGTGATGATGGGTTATATGGTTTCTATGCATTTTCATTTCTTTTATTAGTCATTAACCATTCGTTAGAAACCTTTCAAAGGAAAACATTTCATGACTTATATGGTCTCCCATATAAGGCCTTGAATTGTGTTATACTGATAGTGAAATGGTAGCTATTTTTATACAAAAACTACACCAAGTATAGGTGAACCTCCTAGCTATGGTCAAATTACAACAAGAAATACCGAAGCATGTTCTCCTGGACCTGAATGGTCTGCTCAGTCTGGCTATGTATTTAGGGGTGAAACGTCACTCTCCAACATAACAGAGTCCCAAATTCCTCCTGCAATCCTCTTTGTAATCATGAAATGAAGTGAGCATCACAGTATGAAAAAATTTTCAATAGAACACCATGAAGTCTTACTACCTCCTACACATAAAGGAATCTCAAGTTCTTAACAAAAATCCACTCTCAAATGGCTAGGAAGTGGGATAACTTGGTGAGTCAATCAATGGTCACCTAGATAAAATCATGACTTTTAGATGATCATGGTAGCCCTGTCACAATGTCTATAGATATACCATCCCAATTACACTTCGTAACCTCTAGGGGTTGATCCAAACCCACCTGAACATGGTGATCAGCCTTCACCTGCTGACAAGTGAGGTGTCCAGAGACAAACTCAGCTAAACAATTCATTATTCCCTCCCACCATACCTGACACCAATGGTCCTACTACATCTTACCAATTCTGGATGCACCACTAAGGGGTATGTATAAAACAAATCTAATAAACTCCTCTCATAATTCCATTGGTACCATCATCTATCCTCAAAAAAGGATGACATGCTCCCTACCTTCAAACAATTCATCAAGAGCATGCCAGTTAATATCTAAATACACAAGTTCTCACTTTCGACATATCCAAGTTGAGCCTCCATAACATGTTGTAGAAGTGGATGTATAACAATCATCAACTGGAGTTAAGCTTCACCATCCTCATCCAACAAGGAAAACTATAACAATTCCAACTGCTCTGATACCTTTCTTTAAAACTTTGAACAATTATTCTATTGAGATCATTTTCTACCATGTTCCCCTTCCCAAGAGTATAGACTATCTCAAATTCATAATCCTTGAAGAAATCTAGCCATTTCCTATGTATCAAGTTCAGATACTTCTATGATAAGATATACTTGAGACTCTTTGTTCAGGATATATGATAAACCACTCACCCATAAGATAGTGTTTCCACATCTTTAGAGTTAAGACCATCATGGTCAGCTCTAGATCATGGGTCCCATAGTTATACTCATGGGGTATCAATTGCCAAAACACATAGGTGATAAATTCCTTCCTATATATAATAATAAAACCAATAATAGTTCTAGAGGAATTACAAAACACTATATACTCAACACCTTCCTCTTGCGGTATTAAGATGGGGGTTCTCATCAACCTTTTTCACAACTCTTGAAAAGCCTGTTGGTACCTCTCCATCTATAAAAAATGATACCCACTTCAATTCAAATTAGTCAAGGTTACCCTAATACTAGATAAATCAAGAATGAATCTTTTATATTATCATGCCAACCTAAGGAAGCTCCACACCTTATTCATACTCTTGGGTATCTCCCAAACTAACACTACCTCAACCTTTGTCAGGTGCACTGCTACTCCCTCTTCTAAGATGACATCTCCTAGAAAGTAAACCTATCATTTCTATAACTAATAATTTAAGAGATTCCCATAGATTTTGCACTCTTTGAGTATTTATTGGACCATTCTCAAGTGTCATTAATTCTCCTCCTCATATGCCAAGTATACCAAGATGTTGTCGATGAATACTACTACAAACTAACCCAAGAAGAGATTAAAGATATGGTTCATGAGTCCCATGAACATTTTTGGATCATTAATCATGATAAAAGGAATTAAAAAGTATTCATAGTGACCATATCAACATCATAATGTCATCTTAGATATATCTTCTTCTTGAAATTTGAGCTGGTGATAGCCTTGCTTATGGTCAATCTTTGAGAATTGCCTCACCCCTTTCAACTATTCTAAGAGGTCATTGATTCATTGTAATGGATATTTATTATTGATGGAAACCTAATTCAAGTTATGGTAATACACACACAACCTCATTATCTCATCCACATTATTGGTGAAAAACACTGGAAATTCCTAGGGAGGCACACAAGGTTTGACAAAGACCTTTATCTACAACTCCTCCAACTACATCTTCAGCTCAAAAAGATCTGTGGGAGCCATGAAATATACTGGAGCAGATATCAAGTAATTCCATGTGTGTAATTATATATGTAAGTTTATCTCTTGGTGGAGAGGTAATCCCATAACATCCTCAAGGAATACGTCCTCATACTCTACTACTAATGTAGGAAACTGAAATCCCACAGCATCTTCTGCTCCAAGGGAGATACTATCCAACTTGTGAGTAATCGGAAATATCCTCTTTCATATTATCCCATAATTCTCTACCTAGGTTTGCTTCTCACCCACAAATTAAAGACTCATCCCGTCATCATGGAAACAATTTATCCTCTATCTAAAATATTCAATATATACATGAACTAAGAGATCCATTCCATACCTAGAATGACGTCATAAGGCCTCATAGTTGCAATAAAAATACCTCGAAGGAATCAGTTTCCTCTAAGATTTAGGTCACACTATCGGTTGAATTGTGTGATCATTTAATATCCTCTAGTAGGAGTCTCTAATCATAGGGGTTGATCCAAAGGATCTACTTAAATCTCTATATCTCAATCAAGAGATGTGACAATAAAGTAATGTCTCATTCATGTGTCTATAAAAACTATTTGTAAGGTAGAAAGAAGATGGACCATACCTATAATCAGTCCTGGAGCCTCTAAGTAATAGTCCTCCACCGCCTATGACTATATTTATCCCTGACCACTAGCTCCCTGATCTTGGAATAGACTACCTGGGGATGGTGGTGGAAATAGATCAAATCATTGACTGCCTCTTGTTGCACTCCCATCTCCTCTACCAAATATGATACCCTACAGACCTCCCTACTCCAACCAATGCCTCTTATTAGGTGTTCCATTTAATTTATCTCTTTCATTTGTATGGGGGTTCATACAATCTCATGTGAAATGTCCCCAACCATTTTAAGAGTAGAACCTTCTCTCTCTCGATTGACCGGAACCATCCTATGAGCCCTGAAATGTAGACCCTATGACTTGAGACTACCTCTAGAAATGTTTATCTCACCTATTCCCTTAAGTATGAATTCATATATCAAGTTTTGAAGTCTCAAATCTAGGTTAACCACTACCAGTACCAACATTTAGTGACTGCTCCGCCAAGAAGCTCACCACCACTAAAGCTTTCTCAATCAATCAATCATAGGTAGGAATACAAAGAGATAACACACTAGCCCTTATATATTAGTGGATTATTTGATCAAAGTTCCATACATTAAATAATTCATCTCAAACCATATATATGGGGTATCATGAATGTTTAGTGAACCTCATCAAATACTCTACCACAGTCATGTTTCCCTTCTAAATCTACAAAAATTTCATGGATATTCACTACTCATAATGTACATGGATATAACACTTCTCTAAAGAGACACTCAAACTCTATATATGAAAGAGTATCCTCATTATATGCTATAGTAACTCGACTCCACCATATCCATATTGATTCATTAAGAAGGATCACCTCTAAGATCATCATATAGTATAGTGGTGTCCTACCAAGCCAGAAAACTCACATATCTACCTCTAGCCAATCCTTAGTTGCCTAGGGGTTTGGATCACCCCAAAACCAAATAATTATATTCCTATGAAACTAATTATGTGTGATTATCTTATGTTCCTCATCTTCCAGTGCTTCCAATAAAACGTGTTGTTTGTCAGGTGGTAGAAAGACTGTAAACCCACCTGGAGGTCCCACCTCTTGAATAAGACCCTATATTAAAGCCACAAAACTAGGTGGGTCATCCTCATGATCCTTCTAACAAATCCTAGATGACATTTTTCATGGAGGAATCCTGAAATAGATAAGATGTATCATATTCACGATTATATATGGAGAACTGACTCAATAAGGACATAGAAACCACAGCTCATTCCTATATGATGCATGTACCAATGTTTTTCTTACAAAAAGTTACAACATGTACTGAGTAAACAAGTAGTTTACTAGATCCCTAGTGAATGGATATGTTGGTTTCCATACTGATATTAGATATCCTACCCTGAGATCCAAACTCAAAACACTTTATGACTATTTCCCTAGTTCCCAAACCAAACATCATGGCTTGACTGTAACAAATCATCCCTGCTAATAGCATAGACACCTTTCCTTAACATGGTTGTCAGGTCCTAGACCTCTAGGTACCACCAGTTTACCCATAGACACATGGACCCCTCCCTGGGGCCCACCCACATGCCTAAATGGATCATATAACTAATGATTTTCCCCACAGGCCAAAAAATATTTTTTATAGTGTAATTTGTCCTCACTTGCACACACCCTAGGTAACTTCCCAGAAGGTCACCCATCATGATCAATACTACAATCAAAGCACACTTAACTGTTGAGCTGTAATCAGGTAGGCTCTAAAAATAAAGGTTCACCATGTTGACATGAGTCATATCATTTTTTTCATTTAACCCCTTATCATTCTAGGATGTTATATTCACCCCCCCCCCCCGAGATCACAACATCCTCATTGTGTACCCTAAATATCAACCTATGTAGTGCCACCACACTTAATTTTAGGTTCATTATATGATACCAATGTAATAGTTGGGACCCACTGACAGTATAGACACCCCACCTTAACATGGTCGTTGGGTCCTATCCTTCCAAGTACCACCAGTTGGTCCACAAACACATGGTTCCCTTCATAGGTCCCACCCATGTGCTATAATGGGTCATATAGATGATAAGTTTCCCTACATGCCAACACATGTTCTTTCTAGTGTGTTTTATCCTCACTCACACACACCCTAGGTAACTTCCCAAAAGTTAACCCATCCTGATCATTAATCCAATATAACTATTCTTAATTATGGAGTTATAATCAGGTAGGATCCCAGAAAGAAAGGTTCACCTTGTTAACATGATGCATATCATTTAGTAATTTAACCCTTTATAATTATAAGGTGTTACATCGATATTATATAAACTCTTATCCTAATATTAAACTTCTCTGATACCACTCTGTCATGACCCAACCCATCGGGGCCTTCCTAGCCAGTGGTAAGTAGGGTGTGACACCCCAATCCCACCTTCAATAGGTCAGGGTCTGGAAACCAGCATCAAGTAGTCATATCACACACATGGGAGGCCTTAGCCTAAGGTACCTATACACACACACACATCTCCAAATACCTACATAATACGGAAAGGTAAAATAAAACTGATACCAAAATGTATTCACACATCCATACCCTACATCAGAGTATGACACAAGTACTAAAAAAATAAAGTTCCAAATATAAGCCCACCAAAGTTGTAAAAAGAGTCCAACCTACTAGGAAGAAGGGGACTACTGTCAATTGAAACACCTAGTAAAAACCATGGAATGTCTAGCTCAACTATGATCTGACCACTCCCAGTACACCTAGGAGACCATCTAAAGTCTTTTCATATGCATCAAACAAGACATGTGAGAGAATATCCCATGAATGGGTGAGTATAATAATATCCAGTATAAAACCTTAAAATCACAAAACACAAAGCATAAAGAGATTGATAGGTCATATTATCATCACAAAGATATTTCAATAAAAATATGAGACATCATAATAACAATAAACACAGATATAATAAAAGGATACACTAAGTTTCAAGGTAAATCCAAAACCATACTGATAGCCTAGGATTATTCTTGAAGTTTCAATGTAATGTTCATTTATGAGAACTCAATACATGAGTCTGATAACACTAATGGCGCTCATCAGAGAGGTTATGCTCATCGGACCATTCCATGAATAAGTACTTGTTGGTAATCAGAATATTTCAATACACAGATAGAGGATCTCTCCAAGGGCTTGTGAGGTATATCAGAACCTATCTAGAACTACATTCTAAGTAGGGGATTGATGCATGGGCATGTTGGTCATGAAGATTCCTGAAACCCCACCTAATAAAGAAAGAAATGATATAGGATCACACCTCAAGACATGCGAGGTAAATTTATAACCTCTATCTAAGAATAATCTTGTTGTGGTTATTGAATCATATTCTTAGGATGAGATTCCTCACTATACCCTCATAGAAATGGACCAAGGTAACACACCCAAAGATCACTATTCAACAATAAGGATTACTAGGCCCTCAAACTACTATAAAAAAGAACATAGTGTGTGTAGCATATATATGATGTTTCTATGATAACTCATGTCTTCTAATGTACATCATCCCATGTTCATGTACATCAGGCTACCCATATAGCTAGCTATGATTGAGTACCGAGTCATGCTCATGCACTTTGGCTATGCCTATGTGCCTAGCCATGTTAGGGTATTAGGTCATTCCCATGAACTTTATTTGTGCCCATGTACCAAGCCATGTTTATGCCTATGTACCTTAGGGGTACACATCATGTATCCAGCCATAGGTCACATGGATTGTGGTGGGTTCCTTGCTACATGTGATATTTTATTTTCTTTGAAACTCTAGTCACCACAGTCAAGAAGCTACATGATGTGTGGTCTTTGGACCACAAGCTTTTTATATCAGTATTTTACGTAACCCACTTGTTTTTCATGATATTCCACTCACACCACCACCTACTTTATTCCAACCCCAAACCTCACTCAAGAAAAGTTGATCTGAGTTGACTGAACCCTGATAACCATCAGTTTCCAAATTCGAGATTCTCCTTTCACTCGGGAAACATCTTCCATTATGCCTCATCACCAGAATAACAAAAACTTATAGATTTTAATTGCCTGATCTATTCCCAAATCTCTAATATCATCACATATCGTGATTAATCCATTTATTCTGAACCCTAACCTATAGTATCGATCCATTACTCCAAATAATGACTATGTAAGGATCAATTACTGAGTATTTGTTGAAATATCATCCAAAAAAATATTAATGATTAATATGTGAACAATAGTGGGAGAAATGAAAAAAAATGAAACATGTTGAATGGACCTATACCATTTTTTCGTTTGGCATCAATTTATTTCCATTTTAATGATGGACAAAGAATAAAATGACCAATAAACATTAATTCCTAATTCTATGATGATTAATCACCAATCACATTCAATCACATATCCAATAACCTATTCTTGTTTGGATAATTGATTCACATTTGACATGGGATAAAAAATGGATTAATATAAATAAAGAAAATTCTCAAACTTGATTTTGTATTGATCATCGGTGAATAATTTTTTGGGGTCATTTTTGTTGATGAGATCCACAAACTGTGTTGGTGAAGATGACCCCTTATAAAATGGATCTCAGATCATTGATTATGCTGGCGTCTGTCAAACTATCCTTCTCATCCCTCTCAAAAATTATATGTTTATGTAGCTAACCCTAGGGTTTGGCTATAATAAGTATTTTATAGAAGGAGATTAGGTTTGGAATAATTATTTAAAATTAAATAAATCTAATTAATTATTTAATTATTTTTTCACCCATGACGGAACTCTATCCAAACACCCAACATGTGAAAAGGTAATGTTTCACCTAGGGTAAAAATTACATTCCCGATTTAATGGATTTCTAATATTAATCATTCAATAATCCATTTGAGAGTTATTTCTTTATTTCATAAAACTATGTGGCCATGACATAATATATTTAATATTTTTATTATTTCAATATTGAGCCACCCCAAGACTCAAAATCTTGCACCTAATCAAATCCTAGACTCATAAATATACTTTAAAATATTCCAAATTTTTACAAGGAAAAAATATAGTCGTTTCACCACAAATAGTAACAATATGATAAATAATAGAGAACATGAAATAAAAAACATAACACAACAGATAACATATATTATATTATATTAAAGTACATGTATAACATCATAAAAATCACACAAAACATATGTGGATCACCCATTTCCCTATCACATATAAACAAGTCTGAAAAAAACAAAATACAACCCTCGTCTTAGTACCAAGGATCTATGAGGCCCAACTCAAACCACTGGTATATAGCCTATAAGATCACAACACCACTAACTATTATACTTCATTCATAATTCCATTTCTCATTCCATTATCATGAGACATAATGTTTGTATGTTTCACAAAGGACTCAAATAAGGTATGATAACAAAATCAGTAGGTCACCACCAATTGAGTCCTTTGATAATATCCATGTGTATATGAGTGTATACAATGTGAGAAGTATGAATACAAATGTAAACCACCAACCCTGCTCCATTAATACTTAATCATCCATGAGTGATAATTTACCTAATTAATCCAATGCTTTAGTGGGATGAGGTACCCACAATCTGTCATACTAGAATAGCCCATGGTTTTACTGTTTTTATAGTGGGTTCCCTAAACCCGACATGAAAAATACTTTTTGATTACCATGTCATGTGTACAGTGTGTTATGTAAGATGTATTATTATAATAATAGTCTTTATATTCATTCATACACTCTTTATATGGTAATTTCCATAGATTGATTGTTGTATAAAAATATTATAGCAGTTCCTAAGTTAAAATGAGAACCTATAGATACTTTGAAGTTAGACTTAAACATATGTCATATGGTCAAGATAAATCATATTGACTGGAAACAATTGATGTTTGACTATTAGGTGTTCGTGTCTCATAAGCATTAAGACTTCTTCTCATGAATTTCTCACTTATGATATATAGTAAGTGATATCATTTGTATAGAACATCTTATAGGAACACCACATGTTTTAGGTGTCATTAGTTATTCCTATATATGAACATGTGTATTGGTCTCCAAACTTGATATCATTATCAATATGTACCATTTTATTGTGTAATTTTATGAAAATAAAAAACCATGACATTGAATTCATGGTGAGGTAACTTGTTTTGGATGTTTCATTAGTGTTATGGCTTGGTTGGATGGTCAAGATAGAGCTTTTAACTTCTGATAGGAAAAGGTATCTCAGGACCACTTGGTCAGAATGGTAGTACCTTTACTAAATACTTGTCCATGGTAGAATATGGCAATTCTATACAATATGGTCAATGAATAATAAATAAATAAAGGATGATGAAATAGGTGTGTATCCGGCTTTATGATACATCATGAGACAAAGAGGTTATATTACATAATGTGTATTTTTATGAAGGTTGTCATTTCTATGACTATTAATTGTCTCTTTAGGGGCCTTGATTGGTTTCTATACTTTTATCTTGGCCTAGGAATAGTATTCACTACTATTGAGATATGGGACTAGAGTGGCACACAATAGTGTATTCAATAGTCTACCCTATTCTGGTGAATAGGTATATAGGACATGGTGGACCCCACCATGGGATCTGAGATTTGTCTAAGTATTATCAATCACTGATGAGTAAATGAATCATTTATTATTTGAGTATAGAATAATTGGGTTGCATTTATTTATTAAAATTATTCACAATGTATTTAGTGAATACCTAGAAAAATATTATACGAACGAATATTATTTTAATATTCACGGTTTATTTAATATTAGAGGGAATTAAAAGTTAATTTAAGGAATCTATTTTATCATGAAATATATTTAATAAATATTACATGCATGTGATAAAATATGAATTATGTTTATGAAATAGTTTTTTCTTCATAAAGTTCCATTTACTACTTATTTAGTGGGTGTTTTCTTTCTGGGGGTCGAGAAACCCTTTTCGGGCATTTGAGCATCCACTATATAAGAAGAGGAGAACCACTTTTCCAATGACTATTTATCCATTTAGATTTTATATATTCTCTCTCCTCCCAAATCCTAGAGAGAGGAAGACTCATTCTGAGTTCTCAATCCAAGAATGACTTCATGTATCGTAGGACCGGAGTCACGGTGATCATCACGACATAGAAGGATTCAATGGAGCTCCACGCTAGAACCCATAATTTAACAATGGAGATCATGTCGAATCTTAAATAATTTTTGGATGATCTAAAGGGTATTGATCTTGGATCCCTCAAGTAACAATCGTTGGTGACATGCAGAGGATGAACAAGACTTTGATCTGAATGAGGTACTCATTTCTTTAAATTTTGTGCTTTGACATGTTTATGTGAAGAAATTAGACCTCTAATAGGGATCATATCATCAGAGAAGACAAATTTTCGTCACTCTAGTATGGAAAAAATTTTAAATCCCTATCCCACCATCTTTCACTACATGCCCCAATACAATAAATTGGTATAAGAGAAATCACATTAATTTTTTAGCCAAAAAAATTAAAATTGCCTTAGTTCTTAAATAGAATACATTAATTCAGTCCTAATGGATCTGACAGCACATTGATCCAATCTCTAATGACCAAGTTATGGTCATCTAAAAAAATTAATATAGATTGTTTTTGGTTCTACAGGTATTAAAAATTTAAGAACATATAATTTTATATGTGATGTTTTTTATCCTGACGTAGTAACCAAAGGTGACTACCATGGGAGATTTAGGTCACCTTCTATTTTATGTCCAAGTTTTAGTTGAATTTTTTTGGTTGGAACCATTATAATGGGTGAACATTTTTTCCATATTGGTTGTGAAATCAAATTAAAAAAATGGAAATACATAATAGGTTTTATAAGAATGGGGAGGGTTTTCTTGACCAGTGTAGAACATACCAAAAGAAGAAAAAAATTGATGGGGTGTTGCTAGACTTGGTCGCCCAAAAAAATGACATATGAAAAACAAATTAATGGGGTGTCATGAACCGGTGAAATAAAACAATAAAAATTTAGTTTATTCTTTTATATGAAGATAAGAAATTAAAAAAACTGAAAGGTTTTTGTCTTCTTTTCCATGCGACCCATCATCCCTACTTAGTACCCATGGTTAATTCCCAAGCTGGCCCTCCCTCCTCCCCAATTTAGTTTCCTCCACCATCGTCGCTCCACAATAGGTATCCTCCATCGACCTCCACTCATGCATTGGTTTTCTTCCCTCACTATCACCTACCTACCACCATCAGATTCATCTTTCACTTTCCTCTTCTACTAGTGGATTAAAAACTCATCGCTAGCCCACCTCACACTGCAAACATAACCTCGACAGCTTCTCATTACTTCCCAACCAAATTTGGCCCCGACCACCATCGTTCTTCATTGCTTTGGGCTCCCTAATAGGCCACTAGTCTTCCCTCCCATGCCCCTTATGGACACCCTAGGAACCTACACCCTGCATCATCTCGTTTGGCATCCCCCACCTCAAGAGTGAGGCCCTCCCATGAACCACATTCCCAACCACATTCCAACCCTGATCGATCTCTTACTAGACTCTTGTGGGACCTTACTAACCCGACCCACCCTACAACATGAATGGACGAGCCTGCAAGACCCAAAACTACCCTGCATGGGGTATTTCTGGCCCACAATGGCCCCAGGTGGGTTCTTCCCAACCCAGAATGAGCCTCTGTTGGTTCTACCCAACTTTCAATCTGTTTGGGCAGGGTTCTGGGGCCTAAGAAAATTTTAATATAATCAAAATTAATTTATTAATTTTTGATTAAAAATAATAATAATTTTATTATTTTAAAAATTAATTTAATTTTGGTATAAAATTAAATTAATTTATTAACTTAATTTTGGATTAAAAAAAA
The DNA here is from genome assembly GCA_963277665.1 of Viscum album. Classification (NCBI taxonomy): domain Eukaryota; kingdom Viridiplantae; phylum Streptophyta; class Magnoliopsida; order Santalales; family Viscaceae; genus Viscum; species Viscum album. Next base: position 1,804,847,413 of record OY728125.1, read on the forward strand.
TTAAATTAATCATTGGAACAAATGAAATAATATTATTTGTATTTAAATAATTCATTTAATTTATTAAATTCCCTCAAACATAAATTTATTGGATTTTAATTTTATCAGACTTTTAATTTACCCATAGACTAGTCTTGAGCATAGATCAATCATGAATATCTGATTTTATTTTATTTTATTATTTATTACAACTACTTGTGTTGTTTTTAAAATTTAATTAAGCTTTTTTATTGTTTGTGCATCATCTTATTCATTTAAATATGTATAAGGTTCTTTGTTCTCATCAGTTTATTACTATATGTATATTACACTTCATGAGATCCCCTCATCTACGTACAAGTTCATTTTTATTATTGATGATGAGGATGTAAGATGTGGGTCACACCAAGATGAGATGTTATACCAGATGAGTAGTGAAAACATTGGGCTGGGGGCGAGTTTCATCATGAGTCAAGACCCGACTCAGGTATGATACTACATAGTTAGGGTTGACCCATTGAGTTTAAATGAATCTACTAATATTAGATGTTAAATACAAGTCAAATAATTTTATTTATTTTAGACATTGATTATTATTTTATAAATTTTCTTGTCTATGGAAAACATATAAAATAATTAACATAAAAATTCATAAAGACATGATGAATGTTTTTTTTATTAATTTGTATATAGTTGTGAGCACAATATAGTATGAACATATTTGATAAAAACTGATTACATTATTCATGTAATATTATAAATCCCTCAAAGTAATATTAATTCATGAACTCCTTTTGTCGCTCAAATGTGACTTAAACTAGGTCTACAGAGTGCTCATTAGGAAAATTTGAAGATGCCTCCTACTACTGGGGTGTTATTATAAGAGTGATGGGTTAACTTAATTAAATTTGGTAGAAAATAAGCATTCAAATCTATCTAGTTGTAAAATTTTAGGCAAGTGTTGAGTAAATTATGTTTATGATTTTATTAGTTGGGACTTCACTCAATATATTATGTATTTATGATTCAATGTAGTTGGTCAACCTACTGCCTTCCATGAAGCTCTCCGAGTAGTGGCGTAGCGATATCTTGAAAACTATGAAGAGAGGATTCAAGGATCCTTACCACTAGAATAATCAAGTGACCGAGTATTCCAAGTCTAGTAGTGTGGGCTACTAGAGTTTGGTAAAATAGTGGGAGACATTTAATTATTATATTAATTGTTAATGTCTAATATGTAATCAAGATGAAAGTACTAATCTGCAAGATTTTTGTTTTATATAAAATGGATAGTAGTACCACAAGTACACTGTGATTAAATTTTCAAAAAGTAAAAGTTCTATATAGCAAGAATTTCCAAATTATAGTACAGATACTTGTGTAAAGTACTATGATGTAAGAAATTAAAGTTTTTTAAATCCCCAAAACTTGTTCATCTACCTCAGGTAGAGGGGGTGTAAAAATGATTATAGAAGAATCATGCATAATTCATTTCATTTTTACATCATAATGAAATCATCAATGCGTGATGTGATTTTTGGATACAACATCAGGACATGGATAGTTTTACATATTATCTCATATTTGATAAGCTTGTGAGGAGAAAGTGAAGTGAGATATAAATGGGTGATTATTACACTAGATGTGTGAAAAATGATATGTGAATCATGATATTTCAATATATACCATGTCACTTTCACCCATATACTATAATTTCATTTAATATTAAAAAGGAATAGTAAATAGAGAAAAAATCTTCATTACCTTTTGGGTAAGTTTCACCAAGTAGATAAGAATTTAAATAAAGATTAATCTTTAGTTATTATAGTGATTAATTTGAAAAAAAAGGCAAAACTTCCAATGGAAAGTGTGACGCCAAAGTCACCTTCACAACTTCCTTCAAAAAAAATAAGGAGATTATCATACACGAGGTTATTTTCTTTGCATGTCATAAAATAAGTCTATGAAATTTTAAATGTAATGAACTAAATTAAAGAATAAAGTGGTCTTTTCTTCTTCATGTATATTCATAAATTGTATATAATGTTTATGTAATACTTTTTGGGTATTGAATACAATATACCTATCACATATGTGTATTTGAATACAGTAACCATTTAAGTATAGAATAATTACAATAAGTAAGTTGTATTCTCCAAATGACTAAGAAAGGGTGGATCCTAAGTCAGTAGTAACATGTACACCACTTCTATATTGCTAAGTTTATTGATCCAATTTAACATTTCTAGCATCACCAAATCATTTATATCACGATTCTATTAAACATACGGAGGAATTATTCTATTTTTGGAATAAATTTTTTATGTGGTGTTTAATACTCAACTAATTGTTAAGTGATGCTTGAATCATTGGAAATAATATATGAATATAAAATGTAAGACATTTATACCTAGTTTTTTCAAGATAATTATTTTTAAAGAAAAACATAAGTATTTTTCAAAGATATAACTACTATGATTTTAGAATATATGTAGTTAAAGACCTTGGGTATTATCAACACTTACACTAATTTAGTTCGAACAAAGAAAAATTTCAAAATAAAGATAATCCATAAATCTTTCAAAGTTAATTCAGCTAGAGAGTATGAACTATTACAAAGGTAAGCTAGTGGTAAATATAATTCATAATATTCCTATAATTTTATAAGTAATGTATTATTAAATCACATAATATGCATGGTCCTGAGATATGTGTTACTTTAGGCTTATTTTCTGAAGAATATCTTGACCAAGCATTCTTCGATCATTATAACGTAGAATGGAGTTATTCTTAAATGCACATTTCCTTATCCACATCAATGATATGATGTTACTAAGGAGTATTAATGATGACTGTTATATGTTAACATTGATTAATAAAATTTATCATGGAGTAATTCCTAAACACACATTTTCTTATACATGTCAGAGTCATGATCTAAGTAAAAGGAGTATAAAAATTAAAACTAATATCTATTGAATATGTTTCTATTATTTTCGAGATATGCTTCAAAAATAATATAATTATCCCATAATCATATGCCAACTATTATAAAAAATGGATATCATTTGATCTATAGTATGATATAAATCCATAATGTCATAATAACATGTGTTTAGATGAAAAGTGTTTGCTAAGTATATGAGAAAACTTTCATCAAGAAAACTAAAATATGCATATAAAGTAATTATCCTAAATTTTAGATTAATCTTATAGAAATCCCTATGATTTAAAATTTATAGTCAAGTTATAGACTATATTTCTATAAAAGAGTGCATATCTCTATTTGAGATAGTGAGAGAAATATTTAACTGGGTTTAGTCAGTGCTGAAGAAGCACACATAGTTGGAATAGAAACAAGTTCCACAAGATCATGTGGAAAAGTGTTGTTCTAGAGAAAAAATTTTTATGGAAAATATGAAACTGTAGTGGTGGTTTTATATTCACTATGATCAGTGATACATTTTTCATTGAGAATAATAAATCCCATAAGGAATAAGTATATAGAAATCAGCTAATATTAATGAGATCATTTAAAATTTAATAATGGATTACAAGTATTAATGTACAAGGGATAATTATTTTGAATACTATGGTGGGTATTCAAGTGATATTATACATGGGTGGTACAAGTGAGGTTCCAATAAGGATTTATTGGTTATACCAAGTCATTATTCCTAAATAAATTTGAATTTTACTTATCATAGAAACTTTATATGATTATAAAATTGGGAACTATATGTCAAGACTAATAATTGTGGAAGGTTTATATAAAACACAACCATAAAGGGTTGGTGACACAGTAGAATACCAATAAAGAGTGAAAATTACCAAAATCTAGTTTTGGGTTGAAGTAAGCAATAATATCATATAATATTCATTTTTAATGAATCTTTTACATGTGTTTATAAGAGGTTAGTGGGAGAGCTACTATTTTCAAAGTAAAATATGTTTGATAACATATTGAAACATCTGTTAGTATTACAGTTAGTTAATACTAGGATGAAATTAACTCTCCAAATATTGACATAAAGTAGCAACCTAACTTGTAGGGAACAAGATATACTGAGGTTGATTTAATGGTTTATTATACCTATTCAATTAAATGTACATAGACAAGGTAGTGAAAAATAAAAGTTAGAATAATTTGAGTGATAATTATTACTAGTGTCACATGGTATAAATCTATCCTAGAAGACAAGTATAGGGAATAAGAAGAGATAAATGTGGTAATTTGAATACCATACACTTCTGCAATGTATCAATCACCTATTCCATGATATGTAAAATAAATGATATTTCCATTTTATATTATATAGTAGGAAAATATTAGTAGTATCTAGTAGAACTATAAGGGAAGCAATCAGAACTATCCAAGTGTACTTTAAAGAGTACAAGGGATAAGTACCTGGTACTCAGAGAGGAACGGGACACTAGTTATAAGGGGACATAAACTAGTATTTATTTGGATAAAATGATATAATATCATTATTAGGATAAGGTAATGAGAACTGGAAGCTCACCCAAACCATTGGTATCCATATCTATAAATACTGAGCGTGTTTTTGATTCTGAGGTAGTTAAAAAAGCAATGTAAAATGTGAAATGACTTGTTCCATTTTTTGGAATCTCACTTAGTAAGTATAGTTTTATTACAATATATAATATTACATTTCTATTATTATTACTAGCCAAGATTCCAATTTTTTGGTATTGGATAAAAGGAATATACTTAGGGATATTATCTCTTAAAAATTATTACTCAAGGAGGTGAAGTCGCATTCATCAAAATGATCGCACAATGGAGACATGGTAGGCCCATGACTAAATCCATAACTTAAAGAAACATGATCTTATCATGTGAGAGCTGACAAGGATAGTTATCAAGTTAGATCTAGTGGAAGTGGATGTATTGTAATAGTGGGTTCCCTATACCCAACTTGAATAATAATTTTTTATTACCACGCCATGTATACAGTGCATTATGCATTATTTATTATTACCATAATAGTATTGATATTTTTGTATCTACTATTTATATGGTAATTTCCATAGATTAATTTTCGTATAAAAAGGTTACAGAAGTTCTCAGGCTATAATGGGAACCTAGAGATACCATGAAATTAATATTAAACATATTTACTATAGTATTGGTGCATCATATTAACTAGTCACAATTGATGTCTAGCTATCAGGTGTTAGGGAAACATAATCATTGAGACTTCCTCTCATAAATTATTTTCATTGTAATAGCTAATAGGTGAGATCATGAGGATAGATCTGCCAATAGGAACACTACATGTTTTAGGTATCACTGTTTAGTTCTATCTATGAACATTTGTATTGGTCTCTTGACTTGATATTATTATCAATGTATATCATTCTATCATGTACTTTGATGCAAGGAGAAAACCATGAATTTGAAGTCATTATGAGGTAGCTTATGTTGGGGTTTCATTGGTGAAATGACATTGGTTGAATGATCAAGATAGAATTTTTTACTTATGATAGGAAGATATATCTCGGGCCTTGTTGATTAAGATGGTAGTGCCTTTACTAAATCCATGGCCATGGTAGAAAAGGGTAAGTCCTTCTAGTAAGTTCAATGAATAATAAATCAATAAAGGATGATGACGTAAGTGTGCATCCTACTTTATGAAATATTTTGAGGTAAAGAGATTATATTACATAGTGTGTGTTTACTGGAAGGTTATCGTTTCTATGATTATTCCATATCTCTTTAGGTGCCTTGATGGGTTTCTAGACTCCACTCCTAGTCTATGAATAATATTCACTAATAGTGAGATAAAGTCCTAGAGGGGCACACAAAATAGTGTATTCAAGAGTCTATTATATTCTTGTGAATGTACATATAAGGCATGGTGGCCCTACCATGGGCTCTGAGAGTTATCCAATATTATCGATCAACTATGAATAAATAGATTATTTATTTTTTGAGTATAGAATAATTATTTTGAATTTATTTATTAAAATTATTTACAAGGTATTTAGTGAATACATGGAAAATTCTTATACAAACGAATATTGTTTTAATATTCAAGGTTCATTTAATATTATTAAGAATTAAGATTCGAGTTAATGACTTGGTTTTAGCATGTAATATGTTTATTATATATTAAAAGTATGTGATAAAATATAATTGATGTTTATGAAGAAGTTATTTCATCATAATGTTTCATTTACTACTTATTTAGAGGGAATTTTATTTTCTAAGACAGAGGAATCCTTTTTAAGTATTTAAGCATCCACTATATAAGTAAAGGAGAATCCCTTTTCCAATGAATATTCATCCATTTGGAATTGATATCTTCTCTCTCCTCACACATCCTAGATAGAGGAATACTTTTTCTAAGTGCTTCATCCAAAAATGTATTTGTGGATTATAGGAATGTAGTTGAGTTGGTCATTGAGGCATCGGAGGATTCATCAGAGCTCCATGTTATCACCTAGAATTCAATGGAAGATGATCGCATGGAATCTTGAAGCATGTGTAGAAGATATAGAGGGGTCAAATCCTAGATCCTTCAAGCAATGGTAACCATCGACATGTGATGAATGAACACATCTTCGATTCAAATTAGGTGCTCATTTGTTTAAATTGCATTCTTTGAAATATTCACGTGAGATCTTTGGACCTCTATCAGGGATTAGATCATCAAAAATGATAAATTTTTATCACTCTGACGATTATAAAGTTTAAATCCTCAGCCCATCATCTTCTGCTACATGCCCTGGTGAAAACATTTACAACCAAATCCACCCACCATGATGTTACACGTAAACTCATGGCTAGAATAACCGTCCTTATCCATTCACAATTCCCATGTGCATGCCCAAAACCCAAAACCCAAGTCCCATGGTCCTCATACCCCTTACCAAATTTCAGATCAAAAGTCTGAAAAAAACTCAAGGAATGAAGGGACCCATACTTTTCCAAGCCTAGACAATAATCATTAACATATCCCACACATATGATGAGAATCCCACTCCCAAATGGTGATCTTAGTAGCCTGCAAGATCCCATGGTCACCTACATCATACCCCTCCTCTAAAACAATGGTCAACATGATCACCCTTAAGATTCTCAATATATGGAGGATACCATTAGTAAATGGTGTTCTAAACCACTTCATAGGCCCTGCCCTATGTGCACACCACCCCAATGGCCTGGACTCCATAGTGAGAGATGATCACTAACAACCTGTAACCACAACCTTTTAACCTCTATCACCCCTATCGGTGAATAGAATATCATGCCTATCTCATTGATAAATCATATCACCACATATCTGGTGACCAGTATCACCCTCATGTCATTTCAGAATACTCTATATCACCCATAACCATATTCCATGATAATCACAAGTATCCAAACCCAATTGAAGAACCATGAGAACAAATTATCGAATAATACATCGGTCCAATGATCGTCATACCACACGTCATCAGCGGAACCCAATCCATAATCACATATACCAACCTTAGACCACCCTAGGAAAACCCTCAAGTAACCTAGATACTCTAACCAATCCTAGTTCTAATCACTCACACAGCCCTACCCATGCCCTAAATCACTCAAGGGAAAACAAATTATAACATAGTAATAATCTTGGAACCACTTACCACATACTTACAGGAATTTTCTCATTGAATATAGTGGCCCGATTTGATCATAGGAGGAAGAAATCAATAATCCAAAGAAAAAACCATTTTTTAAATCCCTTCGAGGAGTGATATAAAGAATGGAAAAAGAATGATGATAATCCCTTTAAAGGGAAGGGAGAGAAGGTAGAGAGGGGGTTCATCCTGTTCTAGTTTAAGGTGAACCACATCTTCTAATTTATAATATTAATTAATCAATTAATTAATTATAATTTTTTTAAAAAAATAGGGCCCCACTAGAACTCTGGTGGGGTAAAAAGTGGGGTAGTGACATTGTAAATGACATCAGAACTCTGGTGGCCTCCCAGAAGAAATCCATTGGGAGTTTTTCTCACCCACCAAAACCTAAACCAATGACCCATTTTTTAAAACTCCATATCAGGCCTCTAATCACTACCCCAATACCACAAGAATTCCAATTACATGATGTTAGGATATTATTAGGCCAAAAATACCTCTCCTAAATAACTAGGTCATCACAATTGATGTTTGTTATATAGAGCTAATCAACACCTCCTTCATCTATTGTCTCGATGTGATATCCAATTTCAGGAATATATTTAAAACTTGATAAATTTAAAAGAGACTTAAGAGAAAATAAATCATTATTTATCAAAATTTATGTACCACTAAGTAGACATATTTTCTATTCTATAATGTTCAGTTAATTTCACACTACTAGTTATTGTACCTACATGACCACTTCCCATTTCAAGCACTTCTATAAAATAGGTCTTCAACAGCTCTAGCCTTTATCAGCGCTAGCAAAAAGTACTAATAAAGGGGACCTTTTATCAATGCTTTTTTTAAAGCTGATAAAGGGTACTCTTTATTAGCACTTTTTTAGCGCAGATAAAGGACATGAATAAAATAAAATATTTTAACAAATAAAAATTAAAAATGATTAAATTAAAAAAAACTATTAAAAATTTTATTAATTAAATAATTATTGATAAAAATGAATAAATTTAATATACATATATATAAATTATAAATACTAATAAATAATACATATTAAATATATATATATGTGTTTAATAAATAAAATAAAATAATTAAGTAATTAAAAATTAAAAATCAGTAAATTAAGAAAAATATTAAAAATTTATTAATTAAAAATTTATTGATATAAATAAATAAATTCAATATACATATATATATATATATATATTATAAATATTACCAAATACTACATTAAATATAGACATATAAAATAAATAAATTATAATAATTATAAAATGAATAAATTTTAATAAATAATGAATAAAATTAATAATGAATATTTATAATAATTAAACAAAAAAAATAAAATGAATAAATTAAAAAATTATTAATTATTAATAAAAATGAATAAGTTTAATATATATATATATATTAGTTATATATAGTAATACATAATATATATTAAATATAAATATAGAAAATTAATAAAATGTTGTAATTAAAAACATATTGACATATTATTCATTTTCAAGGGTTTTTATACATAATTATTCATTAATACATTTAATATAGAAATATATTAATATATATTTCCTAAAATATGATTTATATAACAGAAAATGTAAGAACCTAATTCTTTTTTAGGTACATATCTGTTGTTTTACATCAATTCGTAGTTTAAATGATTAGTTATGGCCTAGGGATGATTCCCATTGGTGTTAGGAAGGTCTCTAGGGTGTCTAGGGCTGGTTTGAAGCTTGGAACCCAATGTTTGGGTATTTCTAGCTTGGCGCATGGTTAGTGAAAATTGTATGGGATAGGCTGCATGGTTTAACTAAACTGTGTGAGGCTAGATAGTGGAGTCTTAAAAGTAGCATGGTTTGGGTAAACCGTGCTAGTGGAGCTGCACGACCATGCGATAAGTCTGCAATTTTCAGCATATTTTGATAAAGGGTCTTATAACAGTTAGTGCATAGATTATAAATCATTCTGGGTAACCATGAACTATGACCCAAACCTATATTAGGTCATGCATGGTTTCTACATGGTTTTACATATCATTTTATCCCTATTGTGTTGAAATTTTTATAATTTTTAATTAAATTATAAATTCTTTAAAAACATATTTTGAGTCCCTTTTCACCCAGACAGAAAAGGGAAGCCATTGGAGATCTCCTCTTGAGATATTATTCAAATCCAGATCTGTTCTTCATCCAATCTCTGATTCCAATTTGGTTTATCTCCATGGATCTGCAATGGTAAGATATAAACTCTTTTTTTGACGTTCTTGATTCTTCTAGATATCTACTGTGCTATTTGGATTTAGTCTCATATGCCCTAATTTCTCATTCTTCATCTGTTATTCAGATTTATCCTAATCTGGGACGAATCTGAGCATGATATTGTATAGGCTATCCAGAACAGACCTAAGGTAGGTGTTCATGTGCTTTTCGTTAAAAGTTAGAATGTTTATATATGTCGGTGTGTCGTGTACCCAATTTTCAGGCATCAACTAAATTGAATTTAAATCCTAGAATTTATAGGGGTTCCATAATAAGTTAAAGAGTATTGATCTTTCATGTTTTAGGTTTTATACCTTGAATAAAGACCACCCCATGGGTGAGTTTCCTTGAATGTCATGTTATGGCTTTATGCCTTAGACACCCCTTAAAGTGTGCCTTTATCCCTTTCATGGGTTACTAAAAATTGATTTTGTTATAGATGGAATTTTAATGTTGTTAGATTATAATTGAATTAGTTAAAGGTTATGGGATTCATGAATTTACCCTTGACCCATGTATTTCATTGCTTGTCTAAGCTTGTTTCCTTTACATTGCCTTGACTGTGTCAGTAAAGTAGAGGCCATGAATTGAATGAGGCAATTGGATTGAATTTCTCTAATTGTTGATTTTCCTATGTGAGTTATATTATAATTAAGCCATGTGAAGGTTTTATAGGATTATTAGTATTATTATATTAAAATTGTCCATGTGAGTATTTTAATGGCCCTTGAATTACTATCCCTAGTAAGTTATGTTGAGACCATTCTATGTAATGGATTAATTAAGCATGGGAAGCTCATTACCATAATATTCCAACGTGAGTTAAATGATGTTAAATCCATGCGTTATTTTATTATGAATGTGATGCTTGTTGTGAATTATGCCTGTGTGAGTAAATGTAATTCAATGCCCTTATGGTTGGTCCTTGCTTGAGTCACCATTTTGTGGTAAGATATATTGAATTCCTTTGGTTTTAACCTTGGCATGTTAAATGGATTCTTTCAATGAAATGGAATTGGTTAAATGATAAATATCCTTGGGTGATACATGGATTAAAATTATAATTCCATGTACAGACTCATGTGACTACTAACCTTTATACCTTGAGTTATAAATGGATTCACCTTAGAAATACATGCATAGACTCAATGGTTAATGTGATATTATTATGAGTGATACATGGATCCAAATGAGAGATTACATGGACGAACTCATTGAGACTTGACTTATATGCTGAGTGATACTTAGAATGAAAATGGATTACCAAGGAAAGACTCAAAGGGAATTGTTTATATGTCATGAGTGATACTTTGGGTTTTCTTAGAGGACTTCCAAGGATGAACGCATATGACATGGGCTTTATACCATATCTAGAGTGACACATGGGTTTTTGAGAGGTTTTCTATAGACATCCTCGTAGGGTGTCGGCTGATTACACCTAGAGTGATACTTGAATTCAAACTTAAACATGTCAAGGAAAGACTCAGGTTCTAAATGAATAAATGAATGAAATGGAATGAATTATGATGCTTGTCCATTCCAAATCAAAATCTTTGAGTTGATCTTTACTTGTATTGTTTAGATGACCTTTGAGGAATCTTTTGTGATTCCAGCTATACAGGGGGTTACGGGCTTGAGCCGGATCTTGACACTTATAAATTCAATGTAATTGAATTGTTAAATGTTTAAGTTATATTAAATTGATATTAAATGAGTACATGAACATAGAGGATTTTTACTATTGATTTATCCTTTTTTTACGGCTTTACTCATCACAAATTTCCTTCTATATATATTCACTGACTGATTGGCACAGACATTAGGTGGTTGCCTACAAGGATTTAGTCCCACACCCTTTTTGGTTCATGTTTTTTGAGAGAAACAGATTATATGATTGAAGATAATGATAAGGAAAAGTTCCCTAATACAAGAACTTGATATGCTACTTTGGATTAGGAGAGAATGGGACCAGACTGAGACTTGCAATGCCGTTAAGATACTTTTGTCCATTTTGTACTTTTAGGACATGTATTGTATATGTATGTTGTCTACCTTTTTGGTTGTTTTGTTAGAATCATGTGACATATATCATCATCTTGTATCTGATATGATTTATGGTTTGGTTTATACTATCGGTCTTCCACTTTTTATTTTTGTTGTATGGTTTACTGCTTCTGTTAATTGTATATGTTATTGATATTCCATTGTACCACACTCTGCTAATGAGGGCATAGTCTCCCCACAGACTCACATAGGCCCTTGCTGCTAGTTGGTAACCTATGGTATTTAGAAGATGAACTTGAGTCCATGTGACCCATCGGGTTTGGGGAAACTTTTAGTGGAATCTGGGTTTGGGACATTACACAAAATATTAAAGTCATATATTTCGTGAAGAATGGTTTATAATTAAAAATTAATATTAATTAAAAAATTAAATAAATGAATCAAGTATTGGATATAATTAAATGTCATTTTATTTTTCAATTTAACATATATCAAATGTGTGTTACATTAATTTTACATACATATACATAATTAATGCATTTAACGCACACACAAATATTTACGTAATTAATGAAATATTATATAGAAACACATACACCTAATATTTATGTAATTTATTCAAATTTTAGTATTCATTTTATAATTTCATTATAACATGATACATTTAATATGTTTTATGTCTTTAATAGGTAAATGTTATTTATTTATTTTTAATATTAATATAGTTAGGTATTAATTCATTTTTAATATTTTTTCTTTTTTTTTGGAATTGAATCATTTTCTATTATTTATTTATATTTATTTATTTACCATGTTTTAATATTTTCAATACACATTCATATTTATTTCAATATATATCCATATTTTTTTAATAATTTATATTTAATTAATAAAAATTATTTATTATTTCAATATTATTAAAGTGTACTCGTTTTTAATTATCCAATTTCACTCATTTTTAAAATGCATGCATTTAAGATTATATATTCATTAATAATGTTAGAAATATATTTTTAAATCAATATTTATAAGTAAATCTACTTATAAATAAATATATACATAGATGTATATTTACTATATTTATACATTTATATATTTATAATTATAAATAAATAAATATTATTTTTAAAAAAAAATCTTTATATAATTTTAAATAAATAATTATATATATTTAAATAATTATAAAATTATAATGAATTTATCAAAAACATGAATATATTTACAATATTTATATTGGTATTTATATCTATTTATATTTTTTAAATATATGTGTATACAATTATATAAATATATATATTGATATAAATATATATATAAATATAGTTTTTTAGTATTTATATAATTATAAATAAATAATTGTAAAATTATAATAAATATATTTACTATATTTGTATTTATATTTATATATATTAAATATATATATGATTATATAAATATATTTACAAAAAAAATTATAATTATAATTATACATCCTTTATCAATGCTAAAGTTTTAGCATTGATAAAAGTATCCCCGATCTATTTAAATAACCCTAACCAGTCACAAACCAGTCGTGATATCTGAAGCTTTCCATAGAATCCACCTGCTATCAGTGCTTCTCCTCATCGAATATAAGCTCGAATCAAGGCTTGAACAATTCCATGGTTTGAATCCAAGGCTCAAAAGATTCAACGGTTGAATGAATCCAAGGCTTGAATGAATCCAAGGTTTGGAAATATATCTACTTTCTCTCAGATGATTCAATGCTTCAATCTATCATATTTTATCTTCTCCTCCTCCTCACTCATGGATTGCTTGTTTGGTGATATATTTTTGAGTTTTTTTTTCATTATCTATTTCTATTAATTATCCATTGCTGTTTTCCCATTTAGAAAAAAATTATAATTAGGGGTTTCTATGATTTTGGGTTTTTATAGACCCTTTAAGGGATTTTCTTTCTACCATGTAGCATATTGAGAATTATACATTCCAATTATAACATATTAAGTTTAAATGTTTTGAACTTCCTTCCATGGAAATAATGCACACAAATTGGTTTTTAAAATTCAACTCATGGTTTTTATTTAATAAATTGAAATGGATTTCATATAATGATTTCTTGAACTTGAGGTACAGTTTGTTTGGGTTTTTTCTATTTTGATGCTTCAATGGTATTATATGGAAATTTTTATTTTATGTTCTGAAATTTTTCTCTATTTTTTTCTCATATCCTATATAAACATCCATATATATTTATGTATGTATATTAATTTTGAAATATACATATATATATATAAACACGTTATTTCATGTATATATGTAAGTATGTATTAATATGAAATATATATAGGATTCATTCAATAAATAAGACAATAATTTTTTCCCTTGGTTTCAAAAATGCATTCCAAGAGAGACTATTAATGTGTGTTTTTTAAAATTATAACTTTGAGGCATGTTTGGAAGTTTCTAAAATTACTTTGATTCTCGCTTAGTTATTTTGAATAATATTGAAATAAAGGTGTTTTTCAATGAAAATTAGTAGTAGTATCAAGTGTTATAGACTTATTGGTAAAATGAAATAGTTTTTATAAAATGTTATCACCATCCATGGAATATATCTATATTAGTTTTGATGAGGTAAAATTTTCTTCTTTTAAATAAAGAGATCGTATCGATGGTTGTTGGAAGGATGTTTTAATAGACATGTTTGGGTTATGTTGATTGTCGATTGATTTGTTTTCTGAAAAGGTGACCATACCTCCCATTACTATCTTAATAGAGATCGTATGCATCTTAGTGAAGGATGAGAGATAGTTACAATGTTGTCCCAATTATATTGTATGGTTCCCCACTTGTATCAAATTCCATATGGGTTTCTAAAACGTTATGCTAGTTGTGGGAATCTTGTAGGTTATAAACATAAGAACTCATCGTCATTTTTATAGATGGTTCTAACCCAAGTATATCTAGAGTCACATCAAGGGATGTTTTGGAATTTCCTAAGAATTCATATGCTTCATTTACTACTATTTACATGTATATTATTTTTGACCTACTTAATAATTAATATTGATCCATTATATAATGTGACTGAGTTTTCATATTTTTTATTTGGTTGTATTAATTTATTTATTTTTCTGACTAATGTTTCATTTTAAAATTATTATATATTATTCTTCATGAGTATGGTTATAAAGAATAATATTCAAGAAACCTAGAATATTTACAGAGTCTATAAGTATCTTCATTCAATAAAATATCAGTTATTGAGGTGAAATTATTTATTAAGAGAAGTTATGAAGATTAATGATATTTGATATACCATTAATATTAAATTTAAAAATTCATTAGTTTGTTACATAACTTGTTCCAAATAATTGAATGGATGTTATCAAATTATATTTATTTTGGAATAATTATTAGAAAATATTTTTAGGTATTCATCATTTTAGATCTATATGTATTGGTTCCATCCTTAGGAGTCTCCTATTACCATCCATGTATATGGAATAACTCTTTATTTATTGAAATGTTTTATCAATACACTTTTATATCTTCTATGTGATGTAATGACATTTTATTATTCTTTTTTATCATATTTAGGTTTATTTTTACTCCTTACTTAAAGGATTGAAAGTATTTAAAGTGGGATTTATCCTATAAATATAGAATTCATAGAGGCCCCAATGATTCATATATCATAACATGTCCCCATCGAGACCCCTTGAATCATATAAAAGAATGTGTATGTCCCCAAAATCTCACCTACAGTATGCCAAAAGTTAATAAATAGTGCCAATGGTTTAATTCTCATAGAGGGGAGGCATTACCCCTTTTAGAGAAAATAATAGAGTATAACTGTCATCCTCATCAGCTTCATCTCTTGAATAGTTATTATTGAAACTTTTTTCTAAAGACTCATCCCCAATCTTTTTTATGATTCTTGAACTACTATGAGAATTATTCATCCCATAGCTGACTACATTTTAGATTAGTTCAAGAAACATAGGTGAAAATCCACAAGAGATGAAGGATGAGTCTCAAGAAAAAAAATTCATTGAAAAATATTCTATAGATAAAGCTAATGAGGATAAAAGTTGTCAATAACTTTCACCTTTGGATGAATTAATAGGACAACACCTATCATAGTGGAGTAATTATTTTCTTAAATTCAATTACCCATTTCTTTCAAAGCATACTGAAATTATTTGAAACAATCAAATGTTGGGTTCCCATTATTAGAATTATCTATAACTTTCACTTTTGATAATGGATATCTTATGTGTATTTATTTATTTATTATAAAAAATAAATATTTTATGGACTTAATAGGAGGGATATGAATCTAAAATGGATTCATACAAATCATTTGACAAAATATTATGAATATGGAGTTAAAAAATTTATCATGTTTTCAATATTTCATGCATACGACCCTTATCAAATCCTTTTTCTATGTTTACATTTTGGTTATTCAAGAAATATTAGTTTGGAAGAGTTATAAGAATGTTTGATTTGTCACAGAATAGATTAGAGTAATAAATTTTGGACTAAACATTTGGAAACTAAACGTGCACACTGATTGGGATGATACTATGATTTATAGATCATTTAATATGAATTCCATTGTAAATGATGATGGAGATCGCATAGAATAAATGGAAATGGAAATTGAAGATGAAATTAGTGATTTTCCAAAATTGTTTTTGAAGTTAAATAATTGTGTTAAGATACCATTGTATACCAGTTGTACTAAATACATAACATTGCCAGCTGTATTGAAGTTATATAATTTGAAAGATGGTAGCAGATTGAGCAACACCAAATTTATAGAACTACTTGGTCTCTTGAATGATATGTTTCTAGAATAAAATAAACTTTCATGTTGAAATTTGGATTATAAAATAATTATATATTCAATTGGAATGATCTCTAAAAAATACATGCATGTTCAAATGAT
This sequence comes from Viscum album, assembly GCA_963277665.1. Classification (NCBI taxonomy): domain Eukaryota; kingdom Viridiplantae; phylum Streptophyta; class Magnoliopsida; order Santalales; family Viscaceae; genus Viscum; species Viscum album. The sequence goes on from OY728125.1 coordinate 1,804,864,243, forward strand.
TTCATATTGTTTCACAAGGACCATGAATAACACATAAATTGTCTTAAGTGTGGCATGGATTGATACAAGAATAATTAATCAAGTCCTTATAAATTTTTATTGTAATTTACTATAATTACATAGTTTAGAATACTATATAGATGTCTGAAAACTATGAGACAATTGGCATGACATGCAGATACAAGAATTAAAGATGGGAACCTACATCATCCAGTAGATTCTCTACAATGGAAGAAAATTGATTACGAGAATCCTAAATTTGGGAATGAGTCGGGAGAATTTCATATTGCATTATCTACATATAAAAACAATGATTTTTCTATATATATTAGTACTCACAGTACATATCCCATTATGTTGGTAAATTATAACTTTTCGCCACGGTTATACATGGAGCAAAAATACATTATGTTGTATCAACTTATATCTAGACCAAAGAAACCCAATAATGATATTAAAGTCTATTTGGATCCATTTATATGAAATATGAAATCTATGTGGTATAAAAGTTTTACAATGTATGATGCTCATAAAAGTGATGAATTCACATTGATGGTCATTGTACACCCAAAGATTTGGTGAAATAATTTTTTTCAATTAATTTAAACTTTTGATATTTTGAATTTCACCAAACACTAAATATAGATTTTTTTATATTACAGCACCAAGTTATTCTTTTTTATGCTACACCATTTTAATCTTGTACCACACACAACACTTAAGTAGCTTGTGTTACATGCAAGACCGAGTTTTATCACATTTTAGTGGCGCGCCTATTTTAAAACAAAATTTTGACACTTTTATAATTTTTATTTGTAAAAATAGACTTCATTATTGAACATTAAATTTCAAAATTATATTATAGTGAATTTTTTGTATTTTTATAAGAAGTTTTATTTTTTTATGAATGGTGAAAAATACTGCATTTTAGTAAAAAAATTCCTTTTTGTTTAAATGATTTTTAATGTTGAATTATATTTTAAATTTGTTTTAAATTAAAAAAGGATCAATTATATATCTATTAATCCAATTTAGGTAATTTTAATCATTTTTATTTTTAATTTAGATATAAATACTTAATGAAATTTTGACCATTTCACATTAAAGATCTACTTTCTCGTCATGTTTGTGAGATTAGATTTAAATTTAATTTAGGAACTTCTATGAATTGAATTTGAAAAAATGGAAATAAAATGTTGTATAAATTATGAAATTTATAGTCTAATAATATCAACTTAAGTTTTGACCAAAAATATTAGTCAAAGTGAATAAAATTAATTATAACGATTAAGGTAAATTTAAACTTAACAAGTGACTAAACCTTAAACTTAAGGTCCAAAATGACTTATACATTTGTAAAAAAACATTGTATACCCATATTTCGACTATATCCATTAATGGTTCAAATTTTATTATTTAGTTGTATTCTATTCAATAAAATTTCCCTATTTCATAAGTTAAGTAAGGAAAAACACAAAAAAGTAACTTTCCTTAACTTTAAAATTTATAAAACTTTGAGATATGGAAAAAACATAATATTTTCGGTTATACATATCATTTTGAAAAATAAATGAGTTGTTGTTATCATTATAATTTATCTATAATTTTTATATATGAATTAGTTACATTAAATTCTTAACAAATGCTAACACATTTCTTATTTAGTTAATAATAAAATAAAATAAATGATACTATAAATGATGAAAGTGAAGTAAATTGATTGAATTATTGAATTTAAATATTTTTGTAGATGAATATATCATGTTACACATCTATAAAATTAATATATTTTAATTACATAATTTTCTTGATATTTTAAATTTTAAATTATGTAAATAATGTCAAAATTAACATTAATGTTATTTTATAATAAAGGACATTTTATTTAAAAAGTAAAATAACTAAAAATAACATGTTGTGAAAATTTATTTATAAATGTTTATAAATATAAAAAATGATCTATTTATGGACCAATTTATCTTTTATAATTAACATATTTACCCATATATAGTAAAAACATTGTTAGTATTATCCGGGTTAAAGTAGTGTTTTTGTGCGTTACATGCGCTTGTTTTAAAATTAATTTCCAACATACGTGAAATTTTTATTTTTTAATATAATATTTATAATTAATTAGGACTATATTTTATAATAAATATCACCTTAATTTATTATTAATGGTTAAATTACATAGGTTGGAAAACTAGTTACCTAAATGAAAACCCAAAATAAAAAATATAAGGAAACTTAAAGACTAAGGGAAAAAATTATAAAAGTTCACTTATTTTTGTGTTTTGGAGACTTTTTAGACCGTAGATTCACTTTAATATATTATTTGTCCATTTTTGAAGCACATGAGGCAAGGGAGACCTCATAATAGTGCTTACATTTTGGTATTTTCCAGAATGTCACTCCTCTTACACTATAAAAATGCATTCTCTCTTCCCCTTAATCACACCTCTAAAGTCACTTTTTATCATCATAATAGTCTCCCAACATCCATATATTCATCCTAAAATCATAACCTTTGGAAAAAATCCATCAAAGGAATCTCTTTGTTGAAAACAAAAAGGATTTTCCCAAAAAAGGTAACATACGTCCTCAAGCTCCTTTATTTTATTTTCATTATTCACCCACTAAAATATTCATATTCCATGATTATATAATAACAAAAGTATCCTAAATATACTTATTTGTTTTTATTCTAATGTTTTAACATTTACTTACACACACTTCTATCTGATGGGTAACAAAGTTAACAATCTTGTGTACGGTGAACTACCGCCTCACAAAACGATGTTATTCATTTTTCCTTTACCACATCTCATGGTTTAGAATTATGATAGAAACTATATTTTTATATTTTATATATGATATTTATGATTTATTTATTCTTATTTAATTATTATAAAACACATACTTTTATGCTTTTATTTCTTGTAATTTCAATAATTTCATTTCAGGAAGTGTGGCATACTACCTCCTCAAAGTGATGTGATTCATTCACACCTTACATGGAATGTATTAAAGATGTTTTTAGTGAAAATATTTGATATATATGAAATAGTAATTCTATTATAATTATAATATATATATATGCACTTATATGTCACTTACTTTCTTTGTTTCAATATGATAATAAAATAGAAACAACATTTATGTGTACGTACGACCTACTATCTCCATGAATGGTGTATTCCATTTCATACTTATATATTATATTTATTAATGTAAATACATATATAATGAATTTATATGATATTTATAACATATTTTACATTATTTAAATAAGTAAATCATGATATAATTAAGAGGATCAATAATAACGAGTCAAAACATATACCAAAAATAAAGGAGATATTACCTGAAACGTAATATTAACATGGGATTGTTAATAAATAGGTAATATAAAGTCATAACCAAATAATATATTATATTAGATATAATAATATTTCTTTTTTGTAGATTTATAATAAAATTATATTTATTATATAGGATGTTTTAACATGTACGAAGAAAGTCATGACTTAAGCTAAGGGAGTTCATCTCACTTTTTATTTTCATGAGAGACATGCCTTATTCACCACTCATTTCCTTTGTGTGGTGTGTATACTGACCAGAGATGTATTATTTGATTCTTATACTTAAATAAATGGGTATTTACATATCAATTTTATGATATTTCATTCATGGGGGTTATGTTTCAAAAGTTACCAGGTCGGTAAAGTAATTTTTTCTCAATTTTTCTTCGCTGAGACACAAGCCATGTTATGCGCCTATATATTTATATGAGGTGCATATAATTCCTTTTAACATGTTATATCATGAATATCCTTATTTTCATGATATTTTAATCTTCATGTAATTTTATTATTTCCATTTTATTATGATTTAAATTTACCAATGTGGTAACAATTTCTAGCTTCAATCTCATCTTTTATTGAGAATTTTTATGATTATGCTTCAATTGATGAAATATTATGATCCATATCGTAGGAAATATCAGGAATAATATGGAATCCAAATCCCAAAACAAGAGAACATTTTAATCCCAAAATAAGAGGTAATCTTGAGCCTGAAACAAGAGGGTGCATGGGAGGGCATCCAATCCCTAAACAAGAGGGCCTTTCAAGCTCTAAATAAGAGGTAATTTTAAGCCCGAAACAAGAGGGAATCCCAAGCCCAAAATAAGAGGTTATCTTAAGCCCAAAACAATAGGTTACAGGGGAGGTCATCCCAAGGCAAAAACAAGATAAAAGTTTAACCCAAAAACAAGAGGAAATATTAAGCCCAAAATAAGAGGGTACATAGGAGGGAATCCCAAGCCCAAAACAAGAGGTAAGTTTAATCCCAAAACAAGATGGAATCTCAATCCTGAAACAAGAGGGTACATGGGTGGAAATCCAAAGATAAAAACAACAGGGTACACTGGAGGTCATCCCAAGACCGAAATAAGAGGGTACACAGGAGGGAATCTAAAGGCCGAAACAAGAGGGTATGTGGGAGGGAATCCCAAGCCCGAATTAGGTACATGGGTTATTATCCCAAGCCCAACATTTTTTTAATGTCTTAGTAGGTATCCTTGACATATGATTTTTTATGTTTATATGTATGCCAAAAATTCTATGTCATATTTCTATGTTATTCTTCCATGGATTATGCTTCTGATCCCTTTATGATTCATGTATTATGAACTTCTAATATTTATGCCATGATTAATGTTTATGATATTTTTTATTCGAGGTATGATCTGATAATGTTTTGATCATGTTCTCATACCCGTATTCTCATGATTATCCCCCTTGTTTATCCTTAAAGAGAATCTGATCTCACCCCTTTCTTTTGTTTCCTTTCCCCGTGTTTTGAAGAAAGGTTTAAATTACAAGTACTATAGGGGAAGATATTTGTGGTAAACATTGAAGATATTTCACCAAGTTAGAATATTTTGTTCCATGTTTCCAAATATTCTAAACTAGTATGGTCCTTGGGAATGTACTTATTTAATGTTCTTAATATTCATCTAAAATGATGTATTATCCATTTATTATAAAACTTGGTTGCTATAGTCATGTTTTATGGGATGATAAATGAATTTCTTACTTATATATATTTATCAGGCTATATCATTAAATTAATGTTGGGGTGTCACATTTTTAAATAATACACACATTCAGTTCAGTTGAAACATTCCTCAAAGACTCTATTCTTATGACATCAGAAATTTTTACCTTGATGACATAAATACTGATCCTGGATGATAAAATTTGATTGGAATATTGAACATGGTATACCACTAACTCAACTAACTAGTGATAAAATATTCGGTAAATTATAAGATATTGGACCTATTTTTGGTAATCCATTTTTAAAAAACCATATGAAATCAGGTTGGAAGAAGAGATCAGTTTTCTTTGAATTACTATATTGGAATTTTTTGTACATCAAACATTTTTTTGATATCATGAATATAGAAAACAAATGTATTTGATAGTGTTATTATATTGTTAATAAATATTCCTAGGAGAATGAAAGATGTAATCAAGTACAGGTTGGACATGATGACATGAGGATAAGGGAAGAGTTGGCACCAGTGAAAGGTAAAGGGAAGACTTTTCTTCCTCTAGCATCTTACACTCTATCCATGAAATTAAATCTTCATTTTTTCCTTTTCCTTAATAGTGTAAATGTTACAAAGGTTTATTTATAAAATATAAATAATATCGTTTCAATGACTAATTTGATGTTATAGGGACTAAAATCACATGAATTTCTTGTTTTGATGCAAGATTTGATGCATGTTTCTTTCTATTGTATTTTTAATGTAAATGTATGACATACATTAACCTGCCTCTGCATCTTTTTAAAAGACATATGCAGTAAATTTATAAACCTAATGAAGTTTCCAAACATGAATAAAGAGGTAGCAGACATATTATGTAAATTAGATATGTTCTTCCCACCATGATTCTTTGATATAATGGTCCTCCTGATGGTTCACTTGGTTATAGAGGTTCAACTATATGGTATTTTTCATTATATATGGATATAACCCCATTGAATGATATATAAAGACTTTGAAAGGGTATGTTAAGAATCAAAGTTGGCCAGAATGTTGTATTTCAGAATGGTATATTTTTTAATAAGCTATTAAATTTTGTACCAATTACCTATCATATATTGATAGAATCGGTCTCCCAAAGTCTCATCACAATGGATTCCTTATGGGTGAAGGTATTTTTGGAATAGATGTTGTTATGGTTACCTTCACATAGAATAAGCAAGAACACATTTACATTTTACATAATACTGAAGATTTCGGTCCATATATCTAATCCCACAAAGAAATTTATAGAGATTTGAATCCATAAAGGGTTGAAGGATGGATATCAAATACACATAATCAATGGTTTATAGGATGATTATGAGATAAAATTTATAAGGATTTATCTAAAAATACTAATTCAATTTATAAATCACTTTAATGGATATCAAGGGGACTTAATGAAAATGTTATATCTTGTACTAGTTTTGTATTCAATGGGTATACATTTTATACAAAGGAACATGATAAATACAATATGATGAAAAATAGTGGTGTTATGATTGTGGTGGAAGTGATGCACATATCTGGTTCCAAGGTTAGAAATCAAATTTATGCAAATATGTCATATTTTAGCATTATTTAACAAATATATAAGTTATATTATACAACATTTTAAGTGATAATTTTACATTGAAAATTGGTTTACAATAGGATTGTAGTGAAATTTGATGAAATGGGATTCATGAAGGGGAATTCCAGTGCGGAATGGAAAAAATATGATTCGTTCGTAATTGAATCACAAGCATTGCATGTATTTTATGTCTCAAATATAGAAAAATATAATTGGTTGATTGGCCTGAAGGTGACTAAAACAATTGTTGTGCTAAATGAAAGTTCAATCAAGGATGGCCCTTTCATTGGGAGATTATAATTACTTCATGTGGATCCCAATGTAGATAATGTCATGTACATTAGATGGGACTATAAAGAGGTGATTTGGATTCTTGATAGAGGATCTAAATCCCTATAACCTTTAAAAAAGAAAGATATTTCAATGATAAGGTAAATTTTTTTTAATATACTATGTTTTTTATCATAATATTATCTATTCTTAGTTGAATTATTATAATCTAAATTAAATTTTTGATTACTCGTGTAGATAATGTCTTATCCACATGACAATGTTTCCAATCATGTGAAATAACATACTATAATGAAGAAACCCCTTTTTGAATATGTAAAGTTAATGTTATGATATACTATCTCTATTTTACCAAAAATTATATAATGAAACGTATATTTAATTTTCATTATTCATTATAGAATCTATTTATTTGAGAAGATTTATGTTCATCTTTCATTACGTTATATATTAAAACTTCTATATACTTTTTCTCCCTAAAAAAATTTTCATTTCATGCAATGTTGGTATTTATCACATTCTATCAAGTTCCCTCCACTACCTTTCCAGGAAGAGAAACAGTGCTACCTCTGCTCAATCACAGAGGTAATATTGATGTTTTACATTAAAATAATTGTACATAGAATTAATTTATTATTTAAAATTTGTGTTTTATTTTTATTATTACTCACATAAGAATTATTTTCTTATATAGGTGGATTCTTCTGTTCAAGTGGGGGAGGTTTGTTTGATGATTCTTATTCTCATGAGAGATTGTACTTTGAATCTATAACTGAGATAATTAAAATAAAGAAATGGGTTAATAATGTATACAATAATCAAGAAAATATTAATTCCTACTACTTATTTCATTGATTTTTTCACCCTTTTATCTATTATTTGTAAGTTAATTTCCTTATCATTTTTTATCTAATACTTATTAAGTTTTTTTCACATATATTTTGGGAACTAATATTTAGCTTTAAACTATCTAAAAAAATCCATAAAATAGATAACATGGTCCTTTCCACTCATTTTACCACACTTTCCATTCCCTTTCTTTATCCAACTACCAACACTGCATATTGAGTCGATGTTCTTAGCTAAAAATCGGTTTCAGCTAATATCATCGACTCAATATGCAGTATTTCTAGTTCTACAAATAAAGGAAATGGAAAACATAATAACATTGGAGTCTCATATTTTTTTGATACTTTGGGATGTGTAAGAATTATCTACACCTCAATCCAACACACAGTGTGACCGGTATGACTCTTAGTGCGTCTTTTTATTTAAAATTGACATTAATTTTAGTAAATAGGGAAACTAACATACACAAAAATAATAAAAAAACATTTATATCATTTTGATACATTATGAAGAATATATATAAGTCATTTTTGACATGTAAGAATCAACTGCATCTCAATCTGATATATGATGTGGTTGGTATGACTCAAAGTGTCTATTATGGGTTTAAAATTGACATTTTAGTTAAAAAAGTTTCACTCACTAGAAAACAAAAAAAATCACTCTGATTAAATTTATAATATATTAAAGTGATTCATAAGTCATTTTTTATGTGTAGGAATCAGTCTCACAATAAACTAACACATGATGTGACTGGTATGACTCAAAGTGCATGTTTCCAGTTTAAAATTAAATTTTAGTAAAAATAGAAAAATAATGTACTAAAATCCTATAAAACTTATTCATATTGTTTTTATACTTTATGAAAATGATCTATAAGTCATTTTTGATGTGTAGGAATTAGTCTCACCTCAATTCGATACACGGTGTGACTGGTATGACTCTATGTGCATCATTTTATTTAAAATTGACATTAATTTTAGTAAAAAAAGACAATTGGCATATTCAAAACCAAGAAAACACATTCAAATCGTTATGATAATTTAGTATAAAAATCCATAAGTCGTTTTTTACATTTATGAATTAGAATCATCTCAATATGATACATTATGTAGAAGGTATGACTCAAAGTGTCTGTTATCAGTTTAAAATTGAAATTTTAGTTTAAAAAAGTGTCACTCATTGAAAACTGAGAAAACATGCTCGAGTTTTCTCGATAATTTTGGACAAAAATTAATAAGTCATTTGTGATGTGTAGGAATCATTACCATGTCAAATAGACAAATTATGCAAGTAGTATAACTCGAAGTGTATGTTTCCAATTTAAAATGACATTTTAGTAAAAGAGAGAAGTGATTTACTCAAAACTAATAAAAAATAATCCAAATGTTTTTATACTTCAACAAAACTATCCATAAGTAATTTATGAATTGCAGGAATTCGATGAAATTTAATTCGACACACAGTATGACTGGTATGACTCAAAGTGCATTTTTTTATTTAATTTTGACATTAATTTTAGTAAAAAATAAAACTAACATACTCAAAACCAAGAAAATGCATTTATATTGTTTTGATACTTTAATAAAATGATATATTATTAATTTTTTATTTTTATGAATTTTTCACACCTCAATCTAATTGAAAATGTTCCTGGTATGACTCAAAGTGTCTGTTATCAGTTTAAAATTGATTTTTAGTTCAAAAAGTGTCACTCACTGAAATCCAAGAAAGCACACTTAGATTGTTTTGATAATTTAGGAAAGATATTCATAATTTATTTATGACATTTAGTAAATACTCTCATGTACAAATTGCATACTACATGACAGGGATGACTCACAATGCGTGTTTCAATTTTAAAATGATATTTTAGTAAAAAAGACAAGTTATATGCTCAAAACTGAGGAAATGTATTCATATTATTTTGATAATTTAGTAAAATGATCTATATGTAATTTGGGTGGTTTGTGAATCATTCAAACCTTAATCCAATGCATAGTGAGACCATTATGACTCCAAGTGCATCTTTTTATTTAAAATTGACATTAATTTTACTAAAAAGGACAGATGACATACTCAAAACCAATAAAACACATTCAGATCATTTTGATACTTTATTAAAACAATACATATGTCATTTTTGACAAATAAGAATCAACCTCACCTCAATATGATGCATTATGTCCCTAGTATGACTCAAAGTGTCTCTTATTAGTTTAAAATTGACATTTTAGTTCAAAAAGTGTCACTCATTGAAAAATGAGAGAACACGCTTAGATTGTATTGATAATTTTAAAAAAAATAAGTCATTTTTGACATGTAGGAATCAGTCTAACGTCAAAATGGCACACTATGTGACCATTATGACTCAAAGTGTGTGTTTCTAGTTTAAAATAACATTTTTGTAAAAAGACAGGTGATGTACTGAATGTTGAGAAAAAACATTCATATTATTTTGATACTTTATCTAAATGAAAAATAAGTAATTTAGGATTTTTATCAATAACTTGAACTTCAATCTAAGACACGGTGTGACCAATATGACTCTAAGTGCGTTTTTTATTTAAAATTGAAAATATTTTAGTAAAAAGACAACTGACTTACTCAAAACCGAGAAAAAATATTAGGATAGTTTTTATACTTCAAGAAAATGATCCATAATTAATTTTTTATGTTTAGTAATCATCCACACCTCAATATGTTACATGATGTTCCAATTATGACTCAAATTATCTATTATCAGTTTAAAATTTACATTTTAGTTCAAAAAGTATCACTCACTAAAAACAAATAAAATGTTCTCGTATTGTCTTGATAATTTAAGAAAATTATTCATAATTAATTTTTGATGTGTAGGAATCATTCTCACATCAATCTGACACATGATGTGATTGGTATAACTCAAAGTTTGTGTTTCTAGTTTAAAATAAAATTTTAGTAAAAAAGACAAGTGACTTACTCAAAACCAATAAAACACATTCAGATTGTTTTGATACATTAAGAAAACAATCCATAAGTAATTTGAGACATGTAGGAATGAGATTCACCTCAATAAAATGCATGGTGTGACTAGTATAACTCTAAGTGTGTATTTTTATTTAATAATCATTATTTTAGTTTTAAACCCGCTTCACGTAGCCAAAATCAAGCAAATGAGACTAGATTTTTTCTCGTCATTCTATATGATATGACTTAATAAATTTCCTCCTCATTTGTATCTTATACTTATTTAGTTAATTTTCATAGAGATAATGCTTGAATATTTGTAAGAAATGGTGTGATGTATAAGAATAAAAAGCCACTAAATTTGATATACAGTGTTCCTAATATAACTCAAAGTTTCGTATAAAATTAACACTTTATATTTAATTTATTTCTTTATATTATTACTAACATAAGAATTTTTTCTTATACAAGTTGTATTCTTTTACTCGAGTAGGGTTGGTTTGTTCGGAAATAGCATGAGTTGGGTTCAAGTGATAAAGACAAAGGAACATCAATATTTTTTAATGCATGTAATAATTTGTACTTACTCATGTAATTATATAAAATAATGTTTTAAATTTCTATAATATAGTGTTTTTCTTTTATTTGTGTTGTAAATTTTTTTTCATTTATATTTTGTATCAGTACTTGATTTTGATTATTTCTGTTGCTATTTCTAGTGATGTAGTGTGATGTTACAACACACTATAGTATTCCCCCTTTTTAGTGTTTTTATAAGAACTGATAAAGGATCAATTTATTAGAGATTTTCTATCATTGATAAAAGCCTAGGTCTTTTAATCGCGCTCTGGTAGTTAGTGCTTCTCTAGTGCTGTTAATGGCCTGTTTAGTAGTGGTAAAGGTTGATAAAATATTTCTTATATTTAAGAATTGTGTGCATCATGGTGTTTTAGGTGAGACAAATATCTTCATAATAGGAATTAATCCCAACATAGTGTTTAATAATATCCATTTCAATTAAAAATAAAATAATAATGAATATAATAAATAAAATAAAACAAAACAAAACAAAACATGAAATATTCATTAAAAACATATCTATAACAATAATTGACACATTATACATATGCTCAAAACCTTTAGGGTTTAGAAAATAACCAAAGGTATCAAAATTCGTATTTTCATCATTATATTTTAAGGCCTAGTCAGCGAGTTTTTCTTCAATACTCTTTTTCCCATTTTATTCATGGTAAATATTATTGATATTCTCTGACTTATGATAGGTATGTGACCAGTTCCCCTTCATAACATGATGAAAGCATTCTATTTCATTATTTTTCATTTATTATGGTTCTCATTATTTATGTTTTTACTACTTATGGTGATTATGTTTCCTCTTTCCATGATATGTATGTGCACCTTGATAAAATGATTTGCCTCAATCTTGATTGTGTCAAATATTTCCACACTCAAGACATGGATGGTTGAAAAATTATTTTCTAGAATATTAGTGTCAGTAATGTTTTCTTCACATAAAATTAACAATTATTTAATTTTAAACATAATTAAGTTATATTCACTTAAAAATTTATATTCTTGGAATCTTGAGTTAATACATTATTACTACATTTTTGTAGTATTACCAGTCATAGGTGATCATACTGCTCTTTGAGGTTTTTTCATAATTCAAGAGGATCTTTCACTATTAGGTGATAATTATTCAAATCCTCATAAAAGGGATGATTAATGAATATTAGGTCTTGATAACATTATTGAGAGAAATCTTGATTGTCAACTTTGATCATCTCGCCAAGACCGCATATCGATATCCAAAAACCAAGAAAAATAATTCTTTATAGAAATTTAAAGTGGATGAAAACCAAGCTTTGTCATATTCCCCATGAAAATTATGAATCATTACTTTTTCACATCCCTTATAAACAAATGAAGCTCCTTTTGTAAATGTGTTGATAAACTGATCAAATATCGATTGAAACTACAATGAATTTTTAAATTGGAAATGCGTGATTGATAATAGGAAAAGTGAATCATTGAAGAAATGTGGCATAAATTATTTGGAATTAAGATAATTAATTTAATGTAGAAATGTAAACGGGTTAGGGAAGAAGTGGAGAGAAGATATATAGAGGTTAAAAAGTTATAACTTTAGTTAACATGTTTATATATATATAGAGTATATGAACTTGTAAAAAATGGTCAATATCAATCACTACCTCTCCTAAAAAAATCCAATAATTGGAATATTAAATGTCTTATAAAATATAAGGTTGAGAAAATCAATGGTTAGAGTTATGAATGATTATTTATTACTTTTTTGGAATTATGGAATCCACCTATGAGTATCTATTTTTTTTCTTAAACTTTTAACATGGTATTTACTATTTATTTTTTAAAAATAATAGATATATGTAGTTTTTCTTAAAATCTAAAAGTATGAAAGTGAACATTATTTGGATAATAGAAAATAAATTAAATTTAAAAATTCAAAATAAGAAATGAAAATAAAAAAAATAAGTGTGTGTTCTGTTATCATTGATCAATTACATTGCTATTTTTCTGGTGACAGCCCCACATGACATCAATGTCACACACCTCATCTATAATCACTACTACTAGAAAATTATTAATTATTTTAATTATGGAATTCTAGATTTCGTTTGAAAAAAAATTAATCGTAAGGTATTTGTTTCATTCTTCCATCACTATTTTGATCTACATGCATTATAATTGTCATTGGGTATCGATTATCTAATAAAGTGGGGAGGAAATGAACATGTACTTTAATGCATTGGTGTGTGTGTTCAATTGAGTATAGGTTTATAAAATATATTGAAAATATATTTGATCATCCCCAAATAAGTGAGTTTCAAAAGTGATATCCCATTATGGTTGGTATATGGAAAAAATTATATAAATTGATATCTCTTGTTTTTTACTATAGGATATCCCACATAGACTTAGAGTTTGTTAGTTGGTGGTGAATTTCTAAGAAAAATGGCATACCACCCTTATCTCAAATTAAATTTAATTGAATCTATCAACTAACGGAGGAATATAAAAATAGGAGAACAAAAGGATAGGATATGTTTTTCTTAAAATTAGAAGAGTACAAAGGGGGGAATATTTTTTTCCCCTACAAGAAATTAATTTATATTCATGGCATATAAGTAATGGGGAGAATACCATACATTAACCTTTTAATTTATTTTAAATAAGCTGGAGAGGAAATACATTGACAATGGATATGAAATGGGTATTCATAATAAATAAAAAGATGGAGATTAAAGTGCCCATTGTATTCTGGTGGTATTTTTTTCAATGTTAAATTTAATGTATGTTGAAGTGTTGGGTGAGGAATTTAGTATCCATCTAATGAAAGTAAAGAGGTTACTATGGAACATGAAAATGAATATTTATATCATATGTTGTCAAAGGAATTTTTAATGAAGTTTTTCCCATTAATAGCTTGATGGACAGGGGAAAACATAAATTGTGATAATTGTAGATATGGTACTCAAGGAATATACAATTGATAAAATTATATAAGTATTTTCTATAACAGTTTGAATGGAAGAGCTCAGGTTGAGTGAGTTGGCTGCTAGACAATATGATGGATAACTTGTATAAGTTTTATGGTTTTAACATGATCCATGTTTTAGAAGACCTAGATTAAAGTTTGAGAAACCATCATTGGATTAAATAGAATTTTGGATGCTAAAATCAATATTGAAAGCACTTTTGGATGAATTCTTGTGAAGGATAAAGTTAAGGTTCAATGGTTTGAGTTGTCTTAAAGCTACTTTGAAGAGGAAATGAACCAAATTTAAGGAAAAATTGCTAATACTAGATTCTAATAATGTTGAATCTGTCACATGTAAATTTGGATAAAGTTATTCATAAGGTTGGTACATGATTTTGGTAATGTTTATATAGACACATATTATGGTTTAGACATGTACTCTTAATTTTGTGTCTATATTTATAAGGTTAAGTTATAGTTTATAAGATTGGGACGTGAACTTTATAAGCTTCAAACATGAAGTTCATAAGGTTGAGGCATAAACATTAAGGTTGGGATATACCTTCATAAGGTTGATGTTACAACTTCCTAAGGTTGAGATAAAATAATTAATAAGGTTTCCTAATTCCTTCGTATGATTCATTTATAGATATATAAATATCTCATAAGAAATTCTAGCTTGTATGATGTTACCCATGTAATATGGATGAGTTTCACATGGTAGGTGGCTCTTCATAAGATAATAGGGTAGTTTTTAAGATAGGGGACCTCATATGATGGCCCAATCTTTTATGATACGATTTCATATAATAGGCCCTCATATGATATGAGAATATCATATGATACCCATATAATGCATAATATAAAACCTATATATGATCCATGGACTGTACATGATGCACAGTATTCTTATAATATACATGCCTTTTCTAAATTTCAATAATTTTACTAGATGAAATATTTGCTTACAAATTTTGAGGTCCTAAAGAAAAAATAATTTGGGATGATGTTTGTTCTGTTTTCTAATGTTAAATACATCATGAATCTATATTTAGACATTATTCAATATTGAGTTAAGAAGTTCAAGTGGATGAAATTCTCAAGATAAAAAATTCATGAATTTTAAAGAATAATTCATATTTAGTTGAGTCAATACTTGAGTTGTCTTAAATATTTTCAATATGATATAATCATTTATGATTAAATCAAGAGAAGATGATGATTATGTTGAGATTCTTACTAAACGTTACAGATTTAAGCTAGAATTCTCACAACTGGTCAACCTAGATCCTAAACCTCCTCGTTCAGACTTGACCATGTACTGTGAGTTTCATATTGGTGTTATTTATGTACATATTATAGTATATAGAATGATACATATGTTGGGGGACTTTTTTACATCATAAACTTATGCATATGGGTCAGGTAAGAGTAGTGGTACATGATATTATTAATCCAACTATTCCAGTATCGTTACCTACCAAGGAGGTGTCTAGGGTTGGAGATAGTATGGGTCATTTTTTACTCTATACAGCTAAACATATTCTTTATTTGATATATGTGGTATGAATTTTTTAATTTTTATTTAATTTTTATTTAATTTATATTTTAAATTTCTAATAATTGTTTTTAACATTTTCTTTATATAAGAGTATTTGTAATCAAATGAATCATTGTAAAAGAAATAAATGTTTCAAAAACCAACACCTTCATATACTTCTCAGGTTTCTGATGGGAAAACAAAATTATCCCTGAATTAATATTTTCCAAAATCATATTATGAGTTTTTGATGACTACCGACGTATGTGAGAGATAATATTCATTAATAATACTTAAAAAATATACCATGGATCTTGTTATAGATGATGAGATCTTCATAGTCGTGTTATGGTTGTTTTCCATGTAAGTAAATTTCATTTTCATTTTTCATTTATTTAAATAAATATAACTTATAGTGAATTAATTTATTACTTTTCTAATTAGGTATCTCCACTCACTTTGAATCCAAAATGAGAGCACTTCCATTTATGGTTTTATGGATCCAAAAGTCTTTTCAATAGTTTTCAAATATGTGAATAATGATTCTAGATTTAAATATATATATATATATCAGAAAGATTGTAAAATAAAGATATTGGGTGTTGGTTTCTTCCATTCCTTGACTAGTAAGATTACTAATATAATTATGAACTACTATTCATTATAATTTCATTGATATTGAAATTTTTATATTTTATTATACATTGGATATTTTTTTATTCTTACCACATGATATAATGACATATTGGTTATGATCTTGACTGGGTGGAGTTCATAATAATTTAAAAGAATCATTAAATTCATAAGTTTTATTCTATTATATTAGTTTTTTAATATTAATATTTTCTTGTTATATATATTTTAGTAATTGATATAAGAAAATATAGTTCATGGAAAAAATTTAACAATGTTCACTTGTCTATAAATAATCCAAATAAAATTAAATATATTAATGTGAAAGTATATAACTTTTATATTAGTTAACAGTTTTTTTTATTACATATACAATGTTTTTTATTTTCAAAGTATTTTTATATAATTGCATTTTCATCTTCAAAGAGGAAGTATTAAATGTAGTTGTTATGTTTTATGATTTATTTTTGAAATTTTATAACAATAGATTTTTAAAATGTTAGTTCCATTACAAACTTTCTATTTTAATTCAATATGGTGTATTGTTAATTTTATAACATTTATTATTTTTGTAGGTTTTTTATGATGTTTCACTATATACAAATAAAGAATTAAACCAACTTTTAAGTTTAATTGTAGATTATTTTTTATGTTTTATTAATTTATAGATGTAAATTTAGTAGTTTCATGTATCTATATGTTTTTATTAAAGTTTACACCAAGTGTTTTTATGCTTATTTTTTGTTTTTTATACTAGATTATGTTATTTTTTGGTGCTAGAATTCATGTTATAGGTCTTGGGTTGCTTTATTTTATTATATTTTTTTAAAAAAATATTAAGTTTCAATGTTATTTATTTCTAAAATTATTGTTTAAATTACTATTATATCTAAATTTAGTGAGTATTTCAACATCAGTTTCTAAATTAACTAGCATTGAAAGTTATTTTAACGTCAATTTTAAAAAATAGGGTAAAAATCATTCTTTTAACATTGGATATATTTATGTCACTTTTTAACCTACAATGAAAATAAAAAACAATATTAAAATGTTACTTTCCACTAGTTCATTTTTCATATAGTGTCGATTGATCCATTAAATCAAACTTAGAAATCTAGGTTATAAAAAACCATATGAACAATAAACAATTAAAACAACCTTTGAAAGTCATTTGGAAAAAAACACTTCCCTTTGAAACATAATTGAACACAAAAAATACTAATTATTATCAAAAATAATTAATTAAGGTACAAACACACACCTTTTATAAGAACAACTCATTGAAAACAAGGATTCCCTTCCTTATAAATCAATTGAAAATCAAACCATTTCGTTTATTGGAAACTACCACTTATAACCATGATTTTAATATTTTGAAAATAAAAATGGTATCAAATACCTATTTTTCATCAAAAACATTTTAAATATCCTCCCAGATATTTATACCAAATCATGGCATACATTAAAAATTGTTTTAGAAATCAAGAAACAGAAAACCATTAAAAAATTACTTTTTTATGAAAAGTGTGGGAAACCTTTAAAACATTTTACAAGCCTGTAAATGGTATCACATATACATGTAACTTGAAATAAAAAAATTGAAAAACCCAAGTATCACATGATATGTCAAATAAATATAACTTCATAAAAATGTCTTCCTTAAATAACTAAAATAACTCTCATTCAATGGTGGATGTTGGTTAGATAAACGTTGCGCAATGACTCAAGAGGGGATGGATTGAGTTCTTAAAATTTAATCCACTTAAAACTACTATATCTCAAATTATGATCAATTATGGTCTTCTATTATCAAAAATAAGGGTAATAGTGAAAACACGTAAGAGAAAATACCCAATATGGGGGTTTTATAGTGGTTTGGGGCACAAAGATCTCATAGTCTACTCCACCAACACTCTGCTACTTTATTTTATTAATTTTCACGAGACCAACCCTTTTCTAGGGTATGGTCAGCTGAGTGAAAGTAGTTGTTACTTAGTAAAAAGAATCAAGAGCTTTCAACCAATCTCTCCCTCTTTCAACCAATCTCTCCCTTTACAAGACAGGTTCGTGGTCTTAACACACTCATAACAATGAGTGAAAATTTTACAAAGAAGAAAATATTACAATAATGTGGGTTCAACACATAGTTGTAAGTCACAACTAAAAATGGAAGAATAAATATCCATAGAGATAGAATTGCATTAGAGAGTATCTCTTTAAGTTATTAGATTGTAGGAGATAGTCTTGAAATTAAAACAACTATAGTTTCTAAAATATTGGTCATACGAAAATATTGATTGTGTATAGTAGAGCATAGAAATACACACACATACACCAATGTTTTTATTTTATTTTTAGGATATTATTTTTAAATTTGAACATAGCCTTATTGATAAATCAAATGGTAAAGTGAATAATATTTTTTAAATTTGAAATGAAAATCTATTAATTATTGTGTGTCTTTTTTCTCTAAATATAAAAAAATGGAGGTAGAAGGTTGTGGTAGATTTCATCTTCATCGGAACATTCTATTCTAAAAAACAGGAACTTTATTTAAATTATACTTTCCTTATATGGACATATTCTTTTCTGATAGGTATAAAAGCATAGGTTGACTTTCCAAAATATGATGTAATAGTAAAGAGTGTCTCAAAATCTAAATAAAAAAATTGATCCTTCATAGGACAATTTGATCTGCATAAGATAAATGGTATGGAAATACTGTTCTCGTAAGATAAATCCAAGATTGTAGGATAAATCATCTTTTCTAAGATACATTATTTATCATCTCTTTTAATTTTTCAGTACGTAATATAATTTACTTACAAAGATCATTTTCATAAGATAAATTGAGATCCATGTAAGAGGAATGACTTGGATGAATATTTTTTTTCTTTTTCTTTTTGAGCATGAATCTTTTTTATAAGATAATTTATTTATATCATAATATAACTTACTTACATTTGTCTTCCATGAGATAAATTCTTTTAAAAAAGATCAAATTTTTTCACAACTGATGAGACAATCTGTAAGAAAATTATTTAGTGTGTAACAGAAATCTAAGTTCATAAGAGAAATGCCTTAAGGAGTTCTTAAATAATAACTTAAAGTATTCCAATGAGTTAGGAATATTTGAATAAACATGAGATATAATCTTGAAACACTTAAGATAAACATGTCATTAAAATAAATTAATATTTTCAAGGAATCAAAATATAGACGAGTTTATGGGATATGGTGGAACAATATAAGTATTTCCGATAGTGGGAGCCACACCAATGAAGAAAAGGACTTTTACAAGACCTAAATAACCAAAGCCTCAAGATAAGACCAAATCAAACCCCAGATTTGACCACTATGTCCATTAGGGTTTATGGGAAAAGAAGAGGCCAAGAGAAAGTATAATAATAAAGTATAATAAAGAGAGATAGAGGACTCACCTTCCTACTTTTCTTGAAATCCAAGTGAGAAAGGGGTTTGAAAGCCTGGAGATGAATGATTGGTCCCTTGAGCTCCCTCTCAATCATCCATGTGAAATAAGAGAGGTGGGGGATAATAAGGTATGAATTTGATAAAGTGAAGGGGTAAATTCATAAATTCCAATTTTGGGTAGCTCTCAAGGTTTGGCCATACGACTAACCAAAATGTGTTCCAACCATCCCACCTCTATAAAATTCAAGCTACGACACCTCAAACTATTTTGTCACATAGTTTTC